>VDFB02047230.1:598919926-599081996 GCA_007258455.2 Sequoia sempervirens
CCTCCTTTCGTTTTCGTTTGATAGCCTTCTCTTTCGCTTTGCACCTTTTTGCCTTCGTTGTTCGTTTGTACCTTTCACTTGCACTTGTTTGCTTTTGTACCTATAAAAACAAAAGACAATTATATGAAAATTGAGTTTGATTAAATTTGCCTCTCAAGAATTTAAAAAAAAAATTTCAAGTGATAAAGTGTCAATGCAAATCTTGATTTTCAATAAAAGCAAAGTTTTAAAGCAATTATTAGTCAAGTCAACCAAGAAAAGAAAAAAAAAGTTTCCCTTACCAATAATCCACTTTTGTCAAAATTAAAATGAAATATAAATAACATCTAATATGTTCCTAGATTGATAGGAATAAATAATCAATTCTTCAAAGTCAGCAAGATCTCAAAAAATAGAAAAAAAGAACAATAGACCATTTTAGCCCCTCTTCATTGTTTCAAAAGTCCACGATGGATTGTGTCAAAAGAAACAAACAAATTTCTTCGTACCTGCATCAACACTAAAGTCAGCATAATGCACAAAATACAAAAAAATAAGCCATGCGGATTTCTAAGGTTAAGCCCTCCAATGTAGAACACATTCAACTACCCTGTAGTTTTGTAGACTTTAAGGCAAGATAGTACTTTATGACTGCCATCTATTTCTGTCAGGTGTGAGGGTGCAGGAGTAAAGGCGCAGGTCTATTGGCAGATGACAGGAAAATGTGGCAGCACAGACAAGGCGTGTCTAATAGAAATCTGGAAGTATATTCAAGGCATGCGAACTGGTGACAGAATTCTTCAGAGTAAATGTTAGTTGGCAGTAATTGAGGGGTACGCACAAAATGTGTTCATCAAAAAGACTATAGACATTTTCAAGCAAATGTAATTCATAGATGCAAAGCCAAACTCCCCAAACCATTTCAGCATCTTCACTACCTGTGCACTAGTGAAAAGGAAACTATCAAACAAATGCAATTAGCAGGTATAAAGCCGTAATCTCCTCAGAAATATGTCACATCCCCCTTTCAGAAGGATTATACGCCATCATTGTCAGTGACTACAAGAGAAGGGTGGGCGCCAAATCTAATACATTTAATGAATAGTCAATGAAAATAATATACAGAAGATAAAGATACAAATCTTCATAACACCAATCTGTAATGAAAGAAACTAATATAAAGACATAAAGAGGACTTATTGTGAATGATTAGCCACCGCGCCAAGCATCATGATGGCCAATTCACATCACAATAATAAATGACCTCCAAGTTCATGTTGATTATAGGCAGACAGCTAGAGAGTGGTTTGATACACATATCCAATCACTTGTCATAGATTATCTTACTGAAGTGCGTTTGAGCAGTTTTTTTTTTTTTTTTGTTTTGTGGAAGACTTTTCCAGTTCTCGTGATCTCTCACCAAATACCTATACCTCTCCTTTATGCAGGTCGCTATTGGATCTGAGATTAGCTCTCCTACCTGGCGCACCACCTCTTTATGTTATTTATTGTTGCTGTCCTCCCTCTTGGTGCGCGTATTCCATCCTACACACCATAAAATTTGAAAATTATCAAACTTTCCCATGCCATGACTGTCTACAAGCTACAGAGGGGACAAACTACAGAGTGAACATTAATACGCAATATAGGAAGGTGTTGATCATGGGTTACTGAATTCACTTTTACACCTGCCCTATGTATTTGCTTGAGTGTTTGTTAGAGAATTTAAAATAGGTGCCAACTCACATAAATAAATGAGTGCAGGGAATTCTTTTACTAATCTTACGCATCATATTTTTTTTATTCATTTACTAGACACAGGTAAAATGTGTTAAATGTGCTGAACAACAGAACTCAAAGGATATCCCAGATTAAAAAGCTAAAAAGTTAGCATTAAAGCGTGGTCCAACAAACAATGACTTGGATGAAAATCACATTATACAATGGATTTTGTATTTCAAGGACAACGCCATCGATGTGGAAAGGATGAGTATGAGACAAATCTCAATCCCTATAAAGCTCATAACTGTTCCTGGTGTAAAGATTTCTGCAAATCAGACAACACATCTATTTTATTTTGGAAACATTGTACGGCTCATAAACACAAACCAATGCGTTGGGCAGGTGGAGTACATGGCTGTTTAAGCATAGAGCATTCCTCAGAAACTCTAAAACATCCTATTATAGCTGAAATACATAGTATTTTGTAGCAATAGGTACTAATCTCAAAAGTCTTGATGCAACAATATAAATCGTAAGAAATGAAACAAGACTCCAAGGTGATCGGTTGATAGTCACATGCTCTCAAGCCCTCCTTCTAGCGCCAAATGTAGGCATCCATTAAAATCTGCAAACAACTAAACTTCAAGCATGGGTTAGTTCCTTACAAACTCCATCAAAATACCTCTATGAAATATATTACAAATGCTTTCAAAATGCCACAAATGATGATAAAAAGACTAAAGCATTATGAAAACAAAAGCAAGCTACCTATTCCATAGTTGGATTGGTGTCACATGTGCTAGTGACCCTTTCCCAATCCTTGATCAAAGCTCAAATGATAAAATGCAAATGGAGATGGTGGAGTGATGATGCACAAGATCAAATCTCAAATGAAGAGAGTAACCTTGCCTAAAATTGTGAAGGATTTGCTCAAAGATGAAGCACCTATTTAAAGATTTTCAAAATGCCAAGTGTTGAAGAGGGACCAATGTGGGATCAAAAACAAGCCAATGAGTTGAGGACACTTGTCATCATGTGATTAGTTGATGTATATGCAAGATTTGGAAGAAAAGAGAGAATTTTGTTCAATTGCGATAAATTTTGAGAGGGGGACAAGAAAGGAGAGCAATAAATGCTGTTTGACTTGTCATGTTGAAGAAATGAGGTTTTAATAAATCAATAAAATTGATTTATTGTGCAAGTGGCTAGATCTAGATAATGCAAGTGGGATGTGATTAGTATTAGATTAGGATTAGATGATGATTATGCTGATTAATGCTGATTAGATGATATGACATTTTAGACTTAAATTTCTGATTTATTTAAATCAGAAAAGGAAAGAATATGATTTAGGATTTAATTTAAATGAAGTCCTGATTTATTGGATGAATGGAATATGATTATGCATGATGTAAATTTGACATGTCTACAATATTTAACCATTCTTTTTATGCTATTGTACATTGATATTTAACCATAGCTTCAAAGAGTTTAATCGTGCACATGAGGAGGAAACTAAATTTCAATTGTCAACTTCTATATATATCAAATTATCCAATAATCAAGTGTATGTCCATATACAAAAATGGCATCAACGCCAACTCAAACAAAGTTTTACAATATGTGGCATATGCCATCTCGGTATCTATTCAAATTTATGCCAAAATGTCTATCTCATCCTAAACTACTGTGGATCATCAAAATGGAGCCTCTTTGAAGCACTCGTTGGCTCTGAAGGTAGCTGTACAAGAAAAAGTCAAACCACAATTGAGATTAGTTATACTATATAATTTAAAATTGAATAATTAACATAAAAATCAATACACATTGAATTATAATTGAACTCTAAAATTGAAATCTTGATTACCTGAAATATACATCTCTTTGAAGGGTCAGGAGTCTTAGAATATACCCCTCTCAAAGAACTAACCAAACCAACTTTTGTAACGTCAATCTATATATGTGAACAAAAACATGAAATTGATCCAAGTTAGCATAGAATTGTTAGTAATAAGAACATATTTACCAAGCACAAAATAAAATAAACACATACCTCTTTAGGTTGATCTTTTTTTGTATCTCCTTGAGGTGTTTCAACACCTCCTCCTTCAGGCATTCGAATACCTACTCCTTCAGGTGTTGTGGCACTTATCAACAATGATGTATAGCTCACAACCACCCGTACATAAAAATGACAAGTACATATGAAACTACGAATCTATGTCAATGTATGCATAATCAATAAAAGATCTTATAAATTTTAATTCAATCAAATTTGAGTTCAATTACCTTTCCCTTATCCAAACTGTGCCTCCATAGTCTGGAGAGCATCGCACCTCGCTCGCACTAGGTGTTTGCTACAAGCAGAGAGTAAGATAAACATATAAGTTAATATATAATTTCATTATTGACAATTCAAATGACAAGCAAATATACAGTAAAAAAATGTAAATGAGTGAGTGAGGAAATACATATTGTGTGCGTGTCGAGGCCAAATGAAATGGCCCTAAGGGTGCTATCTGTCACCTGTGTGAGCTCCTCCTCAGACATTAACTGTTAAATAGACCATGTAAATAAATATTAGTACTTGATACTATCTTTTATTAATATTCATTTTTAAAAAAATGCAAGTTATGAATTTACACCTGAAATGTTACCTGTGTAACTACTCCAATGTCCACCTCTCTAGCAGGAGAGGACTCGTAGGGTGTGCTCCACTCCCCTGCGTGTGATCTGCTATAACATCCACATCCTGGATGTCATAATCATAAGTGTCTAATGGATGCTCAGGGGGCTGTACAATAGGACCCAAAATATTTGCTGGCACGTATTGCAAATATGTGGCACACAAATATGTGGACCTGAGGAGGATGATGTAGCAGTACTGGATCCATCGCCAAGATCACTAGACTATGGCTGAGCTACTGAAGAAGCATGGGAAACCAAAAGACCACTCAAAGAGTGAATGGCCTGATAGTTTGTGTGGTTGCATCCTCTGTAATATATGGATGTTGTACTAGAGGTGGCGGAGGAAGGGGAGGATAGAACATGTGGGCGCCTAACTACTCTAGCTGCCCTTGGCCTATCCTGAGGCATACCTCTACCAACGCTAGAAGGGTTTAATGTCAAAGTAATTGACATGATGCCCTAACAAAAACTCAACATATAATTTTTTTAATAAAGTAAAAAGGTACATCAAGATTATTGTTGGGTGGTTTATCAAAAACCATACACCAATGATCCCAAAATTTATCTACTATGCCCCTATGCGTGCACCATTTTATAGAAAGTTTTGGCTTGTTAACATTAACTGGCAAACCAGTGTTGGGGTTAATAAATAAAGAGGCTATTTGGGATTTTGTTATTTGGAGATCTTTCACATCATCATAAGACATTCCACATGCATAATATTGCCTCATGGTTTCGCCATGAATGAAATACACATGGGGGGGAAATTCTACATTTGTAATTATTCCTGTCAATGTGGTTGACATACGGGATAATCGAGGGATTTTCCTATAAACATCACAAATGCCCCTCAATTGCTCCAATTTTTCATGAATTAATTGTTCAATTGATGGCTGCGGAGGTGGTGGAGCATTTGGAATTTCTGCATTTTGATTCTCAGCTAGTGGATTTTCATTTTCAACTGGTGGAATTTGTGCATTTTCATTCTCAGCAGCCATAATGCCTGATTAAAGTTAAAAAATAATTAATCTAAAATTAGACAATATAAATGAAACACTATTTTTAAATCAAAATCCATTAAAAACATTCATTTTTTTTATCAAAATCTATTTTGAACTCAATTGTTTCATAAAAATTCAATCAAAAACCCTATTTTGAAAAAAAATCCACAAAAAAATTCATTTTTTTTATCAAAATCCATTCTCAATTCAATTTTTTCATAAAAATTCAATCAAAAACCCTATTGTGAAAAAAAATCCACAAAAAACATTCATTTTTTTATCAAAATCTATTCTAAACTCAATTTTTTCACAAAAACTCAATCAAAAACCCTATTTTAAAAAAAAATCAACAAAAACCATATGAAATTATTCAAATCTAAATCAAAATTGAATCAAATCAAATGAAAATAAAAAAACTTACCTTTCCAAATCAAATTTAGCCTATATCGGATATCCGTTACGCAAGAATGGATGCACTGTGCGCCCGCAGGTTCTTCTCAGCTAAATGACTTCAAAAAAGCGACAAAAGTTTTTAATATATACTGTTTACAAATCGGATATCCGATCCAAATCGGATATTCGATTTGGATCAGATATCTGATTTGTAAAAGTAGCTTTGGTGTTTGGTATGGTGACACCCGAGCCTCAAAAAGTCAACATGTTCTTTTCACGTTTTCTCGATCATGAAAGACGTGTTTTTTTCCTCATTGCCACTTTTTGGCCCACCATTAACTGCACATAACCCAAGATGTTCTACCTCATTCTTTTAGATCCAATATGAGTCGTTTCCAAGTCTTCCTTTCCACTTTACTAAATACCGAGCCTCATATTTCCTATCCATGGGACTCCTTCCAACTTTGTTATCCAAAAATCTACTTAATTTCTTCTTTTTTATTGTACTAACTAATTTGTCCATTGGACCTCTATTATATTATCCCTTAGCTCTCCTTCATGATATTCATGTAGATCTATAATATTGAATACTAGTGATATAATAAAACCTTCCAAAAAGTCTACTTTAGATGCATTTCCTAATCAAACATTTTATAATTCTACAAGGACTAGACTTCCTCATTCTTAACTTGTTATATGTTCCTACTAGAATTTTTCCTTACTAAGATAGAACATCACTTTTGCTCTACTCACAAACCTTTTGTACCTTCAATTTTCATAATGTTTATCTTTATATTAGTCATTCATATTCTCCATATGACTTCTTACTTATACATTTACTTCCTACATTTTCTTGAAAAATTACTCTACCTTTGTGTTGATGCAAATGTTGTATACGCACACCAACAAGCAGATAAATTCTCACGGAGGACTGCGGGAATCTACCTTTCTTGAAAGATCCATTGATAAAACCTAAATCTAAGGTAATCTCATCTCGATCCCAAGGCTCGGGAATGTCAGGTCTTGACGCACTAGGTTCACTTAGGGTTTGTTGTGTAAATTTTTGTTAAACACGAGGGGCCTACGGTTGTCACAAATTGGCTGGTATCTAAAAGATTGAAACATAATCTCAATTTAATCATTTCCATGTCACTTAACAACTTCATGAAATCAAAGATTTGCAATAACATTTCATGAAATTCAAATTACTTGCATATACTCAAGCATATTTAGCATTAAACACTTCACAACTTCATGGAAACGAAATATTTATAATAAAACTCTATGCATTCATCAATTTTGGAACATTTTCTAAAAATATAAAGCATCTAATCTAAAATAAAGCATAAAAAATTACTGAAATGTAAAGATTTATCTTAGGTATTATCCGTGCACATGCCTCAAGAAATAAACTAAATCAAAGCAAACCACTCTATACTTCACCAAATTGCTTCACAGCTAGGCATATAATGATGCAAGGGTTTAAAGAAATGTGGATTATTTGCCATCGGATAGTGTCAATATGCACCCAAATTCAGCGCAACACACAGTCTTTTCTGATAGGAACAAACAATTAGCTACGTATGATTTCATATCAGGAAATAACTTTGAATTGGCCTTGATATTAGTTAATCTCAAATGAAACAAAAAAGTTTTTAATTTAGAATGGAAAAAAAGAAGGAAAAAGAATAAAATTTGAAAAATTTTTAGTTCTCCAAAATCTACAAATTTTGAACTTAAAATGAAAATAAAACAACTTCCAGCCTTTTATAAGAACAAGACACTCACGAAATTCAATCAATGCATGAAAGAAAATCTAGGGGACAAAACATAACATAGCACATGGCATGTGATAGTTGGCAAGAGAAACTTTTGAAATAAGTCAACTAATTTTGACTTTCTTCGGCACTTGAAACTTTTGGACTCATATCTTTAAAATACAATCAGGATATCAAACTGGATTGAGCAGACTTCTAACTTGATCTTCAAACAAAATGTAGGAACTTGTTGGATATTCAAAGTGATCAGGTGGAACTAGAAATTTTAATCCACCAGCCCTGAGTTCCTGCACTTAGGTTATGGCTTCGGGGAAAAATGCCCATAAGTATATCATCCTGGAACTAGGCACCTCCTTCGTCGCATGCATAATACTTGGATCTTTGGTACACTTTCCATACACTTTTTTCTCACATGAGCTTTCAAAGTACACTACTTAGCATTGTAACACTAAACACAAGAGTGATAATGAGGATGATCTACATACCATGATTGGACTCATTTTTGCTCAACCTCATAAGGGCTGGAAACCAACTTGTCTATGGAAATTGCTTTCTCACATAGTGATATACTTAAACATGCACATGATGGCCCTCTTTACATAGCCAAAATAATCAATTTGATAAGCCTACAACTTGGATATTAATTGATCTCATGTGTGTAGAGAATGTGATCACTAAGGAATTCTTATTTGTGCATGAACTTTACCAAGATTCTTATGAGCAATTGAAAGCATGGATCAAAACGTATGATGGTTTTGCTCACCCTATGATAGGTTTGATCACTCTTCCATTAAAAGTTGGATTGAAACAATTAGATGTCTCATTCTCCATCATCCTAATGTTAGATCAATTTTGTGTAAAGTTAGGCTATCCATAGCTACACCCCATGGATGTCGTCCCGTTAATCATTCATAAATGCTTGAAATTTCTATTTGGAAATCAAATTTTTACCATGCATTATAGTGGTTTTAATCCTTTTTCTTCTCATGAAAACTTTTCATTGGACTTCTTTTGGACTAAACCTATGGAACCTATAAAGCCTTGTGAAGACTTATTTTTCAAATCCTATTAAAATTTTAAGGCAAAGAACATAGCAGAATTATCTCTTAGCAATATTCTCGAGTCCATGATTGTTCCTCCTTCCCAACCTATCATTGATGAACCTATGATTGATCCAAAATCCTTCCAAGAAACCAAGATAAATCCACCATAATTAATCCACCTATTTCCTACAAGAGACCAAGATATAACCATACAACTCCATTTGTGCCTCCCACAATCAAACAAGTGTATAAACCTAAAGAGACAACAGTTTCCCAACCCTTGATGGTTCCTTTTGTTCCTCCCTTGTAGGAAGAAAAGGAACCAATGGTTGATAAACCTACTCCTATACCATCACAACTTGGAAACCATGGAAGAAGAAATTGAAATGCTAAAGAGCGTAGGCATATACATTGTGCTATTGCTCGTCAGTTAGAAGAAAAAAATAAACCAAAAATCAAAGATCAAAAACTAACTCAAACAAAGCATGATGATTCTCCACCTTCTCCACAACAAAAACAAGAGAATACAATGGAAATCGTCATTAGACCTCCTGCTGTGATTAATTTAGATGATGATGATGAGATTGTTAAGATTGATGAGGAAGTGCATGATAAGCTGATTTCTTTTATTTTAGATGGGTGCAACCGTGATGATCCTTCTAACAAGATTAAATCACCACGTGTTGAACTTGGTGATTGTCCTAGTATGACACCTGCCATTTCCGTTTTGGCTAGTTATCCACCTTCCGCATATGATGAACAACATTGGGATGCAGATGACTTGCTTTAGGTTGGCTCACATATGGCATACTATATTTTCTTTTCTTTCTATGTTCTTTGTGATTCCATGTATGTAATGTGATCCCTCGTATCATGTTGCTTGGTGTATCTTTATGTTTGTGAGCTTTATTTGGATGACCATTGTTACTCTGTTGGTACAAGGATACAAAGGAAGTGAATCCATCATGACATTCTTCTATTTGTATCTCCATTCTTCTATCTATTGTTTAACTATCTTTTCTTTTGTCTTGTGTTTTCCTTTTAGGGAAGATGCAAGGCATTGAGACATTCAGGTCTCTTCCATGTTGACCCAAAATATTTTCTTTTCTTTCGCTCTATGTGTCATTCCTCCTTTGTGTTCGTTGTTCCACAAAGTATTTTGGGAATGATGACGGTTCGAAGCTCTATTATATCACTATAGCAAAGATGTACACTAACCCTAAATATGTGGATCCCTTATGTGTTATCTTTTGGATTGCATGTGGGTAAACCTCCTTTTTATGATGCAACTTTATTTGAAAACATATGATTGGCATAGGGATTTCCAAATAAGTTCTCCAAGTGCTCTTTTATTAATTGGCATTTATCATTTTCGAGTTTAAAGTAATTGCTCACAACATGTTGTTTAGCAATTTCTTTAAAGTTGGGGCATACATTGGCATTATTTCATTTTAGCATTAACATTTTGACATTTCTTACTTCACTTTGTTCATAGAGGTTGAACTTAGAGTAGCGTTGACACAACATCTTGATCATTTTTATCCTTTTTCCTCACCTAGTGGACAACAAATTTTCACTAGCCCATGAATATTTTATGTTTACCTTTTTTCTCACCTAGTGGACAGTGGATTTTCACTAGCCCGTGAATATATATTTTATTTGCATAGTGGACAACGGGTTTTCACTTGTGAACATTTTTTATGGAAAACAACACAACCGTGCTAGTCCATCCCTTTCCTTTTCCTTTTTCCCTTTTTGCATTAGCTTTAACATTATATGCTAGTGTATCTTGTCTTGCTGCACATATCTTACACATCTTGTGTGTCCCTTTTTCCTTATGTTGGTTTTCCATAGGATCTTAGATCTCAAGGATTTGGCCACCTCCTTGATCTTTGTCATCCTATCTTATCAACATTTGTACATCTGGACCCCTCTTGACACATATTTATCTACTTTAGTGTGAGTCTGAGCATGATTTCATACTCTCACTAAAGTGGGGGCTAAATGTAGTGTAGGAAATTGTATACCTTTACAATTTTACACTATGTTTGGGTTCCTTAATTAATTGGACTTAATTGAGCTTCTAATTTACACTATGGGTCCCCTTTAAGTCCTAGGACCTAAATTTTAATATATTTTTTGGAAGTCTTTTAATAATTCAAATTCAATATACAATTATTGGCTTTTAGAATCTAATTTTTGAGAAATTAGATAAACACCTATAAATACAATCTTTTTATCAATTCAAATCTAACAAGAAAGAGGTGAACTTTATATGAGAAAATATTATTGTCAAGATCATTCAAGAGCAGATTTATTAGTCATTTGTTGTAGCATTCAAGACCCTATCATCATCTTCAAGCTTATGTGGGTTCGTGTCATCTTATGAAGGCTAACATGCATTGTTGATCCTCAAAGCATCCAAACATTTTCAAGTGTTTAATCAAGCAAAGCAAGATCAAGTTCCTTGGAGTGATGTGTTTGACTTCAGTCCTCTAAGGGAATCCATTGAAGTTTTGGTGAGTTGTAGCAAGAAAGTGTTCATTTATCATTTCATTTCATTTATCAATTACCATTATCTTTCTATCAAGGTTTAATTACCAAACTTGGGGTTTGACAAAGGTAAACTCCCATTCAAAGCAAATAATTTTTCTTCTCTTTTTGTATGTGCAGATTATAGGTTGAAGAAGGATTGAAGAGATCTCAAAGGAGAAATTTTGCATTATTGCATTTTTTTTCATCATTGTTGTCAAGCCACAAAAACTAAATTGCAGATTTTATTTCTAACTTTTCGATAGTGGGACCTATGTTAAACTGAAGCCAAGATCTGACATCAAAGGATTATCAAAACTTATTCTGGACAACCTAACTAGGACCCATTCGTGCCCTAGGGAAAATATTTCCTTCATCAGAGCTCAAAATCAGTTTCTGGAGCCAGGTACATGTATCTAGACCCTTCTCTGAACTGCTTGCAACCTATCATTTTGATTTTTGTATCTTCGATAATTTGCATTTTATCATCTAGGTCATACTGTTTCATTATTTTAAGTGCATGAAAACATTTCAATTTAATTTCAGATCTTCCTACTGTCCTAAGGAACTGAGATCCAGGTTTGATTGGCTCACCATTGAGGTTGAAAGTCAATCTTTACACCTTGTGATCTCTTCCCTAATGAAATTTGGGAAAAGGATCCACCACTCATCCTAGGTTCTTTGCATGTAGGACTTAGGACCACCCCTCTCTTTTTCCTCCATTTCATTTTAGTGCTCACAACCCTTTTCCCATTATTTCACATATATTATCATATAAGAGAAGAAAATATTCTCAACAATGTCATCAAGGCTTTAAAGTTAAGAGTACACAAATAGATATGAAATTTCTAGTAAGTATACCTCCCAATGAAGTGGATCCTATATACATGAAGAAACCTATTGTAGAGAATCACTAGAAGCCCTCAAAGAGGTGATTATGGTCTCTAATGAAGTAATAAGTAAAAGAGGAATGTCTCATAAAAGGAAAGCTATATCCTCGATGTTCTCATCTAGATAAAAATTATGAGACTTTATAAACAAAGAAGAGATGTCTTTTTTGAATAATGAGGAAAACCCATATGAAATAAATATTTCTACAAAAAAAAAAGAATTTATCATAGAAGTGACTTTGAACCATAAAGTAGTAAAAGGTATAGAAGGGATGACCTCAACTATAGATGGCTATTAGAAGGAGGAGGATGGATGGTAATCATCGTATTATCCACATATGAAATATTTTTTGAGGAAGTGTCACTCTTAGATGGAGAATTAAGGTATTCATACAACTATTGAGTAAAGGTCCAAGTAGTGAAAGGAAACTCAATGTACTTAAGTTAATGTTGGATATCCTCTTTAAAAACATAGAAATATTAGTCCATAACTAGCCATGTTGTTACTTAACTATTCAATCTTATTCTTATAACCTCATTTGGATCATAAATGAGTCCAAGGAGATAGGGAATTGTAAAATGTAGTGATCCTATATCCGTTGTTTCTAGGATGCATAATTCTTTGAATTTAGCTTGATATTAGCATAATAGAATTTAGTACAAAAGCCCATGGCTAAATCCCAAAAAAATAAAATTGTATAGATTAGTGAATGATTACAAAACCCCACGATACATGACCTCCCTTGTAACTCAATAAATGAACCCCCAAGAAAAAATGGTTTGGAACTTTATAATTAGGGAGAGTACAAATACCAGTAGTAAGAAGCAATTTCAATGTTTTACAAATACTAAAAATAAGATATAATTTTAAAATAGATTCAAGAAAATTCAATTGAACTACTACAAAGTACACAAAAAATGCACTTTTAAAAAAATACACCTAAAAAGGCGCATGTATGTGCTTGAGTTGAACCTCAAAACGTCCCAAAATGAGAATTGTAGAATGCCACTTATGAGAATCTATAAATTTTGGTCAAATTATGCATTTAAATTAGGAAAACCTACACTACCATGAAGAGCATGGATGAATAACCCAAATTAGAAAAAATGCTCAAAATTGGAGCTTGTATGGCTTAGAATAAAGTCTTTGAAGATGGATTTCCAAAATTAAAATTATAATCATGAATTGGGTAGATTTTGAGGGAGAAGGGGATGATAACATCATGCTAATTTTAGTTAGGAATATACTAAAAATTTACCAAAATATTCTCCATGGTTGAAATATTCCCAAACCACATATCATTTTTTGAAAACTAGTCATTTACTTGAAACCATCTAATTCAAATTCAAACCACCTTTATATTGCAAGAAATTGCCTTAGATTAGTTCATTCTAGTTTTAGTCCAACAAAATAGAGCAAGGGTGGCATCACCTAGTTTGGTGGCTACTACCTATGGTGTCAAAGAGGCCACACTACAATGAGTGGAAGGTACACTTAAGCAACTTTTAGGATGGGTGGCTATGGTTGCAACTAATTGTTAGTTCCAATGATGGTCTATACATTGTAGTATTGGCCATTAGTTAGCCTGTTTTCTAAAAATATATATTTTTACATAGAATGATGCATTCATACGCTCTACTATAAAAAAAATTGCCCCAAATTCTTCCAACACCATATTTAACAAGTTTTATTTTAAATGGGAGGTTTGGGGACCTTCTAGACATGATTGAAAATGTGCCAAAAATGAGATTAGTTGATTTTAAGAAAATACACATGCAAAGTGGTTAATGTGCCTTTGTACCCCTTCAATATCTCAAAAAATTAAAGAAAAATAAAAGTTAGACCCTAACACCAAAAAATTAATACCATGTTAGAATATGTTTAAAAATAGCTATTAACCTAGAATCTAATGCAAGGTTCATATAAACTATGAAATTGTAAATAGAAATGATTATGAAGTCATAATGGCATAATATATTTAGTTTCTTAAGAGAGATGTAAATGTTAAAAAATAAAATAGAATTAAGAGATCTCACTATCTCATTAATCAACATATTTGAATGGAAGGAAATACATACAATATAAAGCTACATAGTTTCCAAATCCAATGAGGATAAGGAAAACATAGAAAACCAAGAAACAAGGGATTGTTGTCTAAATTTCCAAATTCAAGAGGACAAGGAAAAATTAGGATCCCATGAAAGAAGGAGAATAAACTTGTGAACTCATTGTCCTATTCTACCTAAGTAATAAAAAACAAATTACCTAAGTAAACTTAATAAATATGTGTAATATCATAGTTAGAATATAAAATATCCAACGTGCATAAAATATAACAGCTACAAGATTGAACTAGTAATAGAAAGAGAATTCATAAAGAAGAGAGTAAGAGGTAGAGAGAATTTCTAATTTATGTAGGCATGTAAGGGTATTAGACAAAGGTTGAGCCATGCACATTTTTATCTAGTCTCATGTGCTTCTATTTGATAACTTTTACATTATTAGTAAAAGATACATAGATTTGAGATTGTACTAATACTAGAAAGAGAATGCATAAAGAAGAGAATAAGAGGTAAATACAATGCCAAAATTATTCAGATGTATGAGGCCATTGGACAAAGACTAGACTGCATACATTTATATCTACTCTCATGTGCTTTTGTATGATTGGATGCCATTTTATCTATTCTCCAATATTGATATCTTATTTGACACACTAGAATCTTATAGGATGTGATTGTATCCTAGCTATATTGTCTTGATTGTGTCCTTCATATTATCTAACATAAAATAGTGTCCTTAATATAACCTCTTACTCCTACTCCTATATCTAAAAATGCTTAAAAATAGAAAATTCGGTGCATGAGGCACATCAAGGAACCTACTTATGTCACATCCCTGGATTGACTCAACAATAATAGTATAGAGTATTCTTTTATGTGTGTGGGGCCCAAGGTACAAGTCTAAGTTATTGCAATAATGTAGGTTGTGATGAGTGTAGTAGGTGGAAGCCCTATGTAGCTAAAAATTGATTCTAGATGTCTATAAAGGGTGTTTAGATAACTAGATATGTGATGATTGTTAAATGAGTGCTAGATGTTTTCTTTTTAATCTATCCCATCTTTATAAGCAGTCCTAGATCAATTTTCCCATTAAAGATGATTTGAGATTTGTTAAAAAGGCAATTGTTAATCAAGAAAGGAGAAGTTTAAATGTTTGGGATGCGATTACACATAGGGGTCATACATAGAGTGCATTTGGTGTTCTAGGTGACCAAAAGAATAAGCAATTGTGGATCAATTTGCCCATTAAAGCTGATTTAAACTTAAAGTTTGTTAAAAGACATTTGTTAGCTTAAAAAACAAAAAAACAAAAAGAAAAAAGGAAAGAAAAAGAAAGAAAAGAAAAGAAAAGATTAATGTCTAGGATGTGATTACACATAGGACATGCATGATAGGGCCATGATTTAGGGATAATTTGAGCTCTAGAAGGGTCGGAGTGGGAGACAGGGAATAGATCAATTTGTCCTATGTTCTCTACTTTATCTCAGTGGTTGCAGTGCCGTAGCTCGGTCCTACTTCGAATTCCACCGTTCAATTTAGTTATTCTACGTACAGGTGTAATTATAGAGCATATTAAGTGTATTGAAAACATGCTTGTTTTCCCCACCACAGATAATCTGCCCAGAACCAGAACGTAATACTGTACGTGAAAGTATTGCCCAATTGAAACGTGATAGAATTTTGCAGCAAACATGGAAGCTGATACAGACTCGACTGATGTAATGATCATACAGATTGAAATACCCACTATTAATCATTACAAAACAAAGTATACAGATTGGATTGATTGCTGGAAAGATAGCAATCTTATCACACTGTCATTCCTTCCTCTTCCTTTTATTCCTAACGGCTACACTCGAGATTCATTACAGCATTACCTCTTTTGGAAACCGTGACGATTTGCTGAATTGTCTGAGTGTCATTGTACAGTTCTTCACTGATATATTTTTTATTTTGTTTTCAAATAATGTTCTTGGCAATTTTGGACAGTAAAAGAGAATTTTATATATGTTATTTGGGGGTTTTTATATCAAATTCACAGAACCATTTAACAATTTGATATGAGAGTACAAGTCTTAGGTTAAAATCTCTTTGATTGAGAGTTAAGGATTGAGGGGTATCTATTTCATCAAAATTGTCCTAGACATGAACCTTGGTTTCATTCCTTATGATATCGAAGCTTTGCACTTAGCAGGACTTAATCATTGGTAGACTCGTTCACAACCATTCAGCTTCACTATATATATATATATATATATATATAATAACGGGTATGTGGTTTGAAGTAAACAATACAAATGACCAAAAGTTTTTTCAATGTCTTTCTTTGTTGTTACTCTATCATCTTATAACGTTAGTAGTTTTTTATAAGCAAAGTTGTTTCTAATAAACATGTTTCTAACAAGTAAAATTGTGCATGTTTCTAAATAGGAAAGTTGTTTCTAGCAAGTAAAGTTGTTTCTAATAAGCAAAAAAGTTAATAACTTCATTTTGTTAGTGGGGTTCCTTTAGCTTTAAATCATTCTTACTTAAAAAGAAAAAGAATGACTCAATAATTTAATAACAGTCTTTTCTCCTGTCATAACAATCTAGACCCATTAACTCTATACAAATTTTGAATAAAAATGAAGAAAATAAAATGAAAGTACGTAAAAAGAATAATAGAAAATTAAAAGTATATAAATAGAATAATCCAAGTCAAGATGTGCTATCAGGGCTTAAATCTGATGGCGTATGGCTGTATTTAGTCATTTTAGCTGTAAAATACAATTAAAATTTTAGGAAGACTGTATCACTTGAAAGGTCAAATTTTAGTTAAACTGTCAAAATTTTTATGCAATTATTCCTATATATGTTTTTTCAATTTTCAATCTACATATATTTTTCTTAAAATAGATAACCTTTAATATTTGAAAGGCAACTTCAAATAAATGACCATCACAAAAAAATTGCTTGACACGCAGGGTCAACCATCAAATTTAAGCCATGTGTGCTATTATTCATGTACATTTATCTTTTCTTTTTTATTTAAATAAGTGTATGATTATCATTTGTAAGAAATAATATTTAACAAAAAAAAGTGGGTGGATATAAAATCACACCCTTAAAGTTCATATAGGGCTAACGGACCTTTATCTTAATAACTTGTGATTCCCAAAAAAAATAATTTATTTATTTATGCTTTTAAAATTAATTTTGAAAAATAAATATGATGGTTATCGTTGAGACAAAGAAAAGAAAGCCAAAATTATGATAGGTTGTCTTTCCTATAAATTAAATTAAATATGAGTAGAGCCATGTATTATTGATTTTTATATTCAATAAGAGTTTGTAAGGAGTCTTGAGTTCTTTTTTGAAAAGACAATAAAACTTATCATTTTTTTTTTTGATACGTAAGGTGATGATTTTATTTATAGAAAGAGAGAAATATACAGTCGTCTGCTATGACATTGAACCTTCATACAGAAGGAAAGGTGGAAGCACCGAATATGAGTATAGTCTGGCAATGAACCCGAACCCCGCTAATCACCAAAAACCATTTACCTCTGCAAAGCAGATGAAACCCTCCACCCAGTCCGTGCCTTCCACCTGCACTAACTTCACTTTTTGTTTCAAAAACTCCACTGCCACTTCTGTCAGCTTGCGATGCCTGGATAATTCGGGGCCTTTGAGGTCCAGAAGGAAAGGGTAGATCTTGACCGCATCGTCCGATTCCCACATGGAAGCAATGTCCGCTGGACGCGGTATGCCCTTCCCTGAAAGAGCCGCTTTCATAATCATGTCGATGCCCCCGAGCAAGTCCTTCCGAAACAGTCGCACCATCAGTTCTTTAGCCATTGTCTTCGGAGTGGCGATATCCAAGAGCGATGCGAGAAACCTAGATGAGATTTGGGCGTTGTCTCGGGCAAATTCTTTTCGCTCCAAATGACCCTTTCCGAGTACCATCTTCACTGCTGCAATCGAAACTGGATCGTCCTCGAGTAGGATACGTTTAAGCCGCTGGTCCGTAACCTCCCGGAAGGCAATCTGCCTTTCCGTTGCCATTAAGGAGACAGGAGTGTCGACACCAAAAGATTCAAGCCCTTCCGCCGCGATGATAATTGTGAACTTCGACTTTGATTGTCTCTCCATTGCCTGAGATATGATCGGTGCACCCTGCAAAATAAACACAAAGGCAAATACCAAGAAGCCGAACCTATATTTAGGAACCGACTTCAAGAGATTAATATAAAACCTGAATAATGATCCATCAGTCATCGTATACGAAACAGATTAATCGCAATGCAATCCGTCCTTCGCATGAGATGAAATGCATCCCCAGTCTCTTCAACTAAGAGCTGTGATCAATGCGAGTTATGGTGATAACCATACGGCACTTCCGCGCACAGAACAAGGAGAACCGTACGCTACGTGTCCCTCAACTGGCCTCGTGAGAACAATATCCATCATGCCTCAACCCACTCCATGAAATTGAATTAGATGGCTGGCGATTACCCTACAGTGATCATCCACAATCCGCTAAATTTAGCCGGATGGTAAGACTGCTGCAATCCAAGTCCGCATGACACCCGTCCGTCCCGTCCTCCACCTCACGACCACCTAGACACCCCGTGCCAGTGTGAGGAGCGAGGGGGGAGCCCACCCATCCACCCACAACAATAAAACTTATCATTAATATAGTGCATGTCAAATATAAATACTCTGATCCTAATTTATTATTTAAAAAGTGCAACTAGGTATACTAAAGTAAATAAATAAATAAAAAATTAAAATAAATATTATTTCAAAAAATAAAGTAAATGTAGATAAAGTTAAAAGAGAGGGAGACTTATATGCGTACACCCAAAAAAAATTACCAGTTAAAAAAAAGAGTAGTCTAAAAAATTCAAATATCTCTACTTCTTATCATGAATTGAATCATTAATATTAAGTGTGATTTATACTTTTATATAATTATAACACACATTCTTACAATATAAAAATGTAAAAAATATATTTGAAATTTGAAAATATTTTAAAGATATTTGAATCATAATTCTATTATACATTGTTTTCATGGAATTAATCACTTAATTTTTTTTGTTTAGAAAGTATAGGAGAAGAAAAATAACCAATAAAAATATCATTCAATTATTAGGTTTGGAATGAAGTAGATCCCATCTCTTATTAATAGACACTTTAGTAAAGAAGGCATAAGGTCATAGAGGATTATAAAAAACGTTTTCAGATAAATGGATTCATATCATGTGTTATCAAAGCCCTTATATGATTTTATTCCATGAAATCTTATTTGATGGTAACTACTACAAATGACCTAATAATTTCTTAGGAGGTGGTTCAAAACTTAGATATGCAATAATGAAGGATAGTGATCCTTATTACACACTAAATGGCGAGATAAGGATACACATGTCCTTGTGACTTCCTATCTTTTCTTAAATAATGGCTAAGTGAGATAGCATTTGTTATGCATTTATTATCATTTTATTCTCATTGTTGTTTCTAGATTTTTCTCTTTAATTTATATAAACTTGTAGGTGCATTTGGATTTTTGGATTTTTATAAAGACATGGAAAGAGAAGATGGATATAAAGGAGCTTCAATATTCACCATATGGAGGTGAAATTTTAGATAGAATACTATGTAACACTTTTATAATTAGAAATAGTTACACATTGAGCATGATTGTGTCGTATAAGGAATACATGCTAATAGTAGGGGGAAATGAATTAAAATTTTCATCAAGGAGGATTTCTAAAAATTATAGATATTTTTTGATAAGTGAAGCAAAGGGATAAGGAGCATCTCCCTTGTTATTAGAATATTAAGATTTTACAAAAATATTCAAGCCCTAAATATGGATAGAGAAAATAATATAAAAAATTACAAACATGACTATATCTAAGTGACCAAATAGTGGAGACAAATGATAGATTGGAAAAATGTGTCAAATAAGGATGAACAAAAAGAGACAAAGATATGCACAAATACCAAATGAACTACACTATCCATTGTTTCCCACCCATGCTAGCATAGGAGGGGAGACGTATTTGATGTGGATCTTAATCTTGTGTGATTTGAGTTTTATTGCACTTTTGCACAAGAGTCCATATTTCATCAGATCATTCCCTACATCATTGGTTGATGATAGAGAAGAATATATGACATGGTGTACCTTTATTTCTTGAAACTCCTCCATAGAAGAGTTGATTGGGGAGGGTGCTAGCTCTAGAGTAGTGCTACACATCTCTTCTTTTGTCCCTGTGGTGGATTAAAAGAATGGTTTGGATCTTATTTTACAACTTTTATAGAGATATGGTGGGGGAGAGAATATTTAACCATGAGGTTTGGCATATCAACTTATGTCTACACTAGGGAAATATGTAGCAACATGATCTATATCATAACATAGATCATACAATAGTAAATTCCCTAAAGAGTTGTCAATAGCTTCATAGGATGAATTAAGGTAGAATAGAAGTGGAATATTTGGTAGGTGAACCCATATCAACATGGCATTGAAATATTTAGTGGAGGGATTGAAGGTAGGATGCCATAATTTTAGCATAAGTATTTGTTGACCCCAAATCCAAAAATGATCATATATGATAGATTCTTTATCTTTGATAAAGTAAAAAGCTATAATAAAAACCATTGATAAAAAGGGTAAATTTATATATTTTCTTTCATGAGGGGTTGTTATTTATTAGTTATCCATTTTTTAGATCTAGAAGGCTTGTCTAGAAGTGAATAAATAAATTAATAAAACCATGTGCAACAAAAAAAACCCTCCTTCAAGCACTCTACAACCTTTGCGGTGATATTTGCAACTTGATATTCAATCATAATTTGTATGAGTTAATGTTGTTGTGATATTATCTATCACTAGAAAATTACCTAAAGAGTTGTCAATGACTTTAAAGGATGAATTAAGGTAGAATGGAAGTGGAAGATTTGGTAGTTGAACCCATATCAGCATGGCATTGAAATATTTAGTGGAGTAATTGAAGGTAGGATGCTATAGTTTTGGCATAAGGGTGTGTTGAATCCAAATCCAAAAGTGATCATAGAGGATAGATTCTCGATCTTTGATAAAATGAAAATCTATAGTGAAAACCATTGAGCACAAGGGTAAATTTATAGATTTTCTTCCATGATGGGTTGCTATTTATTATTTATTCAATTGTTTAGATATGGAAGGCTTGGCTAGAGGTGATTGAAGTGATTGATAAAACCATGCCCAATAATTTTTTTCTCTCCTTCAAGAAATTCTCCAAATTATAGAACAAGGAAGTGCTTGGCATGGATAAGGGATCTATATTTTACCTTAAATTATTATTTCAACCTTTTAAATCCTAGGTCTATCATAATCTTAGGAGTAGTCTCATGTCTTTGACCTAGAAAATATTTTTGCAATTGGATATTGCTAAAACCATTAAAAGAACATGTATTTGGCGAGGGAGAAATAGCTTTTTTGAGGACCGTAACAGATGTATGGACAATAGAATAAGAACCAAGAATAGAAACAAATATCTAAATATCCCTTACATAAAGTTCTAGGCAAGCCTCTAAAATCTTAACTCTAATGCCCACCAAATGCAAGCAATGATTGGAAACACTTGGAGGAATGCAACCAATGTATTTGGACAAAACATACTTAGCTTTGATTTTGAAATAGTGGTGAGAGGATATCAAGAGTGCCATTTTTTTATTTTAAAAAATATAGATAAGTGAAAGGGTCTTAGACTCAAAATTGTGTGTTTAGTGGAGGTTAATTTTCTTAATTTGCAAATGGTTTTGTCTAACTAGTCTTGCTTTTCTATTCATTCAAGTGTAATTTTTTATATTAATATTCCCATTGTGATTGTGATATGTATCTCTTTTAGTAATGTGTTTATTTTTAATCATCATTTTTTTCTAGATTAGGTTAGTCATTTATCTAGGTGATTAGAAATATGCTTGATTATTTTTCCTAATGGATAGTCACTAGTATGTAAAACCAAATAATATGAGGTTTTCCTATGACCCTTGAGCATGTGTCATTATCCCCAAATAGAGATAATTTTTACACCTCTATGAAAATTTTAATGTCAAAATCATTCTTGCATGTTTCATTACGTTAACCTACCAAATTATCACATACTTAAATTGTGTCATGACTATATCTTTGTTTCTTGTCATGTTTTGAGAAAGGTTTTCTATTTTGAAGGTTTGTATGGTCACTTTAGCATACTCAATTTTGAAGGTTTGTATGGTCACTTTAACATGCTCATATAATATTTAGAGAATATTGAAAAAGTCATTATTTAGAGACTATACTTATCTAGTGAAGAAAATATAAATTTTAAAGGTGGAAAAGAGATCAAAGAACCTTGACTAGTTATGCATAGCCATGTTTTAAGTTGTGGAAGTTGTCACAAAGCATTCCTCATAACTAAAATCACCTTCAAATGGTCACCTCTTTTAAGAATCACAATTCAAAAGCAATAATGCAGTCTTATAGAGGAAAATACAAGTTTGGAGCATGTCTAATATAATTTGACATAGGTTAAGGTGGAATATGCAAGTAAAAAGGATGATTAAAGAGTGATAACCATGTCTTAAGTGTTTTTGAGAGTTTTGGAGAGATGGTAGTTTGAGTAATGTTTAAGTGGCCAAGTCACTCCACTAGGGCATATAGTTTAATTTTGTTATGTTTAAGTGGTGTAAATAGAGAAAGAGTGCTCCAACTTTTGGTTTTCTAATTTGAATGATAGATGGTGGTAGAATTCTCTTAGACCAATTTTACCAAATTAAGTTGTAGGAATAATCCAAAAGTGCTTGAATATCATCAATTTTCACTAGTTTGAGGGGAAGTGATAGTCAAAAGGAACTCCTTGTGTGTTTATGTTCATTTTCAAGTGGTAGATGTCGTATAAAAGGGTTCTTGGAGTGATTTGGAAAATATTCTAGTGGAAACATCCCATCATAAGTGCACATGGAACATTTACATGACATGTTTTGAATGGTGGAAACCCCTCAAAAGTGTTCCTATATTGTTTCAAGAACATAAAAAAAAAAAAGTAGGAGTACCATGTTTATGTGAGTCTATTCAAATTGACTTGTTATTAGTTTATATCACTTTTTTTCAATTTTTATTATATTATTCAAAGGTGTAGGTTTATGTTTCAAAAGTGTGTTTTCAAGATTATTTAATCTTAGAAGAACAATTCATAGTTTAAAGATTTAATTAAAGCAACTAAGGTTTGAGGGTTCAAAAATGTCACCAAAGAGTGATTTTTCATGACTTCATGGTTTGGTGGTTATGGTTTCAAGATTCTTTAGAAGATTAACTATGTTATAGAGTAGAGACTCATCAAAACCTCTAGGGGATCCATGCATAAGACTTCTATTTTGGGCCCCTACATTTCGAAGATTCATCTTTCAAATTGTTATTTTTAGACATAACTATTTTTAGTAGTTGTATACACCTAAAAATGGTCACATTATAATAAGTTTGGTAATTAATTAAATACAAGTTATTTAGTTAAATTTCTAATTCAATCTCTACATATAAATAAATTTAATTATTTATTTATATTGTTCATTTTCTAATTCTTCTATCTTAATTAAATAAGTTTAATTACTTATTTAATTTAATCACTTTTCTAATTCTTCTTAATTAAATTAAATAAGCTTTACAATTTATTTAATTTAATTATCACATTACTTTATTTTGAATAAAGTAAATATTCTTCCTTTTTCCAAAATCATGAAATCATCTTTAAATCTTCTAAAAAATCACATTGCTTTATTTTAAATAAAGTAAATATTCTTCTTTTTTCCAAAATCATGAAATCATCTTTAAAATCTTCTAAAAAGCCATCTCACACATAATTAAATATTTTTCAATATTTAATTAGAAACTTCTTATCCACATTTCACACATAATTAAATACTTTTCAATATTTAATTAGAAACTTCCAAAACCACATGTCACATGAAATTAAATAATTTAATTATTTAATTAATGAATTATCTTCAACTACAAAACCAACTCATAACTAAACTTGACAAAGGGCAAGTTGCCTTCATTTTTGAGTGAAAGGTTTTGTGGGAAGGAAACAATTTCTTTCTTTTTCTCTAGCTTCCATCTTTCTCTCCACTTCTCCATCTCTTACCGTTCATCTTACCACACTGAATCTCAATCGTTGATCTTTTCCAACTAAGCTTTTGTCTTCAAAAAATCTATAAATACAGCCTCTCACAATCCATTTAGAGGGTGGATTCTTAAGTATCTTGACTCTGTCAAAATAATTTTTTAGTCTTCCATCTCTCTCTATCATTCTCCATTTATCATCTTCATCAGGTCATTATGCTGCTGAATTGAGCAACCAACATTCCTTCAACAATCAAACTTTGAAATCTTGTATTCTTATGCAGGTGGAGAAGAGCCATGGAGATCAATCAAGTCTAGTTTGAAAATCGGTTTGCATTTTCTTTGTTTATTTTCATTTTCATTCTAGTTTGTACCTCATGGTGCTTGATAGGGTTTATTTATTTTTGTTATTTTCAACATTAAATTAAGCTTGAATTTTTCCCTATCTACATAATGGTGAACCCGATGTGAATCCTTTGATCTAGCTTGCTTTTTGGAGGGTTTATTGACATTTTGTTGCAGATCTGCCAGTTTTTGGACAAAACCCCAGGTTTTACCAATTTCTTCATATCTTCTACACAATTGTGAAATTTTATACAAGATTTTTACAGAATCTTGGGCATCATCTCAAGAGGCTACAACATCACTTTTGTAGGAGTTATTGTGATTTTATGTTTTTACATAAAATTGGTTTTTTGGATGCAAATCGGCGAATTTTTCATAAATTTTTACATTTTTGGCAAGCTCTTTAAATTCTAATTCGCGTCTATGTTTTGCAGATTTAATTTGGAGGTCAAATACAATGCGAAAAAAATCTGATCTTCATTTTCTATATGGTTTTCACAAATCTATGTTTCTGAGAGCAAAAGAGGGAATTTTTTTGACTTCTTTACATTTCTGGAAAGCTCTCATAAAATTAGAAGGGGTCTCTTCTTTGATTTTTCATTTTTCAGATCAATAAAATCATCAAATAATGAAATCTAATTCAGCTATGTCAAAAACATGTGTCTGAAATTGCAATTTTTTTGATGAGTTTATTTTTATTTATTTATTTATTTTTGCTGCATTATAATATCATTTTTTATCTTGTAGGTGATCATAAGGAGCTCTAGTAGCAACAATATCACTCACAACAATAATTTGGAAAGCAAAAATAACCAGGTGCACTCATTTCATCCTTCATCTCATTAATCTTTTTTGTCACACATTTCAATTTGGGGCATAAAATCAAATCTTGTTTGATCACATCATTGAAACTGGCTTAAAACGAATTTTGTCTTCAATCACATATCGAACATCGGGTCTAAAATTAACCAGTGTCTTCCTACACATCTTGATTTGGGGTTAAAAAGAACAAGTGCTTGAACTGTTTTATGAACATTTCAATTTTCTAAAGGGTTAATTAACAATTGTGAGTGTGAATCAAGTGCATTTGTGATAAAAAACACCTCACTTGGTTTGCTTTTGTCAAACCCTTCATAGGAGGCCTGGTAAGGGATTTCATCACCCCTGGGGATGACCTCAATCAAAGTGTGAATCAAAAGACACGCTTGTTTGGGAGTTAAAATCTTGTCACTCTTGGCTAAGCCCCAAAGAACTTTATACCTTTGGGAAGTGAAGGTGAAGGGTGGGTTACCCCTTTCTCCCGGTTGTGTGGCAGGATTTTTCTTTCAAATCATTCCTTAGTCAACCTTGTATAGACTAGCTTGAGACCTAATTGGCCATACCCCACTTGACTAGTCATAGGGCTTGTTGATGTGTCTTCCATGTGTGCTTGTTTAATAGTCATCATTACATTCTTCAAATTTTAAAATTCAAACTTTTTTATGTGTCTTGCATGAGTGATTTATGAGTGTACATGTGTGATCATTCATTTAAACATTGCCAAATTAAGCTAAACACCAAACACATAAATAAAAGTCACTCTACACGTTCTTCCAACACATTCACATCCTATCCATTTCATCCTAATCAATCCAAGTCATCCAATCTAATCATTCCACATCATCACCATCACCAACCTAGTCCTAGTCACCACTTGTCAAAATGGTCATAATCATAAACAAGCACAATCCTAATCATAATCCTAAGATCATAATTCAAGGAGGCCCTCTCCCTAACACAAATAATGAAACAAAACCAAAACCTAAAATCATACTTCGAGGGGCTTCTCCTATCACCTCTAATGATGACATGAACTATGAGGAACAAATCGATATGCAAGAGCTTACACACATGTGTGACATCAAGCCAACATTAGAAGACCTAGCACCCCAACTTAAAAACCTCCTTTGAACGCTTCACCAAACACCCCAACCCCTAGACCACCAAACCATACAAAGCCTTCAAACACTCTTCCAATATTTTCAACAAAGTAAATCACCTAAAATCCAATACCTCCTAGCTCAAGCCAATCAATTCATTGCCACTTGTCAAACCCAACAACCACAACATCATCCCCTATCCATTCATTATCACCCTTCCACCTCATACCAATCTAATCCATCCACTTCTTTGCATGTCAATGCCACGTCAACCTATCAAGCCACATCACAACAAACACATGTGAACTTAAGTTCTACATTGCAACAAGGTCAAACTTCTTCAAGTTTTAATGCAACCATTCACAAGGGGAACACTAATCTAGGTTATGTACTCTCTAAGTATATCATACCATCATCCAATCAAAATCAAAATCCTAAGCCAACACCTTCCACCCATCCACCTATAAAGGATGTCACCCAAGGGCTACAAGCTAGGAATCAATTGTCACCATGTCATTCAACACATATACTCGAACATACAAAAGAGTCCTCAAACATCATGCCAAGTCATTCAAGTCAACCATGTCATCCACAACCCCTTGAGCCAATTCAAGAGTCTTCCATCGTTAGTCCAAGTCACCCTCTTTCATGCTCGTATGTTGTTGACCATCAAGAACATGCCAAGGCTCTCCATGAGAAATCCCCTTCCACTTCTATTCAAGCAACCCAAGAGTTATATCAAGAGTCTACTCTCAAGCATGTGGAAACATCAAGCCCTAGTCCTAATCAAGATCAAATCATTTTCATCCAACCTATCCATAATCTATATCATTTTTATGATCAAGATGATATCCATAATGATGAAGAGCCTATCCATGAGAAACTTGATCCTATACCCATCCATGAGAAAGATATTCCAAATTCACCCCCACCTAGTCCTATCCATGATGCACAAACATCCACTTCCCTTGATGAGACATATTCCTCCGAAGCACACATAGAAGATCAAACAAATATCTTGGATCTAAGTGAACACAATGATAATCAAGATCCTAATGATCCTCCATCACCCACTATCGACCCCATTGCAATTCCTCCATCATATCCTATTGGTCTTTCCACCCTCATTCATGAATGTTCCTCCTTAGAACAACAACAACCATTATCTTCCCTTGCTTCATTTTCTCCATCCAATAAGGAACTCGTGTCTAGTGTTCCACCTACACCTAGTCTCATTATCCATTGCACACTCCATTTAACATGAATCACCAAGGTAAAGGTCTAGACCTTCATGAACAAGGTATTTTGGAACCCATCCATGTCAAAGTCCCTCCATGCTCTTATGGCCTTGGACATACACCCCAAGGAGAACAAACTAAATATGTTGGTATTTCCTCGATGCATCCCAAGTCCACTTTCCATCATAAAGCCTATCGTATCCCTAAAACATATGTTGCTATCCCTCCTCCATCATCCTACAAATGTCAAAACCATGTGACCATACACCTTCCACCATCAAATTTTCCACCATTGCTTCCAACTCCTAATATCCCTCCATCCACTTTACCACCATTACTTCCAACACCTAATATCCCTACCATCCAATCCTTTTATCCATTTATCCATAAATACCCTAATATTCCTAATCATGACCAACAAATGCACACATTGTAGGGCTGTCATAATAGTGGTTTACAATTCCCGAGAGGAACAAATTTTAGCTGAAATCACATATTTTTAGAAAATATAATTATTTAAGCCTTAAAAAGTTCCATTTTAAGGATTCCAATTGAAGAGGGTTTGATCAAATCACCTTAGATCAAACCCCTTGGATAGAACCTCGCTAGTTTTAAACCATACCTATAAATGCGCCTCCTTTACACCTATCAAAATGTTGATAAAAATCACTTTTGATTTAGATTTTGGGGGATCAAATGAATTCATTTAAAATTTATTTCAAATGATTATGGTATTCCTCATAACAATCTATCCAATGAATATAATTTTAATATGTTTTGGTTTTGTTATGTATTTGTTTCTTTTTAAGTTTGATTAAACATAGGTTTTCATCGAAAATGCAACTTTGTTCTTCACATGTGGAAAATAGAAGATTACTGTAACTTTTTGAAAACATGAAAGCGCCTGTGACATTAGAGTCCTGATCCAACAAAAAATAAATTAAATCTTTGACATATATAAAAGTTACGCTATACTACCGTCCGTAATCAGACCGCTTGACTTGAAACTTGATTAAGGGAAAAATATTCAATAAAACTATCTAACCAAGTGAAAAGCACTAGATATCAGGAGTTACAAATCTAAATTTGAAAGAATTATAATTTTATCCTTCATGGAAAAAGTTATGCTATACTTGCAAAGGCCACTTTTAAAATGTCATTTCAAAAATCAATTTTCGTGGGAGATGGAAAAATAAGTGCAATTTGATTCCAAGAATTTTGAAAAAAAAAAAAATTAGAATCTACAGAAAAAATTTGATGAGACTCTAGTTCGCACCATCTTCAAATTCCTCACAGTTTAGCCGCTATAGGTGCCCGAATGTGAAGATTTAGTTAAAAATAATAATTTCAGTGTCTAGTTTGGCCAAAAATTGTAAACCACTATTATGGGATCACCTGTATAAACATGAAGCTTCCACCCATTCCACCACATACCATGGGATTCAAAAGAAAGAATTTCAATGCCTCTACCTATAAAGTAAAAAATCCTAAGGGTTCTCATGCCTTAGGACATCAATACAAAAAGTCAAAGCAAAATACATCTAAAAAGTTATATAAGTCCATACCTCCAAAAGTAAAGGCCAAAACTAAATTGGTTTGGGTACCTAAGAAAAAAGAAAGCACGTCAAATGAGGCATCTACATCACAAAAATCCCAACCATCCCCTTCCATCCAAAATGCACATTCTATTCAAAAATTACAAAAATCCCACAAGGTGCAAACAAAAATCATAAAAATACTAAGTCTATGTGGGTACCAAAAGCACTACATCCTCCATCTCCTAAGAAAACATCTCCATTGCTTCCACACCTCATCCACATCAAAAGATTCAACGTTTATCGCATTGTGTGCAACCATTGGTCATGGTTCCCTTCCATTTCACAACAATCCCACATACCTCCATCTCCCCATCCTTCAACTACTATCCTACATATCTTCCCAATCACCTTCCTATGGTCCATGCTTTTGCATAAACCTTTCATCCATCCTTTTGTACAAGTCCTATTCAAGCCTTTCATAATCCATCATCTACCTACTCCATCTCCCTTTCATGTCATCCCTTACCAACATCTATGAACATAATGGAATTTGACATGGTCCATGCAATGACATCCATCTCTGGTGGGACTACCACCTTTCATGGAAATAGACACTTGAGTCCCTCCTATCCATATTCCCCTTCTATCCAAAAAGTCAAAAAAATAAATAAATAAATAAATAAACAAAAAAAAATGTAAAGAGAAATCCCTTTGTCCAACAGTGAAAACCTGGTAAATAGGCGCCATGGATAAGTACCATGATGAAAACCTATAAAATAGGCGTCATGTGTAGGTTGATCTTCTATGTCACATACACTTGGGGGCCAATATCTTATCTATCCAAGCTATCATTCATGTCATATCATTTCCATCCTACCTACCATCTTTAGCCATCATACATACCTCTCATATTGAGTCCACTTATCCACCCTTCTCCTTTTGATCTTGATGAAGATATAGGGGAAAAATGTTGAAGCATGTTTTGGGTATCTCTGGACATATCTCATCCTATTTAAACCAATCATATCATTATCCTATTGTCATACATTTTGTCCAAAAAAATCCCAAGTATTGTACCTAGAATGGGGCATGCTATTCCTATGACACAGTCTTTGGAAATCACATCCTTGCTCTCTTATGATGCATACATCAATTCCATTCACTATGACCTATCTTTTCCATCCATCCATATATCATGAGCCTTTTATCCCTTATCCCATCACCCACCCTTTCATCCATCAATCCCATCTATCTCCTTGCACCTAGACTTGGTTTTCCCCTTGTCATTGGTCTCTAGCACAAAGGCTACTCAAATTTTCATCCTTTGACACATCAAAACATTTCAAAAATCCAAAAAAATTCAAAACATTTCAAAAATCCAAAAAAAACCAAAACAACATCAAAATCCAAAAAAAAATCAAAACAACATCAAAATAAAAAAAAATCAAATAGCCAACAAAACCAAAACAACATCAAAATCCAAAAAAAAATCAAAACAACATCAAAATAAAAAAAAATCAAATAGCCAACAAAAATCCAAGCAATAAAATCAAACCAAATCACTTCTTCTAATAAATCTAATCATTATCATCAAATCAATTCATTTCTTCATCAATCCAATCAATCAAAATCATTCCAATCAAATCAATTACTCAATTCAATCAATCAATCATCTAATCAAATCACTTCAACCTAAATCATTCCAATCACATCAATTCTTCTATTCAATTCATCACATCATGTCATCCAATGAATCATCATATCATTACAAACCATTTCTTCAAATCAATCAAATCAATCCAAGCAATAATCCAAATGCAAGTCAATCCTTAATCCATACCAATCAAGTCGATCAATCTTGTCAAATTATCCAATCACATCCTTTGGTCTTGATCCTAATGTTGTCATAAACCAAATCAACCAATCTCGCAATCAATTATCAACCATCCTTGCACGTTGATCTAGGGATATATCATTCCGCGCGATGACAACACTATCATCATCATCATCAATCAATCAATCAATCAATGGTTTACAACTTGACAGGGGGAATTCCTTGTTTGTTTTTGTATCATTTGTGCATGCTTGCTTGCTTGTGTGTGTTATCATTTTATCTTGCATTTGCATCCTATCCATATCATTCTAGCTAATATTCATATCTTGTGTGTGTTGGAATATCTTTTTGCATTATCCTTTGCATCTAAGGTCACATAATACCTTTTGTGCATTAGGACTTTAATGCTCTAAGTCTACTTCCACATACGTCTAGACAAGGTTATATTACACTTGGGCACATGACACATCATCACCTTGGTCCTTATATCTTGGTGCATAATGTCTAGTGCTACATCAAACATCATGGTTACTCACCTTCATTGCAACATAACATATCATTCATCTCCTTCATCCAGTTCCTATCTTACATCATTCATCTTGTCTATCCTTATCATTTCATTTCGAGAGCATACTCGTGTTTGTTCAACCCGCCTATCCTCTCGAGGGGGCATCATCATCATTATCCTATATTTCTATCATTATCCATTTTCCTCTATCCATACCTTAACTTCTTTGAAATGATGTTACTCGACACAAATCTCATCATTTCGAACATCATCTCAAAGAGGGGCAAAATGTATACACCTAAAAATGGTCACATTATAATAAGTTTGGTAATTAATTAAATACAAGTTATTTAGTTAAATTTCTAATTCAATCTACATATAAATAAATTTAATTATTTATTTATATTGTTCATTTTCTAATTCTTCTATCTTAATTAAATAATTTTAATTACTTATTTAATTTAATCACTTTTCTAATTCTTCTTAATTAAATTAAATAAGCTTTTACAATTTATTTAATTTATTTATCACATTGCTTTATTTTGAATAAAGTAAATATTCGCCTTTTTCCAAAATCATGAAATCATCTTTAAATCTTCTAAAAAATCACATTGCTTTATTTTAAATAAAGTAAATATTCTTCTTTTTTCCAAAATCATGAAATCATCTTTAAAATCTTCTAAAAAGCCATCTCACACATAATTAAATATTTTTCAATATTTAATTAGAAACTTCCAAAACCACATGTCACATGAAATTAAATAATTTAATTATTTAATTAATGAATTATCTTCAACTACAAAACCAACTCATAACTAAACTTGACAAAGGGCAAGTTGCCTTCATTTTTGAGTGAAAGGTTTTGTGGGAAGGAAACATCTTCCTTCTTTTTCTCTAGCTTCCATCTTTCTCTCCAACTTCTCCATCTCTTACCGTTCATCTTACCAGACTGAATCTCAATCATTGATCTTTGCCAACTAAGCTTTTGTCCTCAAAAAATCTATAAATACAGCCTCTCACAATCCATTTGGAGGGTGGATTCTTAAGTATCTTGACTTTGTCAAAATCATTCTTTAGTCTTCCATCTATCTCTATCATTCTCCATTTATCATCTTCGTTAGGCCGTTATACTGCTGAATTGAGCAACCAACATTCCATCAACAATCAACCTTCGAAATCTTGCATTTTTATGGAGGTGGAGAAGAGCCATGGAGGTCAATCAAATCTAGTTTGAAAATCAGTTTGCATTTCCTTTGTTTATTTACATTTTCATTCTAGTTTGCACCTCATGGTGCTTGATAGGGTTTATTTATTTTTGTTATTTTCAACATTAAATTAAGCTTGAATTTTTCCCTATCTACAACAATTATTTTTTTGAGGTTTTATTTTTAGAAAAAATGGTTGAGATTTTATTTTTAGGGAATCAACTTTTATTTCAATTTTTTCTAGGGTAGTTTTATACTTTAAAGTGCTCTATTTCTTGCTTTTGAGTAGATTTGAATAATTTTCTTCCAAGACAATGATTTTAGAGATGAATTAAATGCTATCATAAATCCCTTAAATTGAGTTTCATAACCTTATAAATAAGTTCTTAGAGCACATAGTTTCTTAATAATAGTTTTGCTACACTTATGTTGCACAAATTATTATTCAATTTGATTTTCTTGTGTCTATAATTATTGTATTTATAATCAAATTGGATTGTAAGTGTATAATAATAGTAGGCTTTGTATTGAGAGTATTTGTCTATCTAGGTTGTAGCTTTATATGTAACTCAACTTTTTAATGATTGTGAGTATGTGTTTTCCATATGTTAGATTAATCATACATTCTTTTAAAAAAATCTTGTTGTCATTCACTTGTTGATTTTTTATTTTAGAAAATAGAAAAGTGATTATATTTCACTTGTGTGAATTTCTGATATTAATTGTCAATATGATTTGGAAATCATGGTAGCTCCTAAAATTTCATGTTCAATTTGATGATATAATCATCCTTAAAGGATTGTAGGGTCCCCTTTATGTTCATAGGACTCTTAGGTATTTTACACAGTAGAATGCCACTTAGCAACCCAATAATTAATCAAAGTTAAACCTTCCATAATTTTTTTCCCACATCTCGCAACTAAGAGACTTAACCAATTCGATTTTAATAAACACACAAAATTTTCATCATAAACACCTTGAAAACTATTGAATTTCATATAGATATCCAAAAATCCTTATTAACCATGATATCATACATAATAGATCATAATATTCTACTAGATTGTCATCCCCCTCTCTTTGAATTCATTATATTGTCTCACAATCAACGTAGATTACACAATAGAATGCCACTTAGCAACCCAATAATTAATCAAAGTTAACCTTCCATAATTTTTTTCCCACATCTCCCAACTAAGAGACTTAACCAATTCGATTTTAATAAACACACACATTGTTCATCATAAACACCTTGAAAACTATTGAATTTCATATAGATATCCAAAAATCCTTATTAACCATGATATCATACATAATAGATCATAATATTCTACTAGATGTTCATCCCCCTCTCTTTGAATTCATTGTATTGTCTCACAATCAACGTAGATTCTTTTAGTTCTAGGTAAGTACAACATTTGATTAGTAGGTATATAAATAGTTTGAGTGAATATAATGGTTCCCTTGCGGTAATAGGAGGTACTTCAAACTAGTTAAAAGTGAATGTAATCTTTCCCTTCTTGTGTCTTAAACATTATTCCCATGCCCAAATAATGAGGTAGACATTACACTATTCACTTTTATAGCGTGGACAAGATTCATTAATGGACTAGTCAAATCAAGTTGATTAGATGGATACGTCTCTACATAAAAATAGTGAACTCACAGATAAATATGCATCGTGGGGTGTGTCAGAGCACCATTCAGAGTGATAATGATCGTAATCTCTCGATCAATTCTACTGGATTTGATTTGCGCGTTACTCGCCTCCATAGATTTTATTCCTGGCTCGGTCGACAGAGAGGTCTTTTTCTCTTGCATTGCCTCGGATTACCTGCCAATGGACTCGCATTCTCATGTAACAGATATTTTGGCTCTGCTCAAGACGTTCAACACTGTCCGCTGGATAACTCTGGACGGCACAAATCATATCACGGTGGCGGATGTCGCGGCGCTGGCACGGAGGGCTGAGGTGAAGGTGGCCTTAAATGCCGAGGAATGCAAAAGCAGGGTAGAGAGGTGCTCGTCATGGGTACAGCGCAAGGCCGAGGAAGGCGCCGATATATACGGCGTAACCACGGGCTTCGGTGCCTGCTGCACCAGGCGGACCAACCAGCTAAGCAAGCTACAGGAGTCCCTTATCCGTTGCCTGCTCGCAGGCGTCTTTACAAGAGCTTGCGCTTCGTCTGTACATGAGCTGCCCCCAGCTACCACGCGCTGCGCCATGCTGCTCCGCCTCAACAGCTTCACCTACGGTTGCTCGGGCATCCGCTGGGCCGTCATGGAAGCGCTGCAACTCCTCCTCAACCAGAATTTGACACCCAAAGTTCCGCTCCGGGGCTCCGTCAGCGCATCCGGAGACCTTGTCCCGCTCGCCTACATTGCGGGGCTCCTCATTGGGCAGCCCAGCGTTGTCGTGAGAACGGGCAACGGCAACGACCAAGAGGAGATACCTGCACCGGAGGCGTTGCGCAGGGTAGGGCTGCGGCCCTTTGTACTCCAAGCCAAGGAAGGCCTCGCGCTCGTCAACGGCACCTCCTTTGCCACCGCCCTCGCTTCCACTGTGATGTACGACGCCAACGTGCTGCTGCTACTGGTCGAGACGCTGTGTGGAATGTTCTGCGAAGTAATCTTTGGTAGAGAGGAGTTTGCGCACCCGCTGATCCACAAGGTGAAGCCGCATCCGGGACAGATTGAGTCCGCGGCGTTGCTAGAATGGCTTCTGAACAATAGTCCATTCCAGGAGCTGTCCCGGGTGTATTACTCCATCGATAAGCTAAAGAAGCCCAAGCAAGACCGCTACGCTCTGAGGTCGTGCCCGCAATGGCTGGGACCCCTTGTTCAAACAATCAGAGCCGCCACAGTCACGGTGGAGACGGAGATCAACTCCGCCAATGACAATCCTATCATCGACCATGCCAACGACAGGTATGACGTTCTCTCCCTTCAAACTGGACATCAAATTAGAACAATTTAAGGAATTAATAAGTTCAAGGATTGAATGTTTTGTTTGTTTGTTTGTTTGTTTTTTTTTTTTTCGTTGAAAGGGTTAAAGCTTTTGATCTGGAGTTATGGATTGGTGAAGTCATAAATGGGGATCTTATGGTCAATATAAACACTCAACAACAGGGTTTGAATTTTGATGACAAAAACAACAACACCACAACTTAACCACCATGTTTGAATGTTATCACATGATCTCATATGTATTGATTGATGAAGTATTTAATAATGGGTTATGTAAAGTGGAGTTTTTTCTTAAAAGCAGGGTCAAAAATCTCAATTTTTTTAATTGTCACATTTTAAAGAATGAAAAAATAAGGGAGAGATAAAATTATGTAGTATACCATGTCTGTATTCTATTTAAATTTGAACAGTTAAGAGTGTTCCCATACAAATTTTTAGTTATGGAAAAAACTTTTCCTATTTGACTAGAGCACTTCCTATTGTATATTAACAAAAATAAGTAGCAACTATATATAAACAAAAATGTCACTATTTTACAATAAAAATCCCCCAATGTTTAACATTTGCCTCCAATTTAGTATAGGATAAAAACATATTTTTAAAAATTATATAATTCAAAAAATAAAATATAAGATTGTCTAAAAATAAATAGAAAAATTGAATATTTATGAGACCGCTAACTCTACAAATAACTCTTTAAAAAGTTGAGTTGTAGCCAAAATAAATTAAACAACCACGTGTGACCTTGCCTTTAGCCTTTTATTTTAAATGATCCATTTGAGTTTATTTGTGGTTGAAAAAATCTTTTATCTTAATTAGTGTATTTTGAGTTTGTTTGTTGGTTAATTTTTTTTTTAATTTTAAATAATATATTTGAGTTTATTTGTTGATTAAAGAATCTACTATTTTAAATAGTGCATTTGAGTTTATTTGTGGGTTTAAAAAGTCTTTTATTTTAATAGTGTATTTGAGTTTATTTGTTGTTTAAAAAATCTATTATTTTAAATAGTGCATGTGAGTTTATTTTTATTTGTTGGTAAAAAATCATTATTTTAAATAATATATTTTATTTTATGTTTTTGATAGAAATTTGTGTTTTTAAAGAAAATCATTTTATACAAATTTATTTTAAAAATTCAAAAATATTGTAAATTTTAATTGTATGAATTGAATGTTTTGCATTGTGATTCATCTTATATAATCCTTAATATTAAGGTAGGATGTCAACATATTTAATTTGGTAGATAAATAAGTTAGGACAGTTATTATTATTAGTGGCTGTGAGATTGAAAAAGTAGTTTAAGAAAATATATGAAAATAATTGTGTGTAATATATATGCAAATCAATTAAGTCTTCAAAATTTTAAAAGTCATCTCATATATGTTCCATCATATTAATTATTGACTTATTAATATCAAAAATCATTCTACAATAACAAGAAGAAGTGAAGCATATAATAAGATGAACATGTTAACAAAAACAATTCAACAATGATAACAAATTTTCACAATCCATAAAGATTATTGTTGAATTGTTTTTAGATTTGATTGTGTAAATAATTTTTACATCGATTCCAAAAACAATCTCTATAAATTTGAAACATTTAAAAAAAAAAAACCTGGAATGTAATAAAATAAGGCTATTACAAAAACTCAGTCTGTTAAAAAAAACTCTTATTTTTATCTGAAGTTTGATGCATCAACAGGGCGTTCCACGGGGCCAATTTCCAAGGCAGCGCTGTGGGCTTTCATATGGACTACGTGCGCGTCGCGGTGGCTGGGCTGGGAAAACTGCTCTTCGCTCAATTTACGGAACTGATGATCGAGCACTACAGCAACGGTCTCCCGGGGAACCTATCGTTGGGCCCCGATTTGAGCGTGGACTACGGCTTTAAGGGCGTGGACATCGCCATGGCCGCCTACTGCTCGGAGCTTCAGTACCTGGCCAACCCCGTAACCACCCACGCCCACAGCGCTGAGCAGCACAACCAGGACATCAACTCTCTTGCCCTCATCTCGGCCCGCAAGACAGAGGAGGCACTGGACATCTTAAAACTCATGCTCGCCTCGCACTTGACAGCTCTGTGTCAGGCAATCGACCTTCGCCAGCTCGAGCAAGTTCTCGTCCAAACCGTCTCTAACCTAATTGCCACCCTTGCCGAGGAGGGCGGCCTCCCAAAGGAGACGGGGGCAAAGCTCTTAAATGTGGCCAAAGCAGTCCCCGTCTACACATACCTGGAATCCCCCTGTGACCCCTCGCTTCCCCTCCTCTCAGCCCTCAAACAGACTTGTTTCGATTCCATTCTTTGTCTCCACCAAAAGAACGGCATAGAGAGCGACGCTTCAGTGAAAAAAATGAAAGAATTTGAAAGGCTTCTGGGTGAGCACCTGGAAAGCGCTATGACGGCAGCCAGGGTGGCGTACGAAAAGGATGGTCACGTCCCCGACAATTCTTCCCCAATCCAGGGTTCCAAATTCTTTCCTTTCTATAAATTTCTCCGATATGATCTCAAGACAAGTATGATGAGTGCGAGAATAGAGCAGACACCACAAGAGTGCGTGCAGAAAGTGTTCGACGCGATTGCCGACGGCAGAATTACAAAGCCTCTGCTGGAGTGCCTCCAAGGACTTCCCGCCTGATCTCTTCCTTTCTCATTCCAATTATATAAGTACGCCGGAATTTATCTATTGCGCTGTCTCCTATCATTTTCTTCTCCTATAATTGTACTCTTGTATGTTTCTGGATTCCAACAACATCATATTATTGTGGAAATTCTTCTGAATTCTGTTTTGCGACTTTCATCGCAAATAAATATTCTTAGTTTGTGAATTAAGATTGTCCACAATTATGTGTAATACAACAACCAACCTCTTAATTCCACGTTCGTAGAGATTTGAAAGTTACTGTAATTGGAAATCTATAATCTGTCACTGATCGTTTTACGAGACTTTCGTTTCTTACCCCAACGCCACAAAACAAATATAGATTTTATGGACATGGAAGCAGCTGGATATTTCTCACAACACTCCCTCGGTAGCTTTTTCTCTAATTTTGAGAATAGAGCTGATAAGATCAGACAATTTTCATGCCGCGTCAACTCGCGAATTTTAGATTGGACTTCCTAACACTTCTCATCAACTTGATACGTGAGTCATGAGAACGAGTATTATCCTTCTTACACGTAGTAATCAATTTATAAGGCGATTATAATAAGGAACCATACTAACATTTCATTTGTTTTTAATTTATAATTATTTAACGGAGCTATTTTAAATGAAGACTTAATTTATTTTAGTATGAAATTGTATTAAATTGAGAATCATAACATATTTTAAATTTAAATTTTTTATATTTAAATAAATCATTCTTATATAATCTTTCTTTCAATTATTTCTAATGTGGGTGTGACTTCAAGGTGTGACTCTTGGTCTTCTATTATTAGTTTCTAGTGTGGTTGCTTGGAAAGAGTTAATTATTAGTCTATTATTATCGATGGAAATGCGTTACTTGATTTGTTGTTATTAGCTTTTATTGTGAATGTGTCTTTTGAGATGGTTTGACTTTTGGTCTTCCATTATTAAATTCTAGTGTGGTTGTTTGAAAGGAGCTAGGTACTAATCTAATCTTAATAGTAAAAAAATTTAAGTCCTAATCAAATGTTCATATGAACCATATACTGTAATAGACCAATATGAAATGTAAAATTTAATAAGACTTTGCAATCTTTTTTTAATGTTATATATTCATTTCTTGAAGGAATCACTTCTCTTCATAATTACCCTTTGATAACAATACTTTATGCTCAAGTTGATTGTTAGACTTATTTCCTATTGATAGTTTTTTTACAAGAAGGTGGTTCTCCCTTTTTATCTTATTGTTAAGGGAGTTATAATATTTCATATTTGAAGGGTCACAACTTTTCATATTTGGAGTTACATCCTTTCACGTATCCTAATTTAAAACTCTTGCAAATTTACTTATGGCTCTATTCTTAATTGGATTCTTCAAATGATGGTATGGATGAAATGCTCCCCCTTTTATATCACAAGTTTGAGGGAGTCACACCTTTTCATTTCAATAGCTACAACTCTTCATTATTGCATTTGGATGCTAACAATAATTCAATTTTAGATAAGTTAATTTGTTAGTGTTTCTCACTCAAGAAGCATTTTGACAAACAAAGTTTTAACAATTTCATAAAGTAATCATAAACACCTTTGGTATGAAGAAAACACATGGATATACTTGATACATGTAGCATGCATGGGAAACACACATAAATACATATAAGATATGAAGCAAACACATAAATATACATAAGTCATGAAGTGTATGCTAGAATACATGTAGGTCACAAAGTATACCCATAAATACACATAAGCCGCAAAGTGTGAATGCACGCAAGTCACAAGATATACACATGAATACAAGTAAGACACAAGGTATATGCATGAATACACGTAAGTCACAAAGTATATACTTGAGTTCACATAAGTCACAAAGTATACACTTGAATACACGTAAGCCACAAAGTATACACTTGAATACAAGGTATGCAAAGTATTCACATGAATACACGTAATACATAAAGTATACACAAGAAACATGAATTATGCACGTGAATGCACGTAATATGTATGAAGCATACAAGAAGCATGAAGCATACACATGAATACACACAATACATGAAGTATATGCAGGAAGCATGAAGCATACACATGAATACACGTAATACATATACTTCATAATACATATACTTCAGGAAGCATGAAGCATACACATGAATACACGTAATACATGAAGTATATGCAAGAAGCATGAGCATACACGAGTACACATAATACATGAAGCATACATGTGAATACATGTAATACATGAAGTATACACGGGATGTCAAGAAAGATGCTATGATACCACTGTAATGTCCCCTATCTTGATTTTCCCTAGAATTTTCCTAATGACCACAAATTGAAACAAATTAGAGTTAGGGTTTCATCTTATTAAATAAATATCTATTTAATTAAATGCAATCATGGATTTGTTCAATCTGCAAACACCATGTGAACTATATATGCCAATGCACACACACACACACACACACACACACACACACATATGAGAGTTAGACAATTGCAACACATCCATAGATTATCAACAACACAAACATATTAGGATTTTGGGAGAAGGGGCATGATGGGTCCGCTCGAAGCCATTTCCATACCAAGCCTAAGAGGGTGTATATCACAGACCTCTCCCTTGGTGACTTGTACTTGCTTTCCCCATCAATGTATCAGCCCCCTAAAGACACTTGCCACCTTGTGGGATTGGGTGGAGGTCACAAGTGGGCTCTTTGGACTCCTACCACTTCACCCCTAGCCCTCCCTTCTTGTGGAATTGGGTGGAGGTCGCAAGTGGGCTCTTTTGGCCCCTACCACTTCACCCCTGGCCCTTCCCATAGGGTGGGTTTCAAATAGTCAAGCATAATTATGATTCAATCATAAGAAATTCTTCATTAAATACTCTTATTATCTTATAAGCAATATGCATACATAGGTAAACAATGATTTGTAGAAAATACACTTGATTATATTGATATATTAGATAATAGCAATCTGTGTTGATACATGGGTCTAATTCTCTTTTTCTCTCCGATCTATATGTTTCTCCTCCTTGATTGATGATCTGTTCTTAATACTCAGAGTATATCATTAGTGTAGATCAAGCAAATAAGAATCTATCATTCATATTAAAGCACCATAATTACTTATAAGGCTCAATAATTGTTGCAAGCATTATTATTGCTTAATCATATATATATATATATATATATATTCAACTTACTTCCCTTAATGATTTATCATTTATCTTCATGTATCTCTTCTTGAACCAACTCTTTCTTTCCACATATTTCCTCCTCCACATCTAAGATATCATATTAATGTATCTATTGCTGCACTCAGAAAATACTCCTATTTATATCCTTATTCATTGTATACATCAGTACTTTTCTCTTCTTATTTCTCCCCTTCCTTATCCTAAGAAGATATTCTTGTTTTCTTCTTAATTCCCCCCCTCCATTCCTCAATATTCTACCTTCATTTATATCTTTGAAGGAGGCATCGCTTGGATGGAGACAACCTTAAAAGACATGTCCCTTTACCATTAATCACTATCTTTTGTTTATAATAATCACTGCTTTATTTTAAAAATAGTGTCGCCTTTAATGAGTTCCCGAGTCTTATTGAAGCTTCATCGATCCTTATTTTGTCTCTTTTCTGCCATGGCAATATTACCATCCTGTCGCTATTTTGTGAGTATGCAAGTCAGACAATTTTAAGGTTGACGTGGGGGAACCTTTGAGGTTTATTATTACAGTACACTAGAGAAATTGATGCTATCTGACAAAGCGAACATTAACACTCCAAGCCACATGTAATTATATATTTGTTTTGTATTATTTCATATTATATATTTTATACTAATATGGTATCTATATTTATTTTGTATTTAATATTTATATTGCTATATTTGATAGTTAGAATTATAATATTATCTCATGATAATTATAATTATAATAATATTAAATGGCTAATATTTTTAATATCTATTTTATTTCTTTGTTTGCATTTCGATGCTTTGTATCTTAGTGTTGCAATTTTAGGGGCATGACAAAAAGATTTCCATTTCAATGTCTCTCCATTTAGCTCTTAACTCCTCCACTTCTCCCTTACTTTCCACGCTGCCCTCTCCTCCTATATTTTCTCATTTAACACCTCTTAAAAGCCTTATTCTTCCCACACCTCCTTTCTTTTTTTGTAATTGTTGTTTAAAGATAGTATATGGTAGATTTTAATGCCTCCCTGTCTCTCTTTTTCCATGCCATTTTCCATTTTTAAGATCTACAGATTTCTCTTTATTAAAGAGGTATAATTCCTCATTAAAATAGGGCTTCAAATTGGTTTTTCAGTGCCTCCAAAAATAATAAGAAACAAATTAGTTTTTTAGTGTCTTCAAGAATCTTCAATCTTGCAAATTTGAATTAAACTGAGGTTTCCAAATACAATGAAATGTCAAGAACATCAAAACAAACTAAAGTTGAAAGAAAAAACAAACCAACATTTTTTAGTTGATGCAGGATCACTTCTCGACTCGATGCTTTTACACTAGACATAAAAAAATTATAAATATAATTTTCAATTAAAAATTTATAATCTAAACAATAGCCAATTATCTATTGACACCAAAATCAACTAAATACCTCTCTTTATTTTTAAATTTTAAATTTGTATTACATACTATCACAACTTTAAATTAATTAAATATTATATTTATTAAACTTAATTTTGAAATATAATGTTTTCCATTAATACAAAATCACTCATAAACCCTTTTTTTTTCTAAGATTTCCCAATCTTATATCTTCAATATTTTAGATGAAATTAGACTTAAATACCTTTATATTTAAATAAATAATAGTTCATAAGACTCTTAAACACAATATAAACATTAGGAAAGAGAAATAGATCGTTAACAACAAACAACAAAACTATGTTGTATAGGGACTTTTTTGTGGGCATATTATGCTTGGGACATTTAAAGGATTCAAAGATACCTTGGAAATAATAGAAAATTTCCCAAAACTCAAACTCTATCAATGTGTATTAGGTTTCCTTTTCGTGTGGTGTACTTACGTCCACAAGTGTAAGGGTAAAGTTTCTCAAATTTAAAGATGAATGAAAATTAAATGAAGCTTAGCTCTAGAATCCTCTTTTAGATTGTTAAATGCAACAATTATACATAAATATTTAGAGTAATTATATGTAATTTAAAATATAATAGTTAAATTAATTTAAATATAGAATGATTCAGTAATATATTTGATTAGAATTAAATTATAAATAAAACAATTAAAATAAAAGTGTATTTTGAAGTTGAATATGAGAAAATTGATGTAATTGTGATAGAGGATTAGTGTCTAAAATTTGAGATTATATTTGGATTAAACAAATTGAGGAAAATGTAATGCATGCAATCTAAACTATCCATGAACTTAGTTGAGACATTCACTTGTGACCCTAATCCTCATGATTAAATTTATTGTTGGAACTAAAGGACAACCTTACATGTTAATAGGGTTGTAAAGCTTATGTTAATGGAGAATTGGACATTTCCATGTAGCACACTTGAAATGAAAAAGATTCATATCATGATGAAGATTAAGCACGACATGACAAAGATGTGATAAAAATATATTTTATTCATGTTAATGGAATAGCTTACAAATAATATATAGAGAATAAGGTGGAAATGTAGGTTCTTGTGATCAAATAGGGAATTCATCCATCTAACTTGCCAAGAGATAAGAGGAAATCCAATTCATAATTGTGGGCTATCTACTTTACAATGTGTAAAAGGTAGGCATTAATACATAAAGATAAAATGAGAATGGAAACAAGTGTCAAATTTGTATGTGTCAAATGGTGAACCTATTGAAGCTTGCAAAAAAAACTATTAATTAAGAGGGGATGGCTAACTTGCATTGTGTTGCATTGAGCTATGTTGTTGCATCGAGCTATGTTGTTATATATAACTATTGAGATTAATGCTTGTGCAAAGCACAAATTTCTACTATTGGGAACTTACCTATATGTGAGGCATCTTGGTGTTGTATGAGCATGGAAGGGAATTTCATGGCATGAGATGGTGTTATTGAGCCAATGTGTGAAACTTCACTCAAATCATTCACACTTTTTTCAAGAGAAATGGTCTCCATATGTGGTTGTCCTTGAATGATTTTCCCTTTCTTGAAGAGTTATGGTCCCTATTGCACTAGAACATATTTAGAGGTAACAAGTAAAGAATGGGACAACGATAGCTGTGCTATTCAACCCTGTTGTGCAGTTTTCGCACACACGCCCCGCTGAAAGAAGGGACCCTCTTTTGTTTTCACTTTTTTGTTTTTGGCCCTTTGATTTTGAGGATTTTCATTGCCTTGGCATGAGCTTAAAATGTTTATCTTGCTTTCCTAAGTGTTCCCCCTAAGTTGCACATTGAAAATATTAAGTTCTGAGGGAAGTTCAGGTTTTTGGCTGATTTCGAGATTTTCCTCCCCGTCCGGATTTTCCTGGATTTTGCCCAAAGCCCGACGGCTGACGTTTTGCACTGTTTTCCAGAGATTTCGGTCCTCCATGAAATTTCGCATGGATCGGATTTTCCTGAAATTCTGTCTCCTTGTCGAATTCTCAGATTTTGGGTTTTGGTCTGTCGTTTTTATGGATGTTGATGGCCCAGTTGTTGTTTTCCCCTGTTGATCAATGAGTCTAATGGTGGCTTGCATTCTTATTCTTGCATTTTCGGGCTAGACCTCGTGGGTATGATTATTTTTGCTTTGGTTGATTTTAGGGTTTCGACTTTAGAGCCATCACCCTTACCAATCCAATTTCCCTTGAGTGAATTCTGAGTCTGGATCCATCAATGAATGATTTAGCATTTGGGCCTGGGTCCTCAAATTTGTGATCTTCGATCAATTTGAGCGAGATCGTTGGAGAACGTCAAAGTTCGGGTTTTCCTTTAGTTTCAGGATTTTCCTGTTCTTGCATATTTCCTCGATTTTCCTTGTCCTCTGTGTTTTCCTGAAATTCGGAGTTTTAGCGCCTTTATGGAATTCCGGTCTGGTTAGATTTTCCCGGATTCTTAGTAATGCTTTGTGAAACGTGGAAATTGGGTGAAATGGATGAGTTTAATGATGAATACTTATCATTCCATGCTCTATATTGATAAATTGCACTGTTATCTGCATCTTTTCTGTTGGAAAATATGCCTCAATCTCACAGGTTGAAACTTCTGAGAAAGCTTAGTCGTTGTGATATGTCTGGTGTCTGGCCGACTGACAGTTTACCTTGTGTTTTTCTCATGTCTCCAAGACAATGCTTTTGTCTTGCCGATGAAGCTTATCGCTGTGACTTGTGGCCTTCGCTGTAATCTCCTACTGAGTGGAATGTCTCGGCGACATAAGGGTGTCTATCGGATGTCGGGGAGACTCATGGCGACTGATGTTTTCGGGGAAACCTGGACGAAAGGTTTATGTTTCGGTATGAGGTCTTACCAATATGAATTTCTTGCCGATTGTATGGTCTTTGGGTTCGCTATGACTCTCGGTGAAAGATAGATCGGAGTAACATAAGGGTTCGGCAGGATGTCATGGCGACTGGGAGAAGTCTCACCGATAAGCAGGTTCGGGGTGACTTGAACTCTCAGGAAGATCTCTTGGCGACTGAGGAATGTCTCACCGACGGTATACACTCGGGAAAACTCAAGGGTCTCGGTGAGAAGTCACGGCGACGATAGGAAGTCTTGCCGATATTGACATGACCTTTGGTCTATCTGGCCGATATCGACATGACCTTCCGTCTGTCTGGCCGATGAAGAAATTGGTATGACTTGTTCCTATTGGCATGATCTCTTGGCAACCGGGAGATGTCTCGGCAACAATGTTAGGGGTCATCAGTGTAACGTATTGTTTCGATATGATGTCTCATCGAATATCAAAAGTCTCGCCGAAAGCATGTGGGGTCATCAGTTCAGTGTGACTCTTGGTGAACAGTTGTTTCGGGATAACATGGAAGCCTCAGTAAGAAGTCTTGCCGAAGGTTGATTCTCTCGCTGATAGTGGAACACATCGATGTGACTTAAAGGCTTCAGTATGAAGTCTTGGCGAACGTAGTAAGTTTGGCCGACAAGATTGAATCGGGGTGACTTGGAACCTGCGAGGTGATGTCTTGGCGAAGAGAAATTTTCTTGCCGATGGAATCCTGACATCGGTGTAACTCTTGGCGACTGTTGTTCGGAGTTTGTTATAACATGAAGCTCAGTGTGAGGTCTCAGCAAAAGACGATAGTCTTACCGATGAGAACATTCACGTCTATGTGACTTGAAGACCTCGGTGAAACCTCTTGGCGACAGTTGAATGTCTTGGCGATAGCGTTGGCAGATGAGTTCAATTGGAGGTCGGTGAGAGGTTTCGCCGATCATGCCGATAAGGTAACTCTTGCCAATAAATGGATGCCGATAAGAATACAATGGGTTTCGGCATGACTTGTAGACCCGATATGATCTCCTGGTGATAGCGGTAGTCTAACCGATGTGCATACTGAGGTCGATGTGACTTGTAAGCTCAGTGGAACCTCTTCCCAATGGAGACGACTCTTGGCGACAACATGTAATCAGGACTTGTGGCATCGGGGAGACACTTCTAGTGTCTCACCGACATGCGACACAAGTTGATCACTGTTGACTGAGTAAAGGCTGTCTGACGTGGTATGATGTGGACCAATCCGAGAGGGCAGAGTGAACCGTTTTGCTGTGAGACCGTTGCGACCATTTCTGTGTGGAAAGGAAAAATCTACATGAGGAAGTGGAAACATCTTCAAGACGATAACGATGTCGAGTTGGAGATTGCTTTCTGTCTGTTGAGAACGAATGCATATATGTATGCATTGGACGTTCTGGAGAGAGAGAGCAAGAGAAGAAGGTTGACAAGCTGAGAAGCTGAAGAGCCGAGAGCCAGAGGGAGATCGATAGAGAAAGGCAGAGTGGCTGGTTGACAGGCCGAAGCCATGAGGCCGAGGCAGAGAGTGAGAGAGGCAGAGTTATGCTGCTGGAATCTCTCCTGATCATGAATGCCATGTTTGATCTCTCAGGGATAGTATGTTACCAGTTGTATCTAGATCAACAAGATGTAATCTCCGAAAGGCTAAGAGCCTGAAACTATATTGTAACCATTCTGTTGTTGAATAATACAATGGCTTGATCTTTGCAGTGTGGGGTTTTTTATCCGAAAGGATTTTCCCCACGTAAAATCTTTGTGTTCTATTTTCTGTAGTGTCTTTCATCTGTGTTGTTGATTGCTATTGAATCTACATATGTTTCTCTCAGAAGGATTAATGTAGGAAATAAACTGTCTGTTCCGCATTTGGACATAGTTGTATGTGTCTTTGAGGCAACCTAATCGAAATGAAAGTTACTGAAGGCACTACTGCATGGAGTTTTCACTAGATGCGCTCCTAGATTTCCTTACAAGTGGTATCAAAGCCTTCTTTTGGTTGTTGGTTCTGGATATTTCTCCTGTGAAGATTTCTTAGCTTGATGGGTTGGAAGAAATCTGGAGGAATGGACTGATGGATTGATCCTTTGATGAGTGGAAGCCTTGTGGCATTCTGAGACAGCATACAGCTTGAAGTATGGTCAAGATGGAAAAAAGGAGTTGGTCATGTTCTGATCTGTGTCTCCTGGTTGGTAGAGGTTTAACCTTGAAGTATGAGGTGGATTTTTTAGAGTGCTTATGCTAGGTGGTGGTTCCTGGTGTTGGATTTTTCTCTCTTTCTCGGATGCATGTACATGTTGGTGGTTTAGAGTTGGCTTGAAAGGGGTCTGGATTCTCTTGAACTATTGTTTCCTTTCTAAGGATGTTTTGTACTTGCATGGCTCTGTGGTTTTGCAAGTTTTACATGGTTAAGCAAAAACTTGTGATCATGTGGAGTTGTTGTTAAGCTATTGTCTAGGTATTAGCATTTTGGGGTGTTCCTGGATGAGATAGTTGCAGGTCTGCATGCATGCTTGGTGCATGGTTTTAGGAGGTATGTTTTCTTCTCTGCATGGGAGTGTTGGTAAGTGATTTGTCACTCAACATTCTTGTGGTGGTGTTCCTTGATTATGGTGCTCGTTGTGGACATGTAAATGGCAAGTCAGATCTTGTGTGATTTGGTGTTTGAGTCATGTTGTCTACGTGGTTATTCTCTTTAATATCTCAGTGATGTAGTTTCCAATGCAATAATGGGTTTGCACATATTTGTTGAATGGATCTACGGGTTGTGCAATGTTGTGGGTTGTCTTTACCTACATGTTTGCTATGAGACAACTCGGATGTGGACTGTCTATATCCAGGAGGTTGATTCATTGTTGGTACAAACTTGTTAGCTGGCCTTGTCTGTGGTCACTTGTGCATTGGTGTGATTGCTTTGAGATGAGAGGATGGATACTATTGAGTACCTGATTAGTTGGTTATGGGAACTTGTAGCAGGTGGTCATGATGCTTGGAGAGCTTAGATGACACGTTTCAGTGGGAGCTCTAGCAGTGACTGTGGGTTCATCACATGGAGGTGAATGGTCTTCTTTAGTGTTGCAGAAGGGTTCTTGCGCTTTTGCATGGACATTATTTGAAGATGTGCAACATCTTGGAACCATGGAAGACGCTTGGAGTCTTTGGCTAAGGTGTTGGTGGTGCTTGATAGGTGATGCTATTTTTTGAGTCTATTTGCTTATGTCATGGTATACTCTTGCTTGTACACTGGAGTTTTGGCATTGTGCACTGTACTTGAGACAATGGAAAAGTCACCTGAAGCATGGGATCTCCTATGGGGATGTGTAGATCATGATGTCATGATAAGTTCCTGATTCAGCTAATTAGAACTTTGACAGTGGTCTGGTAATTCTTTGTGTATTGAGTGATTTGATTACTTGCTTGATACTTCGTGTTAGTGCAGTAATGCAGTTGAAGTTTAGCATGAGATGATCGGTTGCTAGTACTCATGGATACATGAAGAATAAGGTGAGGCTGTTTTTCTCTTATGAGAGATGTGTTGCTGCTTGTTACTCTTGTTAAAGTTGTTCAACAGAAATTCCGAGAAGCCTTCACCTTGGTTGAATGTGAGTTCAATAAGAGACCTATGAGGAGATTGCTCTTGGATTAGTCATGATGACTTGTATATCTTGAAGGAGTATTCTCTTTCCCACTCTTGGTCTTCGCAGCAGTTTATCTGAAAGGTATGTGGCCCATTATATTTTTCAGATGTGTTCTATTATGTTTACTTTCATGATATGGTTCTTGAATTACTATTTAATGATTCTGGAAGATTCATAGTGGAAGTTGTACAGTTTCTTTTATCTCCTTGTTACTAATGAGAATTGGTAGGAGATTATGTATGGGCTGATTTCCTGAAATGGGAAATGAACTAGTTTGATCTTCTTTGAGATGCTTACATCTATGTTGGTTTTAAAGATGGTTTGATCTTGGTGATTGAACAGATGGATGTTGTTAAGGATTTTGTTTGGGATATGAAGATCATTCTTGATACAGCTAGCTGTTAGAAGTGTATGTAGGAGGATGTTCTACAGGAAGATGATGTTCAATGTTTCTCTCTGTGGCCATGAAGGTTTGCGGGGAGAGTTCTTGTGGTAGGTTGTTGCAGGTTGTGCATATCATTGTGGATATTTCCTTGGTACTACATGGTTACATTTCTAAGTGTTGTAATTGGTAGACTTGTTGATGCCTTTGATCTTTAAGATCTGAATTACTCAGGCAGTGGGAGTTCCTGTATGTGTCTTGTTTTCTTCGACTGGTTGACACTGGAACTTGTATTTGCTGTTCTAATTTGGCATAAGTTTACTAATGGTGATACCTGTTGGGGTATGTGAGATTGGATGGTATAGCACAAGCTATTTTTCAGTCGCGTGGGTTTATCAGTTGGATGGAAGCAGTCAGTCTGATTGTTGTTCTAACTGATGTTTAGTTTCTTGTTTCTGGATAAGACTTCATGGTTGTGTTCTGGTTTGCTTCTGTATAGCGTTTTGAACACAGTGAAGTGGTAGCAGTATCTTGTTGATGAGATCGCTGGGATCTTTTGCTTGTGTTCATTGGAATGGTGCTTATTCACCTTGACTTGTATCTTTCTTCCACATGTACCATGTTGGAAGATGACAGGATTGTTGCCTAGATGGTGGACATCTTTGATGTTGGAGCTGATTTCTTGATGGAGCATGAGAGCATGTTGAGATATATGTGGTTTCCTGGATGGCTGTGATTGGTTGCTTTGCTGGTTAGTGAGTTGTAGTTGGATGCTTGGTCTTTGTTGCAGATTGTCTTGTGGACTGTTATTTGTTGAATCATGTTGATTGGGTGTCTAGAGTATTGCAGGGTTTGAACTGGTGGAGCTAGTGTGGTCTTAGTTCCTGGTTGCTTTGGAGGTGCCTGTGTGATCTTTGTTAAGTGGGAGATTGTTGGAAAATATGCCTCAATCTCACAGGCTAAAACCTCTGAGAAATCTTAGTCATTGTGACATGTTTGTTGTCTGGCCGATTGGCAGTTTACCTTGTGTTTTGCTCATGTCGCCAAGACAATTCTTTTGTCTTGCCGATGAAGCATATTGCTGTGACTTGTGGCCTTCACTGTAATCTCCTACCGAGTGGAATGTCTCGGCGACATAAGTGTGTCTATCGGATGTCGGGGAGACTCATGGCGACTGATGTTTTCAAGGAAACCTGGCTAAAAGGTTTATGTTTCGGTATGAGGTCTTACCGATATGAATGTCTTGCCGATTGTATGGTCTTCGGGTTCGCTATGGCTCTTGGTGAAAGATAGATCGAAGTAACATAAGGGTTTGACAGGATGTCACGGGGACTAGGAGAAGTCTCACCGATAAGCAGGTTCGGGGTGACTTGAACTCTCGGGAAGATCTCTTGGCGACTGAGGAATGTCTCACCGACGGTATACACTCGGGAAAACTCAAGGGTCTCGGTGAGAAGTCATAGCGATGATAGGAAGTCTTGCCGATATTGACACGACCTTCGGTCTGTTTGGCCGATGAAGAAATCGATATGACTTGTTCCTATTGGCATGATCTCTTGGTGACCAGGAGATGTCTCGGCGACAGTGTTAGGGGTCATCGGTGTAACGTATTGTTTCGATATGATGTCTCATTGAATATCGGAAGTCTCGCTGACAGCATGTGGGGTCATCAGTTCGGTGCGACTCTTGGCGAACAGTTGTTTCAGGATAACATGGAAGCCTCGGTAAGAAGTCTTACCGAAGGTTGATTCTCTCGCCGACAGTGGAACACATCAATGTGACTTAAAGGTTTTGGTATGAAGTCTTGGCGAAAGCAATAAGTCTGGCTGACAAGATTGAATTTGGGTGACTTGGAACCTGTGGGGTGATGTCTTGGCGAAGAGCAATTGTCTTGCTGATGGAATCCTGACATCGGTGTAACTCTTGGCGACTATTGTTCGGAGTTCATTATAACATGAAGCTCGGTGTGAGGTCTTGGCAAAAGACGATAGTCTTGCCGATGAGAACATTCACGTCTATGTGACTTGAAGACCTCGGTGAAACCTCTTGGCGACAGTTGAATGTCTTAGCGATAGCGTTGGCAGATGAGTTCAATTGGAGGTCGGTGAGAGGTTTCGCCGATCATGCCAATAAGGTAACTCTTGCCGATAAATAAACGCCGATAAGAATACAATGGGTTTCGGCATGACTTGTAGACCCAATATGATCTCTTGGTGATAGCGGTAGTCTAACCAATGTGCATATTGAGGTCGATGTGACTTGTAAGCTCGGTGGAACCTCTTGCCAATGGAGACGACTCTTGGCGACAACATGTAATCGGGACTTGTGGCATCAGGGAGACACTTCTAGTGTCTCACCAACATGCGACACAAGTTGATCACTATTGACTGAGTAAAGGTTGTTTGACGTCGTATGATGTGGACCAATCCGAGAGGGTAGAGTGAACCGTTTTGTTGTGAGACTGTTGCGACCGTTTCTGTGTGGAAAGGAAAAATCTACATGAGGAAGTGGAAACATCTTCGAGATGATAACGATGTTGAGCTGGAGATTGCTTTCTGTCTGTTGAGAACGAATGCATATATGTATGCATTGGACGTTCTGGAGAGAGAGAGCAAGAGAAGAAGGTTGACAAGCCGAGAAGCTGAAGAGACGAGAGCCAGAGGGAGATCGATAGAGAAAGGCAGAGTGGTTGGTTGACAGGCCGAAGCCATGAGGCCGAGGCAGAGTTATGCTGTTGGAATCTCTCCTGATCATGAATGCCATGTTTGATCTCTCAGGGATAGTATGTTACCAATTGTATCTAGATCAACAAGTTGTAATCTTTGAAAGGCTAAGAGCCTGAAACTGTATTGTAACCATTTTGTTGCTGAATAATACAATGGCTCGATCTTTGGAGTGTGGGGTTTTTTATCCGAAAGGATTTTCCCCACGTAAAATCTGTGTTTTGTTTTTTGTAGTGTCTTTCATCTATGTTGTTGATTGCTGTTGAATCTACATATGTTTCTCTCAGAAGGATTAATGTGGGAAATAAATTGTGTATGTTCCGCATTTGGACATAGTTGTACGTGTCTTTGAGGCAACCTAATTGAAATGAAAGTTACCGAAGGCACTACTGCATGGAGTTTTCACTAGATGAGCTCCTTGATTTCCTTACATTTTCTGCATTTTGATGATCTTTGGTTGATTTTGTGCCTTATTTGGGAAAATCCGCTTGGCCTGGATTTCCCCGAAATTCCTTCTTGGCCTGGATTCCGCGGCTGGCTTGAAATCCCAAGCCGTGTAGAAAATGATTTAATGAGATTTCTGGGTTGATTTCGATCTTTGCTCAGATTTCTTCAAATGATGAATACATTATTTATGATGGACTAATCTTGATCCTCATGTTATAATGGATATTGATGGTGGTTTTTGCTGAGTGCAGGCTGGATTTAGCAAGGTTTCCATGAAAGCTCTGGAGGAGATTACTTCGATTGAGGGAGGATTTAAAGCATTTATCATTTCACCTATGGCTGACCTGGATTGAGTTCAAGCATTTAGTGCTAATTTGTTTCATTTTGAATTCTCCTTGGGCTGACTTGTTTGTGGCCATTTATTATTGTAAACATTATTTGGGTCGACCTATTTTGTGGAGAATTGTTATTGTAAAATCTAATTAGATCGACATGCTCTGGGGTCTTCTATAAATTTGGCATTTCGCATCATTTATAGAAGAAATAGATACACAAATAGAGATAGTTATGATACAAGAGTGAATTAGGTAATAGAGCAGAGTTAGAAGTTACTCAATTCCTGAGCAAGTGTTGTAACAAAACATTGGAATTGTTGCTGTAATTCGGTGATTCAATACAATTGAAGACATTGTGATTTTTTGGTGATCTCTTTTGTGTTGACTTATCTTGCATGGTTCTTGTGATTCTATCTTATAAATTTCTCAAGGTTATTAGATGTATGTTAGATTTAGACTTAGATATGATTCAATGGTGTTTATGGTTTGATGCTTGAAGTGTTTGTAGCAATCCCTTTTCTTTCTTTTTGCAGCTAGCTAATTGTTAGTTGCTTTGCAAAGTTAGCCTGGACCTTATATTCATTGTGCTTAGTTCAATTGTGAAGTTCATTCATTTCAATTGCAATTGGGTTGTCTTGGATGAATGTTCATGATCTAAAGATCTTTAATACTTTAGAAGATTGCACTATTTCTGTAAGATTGTAGATTTATCTTGGTCAAGCAGGAATTAGTTTATGAGGGATTGGTCCATTTTAAGTATTTCATCATTTACATTGTTAATCTTAAGAATAGTTAAATTTAGTAATCTCTTTGAAACCCTAATCTTTTGTTATTTCTTTATCATTTGAGTTAGATTTATGATTGAAGTATGATCATATTGCCAGATCCGATAGGTTAAATATTCAATATTTGCTTTTAGTAAGGTCCCTTTGTGATTGCCAACATTTTCACATATTATCTAAGCTGTTTATACATTGTCAAGACCTGGCATTAGAGACCTTGGGGTTATCTCTTGAGGCTTGTTGATAGAGATTTACCTTTCAAGAGAGATAGGATTGCATATTTTGTCTGAGTTGTTTCTGTGCATAAAACATCATCAACAAATTGGCACTAGAAGGAGGGCCTGAATAAGCCAGCTGGATCGATTTATGTTTGCCATCTCTCCTGGAAGATTCAGAAGAAGAACCAGATCTACTCCAGGGGAGGAGGAATCTCAAGAATTGCAAGCCCCTACTAGGTCAAGAAGGACCAGCAGAAGGGAAGAATCATCATCCACCCAACCACTTCCATCATCCCCATCTTCATCAAGTCCATCTTCACCTGATTTTGAAGCATCCCCATTTGACAGCCTCAACCAGTCATAAATCAACCTTTACCACCTCTACATCCATCAATGGCTTTCTTGGTGAACAACCCATCTCCCTTATCTTTCAACTAGTACAATCCTATGCCTAAGAACCTTGAGCTTTTCTGCTTCAAGTTTCACATTAATGATCCCAAAAGGACTGCAGAAGAGAATATTAGGATTTTTAAAACTACCCTTAAGGATAGAGGAATTAATCATGAGGATGTTGCATGCAGACTTTTCCCATATTTCCTTGGGGATGAGGCACTTTGTTGGTATAACCATCTTCCTGCTGGGTCTATTACTACTTGGCTTCAGTTGGAGATTGTATTTTTATAGAGGTTTAAGATCCCAATTAGTACTAAGGAGTTGCTTCTGCAGTTTACTGGAGTCAAGAGGGAGGCAAATGAACCAATAGTGGCTTTCAATAATAGATTTCATAGGGCCTATGCTAGGTTGCAACCCCCTTATGCTGTGGATGATGCCTCTACCAGAGAGGTTTATTATGAGACTTTGGATAGTTTAACATCTACTTTCATCAAATGGAAAACAAACCCTCCTGGTAGCCTATTTGAAGCTTATGATGTGGTTGTTAAAGTAAGTACAGATTTGAGACAACACTTGTCTGGACCTTTAGCTAACCAAACACCTATGTTGAGTCTAGTCCCTCAATCACCTGTGGTTTCACACCCAGGTCACCCCTATCAAATTCCACCCATGCCAAATTACCCTCTAGATATGAATGAACCCACATTCTTGCATCAGCAAGCTAATATACCTAGTTATTTGCAGAGCTCTGAGATATTTAATCAACCCTTAAACCATGGGCTCCATAATGTTTATGTGCATAATTCAAATGGTATTGTTCCTCCATCAAATAGTGTAGATAAGGAGAGGTTGGATGCACTTACAGAGCTAGTTGAGAAGCTAAACACCGAAGTCACTTACCTAAGGCACCAGAATAGTCAATCCCAGATAGCCCAAAGGGGGATTCAGTCCAATTATGATCAAAGAAACATGGATATTATGCAAGCTCAAGGGCAGAACTTTGTCAGGGGACGTCTTGATAGAGATCATGGAGGGAAGCCACCATGTCAGAATAGGACTTGGGACACAAGGCCTAACAATAAAGGGGTCCTAACCTCTTTGGACCAGAAAAACAACTAGGAGAAAGCTAGTGAAGTTCATCTGGAAAAAACGGCTTTGTCAGGATGGTGTAGGCTTCATAATACTAATCAACATTCTAAGTCAGACTATCAAGAATTCCAGACTACTGTGTCCATTTTCCAACCAGAAGTCCAACATGTCATTAACAATTCGAGTGGGATGGAGATAGTACCATCTAATCCTTATGACATATCGGTCATGGTGGTGAATCATGTCCCATTTCCAAGAAGTGAAGAGAATGAACCAGCAGAAGAACAAGACAAGAGAGTTGAAACAGGGTATGCATACAGTGAAATATTTGTAGCTCAATCCTTTGGAAATAATGAGGAGAATGACAATGGTCCACTAGATGAAGAAGAGTCTACAACTGAAGAGGTTCAAGCATTCCATCATGTTCCTACTCAGTATTTCGTAAGTGGAGGACAATTTGATGCTGATAAAGGAAGAAGTGTTGAAAATAGCAGGGATGAATTTGTAGTTAGCTCTAAAGACAACTATTCTACCATAACTGTAGAGCAAATATGAGAGTGTGTGGTAGAAGAACTTAAGAAAGTCAAAGTAAGTCTCTCTGCTCATGAGTTGTTAAGGGATCCTACCATTAGGGGTGTAGTACTAAAGTCTCTTGAAAGAGATATGCTTTCTGAACAAAAGGGTGCTTTAGGCCATGTTGATACAAATATTTTTAAGGAGGTACTCCTGTCTGAGACAAGTTTAGGAAATTATGCACTGATAGTTGACCCTCAAGGATGGGAGGCTAAGGAAATCCTCATGTTACATGATTTTCCTATTCATAAATCCGACAGTGCTGAAGCATTGGTAGAATTAACAGAGGAGGTACAAGAGTAAGTATGGTTGTCAGATCATGTGCATCAAACTACGAAGGATGAGCTTTCAATAAAAGAATTTCAACAAGCTACTGGCGAATGTCTAGTAGAAGAGTCAATTGACATCGGACCTAAGAAAGTCATAGCAGTTAACGCTGAGGCAGCTCTAGAGGAGATTAAATTTTCAATACAGTAACTTCAACAACCTGTTGATGAATTTCCTGCAAGATGTCAAAAAGAACTCAATGAAGGGGTTGATATTCTGAGCAATCACAATCCAGAACCAAAAAAAATGCCACAAGGAGAGGAATTCAAGGAGTCCCTTCATTCATCACATCTTGTTTTTCCTCTTTCTATTGATGAGTTCAGTATAGAAAATTCATAGATTTTAGTTATTAAGGATGAGATAGCTGATGTGATTCATATGGATGTGCAGGAAAAACTGAATGATGTTGAAAACATAAATTTTGCAGTCGATGTTGGTGAGCTTGACTACATTGCTGTATGTGAAGGCATGCTTATAGATCAGTCTGTAAGGCCTCCTGACAAACATCATGATGGGGGAGTTACTAAACACGACTGGGCTTCTACATTTTCATCATTGACTCCTCACAGAGACATGTAAACGGGTGAAAAGTTCCATGTTTATACTTTTGAATCTGTTCAATCTGATTCACCCTGAATTATTCATTGAAGACTCCAATTTTGTTTTGCATGTAAGAGGAATATTGTATCATCAGTTGAGACCTCCTAATGACATAGATATCAACTCTTCACAAGTGCAGGATGCTGAACACAACATTCCGTTTACATTAGTACAAAACCAGGTTGTTTCTCTCCTTACTATGAATTCTAAATCTTGTCAATTTGACTATGGGAATTTGGGAAAGACAACTTGCATATGGATTGATCATGGTTTCAAAGAGTCACCTCAATTGTTGATTATTCCTGATTATGAGGTTGAATTTGAATGCTACATTTTTGAGGTTTACTTTGCTGAGTATAAAGATAAATTTGCATTTTGGAGGACTGTTACCATTACCTTGTTGCTTATCCATGCATTGATGAACTGTATGGGGTTGGGTCTCTGTTCACCTGGTCTAATGATGAGTTTTTATGAGTCTCTTTGTATATAGTTTTCTTTAGGATTAGTTTAGGTTTGATTAGTGTGGTTGCTTTGTTTCCTTTGGTTTGCTTCTGTTTTTGTTAGTTTAGGTTTGCTTTGGGTGTCAGTTTGGTTGTTGCTTTGCTTCTCCGGTTTGGGTTTTCTGCTTTCTGGTTGGGGAAGTGTCCTACTTACACAACAACCATTTCTTATCTAGGACTGTTCTAAATGTTTCAATAGAATTTAATCATGTATCTTGAATGGATGGTCGAGATCTTTTGTTGGTGTCAAGCAGTCTAAATGTTTGATTCGAAGAAGATGGGTCACTAGTTTGATTTGAACTTGGAAGTATTTTGAAATCTTATATCTTTCATACATCTTAAGAATCCTGAGGTTGTAGTAGGGTCCTTGTGTAGTCATGGTAGGTGAAAAATCCTATTTCTGCTTTAGCGCCACTATGGTTCTCAGCCCCGAGCGTGAACTTCATTGTTCACAGGTTGAAATGAAAAGTGAAAAGAAAAGAATATCAAAAGAAAGGGAAAGTGAAAGTATTGAAAATCAAAAGAATGAATTCAACTTATCAGGGGTATCCAAGTATCTCTACCAGGGCTATGGACGCCTGGCTGGCAGTAGAGCTCTGCTTGGAAGAGTCACAACAATAACCTCGTCGGGGCTATGGACGCCTGACTGGCAGCAAGGCTCTATCCAAGTTGCTTTTGAAGTTAGAATCTTTACGTAGCTTGCCTTGACTAAGCTTGGTTTCTATAGCGGCTTAAGGAAGGAAATGAACTCATTTGCACACCCTTGGATTTTCAGTCTATGGAAGGTTCAGCCTGCCTTTGGTTCTGATTCTTTAATCTTGCATTTTGATTTGTTTGTCTGATAGTGAGATTGAAACCAAATATTTTGAGTTCTTGATTCTTGTTCGTCATCAAATGCTCTAGAGCATTTCCCAGTAGAGTTGCCATTTGTTGTGCAGTTTTTGCACACACCCTCCGCTGAAAGCAAGGACCCTCTTTTGTTTTCACTTTTTTGTTTTTGGCCCTTTGATTTTGAGGATTTTCATTGCCTTGGCATGAGCTTAAAATGTTTATCTTGCTTGCCCAAGTGTTCCCCCTAAGTTGCACATTGAAAATATTAAGTTTTGAGGGAAGTTCGGGTTTTTGGTTGTTTTTCAGGATTTTCCTCCCCGTTCGTATTTTCCTGGATTTCGCCCAAAGCCCGACGGCTAACGTTTTTCACTATTTTCCAGAGATTTCGGTCCTCCGTGGAATTCCACATGGATCGGATTTTCCCAAAATTCCATCTCCTTGTTGAATTCCCGGATTTTGGGTTTTGGTCTATCATTTTTATGGGTGTTGATGGCCCAGTCATTGTTTTCTCTTGTTGATCGATGAGTCTAATGGTGCCTTGCATTCTTATTATTGCATTTTCGAGCTCGAACTCATGGGTATGATTGTTTTCGCTTTGGTTGATTTTAGGGTTTCAACTTTAGAGCCATCACCCTTACCAATCCAATTGCCCTTGAGTGAATTCTGAGTCTGGATCCATCAATGAATGATTTATCGTTTGGGCCTGGGTCCTCAAATTTGTGATCTTCAATCAATTTGAGTGAGATCGTTGGAGAACGTTGAAGTCCGAGTTTTCCTTCAGTTTCGGGATTTTCTTGTTCTTGCAGATTTCCCCGGTTTTCCTTGTCCTCTACGTTTTCCCAAAATTCGGAGTTTTAGCGCCTTCATAGAATTCCGGTCCAATCGGATTTTCCCGGATTCTCGGTAATGCTTTGTGAAACATGGAAATTGGGTGAAATGGATGAGTTTAATGATAAATACTTATCATTCCATGCTCTATATTGATAAATTGCACTGTTATCTACATCTTTTCTACATTTTGATGATCTATGGTTGATTTTGTGCCTTCTTCGGGAAAATCCGCCTAGCCTGGATTTCCTCGAAATTGCTTCTTGGCTTGGATTCCGCGGCTGGCTTGAAATCTTGAGCTGTGTAGAAAATGATTTAATAAGGTTTTTGGGTTGATTTCAATCCTTGCTTGGATTTGTTCGAATGATGAATACATTATTTATGATGGACTAACCTTGATCTTCATGTTATAATGGATATTGATGGTGGTTTTTGCTGATTGCAAGCTGGATTTAGCAAGGTCGTCATGGAAGCTCTGGAGGAGATTACTTCGATTGAGGGGGGATTTAAAGCATTTATCATTTCACCTATGGCTGACCTGGATTGAGTTCAAGCATTTAATGCTAATTTGTTTCATTTTGAATTCTCCTTGGGCCGACTTGTTTGTGGCCATTTATTATTGTAAACATTATTTGGGTGGACTTGTTTTGTGGCAAATTGTTATTGTAAAATCTAATTGGGCCGACATGCTCTAGGGTCTTCTATAAATTTGGCATTTCGCCTCATTTATAGAAGAGATAGATACACAAATAGAAGTAGTTTTGATACAAGAGCGAATTAGGTAATAGAGCAGAGTTAGAAGTTAGTCAATTCCTGAGCAAATGTTGTAATAGAACATTGGAATTGTTGCTGTAATTCAGTGATTCAATACAATTGAAGGCATTTTGATTTTCTTGTGATCTCTTTTGTGTTGACTTATCTTGCATGGTTCTTGTGATTCTATCTTATAAATTGCTCAAGGTTATTAGATGTATGTTAGATTTAGACTTAGATTTGATTCAATGGTATTTATGGTTTGATGCTTGAAGTGTTTGCAACAATCCCTGGTCCATATTTTTTGCAGCTAGCTGATTGTTAGTTGCTTTGCAAAGTTAGCCTGGACCTTATATTCATTGTGCTTAGTTCAATTGTGAAGTTTATTCATTTCAATTGCAATTGGGTTGTCTTGGATGAATGTTCATGATCTAAAGATCTTTAATACCTTAGAAGATTGCACTATTTATGTAAGATTGTAGATTTATCTTGGTCAAGCAGGAATTAGTTTGAGGGATTGGTCCATTTCAAGTATTTCATCATTTACATTGTTAATCTTAGGAATAGTTAAATTTAGTAATCTCTTTGAAACCCTAATCTTTTGTTATTTCTTTATCATTTGAGTTAGATTTAGGATTGAAGTATCATCATATTGCCAGATCTGATAGGTTAAAGATTTAGTATTTGCTTGTAGTAAGGTCCCTTTGTGATTACCAACATTTTCACATATTATTTGAGTTGTTTATGCATTGTCAAGACCTGACATTAGAGACCTTGGGGTTATCGTTTGAGGCTTGCTGATAGAGATTTACCTTTCAAGAGAGATAGGATTTCATATTCTGTCTGAGTTGTTGTTGTGTAGAAAACATCATCAAAAAACCCGAGGTATGTACAATGCACAGTTGATGATGATGTGTGTGCCTATTGATAACTTGTAGATGAAATGCAACAAAGAGTTGTATATCTATCTAGGAACAATGAAGATTGAGAGTAGAACAACGTGATTGTTGTTTGAATTGAGGTCCTAAAAATGAATGTTTCAAAATGCTAAGGATGATTTTCCCTATACTCTACACTAAAAAGGAGAGGGTGTAGGTAAACATTTGCAACTTTGTTAAGGAATGTGTAGACTCTTCCTATACATCAAAGTGAATTTTGTAGAACAAAACAAGCATAGAATGCAACCAACTCAATAAAATGGTACTAGTTGACCTGGTTTTGTGGCATACACTCTAAAGTGTGATGTGCAAAATTGAGTAGATGTTGATTTGGTAGTTGTTCAAGGCAACTTTAATAGGCTGGTGTTGTGTACCAAAAAATCCTCTCTATCAAGATGAAGCTTTTGATGTGAAGGTTGATGTGTCATGTTATGGGAGCTTTGATGCAATGACAATAAGTCTTTTATATAGTGGTTTGGAATTGTGTATATTTTGTGAGATCTAACATGTGAACATGAAAATAGAGGATGTATGCTTTAGGCACACTTTAAAGATGAAGTAGCTTTACTTATTCGAACTAGTTCAATCTAACTACATTGCTACTTCAATATTTGTGTTGTATCTTATGCATGATCAATCTATTCAACAATTTCACTTTTATGCTAGTTGTAGAATTAGCTAAGTTACAATCATGTTGACCTCATATTCATAGCTATTGGAAGTGATCCAAGTGGATCTTTGAAAGTGATGCATACCTTCCGAGGAAATGGAGAGTTCAGTTTAAAACAATGTGCATTGCACCATTAGCACTGCAACAATACAAGTTAATTTTAAGTGTTGCACATATGATGTGGTTGGCATGGTTGCTGCATAAGGAGTGCATCAATTTATTTTGATTCAAGAATGATTTTGTGGATGCATAGTGCATTGCAAGTTAACATGTGAATTTCTTGCTAAGGCTAACCTACTTGCCATGCAAGTGAAAACAATTGAGTTGATTGATGTGGTGCATGATCTCAAGGATTTGTTGGTACTATATATTAAAGAAAGGAGATTTTGGAAACTTCTCAACTTGCATTATTTTTTGTTGTTGGAGCAAGAGTGTGGAATTATAGGCACTTGGCTTGAAGTTGCATTAGTATTTCTTCTTTTGTAGAGAAACCTCATTGAATTTTATGCATGCCATTTAAATTCTTTCTACCTTTAGCAATAGTGAGGCCTTTAAAGGTAGTATTAGCAAGCTAGAAGCTATGTGTAGTAAGATATATGGGCCACTTCAAGACCAAGTCATCATTTTTGTCTTGTGACTCCAAAGCTTGTTGCAACTATTAATTTCAACATTGAAGAAGTTGGATCTCCATGTGCAAACATGATAATTTTATTTCAAAGAGGTATACAATGAATGTTTACCATAAGAAATGTTTAGCTCTACATTTATTTTCACCATGGCTTGGTTCCAAGAAAATTAATGTGCTAAAATATCCAAAACCTAACATAGTGAGACTAGTGACAAGAAATATAGGAATAAGCTCTTAGCTTTGATTCTAATGATTTGATTCATGGCTAGAAGTATCCTAGACAACCTTGCATGTAAAAAATATTGTAGATTTGTGACAATGGAGAGAATGGGATATTTCCATATAGCATACCCAAAGGGAAAAACCTTCAAAAAATGACAAAGATTAAGCACACCATAAAAAGATGTGAAATATAAATGTCTTATTCATCTATGGAATAGGTTACAAATGGTATATAGAATGAGGTAGGAATGTGGGTTCCCATGATTAGATAGTGATTGCATCCATTTTAATTACCAAGAGACTCTAGAGGAAAGAAAATTCATAACTATGGGCTACCTACTTTATAATCTGCACATTGGTAGGTGTTTATAAATAAACATACAATGAAATTGACAATTGGTTCCAAACGTGTATGGTGTTAAATGACAATTGTGGGCATTAATTTATTTAAATAAGTAATATTGTATGTATGAGAATGCAAGGGAATGTTGAAACATGAGATGCTTTTATTGAGTTGATGTGTGAGACTACACTTAGATCAAATTCACCATTTCTTAAAAATCAATGTTCTCCATTGTGTACTAGTGTACAATGAAAAATAGTTTAGAAAGATAATGATAACTTGATGGAACAATGCATGGCTGTTCTTAGATTACCTCACATTTGTATCTTTGACCCAAAAGTTATGGCCTTGAACTTGTTGTGTAGCCTTGACCTCTAGATCTTGAAAAATTTAGTACATTTAATAAATGTTTGTATGTCTCTATTTGAATTAAGGTAAAGGGGTAATGCTAAGAATAACAATGGAGCTTTTTAAGCTAGGATTTGGAAATATATATTAAATGTATCCTTTGTGCCTTAATCAAAACTCGTGACTAAGTTAATAGTAAGGGTGTAAAAGAGACCATGGATTTGGATGCCAATGTCGATATAGTTGAATGAGGTTATTACAAAATTGCATAATGTTAGAGAAATATATGCCAATATGTTGTCCTTAATGCATACAATGTGATGTGTTGTACATATATTTCCCATGACTCTTTTAAATACACACCTTAAACACAACTCAATGCATTTTAGGACCCCTTTAAAAACATGAACATATGTGCACATTTAATTCTAGAAGGATCCCCTAAAAAATGAATAGTGTCCAAATTAGCCAAATTTTGACATAAGATCATAATCTTGTGTTAAAAATGGTGTCAAGAAAGGGGGAGAAGTGTTAGGATATACACTTTTCACCTCTAAAATAATTGAATATTTAAAATTAGAAATAGTCATAATCCCTCCCCTATCCCTCTTTACATCTCCCTCCCCTCTCTCCCAACCTCCCTCTTCTCTCTCTATGTTTCTCTCTATCTCACTTCTCTCTCCCTCCCTCTCTCCTTCACTCTCTACTTCTCTCTATCTCCCCTCTCCCTCTCTCTACCCCTCTCTCTCTCTCTCTTTGTTGCTCTCTCTCACCTCTCTTTCTCCCTCCATCTCTCCTTCCCTACCACTCTCTCTCTACCTACCTCTCTCCCCGTCCCTCCCCCTCTTTCTATCTCTCCTCTCCCTCTCTCTACCTACCCCTTCATATCTCTCTCTATCATTTGGCTCTAGCATTCTAAAAATGCATTTTCATTTGGTGCTCACCAAATTATTTGCATTGGGAAATACCAACCCTTTGGGTTGGATTTTCCTCAAAGGATGGATGATATTTTTTTATTTTTGATCAAGTAAATTAGGAAAAAATACAAGGTTTCCAAGAGTTTGGATATACAATCTTTAGTAGGTAATGCCCTTATTTAAAAAAAAAACTACATTAATTTTAAGTCCACATGCGAATAAATTTTCTCTATTGTTGATTAAATTCATACCATATTATGTTCATTCTTTTGTTAACTTAATTGTTGATTGAATTTGAACTTATAAGTAACTATATTGATTAATTTGTGGATGTGTGTTCCTTAAAGACAAAAATGAAAAAAAACACAATTAAGTTTTCTTTGAATTAGTTCTTTTTTTCCCCTTAATTACAACTTTGTGCCATGGATTTGCTACATACTGTAAGCTTGAATTAGGAAAGTCTACTGAAGATAACATTGTCTATATATCTATAATCAATTTTATTGGCTTAAGGTAGGAAACTCTACCCGTGAGAATTTTTTTCAATCCTTGAAGATTTCATAATAATTTGGGTAAAACCATTTATTTAACAAATAATAGCAATGGAAGCTTTCTAATTTACATGATAGTGCATAAGATTTCAAGGAACATTACAAGGAAATTTTCCTCAACTGGGAGATAAAACAAAAGCAATCTTAGATGCTCCAAAATCACTTTGAGTTTGTACTTTGTAAGCCTTTTGAGGTTGAAAATTTTACCTACAAATTGATTTGTAAACTAGTATGGATAGTCTATTGCTTAGTTCATAAAAAATGAACCCTTCCTCTAAAAGTGTTGTTTCAAAATTCATAGACAATTAAATAACACAAATGCTTGAATTCATATTTTTCCAAAACTTATTTAATAGATTTCATCCATTACACTCACATAGTATTGCAACTCTTGACCTAAAATTGAAACACACTACATAGATTATGTGCTCCTATAAACCTTTTACCAATAGCACTAATATGTTGTACTTTCTTGTTAGGATCCAACTAAATGCTTATTCCTACTACTTAGAGAGTGGATTCAAGAAACCTTTCTTACTTAATATTTCATGAAATTAGTATATTCTTTGTGGCATATTGATTTATGATCTTGTTATAATTAAACAAGTAATGGAACATTCAAACATACTCACAAAGGAGGGAGAACACAAGATATTCCTTTGAGAAGATTGAATATGAGGAAAATTCTAGTAAAGGGAAGTCTATCTACCTTGATCCATTATGAACATTCAATTACAAGTTTATTTCCTTCTCAAGTCCTTTATGGATGTTAATTACAATAAAAAATATCCTTATCCTAACAGATGACCTTTGTAATTCATTAGAGGAGACTCCATTACATCACACTTCAACTAGCACCATGCACACTCTACTAGCTAGTCTAAAATCCCAAAAAATGGTCATCCTCAAATCTAATAGATATGAAAATGGGTAAATATATTGCATGTGCCTTCTTGGGGAATAACAATCCCTTTAAGAAATGTTCTAGACTTGAATTAGAAGCCTAAATGATGAGAATACAAAGACAAAATAATTCCTTGTTGCTTCTTCTTCAAGTGCATGCTCAATCTTAATGAAATTTTTTGTTCATACATATTGATGGTTTTGAAATACCATCAATGGAAACAAAATCCACTCCTTTAGTGCTCAATTTGTCCTTCATATTCTAGAAGCCTTGAATTTTACATATAGACTCAAAATCAAGTGTCCTTTTTCAAAAGTGCATAACTTTTCAAGAAGAATATTTAAATATGTTAAAAATATTCAACTTTAGATGCCACCAAAGTTTTTTTTTCCCTCTTGGAATAGAAATAGAATTATTTAAGACAAAACCCATGTACAATCACAAAAAAAAAGTCATCGAACTCAAACTACTAATCTTGCTCATGAACAAGATCCATTTTTATCACACAAACCAAATCCAAGCCTTTTAGTTCCACCAAACTTAAAAAATAATAATATAGCAATAAAAAAATAATCTTATTGAATGGGGATACATGTCATGCTCACTTATCTTCAAGTGTTCTTCCTTACTTTTCAAAGAATGGTGTCTCAATATGTACTTGTCCATAACCCATACGTCCCTGGACATTTGCAATTCTTTCATTGCATTCAAACCAACCTTATTACACTCTTTTTTCCCTTTCTTGGCTATTGAAACATGTTGTGCACCATACCTACTTGTAGACTAGGTTAGAGCTCTCATTTGAGCTGATTTCTTTAAAAAAGTTCTTTCAATTATCAATTAAGAATGTGCATTTAAGTGGGTAAGAACAAACTAACACTTATATAAACATTGTTCTTCATGGGTCTTACACTTTCAATCTTGCACCAACAACAAATGCAAGATGCATTACCCTCTACATGGCTGCCCCATCTCGAGTTTAATGGTTCACTGATTACATAATGTAATGAAATTGCCACAACATTTTTCCTAGGTGCATACAACAACCCAAATGTGCATGCTACAACTTGTTACAATTATCATAATTTGTAATGTACATGCAAAAACAATTTAACACATGATACAACTTTTGAAATGCTAGAATAAGGCATATATATAAATTCTATAGATCCCATTTGCATGCTACAACAATAAACATTCTAGAACCATTGACTAGTACATTTTTTATGTAAGTTTGCATGGAAAATGTGAAACAAACTTGTCACCTTTTTTAAATGCCTTGTACTTCATTCTTTGTTGGAATTATTTCCATATTCAATTACTCTCTCAAGTTGGAGTTCTACCTATCTTGTCATATGCTAAAAAGTATAACACTTTCTGATTTCTTTTTGGTGGTCCTTTATTGAATCACTTCTGATATGAATTGGAATGAACTAATTATGGTGCTTTTATTTAATGATTATTCTCTTTGGTGGTCGCCCATCTTAACATTTCATGGATCTCTCCTTTTGGGGTACTTTGGATGTGCACTCTCAAACTCTATAGGAAAGGAATCAAGATCATTAATGATCGATTTATAAGTGCTCCTAGGATATGATCCTTGGATCTAAGCTTAAGACCAAATTCAAACTTGTGGTTGTACTTCTAAACTATTAGTGAAAATCATGCTCTTGTTCTTGAGAATCTCTTGCACAAGATTGGGGTTCAAGCCTCCCATCATTGGTGGAAAGATTGTAAATGACATATTCCCTTTTGTAGGTACACTCCAATCTTGGGTTTAAGTGGTTTGTTCCTACAGTTCATATTTGGAAGAAGTTCAACTCTAGGGAAGATTTGAACTCTTAAGATTTGAAACATTGTGGAAAATTCTTATTGAGCTTCTGATCTAGAATTTAATATGAAATTTATTATATCAAAATTTGCCTCTTGGTGAGTGGCTCCAACAAATTGACCTCCCTTGTCCTCAATGTTGTATTTGTAGGAAATACGAGTCCTTCAAACATGCTTTATGAATTTTTCCCAAAGCTAGGGAGCTGGGAACATGATTCATATCATTTTTTATCCCTTCCATCTTGTGTGTCATTCTCTTTGAGGGATTCTTTGCTTGGGCATTTCCCACCTCTTCTTACTTAATTTTCACAAGTTTGGGAAATTGTTATAACTGGGCATTGTATTTCATCTTTGGAAGGATAGGAATGAATGTGTTTTTTATTATACGAAATTTGATGATAATTTTGGTTGTAATACGATTTTTTTGGGATCTCCAACTTGTTTCTATAAATTCAACCATTAGATGAGAAGGTGACCATGGAGCTTGAACATCGAGAAGCACATTGGATTCTATGACAGTTCCCCTTACATTGCTAGCAAAGTGTCATTGGGTGAGGGGAAGTTCTAGGTTTCTCCCAAGAATCCCATCTATCCCAAAGCTACTTATCACAATGATCACCATTTGAGGTCTCATGGTTCTTTCAAGGGCTCCCCTTCGAGTAGGCATCATATGCCTTTGTCACGTACATAGAATTTCAATAAGCCATGGACTTTGCTAGACTCATATCTCTAACTTGAGAAAGTACTCTTGTGATCAATGATGAGGAAGAAATTGGTAAAGAAGATGCAAATCATAAACTAAATTTGGCTTTGGCTATGAGCTCATTCTGAACTTGGAGATGAAGGGCCATGAGGTGGTGGTGGTGATCTTGGTCCCCTCTAGGAACTATTGCTTATGTTTGCATGGATTGATGTTTCATTATTGATGTTCGTACTCTTGTAAAGATTTTTCTTTGATCTATATCTCTATGCATGTAGTTGTAAATACTTCACATTTATGATTTTTATCTTTGTGCCATGGGGTGTGACTTTTCCACCAACTTTTTGTTATATTGATAAGTTTCCAATGTATTATAAATAGACAACAATTTTAACACATTTTAAATCATTTATTAAAGCTTTCTAAGAGTGATCTAACTAGTACTAATGAATATTATCCAGTTATTTCTTATCAAAACCTTCCAAAGGAAAGCTTCTATAATAATCTATTTTATCTAATTTTTAATTAACACACACAACATGGACCAATTAAAAGCATTCCTAAAAAAAAATTACAATGTTTTTAAATGAATTTCTATAAACTCTACCAAAAATAAGATATTTTAAACATATAATTTCAAATTTGTTTTAAACTAATCATAATTATCTATTTCAATTAATTACTGTATTGGCATGAACATAAATCCAACATGTACTTTATTAAAAATTCTTGTTGATGTTTCTTGTCATGCAGGTTATAAAGATTGTATAACATAACATTACAACATCAAAGATTATAAAGATTGTATAACATAACATTACAACATCAAAGATATGCATTTGATTTAAATAGTTTGAATATTTTTATTATCAGTTCATTTATACAAATTTAATTTTTATCCTCAATAGTTTGTAGTCCAATTAGTAAGGATGATGATGTGTCACACCAAGTACAAATCCCTAGAGATATGTTAAGGACAAAGGTTGATTCTCAAGACTTTGTGTATGCTTGCTCAACTATATTTTAATCAATTAAGTGGATCTGTCAATATCCATTTAACCCAGTTGTATCTATAAATATATAGCATTTAATTATATAAAAATATTATTACAAGCAAAGTGATCTTATAAACAATTATATTACTATGATGCTATTTCTACATATAAATTTTTGTACAACACAAGCAAATTAGATGCAGAGACTACCCGGTTATATCTTGTTAATCATTTATACTCAGATGTGTGTGATCATAATAACTCTTTCTATTTTAGGAGCATTTTAATAGTTGCCAATTAGTTATCACCTCAGATGGGTTCTTCATTATTGACAATTTGCTACAGAGGATGGAGGTTATTTGGTGAAATTAAAGCATCATAAGTTGTCAGGTTGCAATCATGTTCTGATCATTTTTTCTGGTCTTTTCTGTGATTAGTGAAGGCTTATTTGTATAGCCCTTTAGTACATTGAAACCTGTTTAAGCATATATCTTGTATTTGGTAAAGAGATTCCTGGATTTTGATGAAAAAATGTGAGTATTCATGTTGTATTTGGTAAATAAATCCTTCCATCTGGCATAGTTTTGGTACATTTCAGGTTTTTATGGCAATGCTATGTATTCTATTTGGCTATTCATTTCAGGTTCAAATTGTTCCTTTATAGAGACTTTTCGTAACACAAAGGTACAATAAATGATCAGTCAGAGTTAAATTTGTCTGGTGATGTAAGTAATGGAATTTTCAACAGCCACGGATGGACCATGTTAGATAAATACCAATTGCCTAGATAATAATTAGAAAAAGGTACATTTGAACATCCAACCAGTTGTTCAGAACAAATGATTTGTCTTGTATTGTTCTTTTTCAGTCTAATAATTTGAGAAAAAATATATATATTTTTTTAGTTTGATGCTCCTCTAGGTACGTGGAAGGCAAGTTTCCTATATTCTTGAAAAAGATGTAGAGCATGAAATGAGGTGGGAAAGTTTGAGTAGTACCCTGTATGGATGTTACTTTCATAGTACTCTGCTTTCATCCTCGGCAATCTAGTCTCTGTTTTATGTGGTATTGTTTGCCTATAGTTCTTCTATAGCGTTTCTCCTTGAAAACAGTTTTCTTTTGTGTGAATCTGATTATGAAAAGCAGCTTTCTTACATTCACTAGTGCACTCTGTGCTCATCGGAAGTAGGTTTCCAGAGTGTGCTGAGCTTGAACTCTGGCCCTTTTTTACCTCAATTGCAAGTATGCACCAGGGAGTTGTGGCATAAAATCAAATTAATTGAGGCTAGAGAAACATGCTGTGCCGAGATCCATGGTTGGCTTTATTGGTTTACAAGGTTGGGGACTGTATTAGTAAGGATTTTTTTCAAGCTCTTGAGCTTGCATTAGCCTTTGAGCAGGTCAAAGCTTTCAAATCTGCTCAAGGGAGGCTTTCCGCTTTACCTGATATTTTTATGCTTTTGCAAAATATTACAAGGGAGTTTTTCCCAACCAGAAGATGAACCTAGAGAGAGTGTAGACTCTTAATACTTATTTTGAGGTGCTGTTCTGCAGATTCTTTAAAGACAAAAATTTCACAGGTGCACATTCTTCTTATCTATTTACAAGTTGCATGATGTGGTACTTTATATGGCCTGTGACAGCTCCTGATCTTGATGGCCTCATGATTTTGATGAGTATCTTTGAGATACTATTGGTCTTCGCATGCAAAGATTGTACATTGAACCCTTTCCTATGAAATCATTGGGAGAGTTTATCAACAAAAGAAATATTCAATTTATCCCCAAGGTGTGCTCCAAGTTAATTATCAACTGAAGGCTTATGACTCTTATTAATGTCTCGTACAAGACCAAAGCCAAAACTTTAGCTCTTGGGATTCACAATCTCTACCGGTTGATTCACATCAAGCAAAAGTTGGAAACTCTTTCTGATGAGCTGCTGAATGTCTTTGAGTCTGAGAAATTTAGGCTTTTCATCTATTAGGAACAGGTCTTGCTTGTTCCATTGCTCATTGCTCAATGTTTTAGCCATTGAAGCTTTTGGGTATCTCCTCGCTTATAATCCTCCGAGGACTTTATTCGTGGTATCTCCGTTCTAGAAAGCCCAGGCAATCAACTTCTTAATGGGCATTTTACTAATAATTCTTTTCTCACTCTCCTTGAGAAGTCGTTCTCGGTCAAATAGGCCTTGACATGCTGCAATATCTTTTTGTGAAGCCTTTGGTTCCAACATCCAATGGAAGGAAAACTAATTCTGACAGAAAAATCCCATCTTATTCCTGATTGGATCAGTGTTTTAGGTGATCTTGGTTTGAGCCTAATATAATTATTTAAGTTTTTGGGAAACTTTTTTGTGTTTAATGTTTCCCCAGTTGAGCACTTGAATTGTGTTCTAACGTGTGGAGAAATATATTGCTATTGGGTTATGAGGTCCCTACACATTATGGGGAATTTTCAAATTCACACCAAGGTGTTGAGCGCTACCCATTTTTACTACTACACATATTTGGACCCTTCCATGGCTACTTACTTAAATCTTGACAAAATTATTCCGAGACTTTATATGGGCCAACTATCACAGTGGATGTAGTCTAAATAAAGTATCTTGGGATCTTTGATGTCTCCCTACAAACAAGCGAGGAATGATAAGTATAGAATTTCACAAACAAGGATTAGCCTGATGTGCCATGTGGATTGTAAGAGTTGTTTTAGGGATTTAAACCTGATAAGCTGTTACTCGAAACAATTTGGAAGTTGGCTCCCATTATGACCGGTGACTGTGGATGGGTTCTTAGATCCTTATGCTCACTCTTGTCCCTTTCAAGGTCAAATACACCTTTGTTATGAATTGCATTTGGAATACTCTAGAATTTATCAAACAACTTCTCATATGGAAAGGAGATAAATTTATGATTAGGCTCTTCATTAATGCTCACTCTCTTTGGTGGTCCCCTATGCAAACTTATCAGGGATCTCCTCTTGTGGAAGTCACTTGGATGTGGACTCTTAGACTTCATATGAAAGGCATTAGCATCGTCAGAGATGTTTCTTTCATGTGCTTCTAGGATGCGATCCCTTAGTCTGAGCTTAAGGAAAAATTCAAACTTGTTGCTGTAACTTCTGAGCTATCGGTCAAATTTAGGGTTTCATTCGTAACAATCTCCTTTACATGATTGGGGCTCAATTCTCTCATGGTTGGTGGAAAGATCGGAAATGGCCTATTGATACTCCTTGGAGGCACACTCTCAATTATTGGTATGAGTGGTTGGTACTCGCCATTCCTATTTGAGAATCTAGGTGGGCTTTGAACTCTTGAGGTTCGAATTTTTTTGGAAAATTCCTATTGAGCCTAAAATTGAGGAGTTTATCTGGCCCTTAACGTGTCAAACTTTACCTCTTGTTGAGTGGCTTCAACATAAGGGTATCCTTTGTTTTGCCCCAAAGCTAGGGATGCTTGGCACTTGATTCATATTCTTGTTGAGCCCTTCACTTGGAGTGCTTCTTTTCTTTGGATGAAATTATGTTTAATCATATTGCCTTTGATTATAGATTTGACTGTAACACCAATTTTTTTAAGTCCAATTTGATTCTAAAGATTCAAATGCAAGATAAGAAGGTGTCCATGGATCTCGAGCATCTTAGAGATCCCATTGGATTCTATAGTAAAGATCCTAAGTGATGCGGTGCATCTCTTTTAATGTCCCCTTCCCACTCACTGTGGAATTAAGAAACTTGCTAATTTTTGGTTGCGAGTGGCCTGTGGCCAAGTAATGTGACGGATGACCAGGCTGGAGATTCCCGTAACCGATGTTGAGGAGCTGACGGCGCTGCAGACCTCTTATTGCCTTGGCGTTTTGTTTGCTATTTTTAACTTTTCCTTTCTCTGCCACTGTCTGGCCTCTATTGGTGGGGCAGTCGTGGTTTTTGACTGATCCTTTTTAAAAAGGATGGTTTTGTTTTCTTTTGGGTAGGGTAGTTTTAGCGTGAGGGCAGGGCTGAAGATTTTTGGTGGTGTGCATTTTCCTATGTAAGAGATTTGTAGTCTTTCTGAGATAAATTAATAAAGAGGTTTACTCAGTTGAGTTCTGCTGCCCAGATCTGGGTTTATTTTCTATGTGGTCCTTTTTTTGAGTGCATATTTTGTCTCTCGTTATTCCTTGCTTGTGTTTCCAGACCTATGTTAGAAGGAACGAAGGACTTTGCATCAGTTTTGGTATCAGAGCAAACCGATCCATGAGAGAGGATGTTGGCATGAAGGTTGTGTAAGGCAATGCTGTAAGAGCTCTATTTTGGCTTTCATAAGTTTTTGTAATGTTTTTGTGGTTAGAAGGGGAAAGCATGGGAACTCACAGGCATAGTTGCAAATGGTTGGGAGGGCCTAGACTGTGGAAGCATTATTCAATTAGGAGGGACATTAGTTTGTTTGAGCTTTGGCTGTGAAGTCAAATATGGAGTTAGATTATAATGTAATAAAGAGAATAATAAAGTTAGAAGGAAAAATAAGACAGACAAAGACAAAAGAAAACTGAAGACCAACGAAAGGAGCTACAAAAATTAGAGTTTGCATTAGATGAGATATGGCAGATGGAAAATATGGAGTTGTCTCATAATGCAAGAAAGAGGATAATCAGGTTGGAAGACAAAATAAGGCAAAGACAGAAACAAATCAAAGACCAGCAAAAAGAGTTGCAAAAGTTAGAATCTGAGTTAGATGAGTTATGGTGCATGTTGGAGGAATAAGAGGCATGCAATAAGAAGAAGACAAAGAAGAAGAAAGCTGAAGCAAAAGTGTTCAAGGATGGTGAGAAGGTGAAAAAGATGCATGGGAATAAAAATTCATGTTTTGAAGAAGAAGAATTTTCTAAGAGGAAAGCCATCGAGTTTAGAATCAGCCAAGGAATAGAACTCTTGGAACATGGAAAGTTTAAATCCATAGATGAGTTGGCAAAATTTTTATTGGATGGAAGGCTGAATGAATGGGGAGAAGATGAAGAGGATGAATTAGCTGAAGATGTTGAGTTATGTTACCTTGAAGAAAGAGAAAATATTGAGGAATATAATGAGAGAGGCAAAGAGTTCAAAGACTATAGTGAAGAGGAATGCAATTTATCACAAGAGGCGGCCCCAAATGTTGTAGTGGTGGAAGCAGTCCACCTTAGAGAGGAAGCTGCAACAAAGAGAGAGGTCATTGGGAGCCCCATATGTGATGAGGCCTTATTGGTCTTAGAGGAGTGCAGTCTATGGCAAGAGGTGACCCAAAATGTTGCAGCAGTGGAAATTGTCCACGTTGAAGAAGAAACTGCAACAAAGATGGAGATCTTTGGGCGCCCCATTTGTGATGAAATTTTATTGGTTTTGGAAGACACAGCCAACAAGGACCAGCTAGTGAGATGTTTGAAGAATCCCGTGATTGATGAGAAGAGAGAAGAAGAAGATCATCTCTTTTTTGAAGGAGAAATGAGGATGATTGAGGGAGAGAGTAATGACCTGAAGGAGGAAGCACCTATGAGAATTTTTGACTCACTTAATTTGATTTTTGTCTGTAATAGTTTATGTGCAGGTGTGGTAGAAGGTTGGACATACCATGGAAAAAGCCATAGTGGATATTGGAGGAGTAAGACCACTCATTGGGAAAAGAGGAGGAGAACCAGGGGGCTGAGAAGGACAATTTCTGATTCAACTAGTAGTTGGAAGCATAGGAAGAAATTATGCGAAAATATGCAGAAGTACCTAACCTGGTGGAAAGGTAGGCCATGGAGTTAGTGCTTTGAACCATTTTAAAAGAAGGGGAGAATGATGCGGTGCATCTCTTTTAATGTCCCCTGCCCACTCACTGTGGAATTAAGAAACTTGCTAATTTTTGGTTGCGAGTGGCCTATGGCCTAGTAATGTGACGGATGACCAGGCTGGAGATTCCCGTAACCGATGCTGAGGAGCTGATGGTGCTGCAGACCTCTTATTGCCTTGGCGTTTTGTTTGCTATTTTTAACCTTTCCTTTCTCTGCCACTTTCTGGCCGCTATTGGTGGGGCAGTCGTGGTTTTTGACTGATCCTTTTTAAAAAGGATGGTTTTGTTTTCTTTTGGGTAGGGTAGTTTTAGCGTGAGGGAAGAGCTGAAGATTTTTGGTGGTGTGCATTTTCCTGTGTAAGAGATTTGTAGTCTTTCTGAGATAAATTAATAAAGAGGTTTACTCAGTTGAGTTTTGCTGCCCAGATCTGGGTTTATTTTCTGTGTGGTCCTTTTTTTGAGTGCATATTTTGTCTCTCGTTATTCCTTGATTGTGTTTCCAGACCTATGTTAGAAGGAACGAAGGAGTTTGCATCACTAAGGTCCTAGACTTCCTCTCTGTACAAACCATTGTTGGAGCCATAGCTGCAACCACTTCAGGCGTCATGGTTCTGATAGGGATTCCTATTCCCCTAGTAATCACATGCCTACTTGGTGTAGATAAGATTTCTAAAATGCTACGATCTCTACTTGACTAGTTACTCCAACCTAAGCTCGTACCCTTGCAACCAATGCCGAGAAGACACCAGTGAAGAGGGATCTCATACTCCGACTGATTTTGTCTTTTGCTGTGAGCCTGTTCCAGACTTGGAGCTGAAGAACCCCCAAGGTGGTGGTGGTTATCTAATCCCCCCCTGCAGGCATTGGTACTTCTGACTGCGCGGCTTAATGTGGTGTCAACGCACCAAAAGCTCTAACGTTGCAACTATTTTCTTTCATATTTTTTTGCACTTTTTGTGCTCTTAGTAAAGGTTTTACTTTTAATTAATTTTAGGCCTTCTAGTATGGTTGAAACATTGTGTCAGGCATGTATCTTGAATTTTGTTGGAAACCGTGTTGAGCATGTATCTTCTATTTGGTAAAGAAATCTTCCTACCTGGCAAAGTTTTTCTGCACTACAGGCTTCTATGGCAATGCTACATATTCTACATGGCTATTCATACTTATGCATTATTCCATGGCATAATAAATGGTCATTCAGAGTTACATTTGTTCAGTGACGTAAGAAGAGGAATGAAATATAAAACAGAAAAGAACGGATTATATCGGATAGATACCGATTTCCTGGATAATGGACAGAAAAACAGTACTGCCGAACATCCAACCAGCTGCGAGTAAAAATAATGTCTTTTATTGTACTGTTCTTATTCTTTTGTAAGAATCTGTGAAGCTAACTAGTCTTTTAGTTTGAAGCTCCTCCAAGAATATGAAAAGTCCATTCTTCCGACTATTCGTGACAGAGATGCAGAGTATGAAATCAGGTCGGAAAGTTTGAGCATTGGTGCCCTCTGTGGGTATAATTTTCGTGGGTAGCAATAACTCTGCTATCCTTCTCCTCTGTTATATGCAGAATTGATTGTATGTATTTCTTCTATTATGTTTCTTCTACTTGAAATTAGATTTTAGTCTGTATCTAATTGTGAGTTTTTGCTGTAAGCTTTCTTTTCAACTTAACGTAACCCCATTGTTTTAAAAGTTATAGTTTTTAAACAGGGGTGAAATACAACAAAGAGATGTGAAAATAAGTATTTTGACTTAACCAGTATCATTTGTGGTGAATGGTTGGTCACCTACCATTGTCTTCTCCTATTAGTATATATACTGACGGTTGCATTCCATCTTCCTTAAACCATTGTCAGCATTAGTATGACTCTTGAGTTTCTTCTCTAAGCTTTATAATCTATTTTCATTTCTGGTAGATGGTAGATTATCTACCGTAATCTTCTGCTATTAATATATACGCTGGCGATTGCATTCCATCTTCCTTAAATCATTGTCTGAGTTTCTTTTATAAGCTCTATTGCAATCATTGTTTTAAGTGGCAAATTCCCTTTCTGGCGTGTCCTCTTCCTTAGATGCCAGGATGTAGAAGCATCTCTTACATCAAATTCACCCAGGACTTGCAACTGACCTCATCCATTCGAGTGTACCATAACCAGAATTGGATGTACTAGTTTACCTGTTTAAACATTCAACATTTATACATATAAAATATAACATGCCTCCTGAGTATTTGAACACTGGTCTGCACTATAAATGTCCACTTGAGGTCATTCCATTTGACTACTCTGTTGCAACTTAACTCTCCATTTTTCAAAAATTATGATGTTAAATACTCTTGGGACTGCATTGAAATACAGCCAAAAGAGGTAAAAATAAGTATTCTGTTATATGATATATATATATATATATATATATATATATATATATATAATATGGTTTATGGTTGATCATCTACCATAGTCCTCTACAATAAGCATATATTGCATTCTGTCTTCCCTAAATTATTGTCAGTCTCAGTATCCCTTTGGACTTTGGAGGTATTTATACTGTGATGAAGCTTAGTTTAGTTTTGGGATGGGTTACATCGAGTGGTTGTTGATATTGGAGAGTGTTTTAACAGAGGCACTGCTGAATGAACATGGACCAGTTAGAGACCAAAATTTGAAAACATGAACCTCAAATCTGTTGCTGAGATGCTCTTGGATTGAGCTACTTATTCTTTACAATCCCGAATATAGATTGTTCTTCCAACAACCGTAGTGCCCATCCCTGAAGCATTGATTTTGTCAGAGCTTGAAAGTTTTGCAGAAGGGAAAGATTGAAAACATATTAGTAAAGCAATATATATATATCTATAATGAAGTTGTAGATGGAATACCATAAAGAAAAGACTGGGCAATAGTGGTTAAAAGCAGATAGCAAACAGGGAGAGTCCATATGGCATTCCCATCATTTATTAACGGATCTCCTAGTAAAAACATGGGAGGAAATAAAAATAAAGTTATTAACAAAACATTTATAGCAGCTAAAACAATCATTGCAGTCCTTGATACAGATAAATCATAACCATTACTGGCTAGTATAACTGTTGGAGGGCTTACTGAAGAAGCCTAACTCTAAGAAGTCCAAAAGCTGGCTAAAGGTGGTATGTCATGTTTGCAGCGCAGGACACAGGGAAAGAGTTTCCAGTTATTAGTTATTAAAGAATCGTTCAAGCTGCACTTCCTCTCCCAACAAATTTCAAAACAGAGGAATTTCTACTGTACACAACAGGACATTTGAAGTGGCTCAAAGAGACACTTCACCACCCTACTACAATAACCTTTCACCACAGCCATTATACCCTACAATATAGATGATGTTCTGGGTAATGGGTTTTTTATTTTTGTTCCTTATAGGAGTGACCTTAATAAGTTTGGCGTTTGTAATCTATTCCCCACATTTGTACAGTATTAACATAGGATTAACAGAGTATGAATGCTATACTCCACTACTTCCACAAGATCTGAAATATATTTTAGATCTGATCAGCCAAATTTATCAAACCAGAAGTGAAAAGATGTAGAAAGGAATTTCAAAGTCCCACCAGTTGCATTTTAAGTTGGTTTCTGCTAGTGATTTCAATTAAGAACTCCCCTGCTCTTTGTAGCCTGGACTACTCAAATAATATTGGCATAGTTCCTTAGACTCTAAACCAAAAAGATTTACAACAATTTCCTCAAGTTAGCATAATAATTGCAAAATAGAAACAGCTGTAGAAACCAACCAGCAGAAAATCCCAAGCAATGCACAGTGGTCGTTCCTGGAGCATCCTCATTCATTTCCTCATATATAGTGGCTGGATGGCTGGATGGCGTTGTCTTCATTAAATATTTATATATTTTACATTGCTCCCCGAACGCCATCCTCATAAATATTTATATATTTTACATTGCTCCCCGAACGCCATACAATTATTTCTTTAATATTAAAATTTTGATATCTTTAATATAAATTAATAATAGAAATTTTGATAAAAATAAATTTTTATTTATAATTTTTAAATTTGAAACTTTTTTAATATAAAGTGAATATAAATTCTAATGCTTGTTTAATTTTTTTAGAATATTAAATTCTAATATATAGTAATATATATATATAACTTACTCCTCATAGAAAATGGAGGTTTACCATCAAATTATATCTAATTTAAAATACATTATATGATTAATATAATTTTGTGGAGCTTTAAATATATTATAATTCTAAGGATAATACTAATTGAATCCTAATGTCAATTCTAAATCTTACCCCAAGCGGAAATTCTAATCCCTTGTATAATAATAAGTTAACCCTAATCCTCACTATAATAGTTAATAATTGATTATTATATTAATAAAAAAACTTTAAATTATATATTAACTAACCCTAATAATAAGTTAAGTTTGTTATTAACTTTTTATTGTTATATTAAGATATAATTATTAATATATATTAATATATTATAAAAATAATTATAAGGACAAATATATTTTTAATATAAAATAATATTATTCTTATATGATTATTATCCTAATTGAACCCTGTTTGTCATTAAACTTGAACCCAAAGCATAATTGAACTTTTGCAAACCCTAATTGTAATACTTCGAACATTTACAAATGCTAATTGTACCTCAAACCATATAAGTAAACTTAAAATTTGGAGAATATAAATGATTTTTTATTTTTGAAATGTTTTGAAGATATTTCATTTTTATTCAGATTTTTTATTGAAAAATACTACTTAAATAAATCTATATAAAAAAACATCAAATGATATTTCGTTGTAAGAATATCTTGAATATTTTTTAATTTTAAGTATATTAATTTAGAAACTTATTTTTATATGAAATAGTAAATTTAGAATATTTATTTTATACCTCTACTTTTCACTTATTAGAATTTTGATTTTGATTTTTATAAATATTACAAACTCTTTTATTTTTTTATAATTTTAGAAATTCTAGCAATTTCACTTATTAAAATTTTATTTTATATCAACTATGATTTTTTATTTCTATAATTTATTTTTGAAATGTTTTGAAGATATTTCATTTTTATTCATATTTTTTATTGAAAAATATTACTTAAATAAATCTATATAAAAAGACATCAAATGATATTTCGTTGTAAAAATATCTTGAATATTTTTTAATTTTAAGTATATTAATTTATAAACTTACGTTTATATGAAATAGTAAATTTAGAATATTTATTTTATACCTCTAACTTTTCACTTATTAGAATTTTGATTTTGATTTTTATAAATATTACAAACTCTATTTTATTTTTTTATAATTTTAGAAATTCTAGCAATTTCACTTATTAAAATTTTATTTTATATCAACTATGATTTTTATTTCTATAAATATCATAAATAATATTTCTATGATTTTTTATCTATCTTATTACATAATCTATATAGGAAACCTCATATTTATCAAGTTGTTTGAATCCATTTTAGAAATTTGATTAATGTGTGTTTGTTGTAATGGATTCTTTATTTGCATAATAATATGATATCATTGGCTTATCTTCTAGGAATGTACAACACTGGGACATGTTTATGATATTGAATATAACTGAGGAGAATGAATAATGTCTAAACATGAGGAAATTAAATTGAATGAATAAGTATATAATTTACATCAGGAAATTAAATTGAATGAATAAGTATATAATTTACATCAGTTGTATTATAAGGCTTGTAGCCTATGATTCATCTTAGAACCCTAACCCTAACCCTAACCCTAACCCTAACCCTAACCCTATTGAAATTCAATCTTAATTGAACCATATCCCTAATTTAACTCTAACAGATTGAAGTTCAACCCAAATTAAACCTAAACACTAACCCTAACAATAATTCTAACTATAGTTGAACCCCAATCCTAACCTTAGTTGAACCCTGACCCTAATTGAATATGAACGGTCTAACCATTATTCTAATTGTATATCTTAATCCTAATTAAAGATGAACCCTAACCATAACCCTAATTAAGTCCTAATTGAATCTTAACTCTTATAGTAATTGTAAGTCTAACCCTAATCCTAGTTGAATTCTAACCCCAATCCTAACCCTAACCCCAAACTTTAGCCTACAACCCTTACCCTAATTGAACATCACTTGAACCCTAAATCTAATTGAATCTTAACCCAAATTAGACCCTAGCCTTAACACTAATTAATCCCCAACCCTGAATTACTCTTGCTCTAACTTGATCTTATCTTGGAAATCTTAACCCTAACCCTAATAGATATGTAACCTTAATTGAACGTAAACCCTAACTTTAGGATCTATCTTAGAATCCTAACCCTAACCATAACCCTTATCTTGTTGAAATTCAACCTTAATTAAACTAAATCCCTAATCCCATCCCACTGAAGTTCAATCCTAATTGAACCTAAACACTAACCCTAACCTTTATTCTAAATGCAACTCTAATTAAACCCTAAACTTAAGCCTAAATGAAACCTAAACCTAACATTACTTTAGCCCTAACTATAATTGAATATAATCCTAACCTTAGTTGAACCCTAAACCTAATTGAATATAAATCATAACCATAACCATAATTAATTCCTAATTGAATCTTAATTGTTACCATGTAATTGTAACTCTAACTATAATCCTAATTGAATTCTAACCCCAACCCTAAGTCTAACCCCAAACTTTATCTTAGAACCCTTACCCTAATTGAAAATCAATTGAACCCTAACCCACCCTAATTGAATCTTAGCCCTAATTAAATCCTAACCCAAACACTAATTAATCATCTTAATTATAATTGAATCCTAATACTAACCTTAATTGAACCCTGATCCTAATTGACTCCTAACCATAATTGAATTATAATCCTAACTTAAACCTAACCCTAACTATAATTGAATTCTAACCTTAACTCTCATTCCACCTCTAATGATAATTCTAGCCTAATGCAGAGGCATAACCTACGGGACCGTGTTAAAAAAAAAATGTTAAATTATAAATAGTAAAAGCCGACAACCAAAGCAACTAAAGAGATATGAAATATTATATCGTTTCGGTCATAAACTTTTTTGGGAATAAAAAAGAGATTATTAAGAATAGTAATAATTTTAATAAAATATCTATTATGTGATAATGTTTATATTTAACATGTACAATTTATCACATATAAAAATAAGCAAATAGTGCAATGGATTAATAGATTTGATTTGTAATTGAAGTGTTATGGGTTCAACTCTCATTGTGGGTTTAAAAATTAATATATTTTTTAATTAATTTATTTATCACTAATTTTATTGAAAATGTTATTAATTAACAAACTTGTAATCATACAAAAATTAAAGTAAATATGTAGTGCAATGGATTAGTGTGTAGAAAATAAACAAATATCACTACTTTAAAAATAATACTAGCCAAGGGAATATGTAATTATTTTTTTTAACAATGTCTTTTAATATTGTATTTGGTTGATAAAATTATTTATATACCTATGAACCATTAAGTGTCCTTACGAATTCTTAACAATTTTAAAGATATATTAATCTTTATTACAATTTGTAGGATGCCTCGTCGTCCAAGGACAAGTTTTCAAAATGAAGAGCAACGAAGAGAACATCGAAGAGAATATGCTCGAAATTATATGAGACAATGACGTGAACAAATGGCTAATGCACAAAGAGAGGAAGCAAGGAGTTTTACAACTAAAGAGCAACAAACAGAACAAAGGAGAGAATATACTCGGAACTATATGAGACAACGACGTGAACAAATGAATGATGTACAAAGACAAGAAGAAAGGATTCGTCGAAACCAAAATGATAGAGAAAGAATCCTTAAACATAGGGCAGATATGACAACGGAAGAGATTGAAGCAGAAATGAGACAACATGCAAATAAAATGATAACACATCATTCACGAATTCAAAGAACTATGCATTCTGATCAATTGAATGAGATAGAAAGACAACAAATACAAGTGTGCAATCATGAATCAGTTAAAAGACATCGTCAATCTCATGGGAATGTTGAGGTTAGTTCTGAAGGGGTGAATTCTATTACAATAGATCGTGTGCTACAAACACCAGATGATAGAATTCAAAATGTAATGAATGTTGATAATAGAAGAGATCAAGAAGTAATTAATAATAATACAACTACTGAGATTGATTTGAAAAGTCTACAAATGATATTTCGACATGGACTAGATAAACTTTCTACACCAAGTATGTGTTATATTTGTGAAGAGAGTTATCCTGCAATGAAGGTTGTACGGGTACCTGAGGGCCCTATTTGCAATCGATGTCGACAAGAGAGGAATGAACATCGATTTTCAGCATTAAACAATATGGATCCTGGTCCACAACCATCGGAACTTGCAAATTTAACACAAATAGAGGAAATGTTGATAGCACGTGTCAACCCAATACTTCAAGTAACACATGCAACTGGAGGGCAATACAAATATAAAGGACATACCATAAGTTTTCCACAAGAAGTGAGAGAAATAGCTAAAATTTTACCACATCAAATAAAAGATTTACCAGTCATTATTGTTCGAAAAAAGGATCAACGTGGAACAACTTATAATTTTACAGTTAATAGAGAAAGGGTATATAGAGCACTTAAATATAAAATAGAACATGATAGGTTCTATAAAGATGTTCAAATTGATGAAAATGCACTTAGTGAACTTACAAGCAATTCAGATCACAACATTTTTGACCAACTGAATTCTGTTTATATGGAGTTTGATTCAAATGCAGATGAGTATGTATTTGCGGGTCCAATATTGGAGATAGATGAAGGAAACATTATTAATCACACTACATCAATGGCCTCTAAACCACCAAATGCTCGAAGAGAGATGGAACTAATTCATGCATGGGTAAATAACCCTAATGTAGATCCTGGATCACTAATTGATTGGCTAGGAATTGGATCATCTCCAGTGAATGAGTATGTTACTGAAGGATTACTTGATATGGCTTTTCCAACACTATTCCCAGATGGACGATGTGATTGGATAGAACCACAAATGAGGAGAGTTCATCTACATGAGTTTGTTAAGCATTTATTCAGATATAGAGATCATCATTTTGAAAGACACCCACGATTTAGATATTATATGATGAATATGATTATGCGACATCGTGCACAAAACTCATCTGCGGTGTTTGTCAAAAAGAGCTTGCAAGATATGCCAATCACAATCAATGAGTTAAGAGAACATATGGAAAATGTTCCTCATTCACATCTAGCCGATCGTCTGATGCGTTTTGGTACAACGCTAAGGGGTACAAGGTCTTATTGGGCAAAATGTCGAGCTGAATTAACTGATCTATTGCATCAAATTGGAACACCAACAATTTTCTTTACTTTGAGTGCAGCAGATATGTATTGGCCAGATTTACATGCATTAATGCCAGGGACACATCCAACTAACCCACAAGAAGCACAAAAATGGAGACGACAAAATATTATTGACTATCCACATATTGTGGCACATTACATGCACCTACGATATACAATATTTCGCAAGGAAATACTACAAAAGGGAATGAAGGTAAAAGATTATTGGTCAAGATATGAATGGCAACATAGAGGATCACCACATGTGCATGGATTCATATGGTTAGATGGAGCACCTAACATAGACAACCTTAATTGGAGAAATGCTTATGAAATAAAAAATGTTCAAAAATATTTTGATTCTATTGTTCATGCATGGAATCCACGAGGAGACCCACATCAACGAAACATACAGGTATGGTATTAATTATCAATTATATATTCTTTTTACAATATATGATACTTAAAATTTTGTATTTCAATTAATAAAATATGTTATATCATGAATGATAGGTCCTACAAAATTTTACACAACATCCATGCCTTCGAAATACACAACAGCTAAGCCAAATAGACTTGGCACGTGACTATGAAGAGTTGCTCAATTGTGTTGAACGCCATACAATGTGTAAAGAGGGTGCTTGCCTTCAAAAAAAAAGAGGAAGAATGGTTTGTAGGTAAGATATGTATACTTTCATATATTTTGTACCAATAAATAACTAAAATGTTTATATAAGCTAACAATTTACTCTTTGTTTGTAGGTACAATGCACCATGGCCATTACATCTAGATGGATCAAAATTATTTGAAGATCCAACCACGGGAGATAAAGTATATGAACCTGCAAGAAATGATGATCGAGTAAACACACATAATCGTAATATACTTCAGTTATGGAGAGCAAATGTCGATTGGCAACCAGTTCTTTCAAGACATGCTGTAATAAATTATATTGCAAAGTATGCAGCAAAAGCAGAAAAGAGTTCAGAAACTTATCATCAAATCTTAATGCGACTTGCAAATATTGAAAACCCAGATGAAGCGGCATCAAAGGCGTATAGGAGACTTCTAACAGAAACCCTCATTGAGAGAGACATTGGAGCACAAGAAACATGTCATATGTTATTGGAGTTGCCATTGGTAGAATGTAGTAGAGTATTTGTTACATTAAATGTTTCAAGAGAGGTGTTCAAGCCAGTGTTAAAAAATGAAGAAAATGATGATGATGGACATCTAAAACATTTCATTCAAGGATACATGGATAGACCATATGCAATGGAAAGTATCACACTTATAGATGCAGCTAGATCATGGACATATAATCCCAAAAGAAAAAGAGATAACAAATGGGAACCAAGGACTATGGCAGCTATTGTAAGAGTGTTTCCAAGATTTACCACCATACCTACATGTCAATCAGAAAAGTGGGTTGATTTTTGTTGGTCAGAGTTATTGTTGTACAAGCCATTTCGTAATATACAAAGGGATATTGGACTTGATGATAATACAATTATGTCAAATTGGGACTCACTTAATTATGATCCATGGCATTTAGAACGAAGAATTATTTCAGAAGAAATTGGAAATCATAATGATTCTGAAGATGAGGATAATTTACCAAATGATCAGAATATAATTGAACATGAGTGGGAGATCATATCAAGATTACATCGTGGACAAATTATGGATGCAACAGAAATAGATATGCTAGGAAGAAGAGATATTGATAGACAAACTCCATGGAGTGTTGAATATCAAGGAGAAGAGTATACAAATAATGCAATAAATTTTATCAACTCTATGAAAGAAAATGGCTTACTGATACCTGATGATATGTTGTCGACTATATCATATGGAACATTAGGTGCTAAGCAAAAAAAAGCACTTGATATTATTATGTCACATTATAATCGACAGGATGATGTCATGCCACTATACATGATAATTCAAGGAACAGCTGGAAAAGGTAAATCATATTTGATTAATGCAATTCGTCAAGCTCTTTATGATGCATCACAGCCAGAACATTCTCCCTTATTATTACTAGCACCAACTGGAGTTGCAGCCTTTAACATTGGTGCATCAACAATTCATTCAACTTTAAGAATACCTATTGCAGATTTTGTTGAATTAGAAGGAACAAGGCTCACAAGTCTTCAAGAAGAAATTCAACATATAAAATACATATTAATTGATGAAATGAGTTTTATTGGACAAAATTTGTTACAAAATATTGATTCAAGACTATGCCAGGCTTATCCTGAAAAAGCAAACATGAGTTTTGGTGGAAGATCAATCATTTTGGTGGGGGATTTGGGACAACTACCTCCTGTAAGTGACAAACCACCTTATGATAGTAATACACGTGCAAAAATATTATGGGAAGAGTTTAAGATAGTTGTTACGTTGGATAAGGTGTTTAGACAAGAAGGTGAAAGTGAAGACCAAAAAAGGTTTCGCCAATTGCTCACAAATATTAGAGATGCACATCCAACCATAGATGATTGGAAATTACTCATGACAAGAACAGATGCTTCATTACATCCAACAATTAAGGAGGAGTTTGATAATAATATTCATCTATTTGCAACAAATGATAATGTACATAGCCATAACAGAAAAAAGTTACATTCATTAAGAAGACCACTAGCCTGTAGCATTGCAACCAAAGAAGGTAGTGCTAATCCAGCAGAAGGTCAGAATGATGAATTGGATGTTGAATTATTAGTTTCAAAGGATGCAAGGGTCATGTTAACATCTAATTTATGGATAGAAGCTGGTCTTGTGAATGGAGCTTTAGGATACATCAGAAATATCATATACAAACCTGGATGTGGCCCACCAGATCCACCTACATATGTTATGGTTGAATTTGATAATTACTCTGGAATTCCTTTTGAAGATGCATCTCCAAATTTAATTCCAATTTCACCAATACAAAGGGGCCGCACACGTCAATTACCCCTATGATTGGCTTGGGCACTAACGATCCATAAATCACAAGGATTAACTCTTTCCAAGGCAACAATTGATATAGGACCAAGAGAAAGGGCGGGATTAACATTTGTTGCTATATCACGTGTTAAGTCTTTGGATGGAATTAGAATCTCACCACCATTTACATATGATCGTTATGAAAAAATGAAGACAGGAAAGCAACTCGCCAAAAGAAAAGTAGAGGAAGAAAGACTAAAATCTTTGGAAACATAACATGTTTATGTGATGTATATATTTTTCAAGTGAATTCTTCTATTAATATTGATATTAAATTTTTGGTATAAAAGATGAATTGTCTCATTCATTATGAATTCTATTGTACACATCTCTTTGTGCATTTGAATAAATATGATATGAATCACAATTTGTAAAGTATTATAATTCTTTATTTAAAATAAAATATGTGATAAATTATTATTTTACATTGCGTGTTGTGGATGCTACTAGCTTATCTATCTTAATATATTAATCTATATATTATATGCCAAGAGATATCATTTTCGAGGCGTATTTTTTAAATTCAAAAAAGCAAAAAAGCAAAAAAAAATACACCTCGAAAATGTATAATATATAGATTAATATATTAAGATAGATAAGCTAGTACTAACCCTGATTCCAATATCAAGATTAATTATAACTATTTTACTAATTGAAACCTAGACCTAACCATAATTCAAAAAAAAAAATTATTATATTTTATAAACTTATACATTAAATTTTAATATTTAAGTTATACTAAAATATGTGATGTTTAATATTGATTATTATTTTTTTTAAAAGAAAAATATATAATCAATAATTCATGCTCTTCAAATTGTATTCATTATATTTTGGATAATAGGTTTTGGTCAATATATTATACTTTAATATTTTATAATTTATTTATTTAGTATTTTGGATAATAGAAACAATTTTGATTCATTTGATATTTTTTAAATTCATAATCAAAATTTATTTTTATCAAAAAATTTATTATTAATTTATATTAAAGATATCAAAATTTAAATATTTAATTTAATCTAATAGAAACAATTTTTTGAAAATTTAAATATTTTATACTAAATATTTATGTATTTTACATTAAAATAAAATTTTTAAATTTTTATTAATATTTTAAGGATTTTACAATTTTAAAATTATAATTAAATATTGAAAGTTTTATAGAAAGAAATAAAATAAATATAATATATATTTAACAAAAAATAAAATTGAAATATTATCTTTATCTTTTTAATTAAATGTTAAATTTTTATATATTTAAAAAGTTTTAATTTTTTTTATTAAACACCATCACAAATGGCGAACGACGTTTAAATTAATAATATAAAGTTTTAATATTTATATAGTGGCTCGATGGCGTTGCTTTCATATGATTTAACTACCTATCACCCTTTTAAATAAACTCTACAGAGTTTGCATGGAATCTGACAACGAGGCGAGAAAATCAAAGAACTATCTGCGACTGTAGCATGGATGAGGCATTCAACATGGATAGGGCAGCCATCCATGCCCCGGTGCATTCTTGGGGCCGGATAGCCGCTGCCGGTATGAAAGGTTGTAATATGTCATCGTCCCTCTCCTACTGGTTGGCTTATTATTCTTTGTGTGTGGGACCAGGATCACCTTTTGTACCAATCAGATTGCTCAATTTGGGAATCTGGGCCAAAAAATTATTTGATTGAAGTTTTTGTTTTTATATTTTTTAAAAATGTGGGAATCTGATTTTCTAATAATTTAAATATACATTTTTTTTTTTTGAAAAAGGCACGTAAATAAGAGAGGAATTTCTGATTACAACCTTGAAGATGCAACCAAAACCTTCAAGAGTTATTTGACTTCTCATCAGCTCTATAAGAGTTATGTAGTTTTCTTTCTAAAATAATTGAGTTTTTAGACTAAATTTATGAAGTAATTTTTTTCAATAAGCTTTTTGGTTAAATTTTGTATTCAGAGTTTGTATTTGCTCTCATAAGCTATGGGATTGTGTAATATACATAGTTTAGATCCTTATACTTGAAACCGGTTACACATTTTTCACCTATGGGCTCAATCAGCAGGTAAACCCATGCTTTCAGAGAGGCGTTCTCAAAAGAACAAAATGGAGGAATACTTGCATCAGGATCACATATTTTCTAAACTGTTTGCTTCTTGTGCAGATACAGGGAAAAATGATGTTTTAATTCAGCACATGGATTAAATGTGGCTCCCAAGAGGGTTGAGCCCAGCGTGCATGTCTCTAGTTTAAGAGTGGGTTTTCATTTTTATGTTTTGCCTTGTCTTTTCCTCTCTCTTTTTCTTCGCTTTGTTTTCTTCATGCCCTTTCCTTTATTCTCACACATAACCTGAATCTGTATCTAACTTTGAACTTTCCCTCTGCTGTTCGTCCCATCCCAACCCTGATTCCTCTGTTTTTCGTCGTCCGTTTGGCGGAACTAAGCATCTGACCGGAACTGGAACTTTCTCTGTTCCAGTTTTTATCCCATCCCCGGGATTTCAGCCTACTGGTTTTTGTTGCCCCTTTTTCTTTTTTGTCGTATGGTCGTGCTTCAAACCAAACTTTGGGACTTTTCCAGTTCCGCCTACCGCCCATCGCTTAGGTAAGCGCCTTGTTTTCTTTGACCTTGTATCGACCGCGTTTTCCTTTTTCTTCCCTTTCTTTATCCTCCCTCCTGTCTGTCGCGAGTGTCGGGCAGGACCTCAGGCGTCTGACCAACTTGAAATCTCTTGAAGGTACTTTCAGTCTGATTTGATTCCGGGGCCCGGTTCCTACTGACTTATTTTGTTCTCGCGAGCCTCTGTCTTCCCGGCCTCCGTTTCCACCGCTCTTTCTTCCTTGTATTTCCTTTCTTCCTTGTATTTTTTTCGGGGGATGCTTTTTCCTGTTTATCTTTCCCTTTCTCATCCTTTCCTTCGTCTTCTTTTGAGTTTTGTCAGGGGCGGGACCAGGTCGGAATCTGAACCTAAAACTTGAAGAAAGTTTCAGGGATGGATTTGGTCCTGATCCCGGTTTCATCGGGATTCATCTGTCTTTGCTTCTGCCCCCTTTCTCACTCTGGTCCTTGTTCGGTTCTCATCCCGACTCCGACTTCGCCGAAGGGTCCAAGCTCGGGGAAGGTGGGGGAGTTTGCCGTAAGGTCTCACCAACCCGATGGGGTCTTGCCGATGGTTTTTGTGAGATCGATATAACTCTGGCTGCTCGCCATGAGGTCTTGCCGACTGTCGGGTGTCTTGCCGAATGAATTGACATGTCGGTGTGACTCTTACTGCTCGCTATGACTTCTCCCCGACATCCAAGGTCTTGCCGATATGGAGTAAGCTCGCTGAAGGATCTTTCCTTTTCCAGTGTCTCACTGACCCGATGGGGTCTTGCCAAAATAAAGGGAGCTCAGGGAGAAGAAAGGAGCTCGCTATGAGGTCCTGCCAAAAGCAGGGAGTCTTGCCAATAGCGATCAGCTTGCCCACGCAAAATGGATATCAGTCTAACTCCCGCAGCTCGATAAGAGGTCCTGCCGACAGTCCTAAGCTATGCCGATAGCTACTATATGATGTGCTCGCATTAAGGAGACGTGATTAACCTCTCACCGAAATGCGATCCTTTTGAAGCAACCTTTGACCACCTTGGAATCTACCTGGCGTAAACTAGACCAATCAGAAGGTGCTAGGGAAAATCAATGTAGTTTGACTATTCGACTTCTACTCTTAACTAAATCGATGGAGCATGCCGACACGCTTCTACTGGTGATCGAGGTGATCAGTCAGTAATGACGCTTGAGTCTAGTGGATAGATCTGATGTTGCTTCTCGAAGGGGAGGTAGCCACGAGTCACAATAGCTAGCTGGAGATGTCGGCTGGAGAAGTGGAGCGGCATTAATGACCATGTCGCAGAGCATTCAAGACTCTGACGAAATCTTAATGGTGGACTCAAGGTGCAAGTTGATGCATTGTTGTAAAAGATCTAAGACATCCCTAGGAGTGATCTCTTGCTGACATAGAGGGGGATGTGCATTGAATGCTTCATTGACTTCATTCCAAGGCACTTCTAGGGCCGACGTGTTTAGGCTACCGACTCATTTTTGAAAACCCTAAGGCAGGGTTACTCTTGGTCAGATATATGGCATTTTTTCCTTTTGTAAAGCAGCTTCATAGAAAGTTATTTCCATTCATAGATTTTCTTTGTTGTTTCAGTGACTGGTTGTGAGTTGCATGATTAAATTTTGGGTTATCCTTTATTTGATCAGATTCCTTCAGTGCTGGATGCAAAGGATATTATGTCACAAAGTTGGTTTATGTTAGTGATCTCTTTCTTTTGCGTTTATATCTGTGAAAACATCTTGTTTTCCTTGTGTTAAGCATTAGAATAGTTAGAACCTTACATAGACTCATTTTTGTAAACATAAATATCTGTATTGTGAGATTGTTTAGCTCTGTTGAGATTTTCTATGAGTTTTCTGTAGTATTGTCATATTTCAATTTTTGGTGTATCACCTGTTAGTGATAGGTTTTGGATTCAAGTACATCCTTCTTACTCTTTCCCTTATCATTTTTCAGTTTTTCTCAAATTTATCATAAGGGGAACTAGCCCATAATCTGGAGGTCCACTTCATTCCTAGGTGACCCACAACCTCTAAGTGTTCCCATGTGTCAATAGGTTACTATAGTTGATAGCTTAGCAAGGGTGTAAATTTTATTTGACAATAGTTTTTGGCACGTTCGGTGGGACTGAGAGTTGTTTTCAGTCTCAAATCAAAATTATCATACTATTGTTTGGTATGTGCAGCAGAAAGTGTATCTGAAGAGATGAACTTTAGCATACTTGGCGACTCCGAGCTCAAATTTAGCAGTTCCAATGCATTACTACCAATGAGAAGAGTGTAGACTAGGAGCAATTCATCTATTTTTGAGTATTTACAGTTGTCCCTACCTAGAAGAAGGGGGAGAGAGATCCAGAAGGTTCGAAGGACAGTTGGTTATTTCAGAAGATCCAAGTCGAATCCTTTTGTGAGAAGTCATACTGCTGTTCCTGTTGTTATTACTAAGAGCATCCCAGCGACAATGATCCCAGTAGTGAGAAATTATCCATTTGTTGCTTTTAACCAAGGCAGCCCACTGAATCTGACCCAACATGATGACATTCCTATCGTTGCCTTAAGAGGTTTGCCATATTTTTATGGGGAGGATCATACCACCCCAACAGAGCATATAAAAGATGTTGCCAACCTGTGTGTTGTTCACCATGTGACTGAAGAAAATGTTGCACTTAGATTGCTAGCAGCATCCTTCAAGGAAAAAGCCTTACAATGGTTTAGAGGCCTACCGGTCAACTCTATAGCCACATGGGATGAGTTAGGCAGCTAGTTGTGCAATTTTTTTGAAGATAAATCAAACCACTTGTCATTGGTGGAGTAGCTGTCTGCAATCAAAAGAGCTCCACAGGAAGATATGTCAGATTTCAATCACCGTTTCCAAAGGACGTGGGATAGAATCCCACAAACAGTAAGACTTACTGCCAATCATGCATTCTTATACTATTTAAGAGCTTTAAATAGTGATATTTCTATGATGATTCAATCAATGGGAGGTGATACACTTCCTGCTGCATATGGTGTAGCTGTTAGAGCTGAAAACTGCCCCATACAAGCTGGTAAAATTGCCCCAAGACCACCTATGCCAATATTTCCTGCTCTTCAGCCTCCAACCCCTATGCAAGTTCCTCCTTTGGCTGTTATTCCAAGTGCACCGGCACTACTAGCACCTGATACCCAGCGTAATGGTCAATTAAACGTATTCCCAGTTCAGTCTAACGAACTGCAAGAGATTAAAGGCCTTTTAACTACCTTTGGAAATGAGATGGTTAGTCTAAGGAAACAACAAAATCAAAGTTTTAAGCCGTATCAGCCCTCATTTCAGTCTAATTACCAATAGAATTAGACCAATAGACCACCTTATTAGCCTTATAATCAAGGTTAAGAATCCATTTCTCACCCAAGGCCATATCAAGCTTATGACTCTAACACTGCAAGCACTTCCAAAGAGCTTGCACTTGTCCATAACAACTTAGTCCAGGATTACGAGTGGTGCTTTCTGTGTAAATGGGATGCTTAACCAAGCCTTGATGGTTTAGAACAATAATGTTCCTGTAACAACTAAAGTACAACAGCAAGAGCAACAGACACATGAGTCTACATTCCTAAATTGGCAAGGGGAAGAATTTTGCGGAGTGGTCCACGTTGATTCTTCAATTGCAGACAATACACTCAACAAGAAGAGGGCAATAGATGAGGGACATCAACCTAATATAGTTTAGACTCAATCAAAACAAGGGCTGAACCAGCATCAAAGTTCTCTTGACTCATCAAAGGCTGACTAGATCTGAGTGCTACCAAGGGGCCAGCCTCTGGTAAGCAACCAACAGTCTGATTTATCAGCCTAGACTCCTTCAATTAAAGGTGATGTTATTCCCCCTAAAATTCAAGTTAAACCTACTACATCTTTTAATATATTGGAGCATATGAAGAAAATTAATGTACCCATGTCAATATGGGATTCTCTGAGTATTCCGGGTCAAAAGGACTTGCTTCAATCGACGTTATCAGGTTTAAGTGTCTCAGATGAGCCTAGTGTAGAAAAGGAGAAGGTTGTGTTGGCTAATACTACCATTGGTAATAAAGAACAGCAAGCTGCTAAGGCCAAGCCACCTCCCTTTTATTTGTCATTAATCATAGGAGATCATCTGGTTCACAATTGTATGATTGACTTAGGGGCTAGTAGTTCAGTTATGCCCAAACAGATTGTCAATAAGTTGGGAATTGAATATGAGCCACTAGAAAAGGGGGTAGTGCAATTGGATGGTACTGCTGTGAACATAGTAGGGGTCATTAAAAATTTGAGTTTAACTCTACATGCCTGTCACAATTTTGCAATACCTCAGGATATATACATTATTGAGTTGCCCCCGTACTTTGCCCTTTGTTTATTTAGGGATTTTACGACCAAGATAGGTGGTTACCTATCTTTTGATTGGTCTCACATGCTGTTCAGAACTAGATATGGCACTAGAGCTACTATTAAATCAGAACCCATAGCCAAGGTTCATGTTGAGCCTTACAATCCATCCCCTATCAATGCCAACTTGGTTACAAATGAACAAGTAGAGCAGCTTGCTATTCAAGAGGCTGAGATTCAAATAGAAAGAGCATCAGATGCTCTTCCTAAAGAGTGGGAACCTCAAGCTCATGAGGTGGGTACGGGTAAGTAAATGGAGGAGGTTGACATCGATGTTTATATGATGCATGAGACTAACTCTTTTGTGCCTAATATTGAAAAGAGTAAGGAACAACATAATGAGCAGCATGAAAATGATTTATGGGAGCTGTATTTTGATGGCTCAAGGAGTAGAGTAGGTACTGGTGGTGGATGTATGCTGGTATCACTAGAAGGACAGAAGTACTATCAAGCTTTCAGATTCTATTTTAGTTGTTCTAGCAATGCTGCTGAATATGAAGCATAGTTTAAGGTTTGGAGTGGACGAGACAGAGAAGTATTCACTGTCTAAAAGTTTATGGTGACAACAAGTTGGTTGTTAATTAGGTGAGAAAGCTTAATGTTGTTAAAAATGATATGCTCAGGTCTTACAGGAATAGGGTATGGAACCTCTTAGAGGGATTTGAGGCATTTAATCTGATTTCCATTCCTAGAGCTCAGAATAAACATGTTGATAGATTAGCTACTGTGGGAGCTGAACACGATATTCTAAAGGAAATTTGCAGTGATAAAACTAATCAGCATATCAAGATTGTGGTTAGGCCTACTGTGCCTGATAATAATATGCACTAGCAATTCTTTGATAGCGACCAACAGATTGTCAGATTTTTAAGAGAAGAAGCCGAGTTCTCACATACCAATCAGGAAAAGTTACAACACCAGTACAGTGACCAGATTATTCAGCTAAAAAACAAGTTGCCTAAAGGCCTGGTCACTTTAGAATCTATTTTTAATACTGATGATGAAGCTAGGAAGCCCAAGGGGAGTATTCAAGTTCAGCAAGATCACTACGAAGAGGTTGAAGTCTTCAAAGAAAAACTTCTTAAGTTAGGCAAGGTATGTACAACTGAAGAGAAGCATGTTTTAATTCAGCTTTGTCAAGATTTTAATGATATCTTTTCCTAGCAATATAGTGATTTAAGGGGATTTAATCCCCAGCTTGCTCAACATACTATTGAACTTGAGCCTAATGTCAAACCTGTTAGGCAAAAGCAGAGGCCCTTGAATCCTAGGTTAGAGCCTTTGATGAAAAAGGAACTAGATAAGTTGATTGAAAGCAACATCATTTTCCCCATCGAACATACCTCATGGGTTTCAAACCTAGTACCAGTAAGAAAGAAAAATGGTGAAATCAAACTCTGTGTAGATTTTCATGATTTAAATAGGGCCTCCTTGAAAGACCGTCATCCTCTGCCTTCTATGGAGCAAATACTTTAGGTAGTTTCAGGGTCTGAAAGGTTTTCCTTATTAGATGGCTATTCTGGTTACAACCAGATAGTGGTGAAAAGGGAAGATCAGTACAAAACAGCCTTCACCAAAAAATGGGGAACCATGGCCTATCTAAAATTCCCTTTGGTTTATCTACTATCGGGGCAACCTTTCAAAAGGCCATGGATATGGCCTTTCAGGGTTTAATGTACAAGATAATCTTAGTCTATCTTGATGATTGTTGTCAAATAAAGTTTGCACCCTTGCTAAGCTATCAACTATAGCAACCTATTGACACATGGGAACACTTCGAGGTTGTGGGTGACTTGGGAATGAAGTGGACCTCCAGATTATGGGCTGGTTCCCCTTAAGATACATTGAGAAAAAATGAAGAATGATAAAGGAAAAGAGTAAGAAAGATATTCTCGAAATCAAAACCTATCATTAACGGGTGATACACCAAAGATCAAAGTATGACCATACTGCAAAAAAATCACAGAAAAATCTCAATAGAACTAAAAAATATCATAATGCAAAGATTTATGCATACCAAAATGAGTCCATGTAAGGTTTCGACTGTTCTAATGCTTAACACAAGGAAAACAAGATGTTTTCACAGATATAAACGCAAAATAAAGAGATCACTAACATAAACCAACTTTGTGACATAATATCCTTTGCATCCAGTGCTGAAGGAATTTGATCAAATAAAGGATCACACAGAACTTAATCATGCAACTCACAACCAGTCACTAAACAACAAAGAAAATCTGTGAAGGAAAATAACTTTCTATTGAGAAAATAAGGAGTGTCTGTGTTACAGATCTGTAGTATTCATGAATAATGAGTTACAAAGTCTGAATAATTCTCTTTCAGCAGTCTCCTAACCAAGAACTGCTTTACAAAAGGAAAAAATGTCATATATACCATCAAGAGTGTCGCCCCTTGCCTTAGGGTTTTTAAAAAATGAGTCGGCGCCTGGACACGTCCGTCCTAGAAGTGCTTGGAATGAAGTTATTGTCGCATTCAATGCGCATCCCCTGCTTATGTCGGTGAAAGCTCGTCCCTAGGCATGGCCTTCAGATTTTTACAATGACCGCATTAATCTGTAGCCTCCATGTCCACCCTCAGGATTTCGTCAGAGTCACCTTGAATGCTCTGCGACATGGTCATTAATGCCGCTCTACTTCTCCAATAGTCATCCCCAGTTGTCGTCGTGACTCACGGCCTCTTCTGGTCAACCATCTCTGAGGAACAACACCAAATTTACCTGTTAGATTCAGCGCCATTACTTCCCGAGCCGACACCCTAGCTGTACGTACTCTCAAAGGTCAAGGGTTGCTCTGCATACGCATGTTGGTGAGAGTTTTAATCACATCTCCTTGATGCAAACACATTATATAGTAGCTATCGGCATAGCTTAGGAGTGTCAGTGGGACCTCATGGCACGCTGCGGGAGTTAGACTGATATCCATTTCTGTGGGCAAGCTGATCACTATCGGTAAGACTCCCCTTTTTCGGCAGGATATCATAGCGAGCTCCTTTCTTCTCCCCGAGCTCCCTTATTTCGGCAAGACCCAATCGGGTCGGTGAGACACTATGGCGAAGGAAAGATCCTTCGGCACACTTACTCCATATAGACAAGACCTTGGATGTCAGGGAGAAGTCATAGTGGGCGGTTAAAGTCGCACCGACATGTCAATTCATTTGGCAAGACACCCATCGGTCGGCAAGACCTCATGGCGAACTCCTCCACTCCTAGCGAAGGCACTCTTTTTTACTGAGACCTTTTAAAACTGGCGGGGGCGGGGCTAAGATGAAAGAATAAGTGCTATCTTAGCTCTTCCTTTACTAGCACATAAAAAGGGTTTGCAGAGTTTTATCGGTAGGATTAACTTTATTAGGAGGTTTATCCCCGACATTGCTGATTTATTAAGTCCACTAACTCACATGCTGAGAAAGAATGTACCTTTCAGCTGGACTAGGGATGGGAAAAGAAGTTTTGAGCTTATAAAAGAGGCATTGGCAACCGCACCTACACTTCTGAATCCTGACTTTTCTAAAGATTTCATTTTATATGCCTATGGAAATATTGATTCGCTTTCAGCCATACTTGTACAGTGAAATGATGAAGGATCTGAACAGCCCCTGACGTTCTTCAGTCAGGGACTCAAATATTATGAGCTCAAGTACACTTTTTTAGAGAGACATGTTCTTGCTGTCATAGGAAGCTTGAAGAAGTTTAGGCACATGCTTTCCAATAACAAGATTATATTGATGATTGCTCATCCAAGTGTGAAAGAGTTTTTATTGAACAAAGATTTGAGTGATAGAAGAGCTGGTTGGGTCACTAAGGTGATGGAGTACGACCTTGAAATAAAGGTTACCAAACTAATAAGAGGGAGAGGTCTCTGCAAACAACTTACTGAGGATAGTAACAGCAGTGTAGTGGAGGAGGAAAATTCTGTTTTAGCACTCCAAGATGGACATCAAACTACTATACCTACTCCTATTGGTTGGATTATAGAAATGACACATTTTTTATTGACTGGTGAGTGCCCTCCTGATCTAACTAGATTCAAAAGAAGGTATTATCGATTGCGATCCATACCTTATGTTCTTTTAAATGGTTTGTTGTTTAGAAGATATTTTCATGGTGTCCTATTAAGATGTATTGAAGCTAATCAGGTTGATAGAGTATTGCATGAATTCCATCAAGGATCAGTTGGCGGACACTTTTCTTCGAGAGCCACAACTCTTAAAATAATGAAAGGAGGCTATTACTAGCCTACCTTATTCAAAGAGGCTCATGCATGGGTAAGAAGGTGCAAAGAGTGTGCTATGTTTGCTGGAAAAGAGAAGCTGGTAGCCCTCCCGCTGCAACTGGTTCAAGTTGATCAACCCTTCATGAAATGGGGTTTGGATTTTATTGGGGTTATAAACCCGCCATCGAGTGCAGGCCACAAATGGATACTCACAGCCACTGATTATTTTTCAAAATGGACTAAGGCTATGGCACTCAAAGAAGCTAATGAATCTGCTATCTTGAATTTCTACGAAGAGCTAGTTACCAAATTTGGTATCCCAGATTCTATTGTATCAGACAATGCCCTTGCTTTTGTGAGTGTTAAAATTTATGATTGGGCTGTAAAAAATGGTATATATCTGAGTACATCCTCTAATTATTATCCGTAGGGCAATGGATAGTCTGAGTCCACTAACAAGAACCTCCTAAGGATCATTAAGAGAACTATGGAGGACAATCAAAAGGCCTGGCACACCAAGCTAAAATCAGCCTTGTGGGCTGATAGGATTACGTCAAAAAGGTCTACAGGACTTTCTCTATACATGTTAGTGTATGGAAAAGAGGCAAGACTGCCCATTTCAGTTGAACTCCCAGCCCTCGATCTGGTAAACTAGCTTGATATGATTGTGGAAGAGCCTATGACAGCAAGGTTGGCTCAGTTGATTGAACTTGAAGAACTCAGAGCTGAAGCAGTGAAAAGGATTGAGCAATATCAGGCTCAAGTGAAAAGGTCATTCGATAAAAAAGGCAACTCCCAGAGTGTTCCAAGAAGGTGACATAGTGCTAAAGTGGGACGAATTTAAAAGTAGGCCTGGGAGGCAGTCCAAATTTGATGCACTTTGGACTGGGCCATATATCATTACTAAGGAGAAACAACATAATGCTTTCCAGCTATATATGTTAGATAGTATAGTGGAACCAATCCCAGTGAATGGGGTTCACCTCAAACATTGCTTCTGAGGTATGGACCTAAATCTGTACATAACTGTCAAAATTCTAGAGAATAGGTGTAGTTTCATTCCCTAAGTGTTGTCCCAGCACGGTAAATAGTTTCACTTCAGTTTTTCCCTTTTCAATAAGTTCCCTGGTATCCTAACCTGTTCTATGAGTCTCAAATGAGTTACAACCATACACAAGGCTGCTCCAAGTCTGTTTCTGAGTTTTCCCATGACTCCATGCCTAGTGGATAGGCCTAGGCTACTGGTTTCCATGTTTAGCAGGAAAACATCCAACAAAGGTCACCAGAAATGTTACCCATTTTTCACCTATGGGCTCAATCAGGTAGGGTAACCCATGCTTTTAGAGGTTCTCGAAGACCAAATGGAGGAACACTTGCATCAGGACCGCATATTTTCTAAACTGTTTGCTTCTTGTACAAATGCAGGGGAAAATGATGTTTTTTTCAACACATGGATTAAATGTGGCTCCCAAAAGGGTTGAGCCCAAAGATGTAGGTCTTCGGGCCAAAGTGGGTTTTCATTTTTATGTTTTATTCTTGTCTTTCCCTCTTTTCTCGCTTTTGTTTTCTTCATGCTTTTTCCTTTGTTCTATCAGGGCTGAACTGGGACCTAAACCGAATCCTAGAACTTCCTCAAGGTTCCGTGTTCGTCACATCCCCCTTTGCCTGGCCTGCTTTCGTCCTTTTTCTTTTTTCTCCAAGGTGGAACCGGACCGAGTGAACTGAACTTTCTCTCAGGTTCAGGTTCGTCCCATCCCCGATTCTAAGTTCACGGGTTTTTGTTCTGCCCCTTTTTCTTTTTCGATAGGAGTCGGATCGGAAACCAAACTTGGACTTTTCCAAAGTTCCAGCTGCTGGCCTCCATAGAAGTTCCGCTCGGCCAGGTAAGGCCTTTGTTTTCTTCTGCTGACCTTTGTGTTTGACCATGGGTGGTTGTTTTCCTTCTTTCTTCCTTTCTTGTCCCTTTTCCTCTCTTACTTGTTCTTATGTCGTGGGCGTGGACCTGGCCTAAGGTGGAGGAGTTCACCGTGAGGTCTCGCCTAACCGATGGGGTCTTGCCAATGGTTTTTGTGAGATCAATATAACTCGCTACTTGCCATGAGGTCTTTCTAACTGCTGCGTCTTGTGAATGAATTGACATGTCGGTGGACTCTTACCGCCCGGCTATGACTTCTCCCTAACATCCAAGGTCTTGCCGATATGGAGTAAGCTCAGCTAAGGATCTTGCCTTCGCCATAGTGTCTCACTCGACCCAATGGGGTCTTGCCGAAAATAAAGGGAGCTCAGGGAGAAGAAAGGAGCTCGCTATGAGGTCCTGCTGAAAGAGGGGAGTCTTGCCGATAGCGATCAGCTTGCCCATGGAAATGGATATCGGTCTAACTCCCACAGCTCGATAAGAGGTCCCGCGACAGTCCTAAGCTATGCCGATAGCTACTATATGATGTGCTCGCATCAAGGAGACATGATAAACCTCTCACCACAATGATCCTTAAGCAACCTTTGATGCCTTGAATCTACCTGGCACAAATTGACCAATCAAGGTGCTAGGAAAATCACGTAGCTTGAATGTTCGACCGTGAACTAAATTGATCGAGCATGCCGACATTGCTCTACTATGAGATCGAGGTGATCACCAAGAATGACGCTTTGAGTCTAGTGGATAGATCTAATGCTGTTTCTCAAAGGGAGGTACCCCGAAGTCACAATAGTTGCCGGAGATGTCGACCGAGAAGTGGAGCGCATTAATAACCATGTCGCAGAGCATTCAAGGTGACTCGACGAAATTCAATGGCGGACTGGGCTGCAAGTTAATGGTGCGGCCATTGTAAAAGATCTCAAGACATACCTAGAGCGATCTCTTTGTCGACATAGAGGGGGATGTGCATTGAATGCTTCATTGACTTTGTTCCAAGGCACTTCTAGGCTGACGCGGTTCGTCACTCATTTTTGAAAACCCTAAGGCAGGGGCTACCACTCTTGGCTATATATATGGCATTTTTTCCTTTTTGTAAAGCAGTTCTTAGTTAGGAGATTGCTGAAAGAGCATTATTCAGACTTTGTAACTCATTTTTCATGAATACTACAGATCTGTAACACAGACACTCCTTATTTTCTCAATAGAAAGTTATTTCCATTCATAGATTTTCTTTGTTGTTTCAGTGACTGGTTGTGAGTTGCATGATTAAATTATGTGTTATCCTTTATTTGATCAGATTCCTTCAGTGCTGGATGCAAAGGATATTATGTCACAAAGTTGGTTTATGTTAGTGATCTCTTTCTTTTGCGTTTATATCTGTGAAAACATCTTGTTTTCCTTGTGTTAAGCATTAGAACAGTCAAAACCTTACATAGACTCATTTTTGTAAACATAAATCTCTGTATTGTGAGATTGTTTAGCTCCGTTGAGATTTTCTACGAGTTTTCTGCAGTATTGTCATATTTCGATCTTTGGTGTATCACCTGTTAGTGATAGGTTTTGGATTCAAGTACATCCTTCTTACTCTTTCCCTTATCATTTTTCAATTTTTCTCAAATTTATCATAAGGGGAACTAGCCCATAATCTAGAGGTCCACTTCATTCCCAGGTGACCCACAACCCCAAAGTGTTCCCATGTGTCAATAGGTTGCTATAGTTGATAGCTTAGCAAGGGTGCAAACTTTATTGGACAACATGAACTAGACCAATTCATTTGGTATCATTGGCTATGTGAAGAGAAGTAAAATGAGGGATGTGTTGTAGCATGGTTTGTTTTTCAATAAGAATTCACTATACATTATGAGGACAATCTTATGAATAGATATTTTAGCCAACATACTAGATTAAAGTAAATAGGTACACCTAAGGACCAACTCAATACTTAAAAACCTTGTCTTTAAGACTAAAGCATGTAATAGAGGAAACCTAGAAGGAATTATTTATGGGGTTTAGAGGGCCACATCAAATATGAGGTACACATTTCCCATCTAAATTTTGTGTTCCAAGCAATGATTAGGGCAAGGCAAGTAGAGGAACTTTTTTGGCCAATAGATGACAATAGTTTATAAACATAAGAAATAGAAGCACTCCTATATAATGTCTTCCTCAACCTATTAGATAACTAATGGTATCAATTTTCCACAATCCACATTGTTGCTCAATATTATTTCTAGATACAATTGTGTTGAGAGTGTTTTTGCATCAATATTATTATCCTAATGATGAATCACAATGTGTGATCCTAAACGTTGATGCAAAAAACTCGAACACAATTGAATCCAAAAATAATATTGAACTACTAGATGACTCAACAACAAATTGAAGAGAAGAGAGAAAAAGAGTTTTGTTTTAACTTTGGTAACAAATATAGCTGAAGACATATATGTAGTGAAAAAATCGTTCTACATTGAAGGGCCAAGGAAGGAAGAAGAGGAGGAAGAAGCAACTATTAGAGGGTGACAATTGGGTATGTGCATGTAAATAAGGAACCAAAAGGATTTCTTAAGTGGCCATTTTGTTTCTTCTGAAATTAGAAAAAACTAATCTTGGATGAGAAATTGAAGATAGTTACACTCAAAATTTGAAAACGCAACAAGAACAAGAGTCGTAGTGCTCTGAATCTACTTTTTTTTTAAAAATGGTAGAGATTAAGGGGTTCAAATAGGGGACCACACAAAGTGATCCTATTTATATATAAAAAAACATAACATAACATTTGATATAGCCCCCTTAAAATTTTAATTTTTTTTAGTATTTCAAAAATTATTTTAGTGAAAAACTAGCTAACAACATGAAGTTTATGCTCAATTTTTCTACCAATTTTTTAATGAATATATGATTTTTTTTATTAATTTTCAAAGTGGACACATCCTTAAAATCAAAATATTAAGTGTACACCCCTCTAAAAATCTTGGAAACCAATTGAAAATCAATTATTTTTTCAATGTGTAAAGAATAGAGTCTAGTTTGTTAAAATATAATTTGTTTCAAAATTTGATGAATGGGTAAAAAATGAAACAAAAAAAAATTATGTGTAGGTTTTTGATAGAAAATCAATTAAAGATCAAAACCTTAGCATATTTAAAACATAGAAAAATTACATGGTTAGAAATATAAGAGAGAGCTCAACATTATTATGGTATTTATTTAACTAGACATTGAAAGCCATGCAAACTTGATGGAGTGTATGCTCAAGATTGTATCATTTTTAAAAAAATTGCAAAAAAATGTATGTGGCCATTGACATGTAAGTCCAACCCTTTGGGTTGGATTCCCAAATAAAATCCAATCCTAAGGGTTGGAAACACCCAAAGTAGATAATAACATGAGTGTATTATAATGCACTCATAGTTATGTGAAGAAAAAATGATCTCTCCCTCATCCTCCCTCCCTTTCTAGACCTATCTCACCTCTCTCTCCCTCCTCCCCTCTCTACTTCTCTCTATCTCATCTATCTCCATCCCTCCTTCCCTCCCTCCATATATATATATATATATATATATATATCCCTCCTTACATCTCTCTCTTGACTCTCTCTAACTTTTCCCCTCACTCCCTCCTTACCCCCTCTCTCTAGATATCTTTATTTCTCTCTCCCCCCTCTCTAGACCTAAATATCTCTACCTCTCTCCCTCCCTCCAAGTCCATCTCTAAATCTCTCTATCTCACTTCTCTCTTCATATCCCTCTAGATATTTATCTCTCTCCCTTTCTTTGCCTCTCTCTATAGATCTCTCTCTCTCTCTCTCTCCCCCCTAATAAATAGACCTATCTCTCTATCTCTCCTTCCATCCCTCTCCCCATCTCTCTTTGTCCCTCTTTATACCTCTACATCTTTCTAGAATTATCTCTCTATCACTCCCACCCTCCCTCATTCCTTCTCTCTTTGTCCCTCTATGGACCTCTATATCTCTCTACCTCTTCCTCCCTCCCCTTACCTCTAGATATCTCTTTGTCTCTCCATCACTAGACCTCTCTCTAGACTTATCTCTCTACCTCTCCATCCTTTCTTCCTTCACACTCTCTTTGTCCCTCTTAGGCCTCTCTCTCTATCACTTTAGAATTATTTCTCTACCTCTCCCTCCCTCCCTCATTCTATCTTTCTTTGTCCCTATTTAGACCTCTCTCTACCTACCTCTCTCTCTCCCTCCTCTCCTTCCCCCCCCCTCTCTCTCCCTCTCTATTTAATAATTACATACTCGTGGACTTGGCATTGTTGTGTAATTGGGAGTTGAAGGGCCACTAGACATTGGGTGAACACTCTAACCCTGAAATTTTATTAAAATTAATTTAGTTAATTTAAATATAATCTTACATTTCAAGATAAAATATAGTAAAGTGATTTTAACCTTGTTCAAATTTACTTGTCTATCAATACCAAATGTCTCATCTAGCATCTCATCTTCAAACAATATTTGATCCAATAACTCTATTGAATCAAATTGAGGGGATGAAAGATGAGTTGGGCATCCTCTAGAATGCATGTAAATATGCCACTATCTTCTTTTCATCATCCCTCTCACATATTACATAAATTTAGGAAATGGGTCTCAAATCAAAGCAAGGATGGCTAATTATCTCATGTTGCATATAATATGATCCAATATTGAATGCACAAAGGAAATAGTAACATATATTATTTACTTTCATTAATGACATGTGCCTTGAACTAACAATATAACCAACATAGATGATCTTCAAGATGTGATAATTAGAAAAATGGATAGGTTGCTACATGAGCATTCTCTAGATGGTAAAGTGGTATATATAACTTGTGATCATATATGAGTAGTTATTTACAATTTGTGTACTAGTGTAATGGTAAAAGAAGGGGTATTGGTATAAAACTGGGTGCCAATAATATATATGGTTGTAAATTAATGATAAAATAGACAATATTGAGAATCCTTTGATTTCCTATGCCATGAAAATTTTAAAAAATTAGCACCCCATGGGTCATAGGGTGCATCCAAGAATAAAATGCATATTGATCCTCTCATACCACTCTTTAAAAGAAAGTTTTCATGATTTTTTTTAGTGGATTCCATTGACTTTACAGAAATGAAACAACCTATAGTTAGAGTGGAAAAATAATTTAAGGGTTTGTTGATTATTACACCCCAATTGTGTAATTACTATTTACTATTACTATGTGGGATAAAGTGTGAATGTAATGTGAATTTATTGGATGAATAAATTGTGTGTGCACTTTGTTATCACTACTTATGAATTAATTTCATCTCATTTAATATCATATGAAGGATTACATTTATGTGATTGTATGAATATTGTGTTGATATTCTAACTTTGGAGATGTAATGTGTTTATTACATATTTTGTGAATAGTTTACTGTCGTGCACATGTGTTAGTGTTTGTAGGTACATGTTCAATGCTCCAGGAAAAGGGGAAGTATCACTCAGAAGATGGTCTTGATTGGGTAACCAGTATTATAACCTATCTGAGCTTACACACACACCACAATTAGAATAGTTGAGTTAGGAAGTTGGTAAGTCATCCTTAGTTGTTATGTTTTCTCTAGTAAAAGTCTAGTTTACTACTATGTGCATCGCTATGTGATGATTGCTTCATGAGCTTATTATTTCCTTCTTGTTACCATGCTTGAATTGATATGTGGAGCATATGGGGTATGTGTATGCGTAAACACATGCATGGTGATGATGGACTATACACACCAAGGAACACATACATGAGGGTACATAGGTAGACGTACCTATGCACACTCATGCAAGAGTTGCTTATGCACACAGAACTATCTGATGGAACCAATGACATGCATGTGTATACGTATAAGCATATTGCTTGTAGTCCCATATCGAACACCATGGTAATTGTGTATTAGTTTGGTGAGTAAATAAAATTTGTATGTTTATATATAATGAATGAATATACATATATCCATATGTATATGTGTATGCATACACGCGTATGGTAGCAAATGGATATTCCCATGTGAATGTATTGATACATGTACACATACACATGCATGTATATAGCAACGTATATATATATATATATAACATATATACACACACATATATAATAATACACAATTGATATGTTAATATGATAATGTGATTGCTAGGTTGATATACTCTTTTGTATATCGATTATATATACATTCTTTAGCACATAAAATTAGCACCAACTCCCTCAAGAGATTAAGAGTTTGCTTTGTTTTAGAATAGGATTTGATATCTTTGTTTTAAGTGTGTTGTGTTCTTCATTTCATTCCTTTTTCTCTTACATTCAAATGGATTTCTTGAGGAATCTCTATTCTATCTTTCATTTGATCTTATTAATGTGTTCATTTATTGTGTTCTTGAAGGTATAGGATATTGGTTCACATTTTGGCGCTAGAGGGAGGGCGAACTAGAAGATCAAATCATGTTTTTTTGAGAAAATTTCATGCTTTTTTGTGTTTATAGAAAACTCCACTGCTGGAAGCTCATTGTCACTATTTAGCACTGCTGGAAGCTTAGTGTCACTATTTAGCACCACTGGAAGCTCAACGTCACTATTTAGCACCACTGAGAACTCAATGTCGCCATATCGCACCGCTGTAAATTTTAAACTGCGACACTCCATACTTCTTGCCCATAATTCAAATTTTCAAACAACACCACTGAATCTTTTTGGCTCGCTGGAATATTTTCAAAATCCAAACTACACCGCTGATCAGGATAGTGACACCTTCATGCTCACTGGTTTGGCTACAGAGCAACGTTCACTGGTAAGCGATGCTATACAACACCGTTGGTGATTTCAAACTATGACGCCTTCATGGATTATACCGCTGGAGGGAAGTAGAAAGTGAAAATTTATTTATAACATGTGCTTTTTATCAAAATTTGGTTATTTGGTCCATTTTCTGCTTTCTTGACCTCTATTTTTGTAGAACCTAACTAATTTTCTTGTAGGTTGGATTGATCAAAGGTAAAGAGGAATAGAAGCATGATGATCTCATTTCATGATACAAAGTGTTTTAAACACTCTAGTGTTTGTTCAACACTCTTAGAGGATTCACTATTTGTCTTAAGGAAAAAAATGTTTTCTTTCATGCCTAGGACTCACTAGTTTCATTGTGGTCTCTAAAAAGAACTTTTTAAATTCTTGTTACAAAAGGAGCTTAAAATGAACTTTATGACACAAACTCACTGGATTTTTTTTGGGACTAATAATTGAACAAGGAAAATTCTCACACTTCAGTTGGTGCTATAAAAAGGAGTCATTATTGCTTTGTTGGATTAAAAAGAACATGTGCTACTTTGTTTTCATGATCGCTTACTCAAACTAACACCATTGAAAAGATGTATGCGCTTCTCTCACGCCTCATGGCGATTTTGAGAATCAAAAGGCTTTTTGGTGGTCTTAGGTTGGGATAAAGTAATTGACTCCATAGTTCATTTTGGAACTACAATTGAACAAAATATCTTGTGAGTGAGCCAAACCTATCACGTTTATTCTCTCTTTGTTTCTCAACAAAGATCGATTGAGTTATAGATATGTTTGTTCACTATTGTTTATCTTAGAGGGCTTGCCTTGGGGAAAAAGTACTCACCCAAGGGAACGACTCAACTGGTAACACTCTAAAACCAAGAGTATTTCCAGCTAGGATATAAAAGTGGGTACTGGAACAAAGGCTAATATCATGTGGTTGGCTCTGATGAGAAGGGAAACAATGGTTTCTAGCTATGTTGGGTCAACTCCTACGAACAAAAAAAATTTGAATTAAAACCCTTGTTGTAGAAAGGCCAAAATCCCTATCTATTTGTTGGTGCAAGAATGGTCATTCTGAAGCTGCCCCACACTTTTACGGTCTTTAGTAGAAATGGAAAGCATGCCTTGGGAGTTTCATGGGTGTTGATGCTTGGCTGCCCTGTATAAGTGAGTGTCGTGGAGGGGATCCAGTGGGGTCAAGCATCTAACCCTCTAAAGATAAACGTAGTTGGACTTCTCCAAGTGGGGACTCAACAAATATAGTCTTTCATGTCCATAAGGTTGTGCTTGTTCTTGGTTACAAAATGCTTTGCTTGTTCGAAAATATTTGGAAACAAACATTTAACATCATCATCAAAATTTCAAACCCTTTACGAGGCAAATACAATTGACCAAATTCATGTGTTATCGCTCGCCCTTGGGATTTTATCCTTAGAGGTTTCTAAACACTTGGATTTACATCTCAATTTTCCTACTAAAGTTAAACAATAGGTAACCCTTGCCTTGATTCCATCAAAATTCCACATAACATACTTTCTGGGATTCAAAGAAATTGGGACATTGGACATCTAGTTTGAAAATCTAATCAAAGAAGTGTTTGTGGTAAAACAAAATCACTAAGAAAAGATAAGAAAACTGGCTCTCACACATGTATTAGTTCCTCATGATTTCCAAGAAAGCTAAAATCCTGAAACAAAAGTCCTTGAGAAAAATTTCAAAATTTAGGAGTCACACTCGAAAAGCCATCAAGAAATACATTAGGAAGTCCAATCAAAAGCAACATATCAAAATAAGAAAAAAATTCACAAGGTTCTATAGACTCATTCCTTTGAACAATCTGGAAATGTATGCTTAGTTTGAACCACTTCTTGGTTAAGAGGTCCTTAGAAGTATTGTATGTTCTTCAAAACTGAGGTCTAGTAAACAAGTGTCTTTTTAGGTACATTCTAGGATGAAAATAAAACCTTTTCATTCATCCTTGAACATCAAACCAAAATCACCTCACCATCACCTTTTGAAAAATCTTGAAATTATCCTCCATGCTAGGCTTTTTGGCAAAAAGTCAAAATCATCAAAACCTTGAAGCAAAATTCTTGATATCTTTGAATCAAAGCATCAAATCATCTTTGGATAGGTATGTGTAGATGCATCCTTTTGCATATGCTTAGTCAAATTATCAAACCATCTTGTTTAGCTAGGTATATGTAGATGCATCCTTCTTCATATGGTTGGTTAAATTATCATCTTGTTTGAATAGGTGTGGGTAGATGCATCCTTCTCCCTACACATATTCAAATTATCATCCTTTGAGAAAATCTACCCCTCAGACAATCATCCAACATCTTAGGGTCTATTTGTTCATAAATCCAAAAAACAAAGCAAAACCAAAATCAAATCAAAGTCAAAATTTGAAAACAAATCCGAAAATTCCTAAAAAGTCTAGCATCCCCTCAATATTTCTCAAAAGTTCAAACATCCACATAATCCATCTTTTATATCATCCCCATCATATCACCTTTGATCCTTGAAAAACATCCTAAATTCTCTCTTTTTGTGCCTAATCCAAAGAATTATAGATTCATCTCCCATGTTCTTCAAAATTGATCCCTATTTTATGGTGCAAAATAGATATCAACACAAGAGGAACATGGAAGCCAACAAAGAAACATCCACTACAAGTGATCTAAGTCAAATTTTTTTTGAAACAAATCCCGTTGAATCAAATAATCCTCTAATCAACTTTCCTACATCATGACAAAACCCTCAAGAGGAAGTAGAGGATCTTACCAATAATCCCTTTGGAATGTCACATGAGGAAATCACTGAAATGATTCAAAATCTAGAGAACCATAATATTATCAATATCATGATGAGACTCAGCCCTTCACTATACATGCTCGAATTAGCAAAGGGGCTAAACTACCTTCTGATTTCGATGTGAGCTCTATAGTGGAACCATCCTTAGAGGTCATGCCTCCAATTTCATCCACACTCCCCATCTCATCTACACCCCCATCCCAAAGTATCACTCAAAACATCTGGAAAATCACATCATCCATTGCTCCAACTCAACCTAGTGTTAACAAGGGAAGCACATTTCTCAATGCCTTACAAACACACCCCCTTGTCAATAATCAAGACTTGGATACAAACATCATTTTGGGGAAAACTGTACCCCAAAATCCATTACATACATATGTTCCTCTCACTTTCCATGATCCCAATGATCCATCATCATCATCCTTTCACGCAACACCCCAAACCTCTCTCCCCATAACCTCGTAAGGAGAAGGTGACATGTTCGAACCAGGGGGAATTTTTGACACTACACCATTGCCTCAAGAGATCACATCCCTCACGTTTTCACCACTTCCACCATTGCCATCATCATCCACACCACTTTTTGTCTTAGGGCTTCCCCCTTTACCAAATATCAATCAAAGCATTATGCCAAACTCTCAAAACTTGTCATCAACATCACAACAACATATGGAAACTACCCTAATAACACATACCACCACCATCACAACATCAACCACCCCCCTAACATCTCAAAACATGGTCTCTCAAGGACCAACTACATCGATTGCACCATCTACCAATCAAATCCCAATCATCAACACAACAATGCCTCTCACCACCAGAAAAAACACCATTCTGAATCCACCACCACCACCACCACCAAGCTCCAATACATCAAGCCAATATATTATTGTGTTGCAATCCATTCAACAAGCTACCTATCAAAAGGAATTTCTGTAAGTACAAAAATAACAAGCCTCAGAACTAGCTACTCAACAAGCCGTGCAACTAGCTGCTCAAGATGCACAAGCTGCTCAAGTCTCTCAAGCCCAAATCTTATTCTGAAAACAACAACAACACGCTGCACAAGCTCAAGCTCAAGTCCAGGCACAAGCCCAAGCCATACAACCACAAGCTCAAGCTCAAGCTCAGGCTCAAGCTCGGGCACAGGCTCAAGCGCATGCTCAAAGCTCAAGCCTAATATCAAGCGCAACAAGCACAAGCACAAGTGCAGTATCTTGCACAACAACAAGCAACACAATATCAGGAACATCAACAAGCATTGAAACAATATCAAGCACAACAAGAAGCAGCCCAATTAGCAGCTCAACAACAAGGACAGGCTCAACAATAGGCAATCCTGACACATCAACAACAAGACCAACAACAAGCGTTGTTGATACAGTAGCAAGTACAAGCATACATGGCTCAATAGAATGTGCAAATACCACCAAGAAACACATCAACCAATCCACCCATCCCATCAATAAGAAAACCACCTCAAAACACTTTCATCCCACCCCCTAATCCGCAAAATGATGTCACAGCACAAATCAAATTACTCTCACAACAAGTGCTCAATCTTCAATCAGGGTGAACCACAAAAAAATCTAGCAACTTGTGTCCTCTATTCGACAGAAGCCTTGTGATGAAACCATTCCCAAAGGGATTTAAGATCCCCGAGTTTGAAAAGTACTGTGGGATGGGAAACCTTGAAGATCACATAAGGGAATTCCAGGTTCATTACATGGAAGTTGCGTATGACGATACCTATTTGATGCGGCTATTTCCTAGAAGTTTGGCTGACCACGCCATGGAATGGTTCTCTTGCCTACCTACATGCATCAAAACGTTCCAAGAAATCATAGACGCATTCATCAAAAACTACTCATGCAATATCACCATGGATGTTAGTCTAGAGGATTTATTAGCTTTGAAACAAGGTAAGAATGAATCATTTGCTTCATTCCTACAATGATGGCGATCCAAGGCCAATGAGAGCAAATGGGTCATGCCCGAGGAACAACAAGTGTGCACTATCATATCCAACCTTGATGACCTCTTAGCCTTCCACCGCAAAGTCCAAGGGATCACCACGTACAATCAGTTGATTTCCAAGGCGCTCAACATTGAACGAGCCCTTATGACAACCTAGAGGATTAACTTCATATCTCAAACAATAGAACAATCACCCATCTACAAGCTATAATGACAAACCTCGCACATGGGAAAGAAACAAAAATGTTACCAATGATGGTGTCATTGATGCCAAAGTTGTCATTAGTGCCCCACGGAAAAACACACCTGCACCACAACAACAAATCCAAAACCATCATCAAAACAATGATGCATCAAACACAACACATCAACCAAACAATCAAGTGATCAATAACATCAATGATCAAAGGGGACCACCCCAGCAAAACAAAAACTTCACCAAGAGGAAGTACACCACCCTTGGGGAGCCACTTGAAGTCATTATGAAGAAAATGATAAACGAAAGCCTCATCAAGGCCCCCAACTATGAGAACTACCAAGAACCAGATGTGAAACCTCCTTGGTATAACAAAAATCAGCTTTGTGACTTCCAAAAAATCAAAGGGCACACAACTAATAGTTGCATGAGGTTAAAAAACCTAGTCCAAGACCTCATTGATCAAAGAATCATAAATGTGGAACAACCAATAGGGAATCATAATCTCAAAATATACATGAATCCGATGCCTAACCATAACAATAAAGGGAACAATAACACTAATAAGGGGAAAGGAACCTTCAAGAATGTGAATCATGTGTATGACCCTGTCATCGCATTCCTAGATGACTACTGCGCTACCATCACCATCAAAGGAGCCCATGCCGATTGTGGAGTCACCACAAGAGGTAGAAAAATTACCATTGTAGGATCATCCTAGCCAAACAGAGCACCCACACCCAACCCCAGATCTATTCCCAATTGTTACAATGTCCTTGTTTAGCTAAAAAGAACACTAGCACAAATCTCCATCATGGAGTTATTAAAAATCTTATCCACCCACAATAAAATCCTTGAGGAAGTATTGGCTTCATCCACTGTCCCCGCAGATCTTGATGTAGAACAATTCCAAGCTATGGTTGAAAACATCATTACCTCGAATATCCTTACATTCTCCGACCAAGATTTTCCTGCTCAACCATCTCATAACCGTGCACTCCATTTAGAGGTCCTAGTGCAAAAAAATAAAGTCAAGTGAGTCTTAGTGGATGGAGGTGCAAGCTTGAATATTTATTCCCTCAAGCTCATTAAGAACCTAAAAATCTCAGAGGATTCCATCGACAAAATGCAAAGGTATTACAATCAGATCATCCAATGATCAGGAAAGAGTGTCCCAAGGCATAATCCAAATCCCTATTCAAGTGGGGACAACTATCATGGAAACCACCTATCAGGTCCTGGATCTCGACTTGCCTTATAACATTCTCCTAGGACGTCCATGGATCCATACAATGCAAGCAGTAGCATCAACCTTCCATCAATGCGTCAAATTCACATATGAAGGACAAGAGGTCACCATCCATGGAGATCATGAACCATTCTCCTACTGCAAAAACCTTGAGGAAAAATACTACAAAATACCTCAAGTACCTAAAAATGATGAAGGCCCATCAACACCGTACATTGATCCAGCCACTCTCGCCTCCACTTCTGTGACAAAGACACCCGCCATTCCCACCATCCCCACCATATCTAATATCAAATTCATCATCTAGGACAATAGTTATGGAAACTATATGATTCCCAAAAATTCATTTGTGGTAGGAGAGTTACCACAATCTCCTAGATCACGAGGAAATCTGTAATCAAATCAAACCTCCACTTCCCAAACATCCCCTGAATATCCCAACTTTAGAAGTTGGGGGGATATCGGCTAAGAAGTAATAGAGGAGGACCCATCTCATCTCCTATATCAAGATGATAGACCAATAACTAATCTACCAATGGATGACAAAAGTAAAGGTTTGCAAATGATGCTCGCAATGGGCTATGACAGAAACCAGAAACTGGGGAAAAATGACAATGGGCTTATAATACCCCTCATTCCTATGGTGCAAATGAGAAATATTGGCCTCATATGTACCCCTCCAAGTATAACCATACATGGACAAGGTCCCCCAGTTAAAGCAGTCAAGACTCCCCGTGAACCAACACTAGCTGAACTTCGCTTACTTGTATCCACTAGTTGCATCTTAGATAATTTCACTTTTGACATAACTGATGTCTATCATAGTAGTGATGATGAGGATCCCATAACTAATGTACCCAGGCTCTTTAAGGATACCACCCTTCTCATGATTAACACCCTATCTTATGAGTCTGAAAACCAAAATCATGAAATCCTTCTAGTCTAACCACAACTCATCGATTATGACCAACGAGGACCACCAATTCTTGACACATTCAAAAATGATGAGGCACTCTCAGAATTCATGGGACGACGGGATAATATTCTATGTGGGGATCACAAAGCAGGATTCATCATTGAGCTAGATACATAGGCCTATTATGGGGAAATGATTGAATCCCTCAGTCACAAAAGCGAGAAATTAAGAATAATATCTAAGTCCTTGAGTGAAAACCACACTGTGGCACTCTCTGACACAAAAAAAGTAAAAAGAAAGGATGCATCCAATGATGAAAACCTCTCTGAGGTGCCTGAGGATGGGGGATTCAATCTTCCTTTCAAAGCTCCCCATCAGGAAAAATCAGCGGTCCTAGTTGAAAAGTGTAATCTAGTCAACCTAGGAACAAAACAAACACCACACATCACATTTTATGCGGAGTCATTACTATCAGAGGAACAAGAGCTCCTAGCAGCCTTCTTGAGAGAAAGAAAAGTTAATTTTGCATGGAGCTATGCAGACATTCCTAGGCTTGACCCAGAGATTGTAGTTCATCACTTAGCAGTATATCCTGAAGCAAAGTCTGTCCGAAAAAAACTCAGGAAAATGCACCCTCAAATCACCTTGCTAGTCCAAATGGAACTAAAGAAGCTATTGGATGTAGGATTCATTCAACCAATAGAATATCTAGAATGGGTTTCAAACGTGGTTCTTGTCTCAAAACCCAATGGGGGCATCAAAATATTCATAGATTCAAGAGACTTAAACAAAACATGTGCAAAAGTTGATTTCTTGTTGCACAACATTGACATGATTGTAGACATGATGACGAGGCACAAAATGCTTTCTTTGATGGATGATTTCTCAGGATACAACTAGATAATTATTGCTAAAGAAGACCAACACAAAATGGCCTTCAGTTGTCTATGGGGGACTTACTATTGGAATATGATGCCATTCAGCTTGAAGAATGCAGGAGCAACATACCAAGGAGCCATGATGTTAATCTTCCATGACATGATCCATAAAACTATCGAAGATTATGTCGATGACATACTAGCCAAATCCAGAAAAAGGAAGGATCACATAGAAACCTTGAGTGCCATTTTTGACAGGCTGGAGGAATACAAGGTCCGATTAAATTCAAAGAAGTGCGTCTTCAACGTACACGCAAGAAAGTTGCTAGGATACATAGTGTCAATGAAAGGTATTGAGGTAGGCCTTGCTAAGGTAAAAGCAATCCTTGAGATGGAGGCACCCAAAAAATTGAAACAATTAAGAGGTCTCTAAGGTAGGCTTCGGTCCATCTAAAGATTCATAGCACAACTGGCAGATAAATAGAATCCATACTCTCACCTACTTCACAAGGGAGTAGCATACAAATGGGATAACAAGTGTGAAGAAGCCTTCAATAGGATCAAATAATATTTGCTTACACCACTAGTCCTCATGCCACTGATCCCAAGAAAGCCATTAATTCTCTATGTGTCAGCAACAACAGTAGCCCCCGATGCTCTTCTAGCTCAACATGACGAAAATGGGACAGAAAGGGCCATCTATTATATCAGTAGAAAAATGGTTGGACATGAGTTAAACTAATCATTCATTGAAAAAGCATGTCTAGCAGTAGTGTTTAATTCACAAAAATTCAGACATTACATGTTGTTGATCATGTTTTCTGCACAACAACTCATATAGAATATGAAATCTTATCTCTCTTGAAAGGTAAATCTCTATCAACAAGCCTCAAGAGATAACCCCAAGGTTTCTAATGTCAGGTCTTGACAATGCATAAACAACTCAGTAACAAAATGTGAAAATGCTGGTAATCACAATGGGACCTTACTACAAGCAAAATATTGAATCAATTTTATCAGATCTAATAATTCGATGATACTTCAATCCTGGATCCGACCCAATAATCAAAGAAATAGAAAAAGATAAGGGTTTTAGAGATATTTCTAAATCTAATACTACTCCTAAGATTAACAATGAAAAAAACAAACATTCGAAATGGACCAATCCCTCAAAACTGATCTCTACTTGACCTAGATAAATCTGCAATCTCACAGAAAACAGTGCAATCTTCTATGCTGTTAAGATTTTCAAATCATGAACATTCATTCAACAACCCTATTGTAGTTGAAATGAACAAATCCTCACAATCGAACTAAGCACACTGAATATGAAGTCCAGGCTAACTTTGCAAAGAAACTAACAATCAGTTGGTTGCGAAAAGTATGGATTGAGGGATTGCTGCAACATTCAAGTATTAAATCACAAACATTATTGAACCAAATCTAATCTAAATATTAACCCTTTCAAAGAAATTTTAAAGATAGAATAACAAGAACCACACAAAACAAAAGAAAACAAGTATGGCACCAAATCAAAATGTCATTTCTTGTATTCAAATTGTTCACTGTAGCAACAATTCTAGCTTTCTGTTACAACATTTGCTTGAGAACTACTTGCTAACTTACTCTACTTCTAACTATTCCTCTCTATTCTACTTCTATCTTTTGACTTCTTAATTGTTATCTCTAACTTTTCTGACCCTTATAAATGAGGCGAAATGCCGAATATATAGAATCCCCCCAAGAAACCCATCATCCAAGTAAGAGCCTCGCGGCATTAATGGCACAACCACATGGCCAAGAGAAACTCAAAAATAGTCAAATAAGCATTAAATGCACATTCCATCCAAGTCGGCCTGGGATCTGCAATGCAGTTCAAACCAATGCGCGGGAAGATAATAGGCAAGCACAAATCGCGCCGCAGCCTATCATTAGCTCCCTTCCCTATTATCCCTATTCTGATCTGGCTCTTCATGTACTTTCAAGAACGCCCCATCCAAGTCTGCTACTGGTGGCAAAGGAAAAACCCTAAGTCGATTCTCAATGGATGCAATCTCATCCCTTGACCGTTTGATCAACTTATCCCAATCCACCTTATACGTTAGGTACTTTTCAATAACTACAAGGTAGGTGGCTACATCATCTAGTTGGTGCTCAGAAACAGAACCATCATCAAGTGGTGCATAAACATCATGCCACCACTTCCTCAATTGTTCCAAGCTCAAGTACTTGGGCACGATCTTCCTTCTTCCCGTCATGATTTCAAAGAAGGAAATGGAGCCATTATATACACCACTCAGGGTGTCATCAATCTTCTTTCTTTGTTTATAAATCTTATTCAGTACCTTCTGCCTAATCTACACTGCCTCATACCATTCCCACGATTCGACAGCTCTAGAGGAAGGAAGAATCCCATCACTCACCAACCTATCCCGGGTGTACTCCATGATAGTTCTGGTTTTCTATAGAAGGAGGTCCATATCTTCTTTATCCTGTGCTAACACCTACTTCAACCACTCCACCATCCTTGCAACATCCTTTCCTGTTGACAAGATTTCCTTAATAGCTTCATCACCCTTTATTTGCACTCCTTTCAACCAATTTGTAGTGGCAAGGGTGGAATTTTTCATCTTTTCTAGCTCGGTGATAGTCTCTTGAGGTAAAGGATTTGTAGCAGAGGAAGAAGGGTTAATGGATTGCAGGGGCTTCATTAATTCTTCCAAGCATTTACTGAGATTTTCATTTTCTTTCTTCAGCTCCTGCTTGGTCATCATTTCTTTCCTCAATCTATCCACAGTAACTACACTAGAACCCTCATAATCTTCAACGCCCTGCTCGATTGATGTAGGTCCTAGATTGAAAGTCTGAATATTGTAGTCCTTTCCAACCACATCATCTCCATTTTTATCTGGAGTAGGGGTGGCAATGTGAACAACCTAGTTATGAGCTTCATCTCTTTCAATCCTCGAGATCACCCTAGCCTTCTTTTTACCTTCATCTTTTCCAATTTTGGCTAGCAGTGCATCCTAATTCGGTGGGATATCTTCCACAACAACTTGTTTCCTCTTTATTTCTCTGTCCAGCCAACCAGGGATGGTGGACTCCAATTGCACTTGACTCTTCCCCATTTCTTCTTGTTGATCTCCTGCTTTCTCCTCACTCAAATTCTGTTTATCAGGAGTCTCATCCATTTCACTTTCCTCTTGCTCAACATGCTCCTTTTCATGTATAGGCGAGGGAACCTTTACTGCCTCAACTCCCCTTGGAGGAGATTCAACTTCTTTAGTTCTAACAGGAGAATCTACATTTGCAACCATAGGGGATTGCATTACCTTTTCAATTTCTCCTCTGCAATGTATAGGTCACCCTCATGGAATTCCTCACCTTCAGTACCTGGATAATCCTCAAAATCCTCTGACTCACTAGGCTTGCCTTGAGTTCCATGAGCGGAAGGCACATCATCATGTTGTTCCTCATGAGAAACCACCGGGGGGAGATTATCCCTAGGTACACTGTCCATGGGAGAAGGAGTCCTAAACCTCCTTGTATATACCTTGGCCTTCTCCTATGAGCTTTCAACATTTACCACTAGTGGGGTAGCCTCCTCCCCAACCTTGGAGGTAGCCTTCTCTGAAAATTTTAGGATTCTCCTCCTTTTGGGGAAAGGATCATTAGCCTCAGGATTCTACTTTTCAGTCTCTTTCTGCTCAGACTTCTTAGTTCTTGTCCTCTTCTTAGCCTTTGGCCTCCTCTATTTTTCTGTCTCTTGGACCTCCGTTTCTTGAACACCTTTAATCTTGACCTTGGAAGGAGAGTCCAGCTTACCCTTTCCCTTAGGATCCTGCTCAGTGGATTCTTCAGAGGTGGAGTGGTGATCCAAATCACACATCAGTGCATAGGTGCACTATACACCATTATTGTCCAATTCCCATATTTTGTGCTTTAGCCACATCCTAGTAAATTTGAGAACTGGATCCATCAATTGTTTTAACTTTGTCTTTTCCTCTTCCAACCAATCTACATCACCAATTTGTTTGTCTTTTATGGCCTCATAGGCATGATCTTGGATCAAGCTCTCATCATCTTCTAATTGATTAGGAACTGCCTTCACATTATACAATCGAACTAACTCAACTGGAAGCCGAGAGAATTTATTCTTTCTGACCCCAAATTCATCACTGCAGTTGGCGCAATAATCTTCCAAATTTACCTTATGATTGTACTCCTTGCTGGCCTTCTTTTGAGCTTCTCCCGTAATATCGAATCTGGATCTCTTGGAATGGAAAGACAAGCCAAGAGTACTCATTTCTTCTTCTAAATCTTGGGCGGAACCAATGGAAGGACATACCTCTCTAGTGCCAATCCTCAATGGAAAATCTCCATCAAAACCAGTCTTATGCTTGTCCTTCTTGATAATGGCATTAAAGTCACAAATCTACCTAGTGACTTCCAGCAATATAATGTGATGGGTGGGATACCTTAGAAGTCTGTATGGAGCTCTTTGGCAGCCATCAATCCAAATGTAGGAGAAAGTTGGGAATTGAATAAACCATGCTCCATATTTCTTGATGAGCTCCTTAGCCTAGTCTAAAATCCTGACATGCTCTGCCTCCTGAAGCATTCTAGTGATATGCATGGTAAATGCATCATTTTCCCTCCTATAGTCTGAGCTCCCTAAATACAATTGAGGGTAAACCTCATAGATAATATCCTATCTGAAAATTCCCTTTGTATCCAATCCTTTGTAGGGATGGAATCTAGCCAGTGCATATACCAAATATGAGGTCATTGTGAAGGTCTTTGTTTGCAACACATTGGACAATTGTTTATGAGTTACTTGGCTAATGAACCCTGCCCAATGGTAGTTAATCTTTTCTTGCTCCATCCTCACAATCGCATGGCACATCCAATTCTCAAATGTTCCAGCACTCTTCAATCCAACCACCCTGCTAAGAAACGTGATTGCATCATAGTATTCCTTCTTGAATTTTTCTCTGAACAGCTACTTAGGCATTTTGGAATAGTGAGACTTGGGATTCTCTAGCCAAGAATTGATAAATTGTTGTGACTTCACATTTTGATCATCGTAAAACTCTTGAGCTTCCTCAATGGTGAATCCCACCACATGAGACCTTTCTGGCATATCAAAGGTTTGGGCAATGGAGACCGTGTTGAGATTTGCAAGAACTCTCCCTTGAGGTCCAATTATCCTTTGTGTGTCCTGATCATAGTGCCTGGCACACTCAAGGACCATCTCATAACATTGCACTGTAGAAGGGAAACCAGCTACATGGGACAAGCCTGATTCCATCATCCTTCTAGTCACCAAAGGAGGATCCTTAGCCGCCATTCTTTCTTTAAATTCTTCATAGTCCCAGAGGCCAACATTTGTATCAGTGACTTCTGACCATACAGAAGTGATCTTACTCTTAGGGACCTTGCTCTTAATGTCCAGCTTAATCCTCTCCACATTAGATAATGAGGAACCAGCTGCTACTTTGCTTGATTCAGCCTACACTCAACATGGAAATCATAGTAAAAACCACAGGAAAGCAAGGTTAATCCATCAAAACACCATTAGAATGCATCTCATATAGTCAAGGTGTCATTAAATCTCATATAAAATGACCACAACAAATTTTGGGTTTCAAGGCCATCCGTAGAATCTGAGCTAGAGAGGAATTTTGGGAAATTCCAGACCGATCAGATTCCAACGGAATAGCTAGGAAACACCTACTTAACCATTAAACCTGATCATGGTCAATCGATAAATTACACAGGAAATCCAAATATGACATGAAATAATCATTAAATGTATCACAACTCATAAACAAATCCAATTATCTCATGTTCCTTCACATTTCATCAGATTTCAGTAAAATCCACCAAAGACGGATTCCCGCGAAGAACGAACCAGAGAGGAATTTCGAGAAATCAGAGAGACGCTGGATTTCAGAGAAATCTAGACTCGACAGAAATCCGCAGTTAAGGAAAAATTTGGAACCAATGCAGAAATCCGAGAACGAATGCTTCGGAAAGAGTCAGTCATATCGTTGAGAAGTCTGGGCGACTTCTACGAAGTCACGCCAAAGGATGTCATCGAAAAAGTTTTCGAAAAGTCCGGGTGGTTTTGGTGTAACGTCTCACCGAACGGCGATATAGAAAACATATCGATATGACCAACGGGTAGTCAGGGTAAGGTCCTGGCGAATCCCTCTTGTCTCACCGACTTTCGGGGTTTAAGTAAACACTTCGGCCATACTAAAGTTCTTTGATATGAGGTCTCAACAAAGTTGCGATGTCTCGGCGACTAGCAACAGGTTTCGAATTCAGCCAGAGGTCTCTCCAGCCACATAATGTTTCGCCGATATGAAGTCCCATCGGCATAACCTCTTGCCGACAACATGTGGTCTTAGCAAAAGAATATCCGAGCTTACCGAGGAAGGAAGGCGTTGCCATAAGGTCTTGGTGAACGTCGGTAGTCTTTCCAAAAGCGAAGGTCTCAACAAGAGTTGTGAGCTCCCTGAAAGGTCTAGCCAAACAAGCAGGGTCTCAGCGACTGAAATGAATAGAGCTCGACGAAAGCGAAATGTACTTGGTGAAAGGCCTTGCCGAAGGATGGATGTCTTAGCGAAGAAAATATATATTGGTATAACTAATGGAGCCCGCTATGACCTCTTGCCGACTAGGGCTTGTCTTGCGTGATGGCGTATATGAAAATGCATGTTGATGAGAGATTTTCTTACTGGGTGAGGTCTCAACAAATCCTCTTTGTCTCATCGACTGACATAGGAGACTTTATTGGTGAACTATAGGGTGATCAATATGAAATCTCCCCAACTTTGAAGGGTTACAGTGAAATAGATTTGGAGGGGATGGAGAGTCATGATTTTACCCATACACCGAACCAATCATGAATTTCAAAAGGTTTAACTCAGGACAAGTCAGAGATGGACCTTTCATATATTTTCTTTGTGTTTCAGGCCCATTTTAAGATGACATAACTTGAAATGACATTGCCCTTAGTTTGAAACCCTATTCATCCACCATTAGCACACAGGCAAGGTCGGAATTCAATTGTTTAACTGCTAAGTCGTCACTAGGGTTTACTAACTACTCTCAGGCAAGATTCATCGAAACACAGATAGACAAATGAGCTCAAAACTCACCTAAGAGATGACAAATGATGCAATACCGAACAACCCTATCATGAAATGATCAAATACATAGGAATTCAAATCCCACAAGCTCTCATGATATCAATGTGCCATTCATAATTAGCAATCAAACACATACCATTATAAAGCAGAAACTGATCTGAGAATCAACAAATGCGAAGCCCAATGGTGTCCACAAAGAACAGAGGTGAGAACGTGCAAGAAATCACCACTAAATCCACAATTAGCAACCCAAATACCCAAAGAACAAATGAAAGCTCAAAGAACAAACTCTAAGGATGCAATCCTCTAATCAGACGATGGCAAATAGCAAGCATGATGGCACAAGAGATCCCAAAAATCAGGTAAAATTCAGCCTTCAAAGCACGTACGAAGCCATTAATGCAATCTATAAGACAGTCATGAAACCTGGGAAGCCGACGACAGGGCATAATACGGAAAAATCCAGCCCACACAAAAATCTGTGAAAACTGAAAATCCCCGAACAACAGGGTCCAATCGGAGTCCAAGCAAGTTCCGAGAAAATCTGACCAGGGTGGAAAATCCCGAATCCGGGTAAAAACTTGAAATTTGTCCAGAACTTAGGATTTTCAATAAATAACTCAGGGAGACACTTAGGCAATCAAAATAAACTTTAAAGCACATGCCTAAATAAGAAAAAACCTCAAAAAAGAAAGGGCCAAGAAACCAAAACCGAACCAAAAAGGGGGTCCCTGCTTTCAGCGGGGCGTGTGTGCGAAAACTGCACAACACATGTTGGCACACAAAATAAAACTCATCACCAAAATTGATCCCCTCAAGTACTTATTGTCAAAGGCAATACTCATCGGAAGAATGGCCAAATGGGTCATGATATTATTAGAGTATGACATTGAATATGTGGAGCAGAAAGCAATCAAAGTTCAAGTCATAGCATATTAGCTTGTAGAAGCACCAATCTATTTAGAGAATCCACTTATATCAGAGTTTCCAGATGAATCCATCTTCAACCTCAGCATAGCCGATTACTGGAAACTTTACTTTGATCATGGCACATACACGCAACATGGATCAACTGATGTTTTCTTCATCACCCCACAGGGAGATTGCATACCTAGATCCTATAAATTAGCATTCCCCTACACCAACAATATTGCAGAATACGAGGTTTTAACCATAGACCTTAGAATAGCATTGCAGTGGCACATCATGGCCCTCAAAGTATACGGAGACTCCCAATTGATAATAAATCAAGTGAATGGTGAATATCAAACTAAGGATAATAACCTCACTCCACACAAGAAACTGGTGGAGACTCTCAAAGAATCCTTCATTGAGATCACATTCGAACAAATTCCCAGAGAAAACAACAGAGTTGCAAATGCCATGACAACAATTAGATCCTTATTAGAAATCCCTCGCAACATCCTAAAACATGATTTCTTGGTAGAGTAGCTTCTTGTGCCCACATTCGAGGTACCAGAGTTAGAATTTGTGTGTGAAATTGTTGGTCCTACAGATCCTTGTACCATGACATTTATACCTACGTACAAATAGGTGTCTTACCTGCTAACTTACCCTCAAGTTTAAAAATAACTTTTATTAAAAAATCCTCTAGGTTTGTCATCCTAGGAAATACCTTATACTGTAGAAGCATAGAGGGAACCTTATTACTCTGCCTTAATACCGATGAAGCCTTGATTGCTTTAACTAAGGTGCATAATGTGATTTGTGGTTTACACTTGAGTGAAATGACCTTAGTCAAGAAACTACTAAGGATGGGGTATTATTGGCCCTTTATGGAGAAAGAGGCACATGACTACATCAGAAGGTGTCTACAATGTCAATAACATGGGGACCTCATCCATGCTCCAGCTCAAGAGCTCCATCCTATTATTACACCATGGCCCTTTTCGCAGTGGGTGCTCGATCTCATTAGATAAATCACTCCCACTTCATCTAATGGCCACAAGTTCATCATAACCACCACTTAGTACTTTACCAAGTGGGTGGAGGCCATACCCATGACATATATAATTGGGAGGCAGCTATCAAAGTTCATCCTAAACTATCTCATTTACCACTACGGTGTCCCACAAGCCATTATCTTAGATAATGGGACACCATTTAAGAATCAGGATGTCTACGACTTGTGTGAAAAATTAAAAATCCAACACTTCTCCACCCCATACTATCCCTAGGGCAATGGCCAAGCATAAGCCACAAATAAAACCATTTTAAAGATCCTCAAGAAAACAGTCAATGACGCAGGTCATGACTGGCATCTACAACTCAATCTTGCCCTCTGGGCCTACCGAACTAGCATCTGCACACCCACCGGTGCCACCCCCTTCTCCCTAGTCTATGGATCAGAAGCAGTACTCCCCATTGAGATCGAGCTCCTGTCACTAAGAATATAACTAGAAAACCTCATCACAAATGAAGAGTACCGAGTATCAAGACTGAATGAGATAGAGCTACTTGATGAATGACATATAGACACTTTAAGTCATTTGCAAGTTTATCAAAACAGACTCAAGAGGAGCTATAACAAGAAAATCAGAAGCAGGACTTTCCAAGTTGGAGAACTGGTACTAAAGGAGAATTAGAAGAACATCCCAAATCCAAACAGTAAAGAAAAATTTGAACCCAATTGGTTGGGACCATTTGTTATCACAACAAGCTATAAGTTAGGGGAATATCAGTTATCAACACCCGAAACAGAACCTCTGCAAGAGCCCATGAACAACTCCCATCTCAAAAAATTTTATGCCTAATCTTTCAAGGTCTAGAACCAAAAATCCAAAAAAATTAGAAAATTTCCTAAAAAAATGGTTACCTTGGCGAAAACCTAGCAAACAGGTGTCTTGATAACAACAAAAAAAACAAAAAAAACAAAGAATACAAAAAAAATCAGAAAGAGGATAAAAAAATAGTAAAGAGAAAAATCGCCATCTAGTGAAAACCACTTCGGTGGCACTTTGGGAAAGTACCTTGGTGAAAACCTGGAAAACAGGCGCCTTGAGTAAATAATCACATTCCATCCACCATGATCTTTACGGCTTGTTTTTCATCATCCATCCATTACATTTCCATCATCCATCACATTCCATATCTCCATCTATCATCCACCCGCATCCACACAATAGCTTGGTCCTGTGTTCGTATCATGATCCCTCATAGTACTACTCGACCCATTCTCAAGGTCAATTTGTCATGCCTTTATTGGAGTAGTCTATTGCATCATGCTGGGGGCATGTTCTCATCGGATCAGATTCGTGTATATTCTTGAATTCCTAAAATCAAAAAATCCAAAAACATCAGAAAATTAGAAAAAAAAAAGCAAAAACATCCAAATCATATCAAAATCCCAAAACAGGTCAAAAATTCAAAAAATAAAAAACAAAGTCATTTTGTCGAACTATGGGTCTCTGAGCCTTGAACGTAGGAAAGGTTGATCTTTTATCATCCCCTGAGACACTTAGGTCAATCCTTTAGGAGTCTATCATAATAAATTGACATTTCATCATGTATATCTTCATCCTCAGATTGGTCAAGTCGCCATTCAACTACGCGGGTCTCTCGTGATGTATAATGTAGAAGTATAATCTATTGATCGTCCCACGAGGCCCCTAGGATAGGTCCTAGGGTTAGTCTCTTGGTCAAAATATCTAAAACCCCAAAACATTGAAAAATTCAAAAATCAAACATTTGTAAAATCTTGAAAATACCAAAAACAACCTCAAGGCATTTCAAAACATCAAAAACATCTAAATATTTAAAACTAACTGGCTCCTTTATTTAATTTCACTCTCGCAGAATAAACATCACTCATAATAAATGATCATCATCCTCAACCTTTGGTAAAATAGTCAGAGACAAGTCTAGCAAGTTAAAAAGTGAAAACTCAAAATGTCAAAATCTCAAAATCTAGGTTAGTACATAAGAAAGTTGGTCAACTCTTTGTGTCAATAGACTATCATCCAATCTATCCCATATCAAATCATTTGATATCGTCATGTCCTAGGATGCATCCTTCCTATAATGGACAACAACATCAGACATCACCATAGTTTAGTCTTGGCTAGCGGTATTGAAGAACATTAGCTTGTTTGTTTACTATATCTTTGTCTTTTGATTTATCTTATTATGCTTATTCCAAGGACCTCTCAATGATGTCCCTAATGAAGGGATTTAGAGAGATAGGAATGGGGCAACGATCATTATCTTTTTATCTATTGCACTTGTTGGACTTTCTTGTAATATATCTTGGTGTATACTTGCTTTATCTAGGTATGTATGAAGGGTGTTCTAGATATCTTTTTGACCACATAGGATGGCTTACCTTCCTATGTTTTGGTCTGAGATGTGTGAAATACCTAAAGTGGATCCTAGTAAGGTGTTTGTATGTTAGGTGTGAACAAGGATACTCCTATCTGATTGTCAAGTCAAAGTCCATCACACTAGGTACAACGTCATCTTGGTTCTTAATACCTTGATGCATTGTATTTATGTGTGTTATATTACATAAGATAATTGGCCCTTTGAAAATCTCAACTCCACGGAAGATATTCATCATCATCATCATCATCTTTTGTCTTGTTGAAATCTCTTCTTTCTTCCATTTCTTCTTTCTTTTCATGCTAACAAGGTACTATGACAGTTAATCATTGATCATTAAGAATGTATTCATCTTGCATCCACAGATCGTCAGCACAATGCATATCATATAGAAAAATTGATAATCTCATATGCATATAATATAGATTTGTTATTCTAAGCATCTCATAATCATAACATTACATACACATTTGCATATAACCATCTCTTATGTAATTACAAAAAACATAAATAATCCATCACATCATCCACGACATAATCATATAACCACTATCACATCACATAAATAGGTCATGCATTTGCATCCATTTGCATAAAGCATGCATCATCATAAACATGCATATCATATAGAACATCTTATAAATCACCACATTGCAATCATTTTTCATAAACATTTCATAAATCACCCCATATCATTATAACCATCCAGTGCATAATTAAACAAAGCATAACAGGTACATAAGCATTATAAACAACACATTGCATTAAGTTCATACATCCATCCATAATCATATAAAACATCTCATAAAAGAATTCATTATTCCATCACATATTCATCATAAGGTCATTACTCACATATCATTTTGCATATACACCATAAATCATCATCTCCATACCATTTGACATAACATATCATTTCATGTATAAACATCACATCACATCATTATATAACATCGAAATAAGTACATATCATACATGGAAAATCACATAAATTCATAATTGAATAGTCGCATATCATGATCACTGCATTCACATCATCATCACCATCATAACAGAAAAATATATCGAAAAAGAAATCATTTCATGAATCATCACATTTGCATCAACATACATAAAATCATCATATAGATTGCACCATCATAAAAGCATACATAAAAAGGTACAACAAGAGAAATGTACCATCATAAAATCCACCCATATCACATATCATATAAATCCATAATCGTCACAAATGCATATCATATGTCATCATTCATTAGAGGCATAATATAGATTTGTTAGTCACATAACCATCACATAACACATACACCATCAGAAAGAAATGCATCCATATATAGTATATCCATCACATAATACAATAACATTATTGCATCGCATATAGAAATAAAACCATCCATAAATGCATAATAAATAAATAAGAACATGACACATCACATCAACATCATCATCTCATATATATCATCAAGTAACTGTCATAGTACAAAATAATAATCAGATCACTATACATGTGTGTATGTTAATGAGTACAAAAGGCCCAATGGGCTATAAAAAATGAGCCCATATGGCACAAATGAATAATAACTCGATAAAAAATGAGGTCTAACCCTCATGTCTGCTGCCCTCACCTTTGTCACTGTGACCCTCTACTAGTCAATGGCTAGTTCGCTGTGAATAATTTGGGGCCCGAGCTGCTCTAGGTATGGCCTGATGGTAAAGCAACTGATAGTAATCTGCCTCCTAGATGGCCTCCCTGTATGAGCGAAGAGGTACTGTGTTGTGAGAGGAGGAAGCTGCCATACTCTCTAGTTGCTGTCTGTGGCCCATCTTTGTAGCCGTCTGTAACTCTGCGACCTACCTCTGTAAAACTGCCCAATCTCTCTCCATGTGGGCCTGGTCCCTCTCTGCTATCAAGGCTTGGACCTGGGCCTGCAACTATAATATCAAATCATCCCTCAGATCTAGTTAACTTGTTGGCTATACTAGCGGAGGATGCACATGAGGTTGGTCCTCACCCCTGGCTCATGGTGGCAACTCGATCTTGGTGCCCGTCATGTCCACCCTCTGACCCCTGATCTTGGTCCTGCATGTGTACATTAGCATGAGGCTGATCCATATGAACCTGTGCTGGCTAGACCTGTGTTGGCTAGTCATGTGCTGGCTATCCTGCTGGAGGACCGCCACCTCCTTGTCCTCGACCTACCCCCTCCCCTTGGCTCTCCATCAAATGGAGGGTGCACCTAGAACTATCAAATGTAGAGGTAGTCAAAACCAATCTCTGTACGCTTGAGTCACTCCTAGATCTGTGACCCCTTGATCATATGCCCATGGTCGGGCCACTAGCTTCCTGGAACTATGCACTACCTCAAAGTAAGGAATGTATTACCCCCAGGCACCCTGCGATACTGTGCGAGAAAAAATGGCCATGTAGTCATCGTTTGGCCCATCCTGTACCTTGCCAAACTGGCACTGAACTCATCCCGACAGATACCTCTCAATCATAGTGTGCTCTGACCCCTGCATGAGCTGGTCCTAGCAGGCAAAGAAAAACTACTGTACATCATTGACCCATCCAGGCCGACCAAGGTATGGGCGCCATGTGAACATCATCATCTCATTAATGATCCTCTTCCAGTGGGGAATCTTGTGCTCGCCTATGTGTGTGTGAAGGATACACTACCCTTGTAATGCCAAACCATTAGATTATCGGGCCTGATCGACACTAGAACAACCCACATCCAAAGAATGAAGATGTGCTCCCATGCCCACACATGAAGGAGCATGACACCTGCATCAAGTTCCCTGTTGTACAAATATGCATACTCATGCAAATCCTTGTAAAGGGAGGCAAGAAGAATGAGACACCATGCAAAACGGACTGGCCTGGTGTGAACCATCCACTCCCAGAAAAGCCCCCAACTGGATTGAAGTACTGGCCTAGTCGATCTAGAGTGACAAGACCTGAAATAATGGTAGCAATCACTATATAGAATGGTGACGTGAGCAACTAGTGACACTCTAGCTCTATCTAACCCTCGTAAAACATGATCTCATCTGTGGCCAGGACTACATGGAAAGCATCCCATCCGACATCCATATCATGAATAACTTGCTAACCATGTATTGACAATCTAAGGATGCACCACACGTCCTCCAAGGTAATGGTGGCCTAGCTAGTGGGAAGATGAAAGGATGACGTCTCACTATGCCATCTCTCGGCAAGCATAGACATCATGCCAAGATGGGTCAGTACAAGTGCTACATAGGAAATGTACCATAGCCCCATCTCTCGAAGTCAGTCCTATTCCCTACCAGTCAGATCTCGCAAGTAGCTGAATATCTCCTGTGATCTATGCTCACAAGAATAGAGCTCCCTTGTTGCCTCCTACATCAGGAAAGGTCACCATGTTAAAATCATCAGGAAAATTTATCCTGAGCATTCAAGAAACTAGCCCAGCGTTGCAAACTATGAAGGCGTTGCAGTTTGAAGTTTGTAAACAGCGATGCTGGCACCTTCAAATCCCAAATTGCACCGTGGTGGTGCACTTTGCTTAAACATCCCAAACCCTAATTCTAAAGTTTTCTGTGGCATTGGAGTTTGAAATCCAATGCTCCATTTCACGAATGCGTCAGAGTTTGAAGTCTATTCCCAAATTCCAAACTCCACCGTGGCGGTCCATCTTGTGATGGCAGTCTGGTTTAAAAGACTAAGTGGTCCAGTTTGAAATTTGAGCGGTGCTATATAGCACCACTGCGAGAGACCTAGTTCTAAATGCAATAAATGAATGCATAAAATGAAAAATGAAGCTCAAGAAAGGATCACATACCGATGCCCCAATGCTATGAGGTTGCTGGTACATCTATACTCGGTCGAAGATATGCAACGGGAGCTATCATTGTGCCATCTAGTTAGGGTAACAAGGCTCAAAATCATGAAATCTCTGAAGGCTATGTGTCCAAATGAATTGGAAGTGGCCCCTCGAGGCATATTTAAGCCTGAAAATTTGGGATTTTTTATTCTGTTCGGTCATCCTGCTAGGGTTTTGGACCCTTGATCCCATTTTTGTCCTTCTGAAGGCCATTTTGCACCATTTTTTGTGTTTTATCTCATTCTTTTGGCCTCCCAAAGCCTTTTTGGACTTGTTGAGCACCTTGTCCTCTTTTTTCGCGAGATCACCCAAAAATCAAAATTTTCGTCTGATCTCTCGAGGGGGTAGTATATAACCATAATTTCCCTCGTTGGGGGCAGCAGTGAGGCAATTTTTAAAAATATAAAAAAAAATTGGCTTTTGATCGAGACCATTTATTCTTTGAACCAACGCAACGAGTGCACTGCTTTAAAGAGGGGAAAAATGTAGACATAGAAAATATACTGATTGACATTGCACATCTGATCCTGACCACTAACACCGTTTCATCCTAAATCATCCCTTAGTCTAACCATTTAATCAAATACCTTTATTTGATTAAATTCATCAATGTTCCTCTCTTAATTAAATAAACCATTTATCTAATTAAGTCATCCTTTCTTGTTAATTAAATCAATCAGTCTAATCTAATTATCCCTATTTAATTAAATAATCACTTTTATTTGATTAAATCTTTAAAATCCATCCATTAAATTAAATAAATTAAAACCTTATCTAACTTCATCTCCTTGGTTAAATAAAACAAAAATCTTTATTTAATTAATCTTGAAATCATATTCTTCTCATATTTTGATTTAAATCAATCCATAAATTTAAATCAATATGTCACATCATTTTGATCTCTCATTAAATTAATTGACCTTGATTAATTTAATCTCTTCTCAATGGCCATCCTCTATCTTTTGCAACTTTCACAAGAAAATAGATTTAATTCATTTATTAAATCTCTATTTTCTCTCAAAAGGCTTAATAAAGGAATATTCTTCAAATTTGAATTCAAAATCCAAGTGGACTTTTTCCTTCCAACAAAGCATTTAATCCACCTAAAAAGTCCTTTTGCCTTGATCCAAGTCTCATTCAATGCATGTTCTTTCCCTCTTACATGTCATTTCAACAATTTCAAATTTCAAATATATGCATTTATTGACACATTTTTCAAAACTTGCACATCCTTCATCCATTAACATGTTGACAAGTGGCATCTTTCCATTTGTTGATTCTTAGTCCCACATTTCTCTCTTTTGAGAATTCTTCCAACTTGACATTCTATAAATAAGAGGCTTCATTCCTCATTCAATCATCCACAACTTGAGTAAACTTACTATACTCAAATTCATAGCAATTTTCATCCAATTTAATCCAATCTTAGCTAGGTTATGAATTTTTTTTATCTTGGAGCATATTGGAGGTCTTCATCAAGTGAATCACTCTTCATCATCAATCATCTTCATCACACCATTGGAGTTGGGAAAGGGCCAATTGTCACATCAAATTGGCACCAACTCCCTTAAGAGATTAAGAGTTTTCTTTGTTTTAGAATAGGATTTGATATCTTTGTTTTAAGTGTGTTTTGTTCTTCATTTCATTCCTTTTTCTCTTACATTCAAATAGATTTATTTAGGAATCGCTATTCTAGCTTGCATTTGATCTTATTAATGTGTTCATTTATTGTGTTCTTGCAAGTATAGGATATTGGTTCACACACACACACACACACACACACACACACACATATATATGTTAATGTTTGATATTATATATATATACATAAGATATTGATATATATGTGGTGAATTTCATTTAAACATCATTTACTATGATATCGACTATTTCAAACATTAAATGGCAGTTGATTATTATGCAAAATATAGTAGCTAAAGAGTCGATATACTTGGGCGACTTAAATAGCTAAAATATGGAAATGAATATGACTGTATTCATGGGTTGATTTACATGTCTTTGTTGTCATTCTTTTAATCACAAACTAATTTATCATATGAGTCGATATTGAAGAGTTGACACCTTTAATAGTCTTGGACTTGATCAAACAACAAACCAAAAATTGTTGTGATTATGAAACAACTGTTGAAATCTCCAAACAATAGATGACTATGTCAAAATCAAATGAGTTTGAGTCTACACTTAGCATGGAATAAGCCGATGCAAATTGGGGTGGAAAGCTTTGGTTATTGACTGATTCTCTTCATTGTTAAATCATGCCACCTTTGTGTCTACTTATCTTAGAATTGTATAATTATATTTCTGTCACATGGAAGTTGATTTATTCTTCATATTGTTGTCATGAATTGGGTTGATCTGTTATTAAACAAGTTGAGTATTTTCTTACTCATTTTCCACCTTTCTATTATGTGTTAGTGGTGTTTTTTTGCATGTTTGTTGCTGTTATTTTCATGCCTAAGTTGTAGGAATTATGGTTGCTTTCTTGCTGTATAAATAGCAGCAAGAGTTCTTTGTTTGGGATGCCACATTCTCTCTCTTTTTATGAGTTATTTCTTGAGCATCATATCTACTTTTTAGTGAGCTATTATATCTGTAATTTCCTATCCAATTAGTGAGGAAGAGTGTTGAGATTTAAGAGAGTTTTAATATCTTTTTTGAGGAATCAAATACCAACTTGAGAGATAAGAAGTTGTGAATCTTTGATTTCTAAAGGTGATGTGACTATAGTTAGTCGAATTGGAAAGCTTTAAAATAGGCATGAGGATATTCTTCTCTTTATTCTTATTTTGAATATTCTATGGCTTGATTGCTGAGTTAGTCATGTTAGCACATAGAAGTCATGTTTACTTTGAAAGAATAGTAGAAGTTAAATGATGTTTGTATGTTGTTTGTAAGTACTCCATGATAGGAGAGACTATTTGACTTGGGTATTATTATACTAGACATATGTAGTCAAGGGAAAGAGGATATGTTTATCATAGGTATCAATATTATACTAGATATGATTAAAACATAGACAAAATTAGGGTATGCTCATTACTAGATAGTGAATTATGCTATATGACTAGTAGGTTACTCTTGGGAATGATGTCTAGTGAAGGGAGGGAACTTGTACTTTTCTTATTGAGTTGTGTTACTTTAGGTTGTCTTAATGAGATAGGTTATCCTAAGGAGTAGCTTTCCCATGGAGAGGGATTACCTAGGCACAAATATAATGGCCTCAAGTCAAAATGAGCTTTTTATAGTGTAGGTGAATGGTAGACCATCACTCAATTATACTGAGTGAGAACACTTTGGCCAAAGTAGTGGGGATATCCAATGACTCCACTAGGAATAGTATGTAAGCCTAAAGACTCCACTATCAGTTCACTGTGTCTACTTAAATGCATGAAGGGTACCTAGTGTAGGTAATAATTCCTAGTCATGTTTGATACAACACTAAGCTTAGAGTGGTATGTCATACAGGGTTACCCAACCAATACCTTCGTCGAAGGGTAGGGCCATCTATCATTGATAGAAGTGCGGGGGACTGCATATGAGTCCATGGTTGGAGGAAAATCTCTTGAGTGATGCTTCTCCTCCTCAAGCATGCGACAAAGGACCAAGGTTTTGAAAGGTGGATTCCTGGACCATATATATCTTATGTCATGATGCTTGTTGGAGCTATGTTTTTAGTATTGTACTTTCTTGGAAAATGTACTTTGAGAAGTATTATAATGGAATGGAAATCCTTATTGTATGTTGTATAGTATCTTTGTTCATATATTTTCAATAAAGAAAAGGAATAATTTTTATTGCAATGGCTTCTTACATAGTTTTTATTTACTTGCATAGTAGAACTTCGGAAATTTACTGCAATGAATGTTTGGCATGTTGCATTGATATTTTAGACTACCACCACCACAAAGTACATAAATAAACTTTTCTCATAGTTCTATAAATCTATACATTGGATAGTTTTATGTGTTTTAGAATTTTGAGTTGGATACTTTCCCATTTAGTTGATATAAGAAGGTTTGTTAGGGATATTCAAAGGATGAGAAAATATTTGAAAGTATTAAGGAGTTTTGGTATGTTATTCAATAAATATATTCATGGTTTTTAAATAACAACCCTACCATTTATATGGGGGAGAGTTTCCCTGTTGTTTTCAACCTTCAACACTTTCTTATCAAATATAGTAGATCCACTAAATATGTTATAACACATTTGGAGTATATACTAGAATAAAATAAAGTAGCATGAACTCCCAAGATTCATAATTTTATAAAATGCATCAATGCATAAAGTATGACAAGAAATAAAGAACAAGCATGACTAAGAGACATTTATTATCATATTATATAGTAACTCACCAATTTTTATATGATGATATTGTAATGAGTATGATAAAAAAATGTATATATAGAAAAAATGGAGAGGATATACATTATAGATTTGTGAGATATACATTGTAGATGTGATCATTATATGTGATATTTAAAAAACATAGATAGTTACTAAAAAAATATTTTCATGTGTATGTGATCTACATGTACCCCTTCAATTTTTTAATATGTAAATTATTTATATAGAAAAAAAGTTAGATTTGGCAATATAAAATGGCCCATTAGTTGATCTACATGTTACCCAACTTATGACACTTAGAAAGTAGATTAAAATAAATCCACTTTATTACTATAGACACCTATATTCGGCTAGTTACGTTTGGTCAAATTTATCCTTTTTCATCTAAATATCCTATTTTTTACATTAATTAAGTAATATTGCTATTATTTAATTAATGCACGTAAAGTCCTCTAAATATCTAAGGTATTTATTTAAATAATTAAATACTTTACCCTTTATTCTTTTCCTCCAAGGAATTACCTTTATCTCCCATCGCCAATAATCTACACCCAATCCTAATCCATTTCCTAATCCATGATTAGGATGTGTCACATCCTCCAACTTTTTCAAGCTGGCTCTTAATCCTCATTAGCCACCTAACTTTCTTCTGATCATTGATTAGCTATCTCAATCAACCGCTTAGTTAACTCTCCCCATTCCCCAAGGAATTTTTAATTCCTTTTTGTCTTCCCAAGGTCCTTTTGAGGAATTTTTTTATTCCTCTCCTATCTCCCAAAGAATAATAAATTCCTTTTCTCTTTCCCAAGTAATATTAAATTCCTTTTATTCTTTCCATGCACATTAAAAAGGAATTTTTAATTCCTTTATTCAACTCTTGATCTCAACCCTTGATCTTCCTCCCCCTTTCAATCTCCATTGTCCATTCCATCTCCCTTGGCTAAATGACTAACACTTAGCCATTTTTTCTTTCTCTACCAGATTCTCAAGTAGAACCCTAACCATTCTCTCAAGCATTCATCCTCTTAATCATACACTACCATCTTGCATCCATAGCCAAATTTACCATCTTTGCATCCAAATCAAACAAAACCAAGCCATTATGCTTCCAAAATCATTCTAGGAGCACACAATCGAATGAATCAACAAGGCCAACCAACCAATCAACTTGGACAAGGTAACTAACTCTCTTTGCTTTTTTTTTGTTCAAGTTCAACTAGGCCAATCGTTGAGGTGTTATTTTTGTATTTCCTTGCTTGCATTTTGTTTTGTTTTGCATTTTAGACTAGGAGATTTCACCTGCACACAATTAGAAATATAAGAAAAAAGTAAATAATTTTAAGGTGTAACATAATAAAAAACAATTGAATCAAAATTTATTTATTACATTAATTTGGATATTATACAGGTTTTTATTACATGATTACTTTTTATGAGTGTTAATTTTTTATCCTTATTCTCTATGGGTGAAATTGACCATAGGCTAAGCACTTATTTAACCCCTACATATTGATGTATCACAAAAAAATTCTCACTAAAGACATGCTTGAGTCTTAGTAGCCTTATTGATCTATGAACTATTCAACATAATCTAAATCCACTCATTATAGAGATCATTAAATACCAATTTCTACATAACTTTACTATATATTCATTCACTCACTGAAAGGTTATTCTAAATCATATAAAAAGAGATTTACACATAATATCATTCCTCATATCACACTTGAATCATGTATTGTATCATTTATTAAAATATGAATGGTAGTTGTGTAGACAAATTTCTCTTTGACATTTCCCTAAGAGAGTTTAGTGTAGTAGCTAGCTCAAAACATTTCTTAAATAAAGCCTTCATCAAAGTATAAATTAGATATTTTTTTTATAGAATAATCTTACTAATGTTTTTCATTGATGATGTAACTTGTGTATTACCTTTTTTGAGAGGTGGTACATTACTTAGTAATAGGGCAGGTGCATGAAGATGGGTAGCCAATTTGTGGCCAACTTTTTAAAAAAGTTTTGAAAAATCATAACGTGAGTATGTTATAACACACTCATGTTATGGCTTGGTGTGTCAAGCCTTAGGCTTGGCCACAATGATCCAATAACACGAGTGTGTTCTAACATGATCACGTTATGACCTATTAAAAGAAAAAAGAAAAAAATCGAATTCATTCTTGCATTTGACTGTGTTTTTTCTCTTGCTCGTGGCCAAAACCCCAATTTTTTGTGCTCGCATTCAAGGAGGAGCTGTTTTGAAAACTTATTCATCAACGGTTGTTGTTTCATCGCGAGGATTCTACCATGTCGAGAAGGAGGTGTGAGAGGTAAGGATTGTTTGTTTTTGTTTTGAATTTGTTAGTTTTAGTTTGTTTTTATATTTATTTTTTGACTTTGTAGGAGATGTTAATCAACTTGCAAAACCTCCTCAAAATCCCCAAGAAGCACAACAACAACAAGAGGAACAAAATCCTTAGCAAGCACAATAAGAACAACAACAAAATCCTCAAGTTAATCAACCACAACCTCAATCTCCACCAATCCTTCAACATCCTCCTGAAACTCAACAAAACTTAATGAGTGAAATTGAGAACAATAAAAAACAAATTGAGGATTTAATCAGGAGGTTGAATGATCCAAATAATTCAACCATGGAAAGAATGACCCTAACAAATTCACTGAAAGAAATGTTAAAACATGTAGATTCAATCGACAAACAATTAACTGGTTGGCAGGATAGGAGGTAGGCTGCTAGGACTTATTACCAAGATAAATTATCATGTATAAAGATGTAAAAGATTTAAAAATTAGAAAAAGGTTATTTGTGTGCATTATTCACTGATCCACGGTCAAATGAAAATCTTACCCTCAATGCAAAGAGGTTTCCTATTCATTGGTACCACCACCAAGAGATTAGGAAATTTTTGTGGGATAGGTGGTACATGGTTTTTGATGACCCACCATGCAACAATTGTAAAGTCCCACAGTATTTCCTTAGGAAACTATATTGTGAGTTCATCTTGAAAAAAATCCCAAATTATTTTGATATGAGGGACTTCCAGGGGAGAGGTGGGGGGTTGGCTCAAGATAAACCTGGTGCACAGCAGGATCCTACATGACAAGGGAGAAGACCTCTTGCTAGGTCGCCTCATGAGCACATCATCATCCCTTCCATTGCAAAGAAGAATGCTGATGTAGAGACTTTGCAGGCCATCAAATATTTGACCCAGAGTGTCATCCAACATGCCAACCCTATTCTACAACACCATCCAGGGGAGTCTTCAAGTGGTGGGCTTTGATCCCATTTGTGTCAATCTTGTGGGGAGACTTGTTCATATGACCCCACTGACACTCAGGAAGCTGCTACATATGATTTTTCTGTAGCTATGGAGATGGCAAGGGCATCTGACATTTTGTATGAGGCCTATGGCATTGATACTCAGTTAAAAGTTAGCATGTTCATTGAATTTAATTTATTAAATTTTAATTTTGAAATGCAAGATTAACTAATTTAGTTTTATGATTTTAATAAAATTATAGGGTCATAGTGTTGATACTGGATACACCGGCCCTACACCTACTTATTTCTCCACTACACCTACTATTGAGGTATGCAACTAGTAAAAAATTATAAATTTATTACATGTTAATAGCATTATTTTATGAATGTTATTTTAATATGTGATTTTGGATGTTGAATAGGCTAATATTGGAGGTTTCGAGGGAACACTTCCCAGTGCCAGTGGATTTAGTCAAACCTACATGCAGGTAATAGAATAAAGAGTTTAACTAATGAATTGTACTTAATAGGTTTTTGTAGTTTATATTCATATCGTTGATTACATTGCATTGCATATCTTTCAAACTCAAAGCATTAATTCACATTCCATAACTAATAACTAGATGTTGATAGATGACAAAATTTCAACTACAATATAGTTGTTTAGAAAGTCAACATAAGCAGTGATGCAATTACTTCACATAACATAAGTAATAAGTCTAGGAGAAACTTCCAATTGCATTTTCTTGTCATGGCATTCCATGAGACCACTTTTTACTGAGGCTTCTTTTCAAATAGTTCACTACCTTTTCTATGCTATGGATGCTTAGAAGGAATATATGAAAGAATAATAGTAAGCAATATCATAGAAAAGACAATGAGTTGTTTGAAAAAATTTCCTCAAAGAAATGTGTCCATCACTATGAGACCCAATTTCTTTGAGGCACTTTTTCAAACAACTCACTGCCTTTTCTATGCTACCACATTTTCCATACATGTCTACCAAAGCATTTTATCAAACAATTCATTTCCTCACTGCTATGGATAAAATCTTAAAAAGGGTGCTTTCCAACAAACTAAGGATGCTTGGAAAAAATATATCAAAGCATAACAGTAAGCAATAACATAGACAAGGCAGTTAATAGTTTGAAAAAATGCCTCAAAGAAATGTGGTCTCATGGTGATGGAATGCCATTCCATTCTTCAAACATCTCACCACCTTTTCTATGATACCACATTTTCCATACATGTGTACCAAAGCATTTTATCAAACTACTCACTCCCTTGCTGCTATGGCTAAAAGACTAAAATAGGTGCTTTCCAACAAACTATGGATGCTTGGAAAAATTTCTATCAAAGCATAATAGTAAGCAATAATACCATAGAGAAGGAAATGAATTGTTTGAAAAGAAATGTGGTCTTATGGTGATGGAATGCCATGATGTGCATTTGTTTGTAATGGAATTCCATCACCATGAGACCCCATTTCTTTGAGGAATTTTTTCAAACAGTTCACTGCCTTCTCTATGCCACCACAATTATCATACATGTCTACGAAATCATTTTATCAAACGGTTCACCGACTTGCTACTATGGGTAAAAGCCTAAAAAATACATGCTTTCAAACAAGATATGAATAGGAAAAATAGCAAGCATGATAGGCAAAAATATATAGTTTAATAAGTACTCAAAATTTTGTTCATTATCTCATACATTATAAGTCATGATGTGGATCACTATTGTAGTTTTTGTGATTGAATAATTTATTGTTTTATTTTCAGATGTTATAAGTGGAGACACCTTTGAATGTTTAGATGGAAATGGACATTGGTGTTTCATTTGCTATAGAATCCTTGATGGCTCTGATAGGGGAGGTATGAGGAAAATTACTAAATTTCAATTTACATTCATTGTTATAGATGTTAATTAGTGAAAAATCAAACCATTATTGATTTGTAGTTTAATTTCTATTTGGATGGTTTATACAAGGATTTAGCACGCCTCAACATGGGAATTCGAATATTTCCCTTGTGGAGAGTGATCATCAGATGGCAGTAAGTTATTATTTTGTTTAATATATCATTTTTTTAATGTAATTTCTATATATTAATGCCTTTACTTCTTATTGTAATAGATAAGACTTCACTAAGAACTAGACACTAGGAGGAGTAGCGGAACACTCCTCGACTACAACATAAACAAGTGGCAGACGTATCACCATCCGATCGACAAGCAAATGGAAAGAGTTTATTTCGAGAGCCTGGAGATCAATGACTTTTGATTCCAGAGCCCTTTGTTGTATGCCTATATGACATTTTTGTACATATTTGGTATTGAATATATTTGACATTGTATGCCTATATGGCATTCTCGTAAGCCTATATGGCTATTTTGTACCTATATTTTATACTTATATCGACATATATTGATGTATGCCTACATGGATATTTGGTTAATACAAATCTATATTATCGATGGTGTCCATATTTGCATTATAAATCTATGGTTTAATAGAAATGAGTTACGTGTATTCAAGTGTATGCTTTACAACTTATGTGTATACTTTGTGACTTATGTGTATTCCAATGTATACTTTGCGACTTACGTGTTTTCATGCATATACCTTGTATTCATGCATATACTTTGTATTAATTTGTGTATACTATGTATTCATGTGTATACTTCAAGGCTTACGTGTTTTTGAGTAATTTTGCTTCCCTTATTCACATGTATACTTATTAATTGGTTAGGCCTAGCATTAATCATTTTTGTACTTCATGATTTGTCTTGAATATTAATTTCAATTGATGCTAAACAACTTTATTAGTCGATGCTAAACAACTTCAATATTTCTAGGAATACTAGTAGAGTTGCAAATTCCAAATTGCACAAATTGAAAAGAAAAGATTAACTATAAATAAATGCACTGATTATTAACTTGATAATTGATTAAAAATGAGTATAAAATATATCAAGAGATGAGCCTTCTAGAATGGCAACTGGCAACTAGAAAATAGGCAAATCATTCCCAATAATTTGAAAGTAATAATCCACCCAAAATTGCAATGTGAGAGAAGTGATGCAAAAAAAGGAGGCCTTCAATTACCAATAAAATATTCAACTAATTTTAACAAGCCTTCAATCTCCAAAACCCTAACTATGGTGATTCTATTCACAACTTCACTATTTGCCTTGTAGGCTTGCAGACCTAGTTTCTTGGACCTATCTCACAACCCCACTCTCAAACCCATTAACCAATTATATTTTCAGACACCCTTTAAGGCATACCATAACATATCTCAAAATATCATATAACTCTTTTGGAACAAATCCCTCAAACTGATGCTTCTACGTTGTCCCCTTAAGCCAAATAGGCCTAATTTACAAAGCAAATCTCCTCTAAAAAATATTCCAACCTCAAATACCTATGGATAGTTAGTTACTAGTCTATAAAACCACCAAATCTACAACTTTTAGCCAATGAACCGCTCACTAAGTCCTCTTTATACAAAAACCCTCATTTTTAGCAAGTTACAAAGGGGTTTATTGAAAATCCCACTTCCCAACTTCTTTACACTTCACCAATGCATCAAACATCCTTCAAATAGCCCACACATGCTTAATATATCACCAAAATATTCTTCCCCAAGATTTTTCCTCACCTACCCACCTTTAACCATCAAATTTCACTTAAAACATTCAAATTTGACAACTAGGGCATCGTTCCCAAACCCCAAAATGACCTCTCTTGCTCCCAAAACTATTCAATCAACTAAATCCTACCATATTGGGCCCATTCCACTCAGCTATAGGAGTTACAGTTAGTGGAATGGGCCATAATCACATTTTTATGTCTTCAAAACCTTAAAATTGGAGTTTCAGACCCGCCTACAGGGAAAACTTAATAAGATTCTACAACCCCAATGGGAACAACTCAAAATCAGTCAAAATGATAGATAGGACATTATAACAAAAATTAAAATCAATTTGGAGTCACCATCAAGCCGTACAGGTCATGCAACTACTCTACAACAACAATATTCAATAGAGGGGCCACTGCACTGTTTGCATTTGACACTTTTTCCATCAAGTGAAAACTAGACACCATGAGAAAATGACTCTGAAATAATAAAAAATAAGAGAGGTTATTGTAGAGGGGCCCAACACGATCCCGTAGGCTCAAATAGAGAGTTCGTAAGTGTCACAGTTTTTGAGTAATAGCCCGTCAAAGATTGCTTCCCTTTTGCACTTTGGACCCTTGAGGGATCAATTTTGTTGAACGTAGCTCAGAGAAATTGTACGTGTTTGGGTGTGAAAAAGGACCATGTCTAGCATAAACATACCTATTCAGATGTGTTGGAACAATCTGTTTGGTCATACGAGTTGCAGAATGAAAGTTGCACAACTTTGCAACTTTCAACTACTTGCATTTGACAACTTTTTCCCTATGTAAAAATTCACCACCATAGGAAAATTCCTTCGAGATAGAGAAAACTGAGAGAGGTTATTGTAGAGGGGCCCAACACAATCCTATAGGATTAGATAAAAAAAATTTAAGCATCATGGTATCCGAGTAACAACATGCTGAAGTTTGTAGCCATTTTGCACTTTGGACCTTTAAGGGACTGATCCGATTGAACGTAACTCAAAGTGATTCCATGCATTTGGGTGTGAAAGAGGACCATGTATAGCATAGAAATACCTATTTAGATGCGTTAAAATAGTTTGTTTGGTCACATGAGTTGCAAAACGAAAGTTGCACCACTTTGCAACTTTCAACTACTTGCATTTGACAACTTTTTCCCCAAGTGAAAATTTTTCACCACGGGAAAATGCCTCCAAGATAGAAAAAACCAATATAGGTTATTGTAGAGGGGCCCAATGTGATCCTATAGGATCAAATGAGAATTTTCTAAGCTTCACGGTATCTAAGTAACAACATATTGAAGTTTACAACCATTTTGCACTTTGGACCCCTAAGGGATCGATATGGTTGAAAGTAGCTTAGAGCGATTCCGCATGTTTGGGTGCGAAAGAGGACCATGTCTAGTGTAAAAATACCTATTCAGACACGTTGGAATAGTCTGTTTGGTCACACAAGTTGTAGAATGAAATTTGCACCACTTTGCAACTTTCAACTACTTGCATTTGACAACTTTTTCCACAAGTGAAAATTTGCCACCATAGGAAAATACCTCCAAGATAGAAAAAAATGAGAGAGGTTATTATAGAGGGTCCCAACAAAATCCTATAGGATTAGACTAGAAGTTTCTAAGCGTCACGATATTCGAGTAACAACATGCTGAAGTTTGCAGCCATTTTGCACTTTGGACCCTTAAGGGATTGATCTGGTTGAACGTAGCTTAGAGTGATTCCAGGTGTTTGGGTATGAAAGAGGACCATGCTTAGTGTAAACATACATATTCAGATGTGTTGGAACAGTCTGTTTGGTCACACGAGTTGCAAAACGAAAGTTACACCACTTTAGAACTTTCAACTACTTGCATTTGACAACTTTTTTCCCAAGTGAAAATTTGCCACCACGGGAAAATGCCTCCAAGATAGCGAAAACTGAGAGAGGTTATTGTAGAGGGGCCCAATGTGATCCCATAGGATTAGATGATAAGTTTCTAAGTATCATAGTATCTAAGTAACAACATGCTAAATTTTGTGGCCATTTTGTATTTTGGACTCTTAAGGGATCTATTTAGCTAAATGTAGCTCAAAGCGATTCCACATTTTTGGGTATGAAAGGGGACCATGCTATACCTATTTGGACATGTTGGAATAGTCTGTTTGGTCACACGAGTTACAGAAAAAAAATTTCACACTTTGCAAATTTGCACTGCTTGCATTTGACACTTTTTCCATCAAGTGAAAACTAGACACCATGGGAAAAAAATCTGAGATAAAAACAACTGAGAGAGGTTATTATAGAGGGTTCCAATATAATCTCATAGGCTCAGACAAAAATTTTGTAAGTGCCACAGTTTTTGAGTATTACCCAGTCAAAGATTGTTGCTCTTTTGCACTTTGGACCCTTAAGGGATCGAGCCAGTCAAATGTATCTCAGAGTGATTCCACATGTTTGGGTGTGAAAGAGGACCATTTCTAGCATAAATGTACCATTCCTAGCATAAATCCATAAATTTTGATCAAAGAATCACTTCCTATGACACCAAAACACGAAACCCTCACTTTATGCCATTCCAAAGGGGTTTATTGAAAAACATTGTTCCAGGCTTCTACAGAGCCAACCAAGGCCTCAAAAAGCTTTAGTTATGTTTGCACATGCTTTAAGGTTCATCAAAATTTGTTTCCTCCAAGATTTTCTACAACTTCCCTCCTCTAACCATCAAATTTCATTCAAAATACACAATTTGACAATTAGGGCATCGTGCCCAGGCACTCAAATCACCTTCCTTACCCTTCCAAAGCTTTGAAAAATTCAATATATTCCTGCTCATTCCAAATCAATCATCTCCCAATCTTGCCTAAGACAATTTCACCAAAAGCCAACATCTAAACTCCATTTTTAAGCCAAAATTCACCCAATTTCCTATGGGACAACAACCAAAAACATTCATAAACATTTTACCTACTCCTAAATATTATTCCTATATCTAATCCTACCATTTTGGACTAATTACACTAAGCCACAAAGAGAAACAATAGGTGGAATGAGTCATTTATTCATTTTTAGTCTTCAAACCTTATGATTGGCTATATAGATCCGCAATTAGTAATTTGACAATAAAATTCTTAAAACAATAAATTTCCTTCACTCCAAAGCCAAAACATAGCTAACACCTATCTATACCAATTGGAAAACATTTTAGGACATAATACTTATGTAGGGCCAAGTATAATAGTCTGCAACAGAAAATTCAATTAAGCACACAAAATTACAAAAGAAATCAGGGGATTTTTATTGTTTTTCCTTCACAAAAACCTTCAACAACCTATTCCTTTGAGTTCCCAACATATTTAAAACTTAACCATCCTATGAAAATGTCTCTAACTTCCCTTTGAATTCCCATGACCATTGGGCTTCTTCAATTTTACATTTTTTTGTACTTTTTTCACATTGACAACTTTTCATTTTTTTCAATTTTACATTATTTTGACAAATATGCAACATGAAATCCAAAATGACCCCAAAGCCAACTAACATGACTTATTACATTATAAATTAGTCTAATATGAACTTATTCAATTGAAAAAACTCAAAACACAAAAATAACTTAAGACTTCCATGAACCAAATTTGCTCAATAACCTTGGTGCCCCTGCACCGAATTTCAATATTTGAGTAAATCTCATTACAATGCATTAAGTACTCCGTTCTCATAGATATTTTATAATGTCACTCATACATTCAATATTCTCTTATAATTCCTACATCATAGGTACTCATTATGAGGTTAACTTCAAATGAGTAACTTGAGATTCCCTCACTAAGCTTCACACACTCTTTTATACTGGTTTCAAATCAGAATCGAGATTTGTCAAGATCATCAAAATAAGGATGTTGCATTGGTTTTTTGGCTGAGATTCTCTTCGATGGCTCATAAATGAATATTTTCTGCAAGGAGATACCAATCAATTTTTAGTAGTTTACTTACAAATACACAAAGTAAAAGAAGAAAAATAAAGAACATCCAAAATGGAAATGAAATGAAAATAGATGGAAGGCACTTATAGACAACAAATCCACACTTGTTTCCAACTTAGGAAAAACAAGGCATAAATCTTGATGCTTCCATTGAGGATAGGCATGCCAGTCTCTCAACTTAGTCACTTCTGGTCATATATCTTCACTGGGAGTTCCAAGATACCTATTGCACACAACACCTCTCATGAATAGAATAACTTAAAATTCGAGATGCTCTTATAATGTCTAAATCATAGTTGTTGATGATAAGGTTAACTTCAAATGAATAACTTGAAATTCCCTCTCCAAGCTTCGCACACACTTTTGTAATGGCTTAAAATCATAATTGAGATTTTTCAAGATCATCAAAATAAGGATGTTGAATTTCTCTTGGATGGCTCATAAATCTGTATTTTCTACAAAGGGACACCAATCAATTTTTAATAGGTTACTTACAAATGGGAAAAGTAAAAGAATATGATAGCATTGGAATAAAAAATTTTTTTGTGCATACAAGTATAAATTAATAAGAACCAATGTGCATACTTACAAATTAATCTGACAAGCCATCTGGGTCTGCTCTACTCTTTATTGTGTCAAGTATTGCCTCATGGTCAAACTCACAGACCTTCCACAAGGTCTTTTTCAAAGGTCTACCCCCATATTTAGTCAAATGAACATTGGATGCCATGACAAGGTTCGAGTAATGAAGAATCTTATGATGCGTGTCAAAGTCTTGAAACAACCAATGTTTAACACTTTTATGTGGGTACCTTCTAAGCCATGTTCTAGTAACAACAACTGAGCCTGTAGGGTATTCGTTATTTTCTCCATCTATAACTGGGGCCTCCAATTTCTTTTTTTCCTCAACACAATGAAACAAGTAATAGTATGTTCCCTCTTTGTTGTCTTCATCCGCAATAACTACATAAAAATGCCTTGCATTGATATGTGTAGCAAATCTCTTGAAATTAGTGTTGTCAAATAAAGTTTGCACCCTTGCTACGCTATGAACTGTAGCAACCTATTGACACATGGGAACACTTCGAGGTTGTGGGTGACTTGGGAATGAAGTGAACCTCCAGATTATGGGCTGGCTCCCCTTAAGATAACCTGAGAATACTAAGGAATGATAAGGAAAAGAGTAAGAAGGATATGCTTGAAATGTAAAAACCTATCACTAACAAGTGGTACACCAAAGATAATAATATAATGATACTGATGAAACTCACAGAAATCTCAATAGAGCTGACAATTTCACAACACAGAGATTTATGTTTGCAAAAGAAATTCTATGTAAGGTTCTAACTGTTCTAATGCTTAAACACGAGGAAAACAATGATGTTTTCACATTTATAAATGCAATAGAAAGAGATCACTAACATAAACCTACACTAAGACATAATATTCCTTGCATCCAGTATTGAAGGAATCTTGATAAAATAAAGGATTACAAAAAATTTTATCATGCAACTCACAACCAATACTAAAATAACAAAGAAATTGGTGAAGGAAATCACTTTCTATTGAGAAACGTAGGGAGTCCCTGTATTACAAATATGTAGTATTCAACAAAATTGAGTTACAAAGTCTAAATGATGCTTTCTCAGCAATATCTTGACCAAGAACCTCCTTTACAAAGAGAAAAAAATGCCATATATACATGTGCCTTCAAAATATCATCCCTGCTTTAGGGTTTACAATATGTGTCAGTTTGCAATAGAGCCGACCTTAGAAGAGTTTGAAGAAATTCAAGGATGTATTGAATGCACATACCCTACTCATGTCAGTGAGATCACTCCCAGGTGTGGCCCTTTAGATCTTTTGCAACCATCGCATTAACTTTTGGCCCCCGTGTCCACCCTTGAAACTTCTTTGCAAAGATGCCTTGAATGTTCAGAAGTATTGTCATTACTATCAATCTGCTTTTTCCCACTGACATCCCAGCTATCCTTGCGGCTTCTTCCTTTTAGTTTTCCTTTGATTGGTTGAACAGACACCATGTAATATTTTCAAGCGGTCAAAATTTGTTCAAACAGAATTGCATGTCAGTGAGACACTAGTCGTGTCTCCTCGATGCTTACAATGCTCCACAACAGCTATCAACATAACATACAACTGTTGGCAAGAGCTCATAGCGAGTGGCAAGAGTCATACCAATGTCAAAGATGTCACCCTTAAGAGTTATACCGCTGTGCTCCTCCGTCGGCAAGACAATCACATTCAGAAAGAGGTCATAGCGACCCAAGCACTTCAAAAAGAAAAGGCAGAGTCAGAGTCAGGATGAAAACAGAATCGGGACCGGAGTTGGAATGGGGGAAAGAAACAAACCATTCACTAACTTCACATTCACCACCCCATTTTGGATCCGACCCCGTAGAAGGAAAATACATAAAGAAACAAAACCCAACCAACGACTAAGTCATCAGAACCAGAGGCAAAAGAATAAACTAGCCCCACAGAACTAGAACCGGGTCCAAATCTGGACCTGAAACTTTTTGAAGTTTCAGGTTCGGATTCCGTTATGATCCCACCTTCGACAACATACAAAAAGATGACAAAAAGGGGTGAAAAAGGGAAAGGGAAGAAAAATATCCTATAACCAAATGAAGGGAACAAATAGAAAACAAAAGAGTTAGCGGAACCAGAATCAAAACCAAATCCAAACTAGAAATTTTTTCAAAGTTTCAAGTTCGGATTCCATTTCGATCCTGCCCCCGACAACATACAAAGGCACAACGAAGAAAAAGATGAGAAGGAAGAAAAGAAAGGGAGAATGCACCCCACGAAAAAACATAAAGAAGAAAGGAAAAAAGAACAAAGCTGGCAGAATTGGAACCAGATCGGAACCGAAACCTAGAACTTAAAAAAGTTCCAGAGTTCGGTGACGGTCCCGATTCCGCGTCTGTCAGAAAAAAACAAAAATTCCCAAGGAAGAGAGGAAAATCCTAAGGCACAGAACACAAAAAATGAAAGGAAAAATACTTAACGAAGAAGGAACAAAAAGAAAAGGCAGAGTTGGAGTTGGGATGGAAATCGAATGTGAAACGTTGAAAGAGTTCAATGTTTCGATTTGGTTCCGGATCCGGCTCTGACAAAACAAAAGACAGACTTAGAAGGAAACAACAGAACTCCTAAGTGCCAACCAAACAACCAAAGGCAACAAAAACAAAAGAAAAGGGGGAAAGCAAGGAAAAAACCTAAGATGAAGACCCTCCCAATAAAAACCAAACACCTGCACGTTGGGCTCAACCCTTATGGGAGTCACATTTAATCCACGTGTCAAACTTAAAACATAACTTTCCCCTGTAGCTACACAAGAAGCAAAAAAGTTAGAAAATATGTAACCCCGATGCAAATTTTCCTCCATTTGGCCTTCATGAGCACCTGAAGACATAGATTTCCCATCCTGATTGAGCCTACAGGTGAAAATTGGGTAACACTTCTGGTGACCTTAGCTAGATGTTTGCCTGCTAAACATGCAAACCAGTAGCCTAGGCCTATCCATTGGGCACAGAGTCATGAAGGGGAGACTTAGAAATAGACCAAGAGTAGTTTTGTACATGGCTGTAACTCACTTGTGACTTATTAAAGTAGGTCAAGACACCTAGAAACTTATTTAAAATAGGAAAAACTAAAGTGAAACTATTTACTATTTTAGGACATCGCTTAGGGAATGAAACGACAACTAAACTAAAGTGCGGGAGCACTTATTGAAAACATGAAATCTAACCTAAAGCATGTACAATGATAAATCATACCTCAAAACAGCGTTTGAGGTGAATCCCATTAACTGGGATTGGTAACTTTTCTCCATCCATGTCTAATAACTGGAATGCATTATGCTCTTTGCATTTAGTAATAGTAAACGGACCTACCGAGAAATGATCAAACTTTGTATGCTTTCCTGATCCATTCTTTAGCACATCCCACTTGAGAACAATATCACCTTCTTTAAAAATTTTGGTTTTAGCTTTCTTATCAAATGTTCTCTTTGTTTGGAGCTGATGATACTCCAAAGTTTCCATTGCTTTATCTCTTGATTCTTCAAGCTCCATGAGCTCTGCATATCTCATGGACATCGGGTCCTACTCTTCATACATCTCCAACTGGTGAACAATGTCTAGAGCTGGAAGCTCTACAGACAGAGGTAATGTGGCCTCTTTACCATAAACAAGTACATATGGAGAATTACCAATTGATCTCTTAGGGGTTATCCTATTTGCCCAAAGTGCAGATTTCAATGTGGTATGGAAAACCCTTTGATTCTCCTTCATGGTCTTCTTAATAATTCTGATCATATTTGTATTTGTACTTTTAGCTAAACCATTACCCTGTGGGTAATAATTGGAGGAATTATTCAAATGAATTCCGTGTTTAACAACCCAACCTGTCACTCTTAACCCAAAAAAAGCAAGAGAATTATCTGAAATGATGGAGTCAGGGACTCCAAATCTGGTGATTATATCTTCATAAAAGCTCAAAACTGAAGATTCATTTGCTTCTTTCAAAGCTACTGCCTTTGTCCACCATGTAAAATAGTCTGTGGCAGTGAGCACCCACTTGTGACTAGCACTAGAAGGTGGATTAATTGGTCCAATAAAGTCAATCCCCCATCTCATGAAGGGTTGGTCTACTTGAACTGGATGTAAAGGCATAGCAGGTAACTTTTCCTTTCCTACAAATAAAGCACATTTAATACACTTTCTTAACCATGTATATGCATCTTTAAACAAGTTGGGCCAGTAGTAACCAGCTCTCATGATTTTCCAAGTAGTTGTCCTTGGAGAAAAATGACCTCCCGAAACTCCATCATGAAACTCATGAAGTACCTTTCTTGTTTGATCAACATCAATACACCTTAATAAGACACCATTCAAATCTTTCCTAAAAAGAATATTATCAATGAGGACATAAGGAATTGATTGCAATATGAAGTATCTTCATTTTTCTCTGTCTAGACCTAGTGGACATTCACCAGTACGGAGAAAGTGGGTCATTTCTTGAACCCAACCTGCAACTGATACAGGTGTAGTAGCTTGAAAATTTTGAGGCTCATCAGTATTAGCTAAAACAACACCAGTTTATGATTTCTATACATCTTCAGGGGTTGAGGCAAGTTGCTCAAAAATTCCTCTACCCCTGAAAAGTTTTGTGATGTTGATGTCAACATAAAATTCCATTACTTTTGTGATCCACCCTGCTCTTTTCTCACTTAGATCTTTGTTCAACATAAATTCCTTTACACTTGGGTGTGCAACCAAAATATGAATTTTATTGTTTGAAACTAAAGGTTTAAACTTCTTTAGACTTTTGATCACAGCGAGAACATGTTTCTCAAAAAATGTATATTTATGTTCATAATTAGCAAGTCCTTGACTAAAGAAAGCTATTGGCTTCTCTAAATTATCACTGCCTTTTTGAATAAGCATAGCAGAAATTGAACTAATGCTACCAAAAGCATACAAAAAGAAGGCTTTAGAGAAATCTGGATTTACCAGTGTTAGGGCTATTGCTAAAGCTTCGTTGATTTCTTCAAAGCTACGTTTTGCTTCTCTTGACCAACTGAAAACTGCATTCTTTTTAAGCATGGCCGTCAAAGGCTGTAGTAAATTTGCAACATCAGGAATGAATCTTCTTAAAAAGTTGATTCTCCCTAAAAATCTCTGTACTCCTTTCTTATGATTGGGTAATGGCAGTTCGAGTATAGCTTTAACTCTTTCAGGATCAATGGTAACTCCATCTTTTGATACTATGTGACCTAACAGTTTACCTTCATGAACTGCAAAAATACTCTTTTTCAGATTGAGAGATATTCCATATTCTTTGCATTTTTCAAAAACTTGCTTGAGATGTGACAAGTGCTCATCTGCATTCTTTGAATATACAGTTATGTCATCTAAGTAAACCAGCAGAAATTTCTGAATTAAACTCTGAAATGCCATATCCATGGCATGCTGAAAGGCAGTACCAATGTTAGATAAACCAAAAGGCATTCTCTTGTAGCCCATAGTGCCCCATTTTGTTGTAAATGTTATTTTATACTAATCCTCCTCTTTGACTAGAATCTGGTTATAACCAAAATATCCATCCAGAAGAGAAAATCTCTCTGAACCAGTAACAACTTGGAGAATTTGTTCCATAGACGTTAAGGGATAGTGATCTTTCAGAGACGTTATGTTAAGGTCTGTAAAATCTACACATAATCTTATCTCACCATTCTTTTTTCTAACCAGAACAAGGTTAGAAACTCAGGATGTGTGTTTAATTGGAAATACAATACCCCCCTCGACTAACTTGGTCAACTCTTTGATCATTAACGGTTCGAGCTAGGGGTTCAAGGGTCTTTGTTTTTGTCTAACAGGCTTGGCACCAGGTTCTAACTCAATTGCATGTTGTGCAATATAAGGATCAAACCCTTTTAAATCAAAATATTTCAAAGAAAAAATATCATGATACTCTTGGCATAAAGCAATGAAAGCTTTCTTATCTTTAGCTGAACAAATTTTACCTAATTTGAAAAGCTTACCTTTAAAAATTTCAACTTCCTCATAATGATCTTCTTTGACTTGAATGCTGACCTTACTCTTCTTAAGCTGATCATCATAATTGAATATGGATTCCAAGATAACTAGCCCTTTGGGAAGTTTATTTTTCTTCAGTTGTATCACTTGATCATCATACTGTTGTTTAATCTTTTCCTGGTTCACTACAGAAAATTGATCTTCTTGGAGTAGAAAGGTTAATAACTGCTCATCACTTTCAAATACCTGCCAGTTAATGTTGTTATCAAGAATTGATGGCCTGATAACCACCTTGACATACTATTGTATTTTATCCTTTTTTTATATCACCTGGGATATCAAACTATGCTCCAATTGCTGCAAGTCTATCAACATACTTATTTTGATTTTGTGGAATAGAAATCAGATTGAAAGCGTTAAACTCTTCAATTATGTTCCAAACTTTATTTTTGTACGACTTCAAAGCATCATTATTGGCAACATTTAGTCCTCTAACCTGGTTAACTATCAATTCACTGTCTCCATAGACTTTCAAACAATCAATTCCTCTTTTCCTTGCCCACTCAAGGCCTTGAATGAGTCCTTCATACTCAACACTGTTGTTAGAACATGCAAAAGAAAAATGAAAGGCTAAAAAGTACTTATCACCCTATGGAGAAACCAACATTGCACCTCCACCTGCTCCATTCTTGCTTCTGGAACCATTAAAACACATTTCCCAAAGTTCACTTCGTTGTTGCAACAACTGATTTGTACCCTTTTCAAGGTTTGGAACCTCTGCATTAGGTTCAAGCATCACATAATTACCCATACTGAAATCTTGAATAAAATCTTTAGGACTATCCAGCACATTTTCAGCTGCCCATTCATGTAGCAACACATCAGGAACAACTTCCACTTGAAGCTCTTGAGCAGACGCCAATTCACTCTCAGTAAAAATGGCACAATTTATGTCTACAGCAGTAGGAACAACGTTGATAGGACTTGAGTTATATGGCTCAATGTGATCTTTAGCCAACTTTTCAGATTTAATGGTAACTTTAGTTCTGTATCTTGTTCTAAACAACATATGTGACCAATCAGCTGACACATAACCACCTATCTTAGATGTAAAGTCTCTTGAGAGGCACAAAGAAAAGAAAGGTGGGAGATCTATGACACATATGTCCTAAAGAACTAAAAAATTCGGACAAGCATGAAGGGTAAGACTCAAACCTTTAATAACACCCAATGTATTAACAAAAGTACCATCCAATTGAATCACTCCTTTCTCTAAAGGCTGATACTTTAGTCCAAGCTTGTTAGCAATTTGCTTTGGCATTACTGAGCTACTAGCTCCACTTTCTACCATACAGTTATGAACTAACTTATCACCTATGATTACAGACATGCAAAATAGAGGAGGTTAACTTCTTTTCCTGCCTCTTTGCTGGGTTGTTTATAATTTTCTTGAGGATTATTTGTCAAGACAGTTCTAAATTGACCTATTGGAGACTTAGCTTCATCAAACATTTTTAAGTTTGACAAGGATGACTGTAACATATCTTTTTGACCTAGAATAGCTAATGAATCCCACATAGACATCGTTACATTCATCTTATTCATACTATCAATAATATTATAGGGTAGTATTGGGTTTACTTTATGATGTACCTTTATGCCAGCATGATCATCTTGCAAGTGTGGCTGCTCCTTGACTGGGAGTTGCTGATTTCTTTGCAAAAAGCGAGTCACTTGAGATGTAGATAGTTCTACAACTATTGCTTTTCCTTTATCAGTTGCTTGATCAAGCTCAAAATCTCTTTTCTTTGCCCTTGTGTTAGCTACAACTGGAGAATTATCTACATTCAATCCACATAATTCTTTGCTTTGCCAGTTAAGTAGGGTAGTTTCATTGGTAAACTGATCTTGGTGTTGTGGAGGTGCATCATTGAGTGCATTATACTATGAACTTGAAGCATTTTGTACCATAAATGCTTGATTAATAAGTCCATTTGAGCAAGTGGCTTGATTGTGAGGTTGGTTGCAAGGGTCGTACCACTCATACTCTTCTACTAAGTTGTTTTTAATAGGGACAAGATCCTTAACTACACTAACAGGTGCTGGAGCATAAGCCTGAAAAGGTCTTGTGTTTACATTCTATCTTGGGCCCTAGTAGTTGCCTTGATAAGACTGTCTATTACCTTGATATTGCTCTTGTTGACCTGAATTCTACTGTTGATAAGGCCTGTTATATGATTGTTTCTTTTCCAAGCTCACAAGCTTATTACCAAAAGTCTGTAATAAACTTTTGATCTCTTGTAACTCATTTGAAGAACTTGAGACAAAAGTTTCTTTTGTTATAACAACTGGAACAACAGCTGATACTGTTGGAACAAGTGGCAAAGGTGCAAAAGGTGGTATCTGCAGAGGGATATTCAAATGAATATCTAGAAATATAGGCATTGGTGGCCTAGGATCAAGTTTACCAACTTGTATTAGGCTATTTTTAGCTCTGATTACTACTTCATAAGCATCCGACAAAGACACTCCTCCCATTGACTATATTAAAACTGAAATATCGCTATTTATAGCTCTAAGATAATATAGGAAGGAATATTTAGGTGAAGGCCTCACTGTAGTAGGAATCCTATCCCATGTTCTTTGAAAACAGAAATTGAAATCCATCATTTGCTCCTGAGGGGCTCTCTTTATAGTTGTAAGTTGTTCTACCAAAGACAAGTTATTTGACCTATCTTGAAACTATTTATGCAACTTGTCTCCAAATTCATCCCAAGTTGCAATTGAGCCTACTTTTAAACCCCTATACCATTGCAAAGCTCTTCCTTTCAGTGAAGCAGCTAGCAGTCTCATAGCAACATCCTCTTGAGTTATGTGATGGACTCTGCATAACGAAGCCACATCTCGTATATGTTCAATTGGGGTAGTCTGATCTTCCCTAGTGAAAGTTGGCAAACTTTTCAAAGCTGCCATTGGAATGTCATTGTGCTGTGCCAAATTTAATGGATTGCCTCCATTAAAAGAAACAAATGGTTGATTCCTTGCCATCTGTATAGCAAGAGGTGGATTTACTTGCACTCTAGGTGAAACAAAAGACGAGACAACAATATGGGATCTCAAAGATGGAGGAGCAGATTTGGTTCTTCTAGAATAGAAAAATGTTGTCCCTAGCCTTTTTGTTGCCCTCATGCCTTTTCTCCTTGGTGGGGAAAGCTATAAATATTCAAATGGAACTAAGCTTCTCCTTGTCCGAACTCTTCTCATAAGATGTAAAAGCACTGATTCTAAAGTTATTTCTCTTCATGGAGTTGCCAAGTACACTAAAATAACTTCTACAAAGTATAAAACTTCCTGGTTGCATACCAAACCAACAATATAATGTGGAACTTGTCCCACTGGGTGTGCCAAAAACTGTTGTCAAATACAGTTTGCACCCTTGCTACTCTATGAACTGTAGCAACCTATTGACACATGGGAACACTTCGAGGTTGTAGGTGACTTGGGAATGAAGTGAACCTCCAGATTATGGGTTGGCTCCCCTTAAGATAACCTGAGAATACTAAAGAATGATAAGGAAAAGAGTAAGAAGGATATGCTTGAAATGTAAAAACCTATCACTAACAGGTGGTACACCAAAGATAATAATATGATGATATTGATGAAACTCACAGAAATCTCAATAGAGCTGAACAATTTCACAACACAGAGATTTATGTCTGCAAAAGCGATTCTATGTAAGGTTATGACTGTTCTAATGCTTAAACACAAGGAAAACAATGATGTTTTCACATATATAAATGCAATAGAAAGAGATCACTAACATAAACCTGCACTAAGACATAATATTCTTTGCATCCAGTATTGAAGGAATCTTGATAAAATAATGGATTACACAGAATTTTATCATGCAACTCACAACCAATACTAAAATAACAAAGAGATTAGTGAGGGAAATGACTTTCTATTGAGAAACGTAGGGAGTCCCTATATTACAAATTTGTAGTATTCATAAAAATTGAGTTACAAAGTCTGAATGATGCTTTCTCAGCAATCTCTTGACCAAGAACCTCCTTTACAAAGAGGAAAAATTTCCATATATACCCGTGCCTTCAAAATATCAGCCCTGCTTTAGGGTTTACAATATGTGTCAGTTTGCAGTAGAGTCGGCCTTAGAAGAGTTTGAAAAAATTCAAGGATGTATTGAATGCACATACCCTACTCATGTCAGTGAGATCGCTCCTAGGTGTGGCCCTTCAGATCTTTTGCAACCATCGCATTAACTTCTGGCCCCCGTGTCCACCCTCAAAACTTCTTTGAAGAGATACCTTGAATGTTCAGAAGTATTGTCATTAATGCCAATCTGCTTTTTCCCGCTGGCATCCCAGCTATCCTTGCAGCTTCTTCCTTTCCGTTTTCCTCTGATTGGTTGAACAGACACCATGTAAGATTTTCAGGTAGTCAAAAGTCGTTCAAATAGAATCACATGTTGGTGAGACACTAGTCATGTCTCCCCGATGCTTACAATGCTCCACAACAGCTATCGACGTAACATACAACTGTTAGCGAGAGTTCATAGCGAGCGGAAAGAGTCATACCAATGTCAAAGATGTCTCCCTTAAGAGTTATATTGTTGTGCTCCTCCGTCGGTGAGAAAATTGCATTCGGAAAGAGGTCATAGAGACCCAAGCACTTCAAAAAGAAAAGGCGAAGTCAGAGTCGGGATGGAAACAGAATCGAGACCAGAGTTGGAACAGGGGAAAGACACAAACCATTCGCTAACTTCACATTCACCACCCCATTTTGGATCCGACCCTGTAGAAGTAAAATACGCAAAGAAACAAAACCCGACCAATGACTAAGTCATCAGAACCAGAGGCAAAAAAACAAACTAGCCCGATGGAATTGGAACCGGGTCCAAATCCGGACCTGAAACTTTTCAAAGTTTTAGGTTTGGATTCCGTTACGATCTTGCCTCCGACAACATATAAAAAGATGATAGAAAGGGGCAAAAAAGGGAAAGGGAAGAAAAATATCCCACAACCAAATGAAGGGAACAAATAGAAAACAAAAGAGTTGGTGAAACCAAAATCGGAACCAAATTCGAACTAGAAACTTTTTTGAATTTTCAAGTTCGGATTCCGTTCCGATCCCGCCCCTGGAAACATACAAAGGCACAATGAAGAAAAAGACAAGAAGGAAGAAAATAAAGGGAGAAAGCACCCCACGAAAAAACATAAAGAACAAAGGAAAAAAGAACAAAGCCAGCGAAATCGGAACCGGACCGGAACCGGAACCTGGAACTTAGAAAAGTTCCAGAGTTCGGTGACGGTCCCAGTTTCATGTCTGCCGGAACAAAACAAAAATGCCCAAGGAAGAGAGGAAACTCCTAAGGCACAAAACACAAAAAACAAAAGGAAAAAGACTTAACGAAGAAGGAACAAAAAGAAAAGGCAAAGTCAGAGTCGGGATGGAAACCAAATGTGAAACGTTGAAAGAGTTCAATGTTCCGATTTGGTTCCGAATCTAGCTCCGACAGAACAAAAGACAGACTTAGAAGGAAACAACATAAATCTTAAGCCCCAACCAAATAACCAAAGGTGATGAAAACAAAAGTAAAGGGGGAAAGCAAGGAAAAAACCTAAGATGAAGACCCTCCCAATAAAAACCAAACACCTGCACGCTGGGCTCAACCCTTATGGGAGCCATATTTATTCCACGTGCCGAACTTAAAACATAACTTTCCCCTGCAGCTACACAAGAAGAAAACAAGTTAGGAAATATGTAACCCTGATGCAAATGTTCCTCCATTTGGCCTTCATGAACACCTGAAGACATAGATTGCCCTGCCTGATTGAGCTTGTAGGTGAAAATCGAGTAACAATTAGTCAACATTATGAATACACTACAAAGTAAGATAACAATTTGGAATTTCAAAAATCAAGCAAGTAGATATATTACCTGGTTGAACTAGATCTGATACGTGGCCAAATTCAATTGATGATTCCATCTGTGTTAGTTCCAATGTCATCAGAGGGTGATACATGTGAAGTGGGATAAGATAACTTGTCAACCATTTGTCAACCCACTCTCCTGACTCACAATCATTCCAGGCTTGCATTGTACATGAAGAACAAAAGCATGCCATCTTTTGTGCATTGATACTCCATGAACCTGCATTTGAGTTAAGGAAGGAGTGTAGGTCACTCGATCCTGTTAGTGTACAAAAATCCTCATATGGTGCAATGTTAGTATCATCCATCAACAAAAAAAATCTACAAACTGAAGATGTACCTTCATTACCTGAACCCATCAAAGTATTACACCACTCGATGATTGATTTTGCATCTGTCAACTATGCACTATCTTTATACTTTAACTCTTCTCCTGCTAATGCTCTTTTCATGCATGTTCCTGCACCATCATGCTCCCCCTTTCCATGCCTGACCTCACAAAACTTCCACATATGCTGAACACTTGTAATGATATGCATCCTGCACAACCAGTAGAACATGCGTGAGTTCTTGAACTATGCTGGACAATTATCTGACCATATTATATGCCAATCGTATGCTATGCCCCTCTACACAAAATTACTGTAGAACATTTGGAATCAACCTTGCACAAACTCTCGAGAATGTGTACGATCATCACTAATATAAAAGTGATACTCCCTCAATACCTTCCTTTGGTCCTCTGTACTATCAACTGCATGAATGAATGCTATGTGCACAAATATCGAAACCTATGTAGAGTTGTAATACTATGACTACACCTCATGTTGTGGCCATAGAGTGTAGTTCTTTGCAAACTCAACCACTAATACTATGCTTCCAACTGGAAATGTGTCCTTACATAGCTTGAATTGTGTGTCTAGCCATTGGGCTCTAGGTTTGTAGTTGTCCACAATGAATTACATAGTAGGTTTGTAGTTGTCCACAATGAAATAAAACCTATCCCACCCTCTGTAATTTATTTAACTAGGTTGGATAGGCTTGATATTTTTTGGATAGATGTTTGAATGAGTCTTGGGAGCAGGGGAAGTTGTTTGAGCATTTGGCCATGATGCCCTAGTGGTGAAAATATGCATTTTTGAGTGAAATGGTGAGGTTTGAGAGGGGAAATGTATGTAAACTTTGAGGGAAGAAAAATTTCTTGTTCTTTTGAGTTTTTGAAGATTGAAATCAATATGTTAGAAGCCTTGGTTGACTGTGGAGAAGTTAGGAATGTTGTTTTTCAATAAACCCTAGGGAAAGTTGTGAAAATGGAGGGTTCAAAGGAAAGGGGTTATAGGGAGCAATTCTCTCATCAAAATTTGTCGAATCAGAGGTTTGGTTTCTTTTTTAGTGCTTCCCAATAGAGATTTGGGGGTTGTGAAATGTTTAGAGGGTACTTCCTTTGTAAATCAGACCTAATTGGTCTAGTTGTTCAGCATAGGAAGCTTGTTAAATTGATGGCTCCATATTGGAATTTGTCATAGATGATTACAAGATGGTTGAGAGTTGGTTTCTATAGTTTGTGTAGATCATTTGGAAGATGTTTGAAGTAGAGGTTAAGTAAAATAAGGCTGGGAAGGTATATTTCCTATAAACCCCTATCATATCTAGACAATGATGACCTAAAATGAGGGTTTTACAATATAGTGAATTATTGAGTCTTTCTATCTCTCAAAGTTGGTGAAATCAAAGTTTTGAACCTTGTCTCAATGCTTCCCAAGGTTACTTAATGGTTTGGAGTTGTTTTGTTGATAGTTTCTTCACAAAATTGACCTAATTTGGTGCATTCTACTGTGGGATAGTCATTTTTGTTGATATATTTTCCAAAGTAACATACCCTATTGTTCAAGTATGTTAAATAATGTTGAAAAGGGTTCTTGAATATACTTTTTTTTTGTAAAGGTTCAAGGTGGCTTAAGAGAAACACCTGATTTAGGGGTTTGGAAACCTACTAGGAATTTGGTGCCTTGACTGCTAGAAAGAATAATTTTGTACAAACAATGATTTGAGTGATGGATTTTGGTTTGAATCTATCTAAGTGATGTTGGTAGATATGTATTAATTCTTGGAAAAAGTTTAGAAAGCAAATTTTTTGTTTTGGTGTTTTGAGTAATGTGGAACCATGGTGCAAATTGGTGACTTGAGTATGCATTTTGATCAAGATTGAATGTTTTAGAGTTTTCTCACAAGGTATTTGGTTTATTTCAATATAGAGAATGATGATTATAGCGTCTTATAATTTTGATAAAATATTATAAGCTTGAATGGTTGGTTTGTTGTCATTTTTCCTTGTGGAGCAAGTTGCTCTGAATAGTAAATTGGTGCATGTTGAATGAATGGATGGATTTAGAGTTTCCTAATCAAGTTTTTGCTTTGTTCCTATTACAATTATGATGGTTGAGATTTTTTTGAGTTTGATAAAGTTTTGGAGAAATTTTTTATGATTTGATGCTTTATAGCAATGAAGTGAAAATGAAGGGTTCTTGTTGAGAGTTGAAATGAGTTTTTGGCGAATTGTCAATTGATCTTCTCAAGTTGTGTTTAGGGTTAGAAGTACCCTTGATGGTTTGTTGTTTTTGGTAGATGCTCTGTAAGATAGGCTACACCTTTCCCCATGTTTCTAACTTATCCTTGAATAAAGAGTCTTGAAGCAATGGAGAGAAGGTAGAATCCCTTGTAGGTAGACTAATCAAGGAAACATTTAAAATATATCACAACATAGGTGATGAGGTAGATTTAGTGATGAGGTAATTTTAAAATAGAGATGAAAAATAAAATGGTTTCAAAGAGCTATCAATGTGGGAGGAGTATATTCCAATTTTTTAGAGACATGTATGGAAAATTTGGTAGCATTGACAAGGCAATCAGCTGGTTGGTATAACTATTTGATAGAATACCTCATGAAAGCTTTGGAGAGTGGTATGCACATCCATAATAAAGGATTGAGAAATGATGTTTTATTTTACTTCCTTAAAACTTATGTCATATTCATGTGTATACAAAATGTGGAAGCATACACAAGGTAAGTCAATTGTTAAATAACAAAATGCCTCAAATAGATGTGGTTTAAAAATGTAATTTGCAAGTGTATAGAATTGTGTAATTTAAAATGTGCATTGACAACCTAAGGTTATAATGACAAACAAACAATGATCGACATGGAATATGAAAAATAAAAAAAATGAAAGCAAGTCATAATAGAATGAAAGAAAATGTGTAAAGACTTCACATACCTAAAAAACCAGAGTTTTCAATGGAGGAGTTCTACCCAATTATGTAGCCTTTGCTTCTTCTTTCTTCAAATTCCTCAACAGTTTGACTTTTTCAAAAGCTTTTTCCCCTCCAAACTTCAATTGTATATCAATTTTCACTTGAATTCAAACTTGAATTGATATTATATGCCTTTC
>VDFB02047230.1:599082212-599119813 GCA_007258455.2 Sequoia sempervirens
CTCTACCCTATTCCCTTAATCCTAAACCCTCAAACCTTAAACCCTTAAACACTCAACCCTAAAAAATCAACCCTCAACACTCAACCCTTAAACCCTCTAACCTCTACCTTCTACCCTCTACCCTCAACCCTCAACCCAATACCCTCTACCCAATACCCTAATCCCTCAACCCTTAAATACTTAAATTAGAGAAAAATTTCTACCCTAATCCCTAAACCATCAACCCTTAATCCCTCAACCCTTAAACCCTCAACCCTCAACCCTCAACCCTCAACCCCTATAACCTCTACCCTATACATTGGATGCTCAACCCTAATCCCCCAACCCTATATCCTCAATCCTCTACTGTCAACCTTAAACCCTCTACCCTCTACCATATAAACCATTAAACACTCAACCCTTAAACCCTCTACCCTCTACCCTCAATCCTCTACCCTCTACCCTAATACCTCAACCCTTAAACCCTTAAAACCACTTAGTAAACTCTCTACCCCAATCCCTCAACCCTCTTGACCCTTAATCCCTCAACCCTTAAACCCTAATCCCTCAACCCCTATACTCTCTACCCTATACAATGGACCCTCAACCCTAATCCCCCAACCCTATACCCTCAATCCTCTATTGTCAACCTTAAACCCTCAAACCTCAACCCTTAATACCTCTACCCTCTACCCTCAAATCTTAACCCTCAACCCTTAATCCCTCAATCCTCATACCTCAAACCCTAAACCCTCAAACCTAATACCCTCTACCCTATACATTGTACTCTCAACCCCAATCCTTCAACCATATGTACCCTCAACCCTAATCCCTCAACCCTATACCCTCAACCTAATACCCTAATCCATAAACCCTATAGGTCATCAACCCTATACCCTATATTCTCAACCCTCTACCCTATACATTGGATCCTCAACCCTCATATATCTATGTCCCTCCCTCTTCTCTCCTTCTCTCTATCTCACTTATCCCTACATCTCTCTATCCATCCATCCCTCCATGTATACCCTAATCCCTCAACCCTAATCCCTCAACCCTTAAACCCTTAAACACTCAACCCTAAACCCTAAACCCTCAACCCTTAAACCCTCTACCCTCTACCCTCTACCCTCAACCCAATACCCTCTACCCGAAACCCTAATCCCTCAACCCTCACACCCTTAAATCCAAGAAAACTCTCTACCTTAATCCCTAAACCATCAACCCTTAATCCCACAACCCTTAAACCCTCTACCCTCTACCCTAAACCCTCAACCCTTAAACCCTAATCCCTCAACCCCTATACCCTCTAGCCTATACATTGGGCCCTCAACCCTAATCCCTCAACCCTATACCCTATACCCTCAATACTCTACCCTCAACCTTAAAACCTCAACCCTCAACCCTTAAACCCTAAACCCTTCAACTCTCTACCCTCTACCCTCTACCCTATACATTAAACCCTCAACCCTCAATTCTCAACCCTCAACTCTTAATCCCTCAACCCTCAATCCTTAAACCCTAAACCATAAACCCCTATACCCTCTACCCTTTACATTGGACCCTAAACCTAATCCTTCAACCATATAACCTAAAACCTATACCCTAAACCCTCTACCCTCAAACCTAAACCATAAACCCTAAACCCTTTAAACCTAAACCCTTAAACCTTCTACCCTATACCCTCAACCCAATACCCTCTACCATCAACCCTAATTCCTCAAACCTCAACCCTTAAATCCTAATACCCTAGAAACCATCAACCCTACATGTCCTACACCCTAATCCCTCAACCCCTATTGATTTCTCTCTATCTATACATCTCAACTCTCCTTCCCTCCCTCTCTCCTACCTTCTCTAATTGTCTCTATATACCATCTCCCTCTTTCTACGTACCTCTTATTCAATCAATCCCTACCACCCTCTCTCTATCTCCCTCTATCTATCTCTCTCTATCTCCCTCCCACTCTCTCTCACTCTCTCTCTCTCTACCTCTCTCAGGTCTCTCCCTCTAGCAACCTACCTAGGTAACTCTCTCTCTCTCTCTCTCCCCTCTCTCTATCTATCCCTCCCACCCTACCTAGATAAGTACCTCTCACTCAACCCCATATTTCTCTCCCTCTATTAGGTCACTCCCTCCCACACCCTCTCCTTCTCTTAGGTCTCTCACTCTCTCTCACTCTCTCTCCCACTCCCTCTCTCTCACACTCCCTCTTACTACCTATCTATCAAGTCTCTCCCTCTCACTCCCTCACACTCTCAAGTATCTCCCTTTCACACCCTACCTACATAACTCTCTCTTTCTCTTTGTATATCTCTTCCCCCCCTCTCTCTCCCTCTCTCTCAATTCTCTCTCTCCCACCACCCCTCTCTCTCTCTCTCTCCCTCTTAACCCTACTCTCACTTCCCCCCCCCTCTCTCTCTCTCTCCCCCCTCTCCCTCTCCCCCTCCCTCTCCCCCTCCCCCTCCCACCCTACCTAGACAACTCTAGATCTCTCTCTCTCTCTATTAAAATTATCCCTTCCTCTATAGACATACATAAATACATACATACAATCCTACATACATAAAAGCATACATGTACATGTGTAGATAAAATATTACATACATATAGGCATACATACAATATAGATGCATTGATACATATAGGCATACTTGCATACATACATGACATACAAGCATACATGTGCATACAAACATAAAAATATATAAACATACATTCAATAGAGTAGTATTTAGCATAAATCAAGACATAACGCGAGTGTGTTATACCATGCTCACGTTATGTATTGCTAGACATGTTCCCCACACATGCAAAAAACCATGTCAAAACTAAGATATAACGTGAGCGTGTTATAACACGTGTTCGTTATATCATGCTTTTGGAATCACCAAGCCTTGGGATTGGTATTTTCCTTGGAATACCAACCCAAAGGCTTGGAAGGAATTCCCAACGACCAGAGACATGTTTTTGCAAATTCTACAATATTTCACATAATCGATTTTGTGCTCACCATCAGGATTGTATGTAGTTCAATATCAAACAAATCAAACATCTGGGTAATGTTAGGTTATGTCTTAGCTATCCAATCATGTAATTTTTTCACTTTCTGACAATGTTAAGCCTTCCATTGGAATGCGTGGGTATTATGGTCTTTTCTGGATGATTAGACACTTCACATAGGTGATGCTTATTGGAAGTTGTGGGCATTCAAATCTAAGATGCATGAGTATCCTTACCATTATTGTTCTTGGTACTTCTCTTGGAAGACTCTCACGCTTTCTGGGTGTTCATTCCCTTTTTCCTTATTGTTTTTCTGTCATTGTGTGTGGTTTCTCTTTGCAATTGCAAAGATCTCGATGATGGGTGGGGATAGGTGCAGAATGGAACCACTTTCCTATGACAACCTCAAGTCTAATGCCGATGTTTGGGCTATCCTGCAGAAGGAAGGGGTGACCCATTTTATGGAAAGGTTGCATGTTTTTAAGTCCAACATCTCCAAAGACTTCCTTGATGCCTGGCATGGTTGTGTTCTCAGCTTATTTAGAAGGGATACCACAATTAATGAGAACTTCATTGCTGAAGTGTCTGGGATGTTGTTGTTGGAAGGAAGTTCTACAGAGATAAGGACCTCTCATAGTTGGCTAGGCAAAATTTTCTCCAGGATAAAGAGCATGCTAAAATGGTTAGACTAGATTGTGGCGGGTATGATAGGACTAAAATTAAACCTATCTAGTAGGATGTGGTGATGGCATTAATGTGATACTTCACCCTGGATGGAAGATACATGGTGTTGTATGGCCACCACTTTGTTTTTTTGAATCATTTCCAACATGGTAAGCTCATTTCCTTCCCATTTTACCTATTCTTTCTTTGAAGGAAGGAATTTTGAATTTCAAGAAGAACCCTAGAAACCTTTTTTTGCATGAGGGCTTGATGTTGCTTATAGTTGAGTTTATTAAAGCTAACTGTATTTTTGATGCTCCCCGTTTCCCTATTCTGAATAAGAAGAGGAAAGGGAGTGGGAAATGTTGGGTTGAAGAGGTTCTTGAGAGTGAGGGGACCAAAATTGAAGATAATTCAAAGGGGTGGTATGATGGGTACAATACTGACCTTGACTATACACCCTTGTTTGGTGGGAAGAAACCCTCTGCTTCTAAGGCCAAACCTTCCCTCTCGCGAGTTAAGTGCAAACTGAAGGAGGTTTGTGATGAGGTTGCAGAGGAGGGGATTTGTAGAGGTAAGAAGGCCAAGAGCCAGTGTTTGGGTTCTAAGGATATGAGGGATAAGCTTCCAAAGGTAGCTGATGATATTCTAGATGGTGTGGCAGAAAATTTGGGAAATTTGAACCCGGTTCATGATGGTGGTGGTGGGACCCGTTTTGTTGGTAAGGTGAATAGTGTTGTTAATGTGGATGAGTCTACTCATGAGTCAACTTCCTTGGACATAGGTAAGTTATCCCTAATGTCTTTCAGGGTGAGGATCTGCCTCCTAGTTCACGTCAAGTCAAAGGTTTGTTTTGGGGGGCCATGGGATTTTTGCAAGCGTCGAGTATGGTGAAAGAAGGGGCAGAAATTTCTTTTAATTTACTGATGTGGTTAGTTAATGAGGTGCAAGATCTCCACAACAAGCATGACACTATCACCAAGTGCAATATTTCCATGCTTCGTAGTCTCAAGGAAAAGGAATCCATCTTTGGTTTGTCTAAATCAATGAATTATAGTATCAGTTGTGTCGTGGATTAGTTGGATAACCTGAAAAAAGACTATGTCTTGAGGTTGTTGTTGGAAAATAATCACAAGCATATGCATAAGGACTTGGACATGCTCATTAATCTTAGCAAGGAAAAGGTTGAAGCCTTGACTGAAGGTCTAATTTTCCTCAACAAGAAGGCAAAAGAATGGATGGGAAAAGGTCTTTTTGGTGATCAGATGACTTAGGAGAGGGGGAAGAGTGCAGACAAGGACATGCAGACCATGGATTTGGGTGTTGGTCCAAGTGTGCGTATTCAGAGTAAAACTAAGAAATGAAAAATGGTCCCTATGTATGATGTGGATGACATCATGGAAATGTATGATAGGTTGGTGTTGAAGGACTTGGAAGCAGTGAGGATGCTCAAAGAACCTATCTAATGGTTGTTTATTGTACTTTTTTGTCTTTTTTTTCTACTACTAGTTTTTGCTGATGGGTCACTAATGTCTTTGTAATCAACTTGTTTTCAATTTCTTGGGTGGGAAGTCTACTGTTTTATCTTTGCTACCACTGTTCCTTTTTGTACATGGTTTCAGGAACCCTTCAAAATCTATTTATCCTTAATAAAAAAAAATGATTTATTTAACATTATTTAAATTGGTTGACCTCAACACAAAAAATATCGAGGTGAAGTGTCTCATTATTTTCCTACATCCCCATTTGTTAAATAACACTAATGATTTATTTATTTACTTAAATCCTATGTCCCTACTACACTAGATCAAATTTTAGAATGAATAACTTATATAAGTAAATTTGATATTGCAAGATCACATAGGTGGATTCATCCTCAAGAAGCCTTGTGTATTAATTCAACTAGCTTAAGTTCGTAAGGTGTCTCTTAAATTATCTTATAAAGATCTATGGTTCTTTTAGGAATTATTTCAAAAGTGACTTCAAGTTATGCCTTAAGTGAGGGTCCTAGTCTCATTGTCCCCCACCATGCTCAACTTTCTTAATTAAATGATTTTAATGAAGTAATAGTAATTTAGTAAATAATAGGATGTGCACTCATTTCTAACCATTGGATGAGATCTAATATGGTCCCTTAGATCTTAGGGAAACTATGCAACCCTAACTCATAAGCTCTCTTATAAATTTTACTTTTCTCTTATGATCTTCTCCATTATTTTGTAGGTTTGGAAGGGTAGTTGAAAGATGGAGGAAAGGGTGCTATATTGCAGCCAAATCCCATATATATATATATATGATTTCAATAATCACTATTCATTTTATTTTCAGCTGCAATATCCATGTAAATACATTGTTGGAAGTATATATATACAAGGTTAAATCAGTATATAACTTCAGATGTATATACATTTTTATATTATATTCACATTGTTCGTTTGTGTATATACACAAACTTAAACAACAATATATTAACCTCTTAGTGAATATAAATGAATGCACTATCCTTTATTTATTTATTTTTTAACATAATATATATAGGTGATTTTCTTTATGCCCTGTTAATTTTAATATATATATATATATATACAAGGTTAAATTAGTATATAACTTCAGATCTATACATATTTTTATATTATATTCAAATTCTTATGTTGTGTATATACATAAACTTAAACAACAATATATTAACCTCATAGTGAATATAAATGAATGCACTAACTTTATTTTTATTTATTTTTAACATAATATATACATGTGATTTTTCTTTATACCTTTTTAATTTTAACACGGATTTAAAACCACTATGAATATTTTTTTTGAAGCTAGGTATCTAGCTTTTAGGGGGCCTATGACTCCATCCTTTGGTAGGTCGTGGACTTACCCATAAGGGCAGTGGGCCTATGGTGGCCATGCCCCCTTTAGGGGGGTCTTAATCCCCACAAGGGTCGACTCCCCTCTCCCTCACCTTCAATTAGGGTTTGGGGCTAGCACCCCCCTGCCATTATCCTTTCTTTGGTATAAAATAACTTTTAAATTTTATTTAATTGTATTCCTTTCTTTCTTTCTTTATTTTATTTGAACTCATTATTTTCTTATTTTAAAAAAAATCTAGAATTTAAACTTTGTTTTAATTAGATCAAATAAATCTTAAATACATATTATTTATAATAGATTATATATACAAATATATGCATTTATAATTGTGTAAGATACACACACATATTCATTTTTGAATCTACTATACAAAAGTGCATAAACATATATACACATATATATTTCTTCTTGATGCAGGAGTATCTAAGGGTACCAAGTAATCCTGCACAACCAAAAATATTTTAAACTTTTATGCTTGTGTTTTATTTTGATTTTTTGACTACAGGTGTAAATTGTTGAAATTTTCAACTCATCCAATGTAGCATAATATGGTGATGGATTGTGAGAAAATCAATTAATTAATTGATTCATTTTTTTAATTGTTTTAAAATATTTGAGAAGTGTTAATTTTCTAAAAAGGAAAACTTCCATGTCCAAGCCTGTGAGTGGACAATTATTGCAAATTGTAACTCCATTCAAAGCAAATTGAAATTTCATCTTGTTGGACTAGAATGATGGGCATTGATGGAATGGAGAGAGTGGGTTTAAGGCAGGAAGAAAATTTTGAATTTCACATTGAATGCACATGTCAAGAAGAGGAAATCCATGTTAGGAAGGAGTAATGAGAATTCTGGAGGTTTGACTGGCATATTTTTATTATTGGGAAAAGAGAAAAGATTGTTTGGGTCATAACTATGAGACCCAATCTCAGTAAAATGGCCATAACTTTCTCATATGATAACAAAATCAAGAATTTCAAAATGATCCAGAAAGTTGGAAATGAGGCGCACCAAACCCATAAACTATTTGAGGAGATTCAGATGAATGAGGGATCAATGCGAGGCAGAAAGTGACATATTTTCTTGTTGCAATATGAAAAAGAAGCTTTAATAGGAAACAAATGAGAAGAATATGTGAAAAATGGTGATTGCAAGTGAGGAGGAAAGATTTGATGTTATGTGAGGAGTGTTGCAGATTTTTGTATGTTGAAATCTCGGATTGAAAGGAAACCCGTGAGCTTCATGTTTATGTAGTAATTTTTAGTTGTAAGAACTTATTGTATGTTGCTGATTTCTCTTTCATATTTGAATAACAAAGTATATTGTTGCCTTCTTGCATAGTGTTGTGGTAGTTGTTTGATTTCAAATTTGAAGGGAGAGTTTTTCTCTTCATTAGTGGTATCAAAGTGGGAGTTCCTAAGTGTTCACCAGGACTTGTGGTGGTGTTGTATGTAGACAAATTGTCGAACGTGAGGCAGTCTATACTTAAGAGGTTGAAGTTTGAGAGTGTTTGGAAAGTGTTTGATGAAATGTTAAAGAAGAAAGGTTACAAGATTGGCATAGTTGTGTATACAAGTGAACATGATGGAGAAAATATTCTAGAACTATACTTTGAGAATATTGTGAATAAAGATGGTGAGATTGTAGTAAAGGATGAAAAGCAAAGAGAAAGTGCAACAATCAAAAAGGAAAATTATGTTGTAGAAGAGGGGTTGATGCAAGAAGTTGGGTCCACAAAAAGCTCAAAAAGTGGAAGTGTTTTTGTTGTTTTTCAGAATTTGTCACACTTGGACTGAAAATTTGAGGCACTTACACAATGAATCTTAAAAAATGTTAGTAATATGAAATTTATCATTTTGAATCTAGTTTCCAAATATGTAATTTATTCAAATACCCAAATGATAGAAATTAAATTTTGATAGGGATGTATAAAAACCACTTTTTAAAAGTCCCTATTTTTTTACCATACCATGCACATGTATGGACATCACTTTTTGACCCAAATAAAAGTATTTTTCTAATTCCTTTTGGGGAAAGAGAGCTAACAACATGAAGATTGATGCAAAAAAATTCTTGTAATTTTTTTTTGAATAATTTTTTTTTTAATTGAATTTTTATTGGCCTTAATTGTTTCTAAAAATCAATGTGTACAAACAACATAATTGGACCTAAGCTAAAAAAAAAATGATTTTTTTTTTCATTGTGTAGAGAATTGTCTAAAGATTGATGCCATATAATTTTTTTTACAAGAAACTTGACCAAAAAAACGTTATTAAAAAATGAAAAAAACCTGATATTTGAAGTTTAAGGACTAGTTTACTAAGAAATTAATTAAAAAATAACAAATATAATCCAATCTTAATAAAAATTATATGTTTGGAAACTAGACATCGTGTTCTCTAATGGGTTTTAATTTTGTAGATTGATTGAAAAAAAAGTTCATCAGCCATATTGCCAAAGTTGGACATTCTTCTTCAATCTGCCTTAGTTTTAGTTTGTAGGTCAAAGGCCAAGGGTCAAGTTGCTAAGCCTTTTTCGAGCCTATAATTGAGGCAACATGTGGGTTGGGAATTCAAAATTTTAAAAATGTGTATGTGTTTTTAAAAATGCATACGTGTTACAAAATGCATATGCGTTCTTTATTTTCTTGATTATTTAAAAAAAAATACTTTTTAGAAATGCGTACGCATTTTGAAACACATGCGTTTCTAAAAGGTATTTAATTTTTTCAATAAATTACTTGTACGTGTTATAAAATGAGTACACGTTCTCTATGAGAAGTTTTTTTGGACGAAACTTCCCCTCTTCGTGGACCCCTCTTCGTGGACCCAACTTTTTGCTTTTACCAAGAGCTAAGTCCTTTTGAGGATATGAAGATAGTGATGATAGTGAGTAGCGAAGGTGAAAGTATTGCAGCTGAAAGTGAAAGAGTAAAAATTGTAGCAGTTGAGGATGTTGCAGTTAAAACAAAGCATGTAGTGATGTATGAGGATCCAGTGTTCAATGAGGAACCTGATGAAGACCAAGAGTTTCTTGAGGAAGAGATTGCAGAGATAAAGAAGTTGTTCAATGCAACAACAAAGACAATAACATTTAGTAGTGAGGAAGAAGATGTTGTGACAAAAGAAGTCATCGAGGTAAAATTTGATTTTTATGAGTTTTATAATGTTGAATTTGTAAAGGATTTGCATTGTGAGATGAGAGAAGAGTTAGAAAAGAAAAAGTATTGTGAGGATCCAAAGTGGTATATAGATGTATACTTGCAGGTAGAGGCTATGGAGGAAGCTACATGATATATTTGGTGGAGGTGGTCAATTTGTGGTAGGTCAAAACCCATGAGAGAGGAGAGGAGTAGAGAGATTATTTGGAGGAGGATGGTACATGGTGGATACAAGTCCACAAGAGCAGAGGAGAATGGTCAGAAAAGTTGTTGGAGGAGAGAAAAGCTAGTACCAACAAGATGTTGGAAGAAGAGGAAGAAGAAAACACTTTATGTGCACTTTGGACAGTGATAGAGTTCGCTGCAGATTGCTTGCAATTTGAAAGAATGGTTCTACCATTCAACTCCACTTTTGTGATCCTATGCTCACAAACTTTATACTCTAGCTATCTAATGTAGGAGCATCTAGGGGTACCAAGCAATCCTGCATAACCAAAAATATTATAAATTTTTATGCTTGTGTTTTATTTTGAATATTTTTTGATTGCAGGCGTAAATTGTTGAAATTTTCAACTCCAACATAGTAGAATTTGGTGATGGATTGTGAGAAAACCAATTAATTAATTGATTCACTTTTTTCTATTGTTTTAAAATATTTGAGATGTGTTAATTTTCTAAAAGGGAAAACTTCCATGTCCAAGCCTGTGAGTGGACAATTGATGTAAATTGTAACTCCATTCAAAAAAAAAATGTGCATCTTGTTGGAGGACTAGAATGAGGGGCATTGATGGAATGGAGAGAGTGGGTGTAAGGCGGGAAGAAAAAATTGAATTTTCACATTAAATGCACATGCCAAGAAGAGTAAATCCATGCCAAGAAGGAGTAATGAGCATTCTAGAGGTTTGACTGGAAAATTATTATTTTTGGGAAAAGAGAAAAGATTGTTTGGGTTGTAACTGTGAGACCCAGTCATAGTAAAATGACCATAACTTTCTCACACGATAATGAAATTAAGAATTTTAAAATGATCCGAAAAGATGAAAATGAGGTGCACCAAATCCAGAAACCATTTGAGGAGATTTAGAAAAATGAGGGATCGGTAAGAGGTAGAAAGTGATAGGTTAGGTTTTCTTGTTGCAATATGAAAAAGAAGCTTCACAAGAATCAAATGAGAAGAATATTTGAAAAATGGTGATTGCAAGTGAGGATGAAATATTTGATGTTATTTGAGGAGTGTTGCATATTTTTGTATGTTGAAATATCAGATTGAAAGGAAGCCCATGAGATTTGTGTTTATGTAGTCATTTTTAGTTGTAAGAACCTATTGTGTGATGCTAATTTCTCTTTCATATTTTAATAACAAAGTATATTGTTGCCTTCTTGCATAGTGTTGTGTTAGTTGTTTGATTTTAGATTTGAAGGGAGATTTTTTCTCTTCATCACTTCTTTTCCTTTTGAGATAATTTTTAAATACATACATTTATTCATTTATATATACATACTTAAAATCCCCTGAAGACTTTATAAAACATTTAATATTATCCATTTATTTCAAGATTTTTAAAAAATAATCTAGTAATATTTAAGTGTAAGAATATGTTTTAAGTGGAGTTCTACTAATAGACTATTAGTAAGATATTTGGAACACTAAATATTTCCTATGATTTATAACTTTATACATATATACATATATATACATAGATATGTACATATACACATATATATCTACATATACATATACACACATACACACACACAGATATATATATATATATATATATATATATATATATATATATATATATATATATATATATATATATATATTGAAAACTCATTGATATGGCCTTTGAGAGGGACACAATGGAGATGAAACCATAGAGATAGGATAGAATTGTTGAACACAATGTTGTGCTACGAGGGGGAGTGAATCAACATAAATTAAAATTTAACCATTTCAATTTGTAGATTAAACAAAATGCCACATAGATTGAAAAAGATTAGAAGAGAAAACATGCACCACACAAAAGACACTAGGATTTTTACATGGAAAACTCAAAGAGAAAAAACCACAGTGAGGATTAACTCACAATATTTGTAGCTCACTGCTAATAAGAATTACAATGTTGTTTAAGGCTCACTTCCTATGGACTTGTAGACTAAGGTGTACAACCTTAGGGAAAGATACAAAGGATCTTATGAGACTCATTGTCTCAGAGTAGGACACATGAAAATTATAATGAGAAATAAGAATATGAACTAAGTTATGAAGAAGCATTCAACATGTGTTGATATTTTAATCCCTTTTCACACAATTAAACCTTCACACTAACTTCACACACTTCATCTTCAAAATTCTGCTCAGTCACACTTCTTTGACATTCAACACTTTCATAAATGAGTTTGATCTTCTATATATATCCTTCACAACAACTCAAAACCTCAATTAGGTTGGCTCCAAGACAACCTTTTAGAAGAAATGTTTGATATCACACTGGTCAGCTCCAAACATATATAATATTGAAAGAAAAAAATTATGGATTAACATATGAAATTACAAGACCCAAACACATCATAAAATATTTACCAAAACAAGATTTATTAATCAAGATCAATTACAGATGAATGAAATAGGCATGTCAACCCAAATAATGACAACACCACCAAAACTGCCATTTGTTCATCTTTACACCATGGGGGGAGACCAAACTATCATGTGGATCAAGATGAAATCATTGTAGTCCATGCACAATATCTCTTCAATCATTTCTTGAAGTTTCTAATCATCATATGTTATCATAGCTGAAGAAACCCACTAGATACACATGGACAAAGCATTCCAAACAAACTGTAGAAAACTGTTATCTAAAAACTAATCTTGTGAACACCCTAAAACACTTGATACTTGCATGGAAGGAATCATATACCTTTTTGAACATATACCAAAGTCCGCATGGTCACATCAATTTCATTGGAGGAATGCAAAGCATCCCAAAATTCATTCATCAATAATTTAGAGCACAAACTAGAACATTACCACTTATAACTTTCACTGTAGAAGGTGTGATGATGCAATGAGACCTTGGATATAACAACTTCACATCTCAACCATCTTATCTTCTGAACCATAATACAAAAACTTATTTTGTGGAAGTATGCAAACCAAAAAGCATGACTCTATCATAGTGAATACCATAGTAAAGCTTTTATAACTTATATCATTATGTGTGGTACACCAAACAAGGATGATATCAATGTAAGCATGTTGTAAACATATCATAACATATGTTCCAACCTCTGCATCACATTTAGGTCACTATTTTCTTCATATAACATTAATACCAACACATATCAACTATAAGGGTAAGTGCACCAAGTTGTGACAAAAAAGATGGCACTTTTTTTTTACTTGAAATGACAATTTGGTGAGTGCCAAATGACTTAGATGATAGAGCCTAAGGCTCGGTATTTCAAAATGTAACTCATTTTGCAACTGCCGAATTTGGTGCTTGCCAAATGAGTGCATCATTTGGTGAGCAACAAATGTGAAGCATGACGATTTTTTGCTCTTTATTTTTTTCCTTGTCTTTGTCTTTGTCTTTCTCTGCCAAGGAAACTATATATATGAAATGAACATTTAAGTATAAGTTGAAATTTACATATGGACATTTACTTTCTTATACTTTAAGTTATATTTCATGTATATAGTTTCAGGATGTTTGAGAGTGGTTTTAGATCCCTTGGAGTTATAATGAAAATTCTAGTTTTTGGAAGATCTTATAATTTTTTAGACAGTCAAATTTCAATAATCAGTGTGTCAAATTTCAGTAATCATGAGGTCAAATTTTAGTAATCAACAAGTTGTATCATATTTCTCTCCCTCTCTCTCTCTCTCTCTCTATCTTGCTCATTATTTATCTCTTATACTCTAGACCTGTCTCTCTCACTATCTCCATCCCTTTATCCGACTTTCTCTCTCTTGAGCTCAAGAACTACCTCTCTACCTATCCATATTTATCTCTCCCTCCTTCCCTCTCTACTCTCTATCTCCCTCCCTCCCTCCTACCCTCTCTACATTTCTCTCTCTCTCAACACTCTCTCTCTCCCCCTCCCTACTCTCTCTCTCCCCCTCCCTCTCAGGTCTCTCTCTCTCTCTCCCTCTCAACTCTCTCCCCATCCCTCTCAAGTCTCACTCCCTCTTAAGTATTTCTCTCTCTCCCTCTCTCTCTTGTGAATTGATCACACATCAATAACTATATAATATATACTATGTAGTATATAATGTATATTACATAATATTAATATAATATTTAATATTTAATATATATACATTATACAGTATATAATATATAATATACTATACAAAATATATGTAGTATATATAATATAAGATATAATATAATAATATATAATATATAATATATAATATATAATATAATAATATAATATAATAAATAATATATAATATATATTAGTATATTAGTATATATTAAAATATTAAATATTATGTATCATAAATAATACAGGTAATGAATATCTGTCTAAACGGATATTTGTTTTGAACAAATATTCATTTTTTCTGACAAAATCAGTAGGCTCGGGATTTGGCTCGGATTGCCTAACTTGGAAAGTCAACCCAAAAAACATGTTTACAAAATTTGCTTAGTTTTTTGAAGTTCTCCCTTGTGGCTAACAACTTTTTTTATCCAAATTTTATGAAAATGGTTTATAAAAAAAAATTGCCAGCTTTCCACCAATATAAGATATACCTTATTTTGAATTTAATAAATAATTATTATTGATTTTCTACATACATTACGACTAAAGTCCTGATTGAAAAACTTCTATAACTTTCAAACTACTTCACATTTTTCAAACCTAAAAGATGTGTTACATTCTATGATTCACATACTATAGGATAATAAATAAATAAATTTCATAAATTTTTGACCAAGTTATGGTGGGAAGACACACACGTTTTAATAATTCTAAAATTTTCTAATAAAAAAACCATAACTAATTATTTACATGCAAAAAAATTACCAAAAAAAATCTAGCACATTTGGGCATGTGTCCTCTACATATATTGAAAGTTTTAGAAAATATAATTATTCTTTTCTTGTACTTAGGGTGGTCATACATACACATGGTTCTTATCTTTTTCCTGAAAATTTAGTACCACTTCATTGAAATTTGAAGTTTTCACAAAATAGATTTACCTTTTTCCAAAAAAGGACTAGTAGCCTAGAAACTACATTCAATTTTCTACAAGTTTTGTTCTTACATATTTTTCAAATTATGTTAATAACCTATTCAAATTTTTATATCAAGTTGCCTAACTTTGTTTTTTTGAATTTTTATTGCCACTTAAGGGCCTATTTTGGACCCCCATGATCCTACACATACCCAAATGAGGGATTGAAAATTACTAGACCTGATGAGGAGGCATCCGATGATAATGAGGAGAGAACCCCAAAAGATGGAGACCTCATCAAGACATTCGATCAATATGTGGATAAAGAAATATTTGATGATGAAGAGGATGAAGAAGATCAAGGAAAAAATAAAGAACAAGATAAAGAGGAGCCCCATCAGGAAGAAAGAAGGGAAGAAGATAAGAAAGTGGAAGAAAATAAAGAAAAGGATGTAGATGTTGAATCTGCAAAGATGTCACGTCTCAAAATTTGATGCTACCTAAACTTACTTTATGTGGAACTAATATATGAATAATTGTGTGTGGTAGAATAAAAGTTATGTTATTTGAAAGATGAAATAAGTGAATGTTTATTCTATTTTAGAAAAGATGAAATATGATGAATATGATTTTATTTCGAAATGATGCAATATAGAAAATGTTATTTTGGAATGATGAATTATATTACTTCAATTTATTTTTGGATACTGACCTATTAATGGGTGTCTGAGTTTTCATGAGTTGCAGGTTGTCAAAGACCAAGGGTGTGGTTAAGGTAGAGGAGGCTAGCTACCTGGCAGGGTTAAGATGGAATGGTCTCTCTCGTGCACACAAACACTTAGTAAACATATAGTTTCATTTAGACTTTCATTTAGTTAATCATTTTATATTGTTTCTTCCTTTATAGTTATTTAATTAATTGGTGGAAAATGAAATACACATATAGAATAAAAGAAATAGTTTTTATTTATTTTAATTATTGATTCATTTGAAGATTAAATTATTATTTATTTGTAATTTTGTGGATAATTGTGATGCATGGAAAATAAATCATGTTTTCTTTTAAAAATTAGTTCAAACCTTGGAAAAGAAAGAAAGATTTTCGAGAATAAAACAATGAGATAGAAAACATTAGAAAAGTGGAAAAATTGAAGAAAATAAGTTAAATTTAGAAAAACAAAGAAAAACAAGGATAGAAAAGAGAGAAAATAATAAAAAGATAATAAAAACTCTTATTCTTTCAATGAGAAGATTCATTCAGAACTTTAGATTCATTATCTCTATCTTTCATTCTATAAAAAATAATAACTGAAATAGGTACAGTGTAGGGATTTTGAGCAAAGTAGAAAAAGAATAGTGGAAAGAGAAGGAGAACAAGAGTGAGCCAAATAGAATAGTATTTTACCAGGTTTTTATTCATCTTCCAATGTATTTAGTTTTAGAATGTGTGAATAAATGATTGTTTTGTGTGAAAGATTGAATTTCTTCGTTGATACCCAATTGTGTATATCAATTATACTCATGTGTTTGGTGTTAAAGGCTTTATTTTCTATATGAAAATTAATAATTCATGGTTGTATATTTTATTTATTTTATAATATATACACACACATATATATCCTCATATATTTAAATATATGTATATATACTAAACTATATTACTGTAGCAATGAATATATATATACTATTTTAAATATGTTAGATTGAACATTAAATATGAAATATTTTTAGATAATACATAGAAATTTCTTAATGGCGTCATTGGGTCAGAATGAAGTTGTAAAGTAATATAAATTTAATTGGTTGCTTGGTTGCCTACGGCTGTGGAAGGCAGTGACCCTTCCATAGGTTGTAGCTTGTGGAAAGGGGTGCTAGCCCTTCCACAACAGCCACTCCATGAGAAGGAAGCCACACCTTTCCTCACCTTCCTCAGTCTCTTTGATTCGATTTCATTTTGATTGAAACTTGAACCTCTGCTAGATGTATCTTATGATTGTGATTTCATGTATGGGTTTTCTTTTATTGTGAATATATATATATATGCATGAGAAACTTCTATATACTATTGCCAGTGATTATTACTGTTGAATCTTTCCAATTTGGGCAGATATTAACTTCTATTTGTAATAATATATTTCTCAATATATATATATATACACACACATATATGTGTATATGCAAGATTAATTTTCTGAGATGAATATATATATATATATATATATATATATATATATATATGATTTGGAAAGTGCTTAATTTGAATGTGTAAATATAAAATTTGTGTTTTTAGATTAAACCATTTAAATGGGAAATTGATTATTTGAAACATTGTATGCAAATGGAAAGATACATATATTTTCTATTTTCACTTGGAATATTAGTAAATTGAATGAATTGAATAACTGTTGGATGCATTATTAAATATAAACAACTTATTTGTCTTAAAATCATATCATTACGTTAAAATTGTAGTATAGATAGACATGCAAATCTATATAACGACCTTTGGAGTAGAAAGTGTGTTTCAGAAAGGACTTATTAAATAGAGAGTGTTGAAACTTAAGAAAACTTAAGAGATGCTTTACTTATTTCTTCTATGAGATTAATTTCAGGACAAGATGCCAAATGTGGGCTGCCAGAGATGGTAATTTACTTTTTATAAATTACCATTATGTTTATTTATTGCTTGGCCAAGCTACTGTACCAGTGACATAGATGGTTTGAAAAGCCTAGATTATATTTTATATATGTCTCTGCTACATCCTATATGCAAGTACTCTGTTATTCTAGTATAGGAATGCATATAGGTATTAGGCACACATTGAGAGATTCCCTCCTGCTTATACTATTTTAGGTTGCTAGGCTCCTCATGCAGGGTTGGTGCTTTCTTCGTGTTAGGAAGAAACCCGGGGAAGTTCAGTACTTTGTGGTTGGGAAAAAAAAGCACCTTAACCTCACTCTTGGCCTCGGCTTGTAGAAGACCATTAGAGTCATGGCAGTTGAGGACAAATATTATTTTATTATATGGATATATTTCTTTTTTATTATACTTGTATGGCTTTCTTAGCCAATCTATAATGCATATTTATCTTCATGGAAGTAATTGTTGTATTGATGCAAAAATTATACTTGTAACATTGAAATAGATGTAATGTAACACCCTATTGGTCTATGATATTGTATTTCATTATTGTAACTTATTTATAGATATTTTATAAATATATGTATCACTTTCCTTATTTGGAATGTGCATTGCTTTTTGGAATACTATTTTTAGTATGTGAACAAGTCCTTGATGAGAAAAAGGAGAAATAAATAAGCATTGAGTCTCCTTGAGATGAAGAAATCCACAAGGAGGATGAGGACAAAGAATGAGATGAACTCAAAAAGGGAAAGTTTGTTGAGGAAACTTTGAACGTAGAAGTTGAAATACAAGAAGAAGAGAGGGTTAAGGGATATTAAGATGAATCCAACACTACATCCTCTCAAACTACAATTCCCACTTGGTTGGAACAACATTTACAAGAGAAGAAGGTGGTGGTAAGGGATTCAAAGTCTCACCTTGAGGCCATATTGATACTTGCTGGGTAGAAGCCCAAGGAAAAGAAGAAAGCAAAAGTATGTTCACATGTTACAATTGATGATACTAGTTCACGAACTATTCATGTGGCTACTCTTGATGAGGGAAAGGATATTGGTATAGTTCAAGCTTCTAACTATCAAATTACCATTATTAACATCGAGGAAACCACAATAGCACAAAAAATTGATGAATTCCAAGGGTCCATGTTAAAAATCCTCACATAAATGGACAAATATCAAGCTACAAAGGAAAAATTAAAGGCAGAGGTAGCTAATTTAACAACTGAAATTCAACAATTGATTGGTACAGGTGATGAAAGGCCCACTAAATCTCTAGCTCTAGCAATCCTATTATAGGAAGAGGACAATAAAATGGAAAAAATGAGAAAGTGGACTAAGTCCACTATAGACCAGGGATAGTTCATATAACGACCATTGGAGACAAAGCTATACATGTTGGAGTAGACATGCATAATAATTTGTTGATTTTAAAGAAATAATAAAAAAAAGAAATTGTGAATTGCAAAGCATTCCTTAGATACTATAAGGTCACGTGCTCGAAAATCCATGTTGTGAAGGGACTATCCAAGGATGTTTTTCTATGAGAGAAAATTGTCACCAAGGAGCAATTAGACTATCCTGAAACATGGATCTTTGCAATCAACTTTTGGAGGGATGTTCTAGTCAAGACAATGGTGGATTTGTAGAGTTTATAGTCTTAGGTTACTAAGAATTAGGATGAATGTGATGAATTTTTGGAACTATTAATAGGATCATAAATTTCTACAGTTGAATTGGATGTTGTAGCTGCCAAGAGGGCTTGGAGAAGCTGGATTGAGAGTGGAGCTGCAAGTAATTTTTAGGTTAACTTTTTGGATTTCATTGCTAGAGCCTTCACTAAGGCTGAGACTATGGTATAGAAAAGGGCTACATGTGTGGGTTTACATGAGGACTTAATGGAAGAATGTAAAGAAATAATATTCAGAATTTCCAAGGTTGAGCTTCCATCTAATGATCAACTTGCCCCAACCTTGGTAAGATTTATCAGATATGTTGGAAAAGAGAAAAAAGTTGGAAATACAGTGATAGAAGACAAATATCTATAACTCCTGCTAGAAGAAAAAATTAGTTACATCAAAGTGCATGCTATAGTTTTATTTAATATTTCTTGACTATAAAATAGGATAAGAATATTTCACGTCCTCCTATGTTCACATGTGAACCAATTTTATATTGAGGAATATTGCAATTGTATTTAATATGATGTAAACTCTAAATAGTAGTAAATTTGGGCCCTTGATGTAATTTAATCTTGGCCATTGGTTCAAATTGTAAAAACTATAAATATCAGCTTCCTCTCATTTGAAAAGGGAGGGAGATGAATTGTTGTAAGAAGGAATTTTGAAGCAATATAAAGGAAGGCATTGAAGTGTTTGGTAAATTCCTTGTGTGCTCTTAATGTATACATGATTTCATCTTTCAATTTAATTTGCAATTCAATTTTTATCTTTATTAGTTAATGTTCAATTTTAATGGTGACAAAGCGTTAAGGTATTTGATGCACTTCCATCTCATACTTTTAGTGGTTTGTTGATGGTAAATTATTGTGTAAATTTATTCTTATCTCACTCTTTTAAATGCACTCGAGTCCAATTGTGTATATTCATGCTTCATGTGTTAATGTCACAGTCTGAAATTTTGAGAACAACCTTGGGAGATTGCACTAGTTTTGTGATAATGTAGAACTTTCTTGGTTAAGCAAAATTTGGTTTTGGGAGTTTGTCTATCTTAACACCTGCGATTGTTATTGTTGTCATTAGTTTCCATAATTAGTAACACTCTCTCAACCCTTGAATCTTTTTCTATTTCTTAGAAAACTCATGTTAGTTTAGGATAAGAGCATCACTTACATTGCTAAATTTGATTATCACATTGTTTTAGACTTTAAAATCTGAAAGTTAAAACCAGGGTGTACTTTCATCTTTAGATTTTATAGAACCCTTGTTACAGACTTATAAGTTCTAGCCTCGTAAACCATAAATTCCCTTTGTGTTACCAGAAAAACACATCATCACTAAGTTATTTTATGCATTGTTAAGACCTAACCTTAGAGACCTTGGGGATATTTTATGAAGTTTTTCTAAAGAAAGTCACCTTTCAAGAGAGATAAAACACTTGTGTTTTATCAGTGCTATGCAATGCAAAAGCACTCATAAAAAATTTCTATTGTAGAAATGTTTTTGTAGACATGTAAAATGTACCGATTGATTGTATACATCTGATCCTAATTCTACTAACACCGCCTCATCTTGGATCATCTCCTTAGCTAACCATTTAATCAAATAATCTATATTTGATTAAATTTATCACATTTCGTCTCTTAATTAAATAAATCAATTTTATTTGATTAATTCATCATGTCCTTCTCTCTAATTAAATAAATCAATTTTATTTAATTAACTTCTAAAGTCCCTCTTTGGAATAAATAATTCATTTTATTTAATCAGGCTCTAAAGTCATTTCATTAAATAAATTAATCTTTATTTGATTTAATCTAACATCATCCTCTTTAATAAAATAAATCAAATCTTTAATCACTTTCCTCTCGTTTTGATTTAAATTAATCCAAAAGTCTAAGTCAAAATTGTCAAATCAACTAATCTCCCTCTTAATTAATCAAATCATGATTAATGATAATCCTAATCCATCAAATCCTCTAGCTTTTGCAACTTGCTCATGGAAATCATTTTAATTTATTTATTAAATCTCTATTTACTTTCAAAAAGGCATCAAAAAGGGAATATTCTCCAAGTTTGAAAAATCTCTCCAAAGGGTTTGTACATCCAATAAGGCATTTAAACCTCTTACATGTCCTTTTTCCCTGAGCCAAGTGGCATTAACTCCATTTCTTTCTCCCTCCAACATGTCATTTCATCAATTTTTAAATTCCACCTAATATCATTTATGTGCACAATGACCAAAATGTGCTCCACCTTTGTCCACTCACATGTTGACAAGTGGCTTAATGTTATTGGTTGGTATTTTATCCCACATTCATCCATCTTTCCTCATTCTCCATCCTTCTCATTTATAAATAAGAGGCTCTCATTTGGATTTTGGATCCACAACTTCATGCAAAGACATTATCTTGAAATTTTTGAATTTTCTCATCCATTGTTCATCTATTTTCATCAAGTTTTTAGAGTTTTATAGATAGGTTATGCAGGAATTTCACCAAAGAGCATCAAATCTTCATCAATCATCACAAAGATGACAATGGATTGTGAAAGGTCCATTTTCCACATCAAAATGGCACCAATCCCCCCATGGGATTGAGAGTTTGATAATTTAAATAGGATTTAATAGCTTTTTTATCGTGTTCCTCATATTATTTCTTGTTTTTATGTTTTAGATGAATTTCATGAGGAATGATGATTTAACTTGCATAATGAACTAATTGTGTGTTTGTTCCTTGTGTTTGTGTAGGTCTAGGATCACCATTTATATTTTGGCACTAGGAGGGAAAATTTGAAGAAATTAACACATTTTTTTGAGAAATTCCACTATTTTTTGTTGAGTTTTTGTGTCTACAGGAAAGTGCACCACTGACAGAGGAACTACACCGCTATCAGTTTAGTGGCACCATTTAGCACCGCTACTAAACTCCAAACTATGATGTTGGCTTCTTCTCGCCCATAAATTTGAATTTCAAACTGTGATGCTTGGCCATTTTCCTATTGACCGGTCACCCAAACTCCAAAGTGCATCGCTGGTCAAAATAGCACCACAATTGCACTCACTAGATTTTTACATAGTTCATCATTGTCAGTCCCAGTGGCACTATATAGCACTATTGATTCCTCTAAATCGTGCCAACTCTACAAACTGCGCCGCTCAAGTTGGGTAAAAGGCACTTTTCAAATTATTTTCAACATGTTTTTTTCTCATTTTGGTTACTTTTGACTACTAACTAGTTTTTGGCTTCTGTTTATGTAGTTTTAACCAGTTTTGTAGGTTGGCTTGATCAAAAGTGAAGGGAGGAAGCAAAGATAAAGACTTCTATGGCATCTTCAATATATTGTATCAAGTGTTTTTAAACACTTTGGAAGAAATTATAATTCCATTCTAAGGATTTTCCATCTTTCAAGCTTTAGGACTCACTAATTTTTGTTTGGGTTTAAAAAGAACAAAACAAAGGGGTTAAAAAGAATCTTAGGAAATATTGCTAGATTTTGTTTTGGACTTAACAATTGAACAAACAAATCTCATTTTTTCTTTTGGTACTTAAAAAGAATCCAATTCTTGCTTTGAAGGATTAAAATGAACATGTGCCTTTATATTTTGCAATCTCTTATCCAAAGTAATATCATCTTAAGGACATATGTGCTTCTCTCATGCCTCATGGTGATCTTGAGAATCAAAAGGATTTTTGTGATATTAAGTTGTATAACTGATTACCTCCACACTTCAATTTGGATTCTTACAATTGAATAAAATCTTGCTAGTGTGAGTGGAGTATATTGTGTGTGTTCTCTCTTTGTTCTCAAGAAGGATTGATCAAACTACAAATGTACTTGCTTGATTTTGTTTATCCTTAGAGGGCCTGCCTGGTGGGAAAAAGTAATCACCCTAGGGAACGACCTAACCAGGAACACGCTAAATCCAAGTGACTTCCAACTAGTATATAAGTGTGGGTACTTGAGGAAATTTCAAGTATCACAAGGATTGTTTCGACAAGAAGGGAAACAATGGTCTTTTTCTGTATGGATGATCCCCCACAAACGAAATTCCTATACTAGAATATTTTGTTTAGAAGTCCAAAATCCTTATCTATTTGTTGGTGTAAGAACGGTCATTCTAAAGCCATCCCACATTTTTATGGCTCTTAGTAGAGATGAGAAGTATGCCATGGGAGTTTCATGGGTATTGATGCTTGGCTGATCCAAGAAGTGTGTGCCATGGAGGGGGGCGAGTGTAGTCAAGCATTTAATCATCCACTAAGAGTAGGCGTAGCTGGAGAAATACAAGTGGGAACTCAACAAATATTGTCTCATTTTATCCTAGGGTTGTGCTTTACTTTGGAATCAAAACACTTTGCTTGGATCTAAAACATTGAAAAAAAAGCATTCAACATGAACATCAAATTTCAAACCCTTTAGGAGGAGAAAATGCCTTTGAAAAAATCCAAGTTCTATTTCTTTCCCTAGGGATTCTATCCTTGGAGGCTTCTAAGCATTTTAATTTATATCACAATTTGGTCTCATTAAAGTCAACAATAGGAAACTTTTTCCTTGATTTCCTTGATTTCCACATAATGTACCTTGTCGGATGAAAATAAGTTAGGACATTAGACATCTATTTTGAAAATCTAATCAAGAGAGTGTTTATGGTAAATGAAATTCATTAAGCAAAGCTAAGAAGCAGTTGAACCCCACACATGAGTTCTTCCAAATGATTTCTTAAAAAATAAAAATCCGAAAACCAAGGTCCAAAGGTCTTAGTCAAAAGGCTCACAAGAAATGTTTGTCTAAGCTTTATGAATTTAGAGAAAGATTTGCATTCAACTTTTACAAACGTGCATCAAGGAACAATCCAAATTTGTATTCATTTTACTATTATCAAAATCCAAGTCTCTTTCAAAGGTTTGATTATCTCACATAGGAAGTATTGCATGTTATTCAACACTAAGGTCTTGTAAATGAGATTCTTTTTAGGTTCATCTTAGGATCAAACCAATCACTTTCATCCATCCTCAAACATCAAATCCAAAAATCATCTCACCAACAACTCTTGGAAATCTTGAAAAAATCATTCATGCTAGACTTTTGGAAAATCCTCTAGATCAAACCCAAATCATCTTGTTTGATTAGATGTGTGTAGATGCATCCTTATCCACATATTTAGTCAAATTATCAAATCCTTGTGAATAAGTCTACCCCTTGATAACATACAACATATTAGGGTTTATGAGTTCATAATCCAAAATCCAAAATCAAATCAAATCAAAATCATTTTGTTTGGTTAGGTTTGTCTAGATGAATCCTTCTTTTCACATTTAGTCAAATTATCATCTTGTGGAAAAATTTACTTTAGGACAACATCCAACCTCTTATAGTTTATGAGTTCGCTATCCAAATCAAATCAAATCATCAAAACCCAAAGTCCCAAAGTCTAGTATATCCTTCAAGATTCCTCAAGAGTTCAATCATTCACACCATCCATCTTTCACATATCTCACCATCACACTTTGATCCTTAATCATCCTAAATTTTCTCTCTTGTGCCTAAAGTTAGATCAATCTACAAAATTAGAAGTTCATCTCATATATTCTTGAAAATTTATCCCTATTTTATGGTGCAAACTAGATCACAACACAAGAAGAACATGGAAACCAACAAAGAAACATCAACTTTGAATGACTTGAGCCAAAATTCTCCCGAAATGAATCCCATTGGATCAAGCAATCTCATACCCAATATTCCTCTATCATTGCAAAATCCTCAAGAGGAAGGTCAAGTGGAAGACGTCACCAATAATGTCTTAGGGATGTCACAAGATGAAATCATTGAAATGGTTCAAAATCCCAAAACTCATAGAATTTTCAATACCATGATGAGACTCAATCCCTCCCAATACATGCTTGAATTAGCAAAAGAAGGGGCTAAACTCCCTTCCAACTATGATCTAAGCACTATTGTGGAGAAACCTCTTGGGATTATGCCACCGGTCTCATTCACACCTTCATTCCAAAGCATCACTCAAAGCATCCCCCAAATCACATCATCCATTGCTCCAACTCCACTAATTGTTAACAAGGGGAGCTCATTTTTACATGCTCTTCAAACACATTCTCTTGTTAACAACCAAGATTTGGACTCAAACACTATATTGGGTCAATACATTCCTCAAAATCCATTACACCCATATGTTCCACTCACATTTCATGACCCCAATGACCCATCTTCTTTTCACGCAACACCGGCATATGCACAAACCTTTCTCCCTTTGACCTCACAAGGAGAAGGTGGATTATTTGGACAAGGGGGAATCTTTGACCCCTCATCATCATCATTTCCTCAAGAGAACATATCACCTCTCTTCCCACCATTTCCACCTCTACCATTAACATCCACATCACTTCTTGGTTTAGGGAAACTTCCTTTACCACCCATCAATCAAACCAATCATAAATCAAAACATCATACCAAAACCTCCAATCATAAATCAAAACATCATACCAAATCCTCCAATCTTGCCATTGATATCACAACAACAGATGGAAACCATTCAAGCAACTCAAGAAATCACTACACCATCCATTAACGTGGTCTCCAGGTCTCCAAGGGCCCATCACATTGATCACACCATTCAGTACACAAATCCCCATCATCAATACAATGACACCTCTCATTACAACAACGAACACCATTTTGAATCTGCCAACACCACCTCCAAAATAAAACACACTAAACCAATATAACATCATATTGCAAGCAACTCAACAAGCTGCCTATCAAAAGACACTTCAACAAATCCAAAAACAACAATTTTCACAGCTAGCTACTCAATAAGCGCAAGCCACTCAAGCAGCTCAAGCTGCACAACAAGCACAATAGGCTACCCAAGCTCAAGCTTTGTTGCAACAACAATAAGTTTCCCAAGTTTCCCAAGCTACCTAAGTAGCTCAAGCAACCCAAGCCGCATAGGCCGCACAAGCTACCCAAGCTGCACAAATTTCCCAACAAGCACGGGCTCAAGCTCAAGCCCAATATGAAGCTCAACAAGCACAAGTGCAAGCTCAATACTAGGCTCAGTTGCAAGAAACTCAGCAACAAGTATATCAACAAGCTCTGCAATAGTATCAAGCATAGCAAGAAGCCACCCAATTATTATCCCAACAACAAGCATTGTTGGTACAACAACAGCAAGACCAACAACAAGTGTTGAAGCCACCCAATTACTAGCCCAACAACAAGCATTGTTGGCACAACAACAAGCGTTGTTGGCACAACAACAAGCATTGTTGGCACAACAACAAGAAGCATTGTTGGGGAAACAACAAGCATTGTTGGGGCAACAACAAATGCAAGCATATCAGCAAGCCTTGATCACACAATAGATTTTGCAACAAACTCCCACCAACACTACACCCATCATTCAAACACCTTGACCACTTAAAAACACATTCACTCCACCTCTTGATCCATAAGACGACGTGACAACACAAATCAATTTTCTCTCACAACAAGTGCTTGACCTCCAATCAGCGAAAAACAAAAAAACACCAAGCAACTTGTGCCCTTATCCTTTCGATAGGAGCCTTGCAATTGTACCATTCCCTAAGGGGTTTGAAGTCCCTAAATTCGACAAATATCATGGTCTTGGTAATCTTGAAGATCATATCAGGGAATTCCAGGTACATTTCATGGAGGTCGTATATGATGATACATATTTGATGCAACTATTCCCTCAAAGTTTGGCTGGTCCTACCATGGAATGGTTCTCTTTCCTTCCTCTTGGAATCAAAAAGTTCCAAGAGATTATATATGCTTTCATAAAATACTGCGCATTCAACATCGGCATGGATGTCAGTCTAGAGGAACTATCTTCTCTTAAACAAGCTAAGGGGGAATCATTCACTTCCTTCCTACAACGATGGCGATCCAAGGCCAATAGGAGCAAGTGGGCCATTCCAGAGGAGCAAAAAATTGTACCATTATTGCCAATCTCGAGAAAACCTTGGCATTCCATCTTAAAATGTAGTGCATCACCACCTATGACCATTTGATCCCCAAGGCACTCGACATCAAATGAGCCCTTATTGCACAAGGGGGGACACCCACATATCCAAAACATCAAGACAATCGCCCTTCCACCAGCTAGAATGAGAAGCCTCATACATGGGAAAGAAAAAAAAAAATCATTAATGATGGTGTGGTGGATGCCAAGGTCATAATCAACACTCTAAAACAAAACACCCAATTATACCAGCAATCGAAAAACAACAATCGAAACAACACACAAACCAACATGGTGTCACAACAACCACCCAATAATAAAATTAAAAATCTAAATAATCAAGGGGGACGACCTTCACGAAACAAATATCCCCCCAAGAGAAAATACACTACCCTTGGGGAATCAATCGAATCCATCATGAAGAAACTAGTAAATGAGAATCTCATCAAAATCCCCACGTATGAGAATTATCAAGAGCGCCAAGTAAAACAAAACATGGTACAACGAAAAACACCTTCATGATTTTCATAAAATCAAGGGGCACACAACCACCAGTTACATGAGGATAAAAAATCTGATCCAAGACCTCATCGATGACAATATCATAAACATTGAACAACCAGCCAGAAATCAGGACCTAAAAATATACACGAATCCAATGTCAGATCATAACAAAGGCAATAATCATGGAAAACAAAAGTATACCAATGTGAACCATGTGTATGATCATGTTGTCACATCCCTAGATGGTCATTTTTGTTAGCATGAAAGGGGCCAAAGCTGATTGTGGAGTCACCACATGTGGTGACAAAGTTACCATTGCAGGATCACCGAAGCCACCTAGGGTGTACACCTCAAATATGAAATCCATTCCTAATGGCTATAATGTCTTAGACTAGTTGAAAAGAACTCCTGCTCAAATCTCCATCATGGAGTTACTGAAGATTTCATTTGCCCACAGAAAGATCCTTGAGGAAGCATTGGCTTCATCCACTGTCTTTGCAGATCTTGATGCTAACCAATTCCAAGCTATGGTCAGACACCTCACCACTTTGTATCTCCTATCATTTTCTGATTAGGACTTCCCCACCCAACCATCTCACAATCATGCACTCCACCTTGAGGTCCTGGTTCCTAAAAATAAAGTTAAAAGGGTCTTGGTGGATGGGGGTGTAGGTCTAAATATCTATTCTCTCAAATTAATAAAGAATCTAGGATTCTTTGAGGACTCAATTGAAAAAGGTAAAGGCATAATAATCAGAGCATATGATGATTAGGAAAGAGTGTCTGAGGGTACTATTTAGCTCCCTATTCAAGTAGGTCCAACCATCATGGAAACCACATGCCAAGTCCTTAACTTTGATTTTCCTTATAACATCCTCCTAGGGCATCCATGGATCCATGGGAGGCAAGCATTTGCATCTACCTTTCACAATGTGTCAAATTCCTATATCAAAATCAAGAGGTCATGATTTATGGTTATCCTGAGCCCTTTTCCTACTACAAGATTCTGGAAGAAAAATACTATAAAATCCCCCAAGTCCCAAAGAATGATGAAGGCCCTTCAACCCCATATGTAGACCCAACTACCTTTGCCTCCACTTCTGAGACAAAGACACCTGCCATCCCTGATATCTCTGAAATCAAATTCATTATCCAAGATAATGGGTGTGGGGATTATAAAATGAAGAAAAGAACTTTCGTCATAGGAGAGTTACCTCAATCTCCTAGGTCTCATAGACAATCCCAACCAACTGAAACATCATTCCAAACTTTCAAAGTAGACCCTTCTAGATTCAGATGTTGGGGAGATCTAAGTTGTGAAGTGGTAGATGAAAGAGACATATCAAGCTTGCTATACCAAGATGAAAGGCTCATGCCTAATCTTCCAATGGATGAGAGTAGAAAAGGAATACAAATGATGCTTGGTATGGGCTATGATAGAAACAAGAGACTTGGAAGAAATGCCAATGGTATTCTAGTAACTATCATTCTGGAGAGGCGTATGAGAAATCTTGGCCTCAAATGTACTCCTATGAAGGTGACCATACGTGGCAGAAGTCCCCTTGTTAAAATAGCCAAAAATCCCCCTCAGCCATCAGTAACTTCTCTTTGGTTACTCGTATCCATAGGTCGAGTCATAGATAACTTTACCTTCAACATAGCTAATATCTGTAGTAGTAGTGATGATGAGGAAAATCCCATAACCGATTTACCCATGCTTTTCAAAGATTCCACCCTTCTCATGATTAGTACCCTATCTTTTGAGTCAACTAATTAAACCCATGAGATAAACTTAGTCTATCTAGAACTCATCGATTACGACCACCAAGGATTACCAATTTTGGACACATTCAAAAATGATGAGGTGCTTTCAAAATTCATGGGATTATGAGATACTATACCATGTGGAGATCAAAAAGTTGGGTTCAACATCCTACTAGACAAACATGCCTATTATGGGAAAACGATTGAATCCTTCAGTCACAAAAGTGAGAATTTGAGAATAATCTGTAGGTCTTTGAGTGAAAACCACATTGTGGCACTCTCTGACTTGAAAACAGTGACAATAAAGGAAATATCCGATAGTGAAAACCTCTTTGAGGTGCCAGAGGATGAAGGATTCAATTTTCCTCTTAGTACCATTCATCAAGAGAAGTCAATAGTCTTAGCAAAAACATGCAATTTGGTCAACTTGGGAAGATAAGATATGCCACACATAACATTCTATGCAGAATCCCTCTTGACAAAAGAGCAAGACATCTTGGCTGCTTTCCTAAGGGAAAGGAAAGTAAACTTTGCATGGACCTATGCAGACATGCCTAGACTTGATCTGGAAGTCGTGGTACACCATCTAGTTGTATATCCTGAAGCAAAGCCAGTGAGACAAAAGCTAAGGAAAATGTATCCCCAAATACCATTGTTGGTCAAAATGGAATTATAGAAGCTCCTAGATGCAGGGTTCATATGACTGATAGATTATCTAGATTGGGTCTCCAATCTTGTACCTATCTCAAAGCCCACTGGGGGCATTTGCATCTACACGAATTTTAGATATTTGAAGAAAGCATGTCCCAAAGATGACTTTCCTCTCCCAAACATTGACATGATTGTAGATTTGACAACAGGACATGAGATGCTATCACTAATGGATAGATTCTTAGGATACAATTAGATCATGATAGCTAAAGAAGACCAACACAAGACTAATTTCACTTGTCCGTGGGGGACATACTATTGGAACATGATGTCGTTTAGGTTGAAGAATGCAGGAGCTACCTATCAAAGGGCCATGACACTAATATTCCATGATATGATTCACAAGATTGTGGAGGATTACGTGGATGATATATTGGCCAAGTCAAAGAAATGTCAAGATCACATAGTGGCATTGAGTTCCATCTTTGACAAACTAGAAAAGTACAAGGTCTGACTAAATCCAAAAAAGTGTCTTTGGGGTACAATCAGGAAAGCTCCTAGGGTACATTGTATCCATGAGAGGAATTGAGGTAGATCCTGCTAAGGTCAAAGCAATCCTCAAAATGGAGGCACCGAAGGCATTGAAATAACTAAGGGGCCTACAAGGAAGACTCCAGTCTATCTGTCGATTCATAGCACAACTGGCAGACATGGCAATCTTGTATTATCATCTACTCCACAAGGGGGTAGCATATAGATGAGATGAGAAATGTGACTAGGATTTCAATAAGATCAAGGAATACTTACTCACGCCACTAGTTCTCATGCCATCCATTCTAGGAAAACCCTTGATCTTATACATATCAGCAATAGCAGGATCTCTCGATGCTCTCTTAGCCCAACATGATGAAAACGGAAAAGAAAGAGCTATCTATTACATCAGTAGAACCATGGTGGGACATGAGCTAAACTACACACCCATTGAGAAATATTTCCTAGCAGTCATGTTCACAATTTAGAAATTCAGACATTACATGCTAGCACATCAAATAAAACTTATTGCAAAGATAAAACCTCTTAAATACCTACTGTCCAAAGAAACTCTCGTAGGGAGAATGACAAAGTGGGTTATGATCTTGATAGAACATGATATTGAGTATGTGGAATGCAATTCCATAAAAGGACAAGCAATTCTAGATCAGCTGGTAGAAGCACCAATATATGCAAAAAATCCACTTGTATTAGAGTTCCCTGATGCATCAATCTTCAACCTTAGTGTGGCAGATCACTAGAAAATTTACTTTGATGGACCCTACACACAACGTGGGTCTAGAGAAGGAATATTTTTCATTACTCCACAAGGGGAATACATAACTAAATCATACAAGCTATCATTCCCTTGCACAAATAACATCGCATAATATGAGGCTTTTGTCATAGGGCTAAGAATTGCAGTGCAGTGAAAGATCATGGCACTTAAGGTATACAGAGACTCACAACTCACAATCAACCAAGTAAATGATGAGTACCAGACCAAGGATGACAAGTTGATGCCATACAAGAAGTTGGTAGAAATCCTTAAAGATTTCTTCATCGACATCACATTTGAGCAGCTACCAAGAGAAAATAACAAAGCGATGGATGCAATGGCTACAATTGGATCACTCTTAGAGATCCTGCTGAAGATCCCAAAGCAAAAATTCCTTGTAGAGAAGCTTCTCACACCAACATTTGAGGTATCAGAGTCTGAATTTTTGTGCAAAATCATTGGTCCTGGTGATCCCTATTATCATGATATATGCACCTACTTGAGAATAAGAGTCCTCCTCATAGATATAACCCCAAACCTGAAAAGATCCTTTGTCAAAAAGTCATCCTGTTTTGTCATCCTAGGAGATTCCCTATACCATAGAAGCATTGAAGGAACCCTACTACGTTGCCTAAACCCTGAGGAAGCTTTCATTGCTTTAATCGAGGTACATAATGACATTTGTGGTTCACATTTGAGTGGTATGGCCTTGGCTAAGAAATTGCTGAGGACAAGGTACTATTAGCCTACAATGGAAAGGGAAGCTCATGATTATGTCAAAAGATGTTTATAGTGTCAGCAGCATGGGGACCTCATCCATGCACTAGCTCAGGAGCTCCACCCAATTGTCACACCTTGGCCCTTTTCACAATGGGGGCTCGATCTCATTGGAAAAATTACCGATCCCAACTCATCTAGTGGACATAAGTTCATAATCACTTCCACTGAGTACTTTACGAAGTGGGTGGAAGCCATGCCCATGACCTACATTAGTAGGAAGCAGATATCCAAGTTCATTCTGAACTACTTAATATGCCACTACAGTGTTCCTCAAGCCATTATCTCTAATAATGGGACACCTTTCAAAAATTAGGATGTTCGCGACCTATGCAAAAGATTCAAAATCCAACATTTCTTTTCCACTCCGTACTATCCCCAAGGAAATTGCTAAGCAGAAGCTACCAACAAGAGCATCTTGAAAATCCTCAAGAAAATAGTCAATGATGTTGGTCGTGACTGGAATTTGCAACTGAATCCTGCCTTATGGGCCTACTGAACAAGCATCCACACACCAATAGGTACCACCCCTTTCTCCCTAGTCTATGAATTAGAATCCATACTACCTAATGAGATCAAGCTCCCATCCATGAGGATATCATTGCAGAATCTCATCACATATGAAGAATACTGGGTATCAGGACTAAATGAGCTGGAATTACTGGATGAATGACACATGGATGCTTTAAACCATTTACAAGTCTACCAAAACTGACTCAAGTGGGGCTAGAACAAGAAGATCAGGAGTCAAACCTTCCAAGATGGGGAGCTTCTGCTAAAGGAGAACCAAAAGAATGTTCCAAATTAGGATAGAAAGGGAAAGTTTGAACCCAATTGGTTGGGACCCTTTGTCATTACAACAAGTTACAAGTTAGGGGAATATTAGTTATCAACACCAGAAGGCGAACCTCTACAAGAGCCTATGAAAAATTCCCATCTCAAAAAGTTTTATGCCTAATCTTTCAAGGTGTAAAACCAAAAAATACAAGAAAATGAGAAAATGTCCTAAAAAAATGATCACCTTGATGAAAACCTAGCAAACAGGAATCTTGGTGACAACAAAAAAATAAAACATACAAAAATCCAAAAAAAATAGAAAAAGGATTAAAAACAGTAGAGAGAAAAATCATCCTCCACTGAAAACCACTTCGGTGGCACTTTGGGCAAGTACCTTTGTGAAAACTTGACAAAAAATTGCCTTGTATAAATAAGCACTTTCCATCTACTAGGATCTCCATGACTTGTTCTGCATCATCCATCCATCACGCTTCCATCATCCATGTATCTCCATCCATCACATCCCATCACCTATCCGCATCTACATCATAGCTTGGTCTTGTGTTTGTGTCGTGATCCCTCCTAGTACTACTTGGCCCATTCTTAAGGTCAATTTGTCTTGCCTATATCAGAGTAGTCTATTGCATCATGTTGGGGGCATGTTCTTGCATTAGATCAGATCCGTGTATATTCTTAAAGTATTCCTTAAAACTAAAAAATCCAAAAATCCAAAAATATCAGAAAATAAAAAAATCCAAAAAACATTCAGAAAATTAGAAAATCCAAAAACATATCAAAATCCCAAAATAGGTCAGAAAGTTAGCCAAAAATTAAAAAATAGAGTTGTCTTGTTGAACTATAGGTCTCTAAGCTTTGAACATAGGAAAGGTTGATCTTTGATCTTCCCCTGAGACACTTAGGTCAGTCCTTTAGGAGTCTATCATAATAAACTGGCAATCCATTTGTTCATATCTCATCAATAATCAAGTCTATGTCAGTCGAACTATGTGGTCTCTACGTGTATAAAATAGGCAAGTATCATCTGTTGATCAGCCCCTGAGGCCCCCAGGATAGGTCTTTAAGTTAGTCTCCTAGTCAAAATTTCAGAAAACCCCAAAACATTGGAAAATTTGAAAATCAAAACATTTGTAAAATCTCAAAAATACCAAAAATAGCCTCAAAACATTTCAAAACATAAAAAACATCCAAATATTTGAAAAAATTCCATCCATCCCCATCTCACTTCCACACGAAATAAACATCACTCATAATAAACAATTGTCATCCTCAACCTTTGGTGACATAGTCAGAAACAAGTCTAGCAGGTGAAAAGTGAAAACTAAAGCATCAAAGTATCGAGTCTAGGTCAGTAAGTTGGTCAACTCTTAGTTTTAATAGCTAATCATCCAATCAGTCCCAAATCAATCATCTGATATCATCATGTCCTAGGATGTATCCTTCCTACAATGGACATCAACATTAGACATCACTGTAGTTTAGTCTTGGCTAGCAGTATGAAGAACATTAGCTTGTATGTTAACTTTATCTTTGTCTTTTGACTTATCTTATTTGCGCCCATTCCAAAGACCTCTCAATGATGTCAAAACAAAGGGATTTAGAGAGAAAGGAGTGGGGTAATGATCATTATCTTTTGTCTATTGTGCTTGTTGGATATTCTTGTAATATAACTTGATCATGTGTGCTTTGTTTGGTTTGTAGGGAGGATGTTTTAAGTGTCTTGTTGACCACATAGGAAGGCTTTCCTTTCTATGTTTTGGTATGAGATGTTTAGAATATCTGAACTGCATTTTGAATGAGGTTCTTTATGTCAGGTGTGAACAAGAGTACTCCTATCTGTTTGTTGAGTCAAATTCCATCACACTAGGTACAACGCCATCCTGGTTCTTTATACCTTGATGCATTATGCCTATGTGTATTATCAAACATAAGGTAAATGGCCCTTTTAAAATCTCAATTCCTAGTAATCAAATCATCATCATCATCATCGTTATCTCTAATAAAGTCTCACAGATCATGGACTTGTTGGATCCTCTCTTCATCATCTTATTTCTTTTGTCTTCTTTCCATGCTAACATGGTACCATGGCAGTTAATCAAAGTCATCGCTAATGCATCCATCTTGCATCCACAAACCATCAGCATAATGCATATCATATCATATAGGAAACATTAATCATCTCACATGCATTGGATTCCATCATTGCATAATATAGATTGGTTATTGTAAGCATCTCATAAACCATAAATTTGCATCCAGTGCATAATCACATAGGCATCATCACATTATCCATGGAATAATCACATAGGCATCATCATATCATTTGCATTATCATATTATCCATTGCATAATCACATAAGCACCATTATATCATATAATTTGCATCATCATATTATCCATTTGCATCATCACATAAGCATCATCATATCATATCATTTGCATCATCATGTCATCCATACATATTGGAAAAAGTACTAAAAAAGAAAATGAGCATCTCATACATTTCATCATCATCATCCAATTAGGTGCATAATATAGATCTATTAGTCTAAGCATTTAAAATCATTTTGCATGTCATAACACTTGCATCCATACATCATCATAAAAAGTGCATAGAAAGATACTGAAAAAGAAATGCATCCACCCATAAACATATGCATAATCATTGCATCACATCACATAAAAGAGGATTATCACATTGCATCACATAAGATAAAGTTAGAACAAGTCATATCATTGCATATAGGAAAGTAAGTACATCCATCCTACATAAATAGAATAGACAGTTCATACATTGGATCAAATCATCTTATATCATTTATCATAAAAATAAATATGCAATTGTCATGGTACATGAATCAAGATCAAATATGTCTGTGTATCGATCAATATAATACAATCGCCCATGGGGCTATCAAAAAATGGAGCTCGTGGATCTAAAAAATAATGGTGTCTTTGATCAAAATAAGAGCTAGCCTTGTTGGTTGCTTGCATCGCCAACCTGTCTCTCCCCATGATCCTCTGGAGGCCTATATCTAGTCTGTTGTGAAAAATATGGAACCATGATAATGCACCTAGTAGTACTCACCCTCTCTTATGGCTTCAAGATATTCCCACATAGACACTGTGCTAATGGAGGAGGATGCAACCATACTCTCAAGTTGTTGTCGTCGGCCCATCTCCTGTGCTACCTATAGCTCTATAGCCTGATGCTGTTGGATGGCCTGATCTCACTCTGTTGTCAAGGCCTAGACCTGCTGCTTGGCCTAGTCCCTCTTAGTTGTCAATGTGGAAACCTATGCCTGCAACTTCTGGATGAGAGAATATCTATAGTCTGGCTGAGGTGGTGGCAGTGGTGGGGGCTGCTGCTGATGGTGCCTCGGGGCATCTCTCTGTGGGGTCTTGTCTCTCCACTGCTCCTCATTTCTCTACTGGTCTTAATCACTTTATTGGTGACCATGGGCCTGATCTCTTTGGTTCTCATGCCTTGGTTGGTCAGGAGATGGTCCATCTCCTCCTCTGCCTCCTAGCCCCCATCCTACTAACTGGCCTATGGCTATCCATTGTGGTAAGACTACTATGGGCATTATCAATCTAATTGGTGGCCTGAACTAATCTCTATATACATGTGTGGTCCCTGGGTCCATTGGAACCTAATCATATGGCCATGGCCTGGACACCAGTTGTCTGAAACTCTCAACTGCATCATCAGATGGGATTGGTTGGGCCCATGTGGTCTCCCTGGTAGTACGCACAAATATTTCCACATACTAGTCATCAGGCCTATCTCGTGTGTCTTTGAATTGTATGACAACCTAATCTAGTAGATAAGGGTATGTGCAGGATCATCATGGAAAAAATAGGCCCTTAAGTGGCAATGAAAATTTAGAAAAATCAGAGTTAGACAACTTGACGTAAAAATTTGAATAAGTTATCTATATTATTTCAAAAATATGTAAGAATAGAATCTGTGGAAAATTGAATGTAGTTTCTAAACTGCTAGGTTTATTTTTCTAAAAAAAAAATCTATTTGGTGAAAAATTGAAATTTCAATGTAGTAGTACTCAAATTTCAGGGAAAAAATAAGTAGGTGTCTGTCTGACCACCCTAACCATAATAAAATCATAATATTTTTTTATAATATTTTATATATAAGTAGAGGACTCATGTCCGGATGTGATGCATTATTTTTTGTATTTTTTTCCAAGTAAATAATTAATTATGAATTTTTTATTAAAAATTTTAAAAATATAAAAAATCATACATCCGATACCTTAACTTTGGTGTTAAACTTCATGAAATTCATTTTTTTTTAATCCTATGGTATAAAGTATAGAATGTGACACATGTTTTAGATTCAAAAATGTGATATCATTTAAGAAAGTTATAGATGTTTTTCATTAGGGCTATCAATGAGACTTTTAGTTGTAATTCTAATGAAAATGAATAATAATTATTTATTAGATTCAAACTAAAGTATAATTATATTGGTGGAAGATGGCTCCTTTACAAACCCTTTTAGTTTCATCAATTTTGGGTAAAAAATTTGTCCAACCATGTGGGGCCCGAGAAGTTTAGAAAGCTTAAGGTAAGTTGTTAGACACATT
>VDFB02047230.1:599119913-599147509 GCA_007258455.2 Sequoia sempervirens
GAAAATTTTGTAAAATTTGAATTTTCAAATTGGAAAGAATGTAAAAAGGTCATAATTGTATGGACATAATCTATACCCAGTGATATTTTTTGAAATATGGGTTAAATGTATGGCATTGTATAAAGGGTATGTTTAAAATGTAAAGGGGTCTGTATTTTGGAAACTCATAGGTTGAATTAGTCATACAAATGTATGCTTTGTTACTATTATTGGGACAATTCTGTAATAACTTTTTATACTTAATCGAGCTACAACCAAAGGTTTTCTTCTTGGTTCTTTCCTTTTGGTATGCTCGTTTGAACCGAGTTTTGTAATATCTCCTATTTATATATAATAAATTATAGTGGCTTGCCACTTTTTCTCCTCAAATCCAACTTGGGTGCAACTTCATTTTTAACAACTTTCATGAGGTTTTTAAGGAAATCAATGTTTCCAACCTTTCCACACCCTATAAATTCATCAAACACATCTATTAGGACCTGCACAAGCTTGATCCAACCTTAAATCTTGCTCCCTCCAAGTTTCATTGACATTAGCAAGTTGTAACCACCATTTTGCACCTAATTTCACTCATTTTTGCCTTGCATCAACTCAAGTACAGACATTTCTAGCTCTCTAAACTCACATAGTCACTTTATACAGTCCTAATAAAATCTACCATGGCCATGCCATCTAGCTACATACCGTACAATAAATAGTATGTCATTTTAGCACTTTGGAATCTTAAGGGAAATCATTAGTCCAATGTAGCTTAGAGTGATTCGGCATATTTGGGTACAAAAGAGGACAATCCCTAGCATAAAAATACCCATCCAGACATGTTGGAACAATCCATTTGGTCGTACAAGTTTCCAAATGAAAGTTGCACCACTTTGCAACTTTACATTGCTTGCATCTGACAACTTTTCCCTCAGCTGAAAACTTGCCACCATAAGAAAACACCTCTGAGATAGAAAAAACCGAGAGAGATTATTGTATATGGGCCAAAAACAATCCCATAGCCTCAAATGGAGAGTTTGTAAATGTCACGGTTTTTGAGAAATAGCCCTTCAAAGATTGCTTCTTGTTAGCACTTTGGACTCTTAAGGGAAATCGTCAGTCCAATGTAGCTCATAGTGATTTGGCGTATTTGGGTACAAAAGAGGACCATCCCTAGTGTAAATGTACCCATCCGAATGTGTTGGAACAGTCTATTTGGTTGTACGAGTTGCTAAATGAAAGTTGCACCACTTTGCAACTTTACACTGCTTGCATCTGACAACTTTTCCCTTAGTTGAAAACTTGCCACCATGGGAAAATGCCTCTGAAATAGCAGAAATTGAGAGAGGTTATTGTAGATGGGCCAAACACAATCCCATAGCCTCAAACAGAGATTCTGTAAATGCCATGGTTTCCAAGAAATATCCCTTCAAAGATTAGTACATTTTAGCATTTTAGACTCTTAAGGGAAATCATCGGTCCAATGTAGCTCAGAGTGATTTGGCATATTTGGGTACAAAAGAGGACCATCCCTAGCATAAACATACCCATCTAGGCATTTTGGAACAGTCTGTTTGGTCATACGAGTTGCTAAATGAAAGTTGCACCACTTTGCAACTTTACGTTGCTTGCATCTGACAAATTTTCCCTCAGCTGAAAACTTGCCACCATGGGAAAACACCTCTGAAATAGAAGAAACCGAGAGAGGTTATTGTAGATGGACCAAACACAATCCCATAGCCTCAAACAAAGAGTCTATAAATATCATGGTTTATGAGAAATATCCCTTCAAATATTGTTTCCTTTGAGTACTTTGGACTCTTAAGGGAAATCATCGGTCCAATGTAGCTTGGAGTGATTAGGTGTATTTGGGTGCAAAAGAGGACCATCCCTAGCGTAAATTTACCCATCGGGACGTGTTGGAACAATTTTTTTGGTTGTACGAGTTGCTGAATGAAAGTTGCACCACTTTGCAACTTTGCTTGCATCTGACAACTTTTCCCTTTGCTGAAAACTTGCCACCACGGGAAAACGCCTCCAAGATAGAAAAAATTGAGAGATGTTATTGTAAATGGGCCAAACACGATCCCATAGCCTCAAACAGAAAGTCTATAAATATCACAGTTTCTAAGAAATAACCCTTCAAAGATTACTTCCTTTTAGCACTTTAGACTCTTAAGGGAAATCACCGGTCCAATGTAGCTCAGAGTGATTCAACATATTTGGTTGCAAAAGAGGACCATTCCTAGCATAAACATACCCATCCAGATGTGTTGGAGCAGTCTGTTTGGTCGTATGAGTTTATGAATGAAAGTTGCACCACTTTGCAACTTTACACTGCTTGCATCTGACAACTTTTCCTTTAGCTGAAAACTTGCCACCATGGGAAAACACATCCAAGATAGCAAAAACCGAGAGAGGTTATTGTAGATGGGGAGAAAAAGATCCCATAGCCTCAAATAGAGATTTCATAAACATCACGGTTTTTGAGAAATATCCCTTCAAAGATTGTTTCCTTTTAGCACTTTAGACTCTTAAGGGAAATCGCTAGTCCAATGTAGCTCAGAGTGATTCGGCGTATTTGGGTGAAAAAGTGAACCATCCGTAGTGTAAACATACCCATCCAGACGTGTTGGAATAGTCCATTTGGTTGTACAAGTTGTTGAATGAAAGTTGCACCACTTTGCAACTTTACACTACTTGCATCTAACAACTTTTCCCTCAGCTGAAAACTTGGCACCATGGGAAAACACCTCTGAGATAGAAAAAAACAAGAGGGATTATTGTAGAGGGTCCCAACACAATCCCATAGCCTTAAAAAAAAGTTTGTAGGAATCACAGTTTTCAAGAAATAGTTTGTCAAAGATTGCTGCCCTTTTGTACTTTGGACTCTTAAGGGATTTCGCTAATTGAACGTAGCTTGAACTACTTTGGCCAATTTGGGTGCAAAAAGGGACCATACCTAACCTAAACATAACCATCCAAATGTGATGGAATAGTCAGTTAGGTCATACAAGTTGTAGAACAAGATTTATTTATGTAGTTATAATTAGTTTTTCAATTTCCAACTGAACTCCAACGCTGATTTTCGTGTGAAAAAAAGCCATGAGACCATAGCTTGTTGTTTTCTTTTTAATGAAAACTAGTAGGCACTAGAGTTAACTTCTTCATAGATTTAGCATTTGAGATTGCAAGAAGACATCAAAATGGCTAGTGTACTAAATAAATTCTTATGATTTCTAAATAATGTTGATAACTCTACTCAATTGGCTTCTTTTTTCAAAATCATACAAATTGAACCTTAGCATCAATAGACTCTATATATCAAGCTACCACAATTCAAGTTTCAATGATGAATATTTATCATGCATGCTTTAAATGACATTCAAGTTTATGGTAGTTTTTTTGTTTATATGATGTTATGTGATATTCTATTCCTATTTCACGCTTCTATGTTGTATATCTATATATTTTTATTTTTACATGTTTTTTTTACTAATGAACCCAAAATGAACCAAACCACCCCCAAAAAAAATTTAGCCGAACTAGTGAACCGAACCCCCAAACCCGAACATGTAACTTAGTTTGTAAGTCAGTTATTGGGAGTTGGTCAGTTTTTCTGTGTGGGGGAGAGTCTTAAAAAAGGTTGAGGAAGTCATTTTGGGGATTGATGAATGCAATTTTGTGAAGAATCAATAAGATCATATTGAGTTACTTTGCAAAAACTATGGTTTCTACACAAAAAATTTGTGTTTTCTCCATTGTTCGACCCCTACACAACAAGTAAACAGCTGCATAGCATGTGGAATGAGGGGGCAGTAGGCATGATACCCCTTTATAGTTTGTTTGAGTGCTTTCTTTTCATTTTTTGTGAGTTTTGTGCCAAGTTTTCTCAAGGCGAGTAGTGAACCCAAATTTTGCATTTTTGAGTAAATTATGAATTATTGAAGCCCTCCACCTACTATACCTTTCATGTGGCTCAGTGGAGAGGATGTGTACAATGTGATTTGAATTTTTTTAGGTCCATTTAAGAAAGGGGAAATGATTTGTGAGTTTTGGAGTTACAGTCATAAGCAAATCATTACTTTAATTGCATGAAAATGAAGCTTTTAGCCTAGGGTTTATTAAAATCAATGAGAGTGGGGGAATATCTTTAACATTTAAGCATATTGGGGTCATAATAGAGGTTTCTGAGTCAGTGGCATGGTTAGGGGAGTTGTGCAAGTGGGACTTTCAATAAACCCTATGCATTTGCATGGTAAACAAACAGTTTCATGGGACATCCTGCTAAAGGACTTGTAGGTGTAGAATAATCTTAGAATTTGTTGTTTTATGACACAAATCAAAAAAATTTGGGGTTTTCTTGTGAATATAAAGTGTTTAAAGGGCACTCACTTTGTGAAAGAGGGCTAATTCACTAGCCTAGGATAGGGTTATGTTATTGGTTCTCAACTTTGGTCCAAAGGAGTCAAGGGTAGTTTTCACATATGTTTTCACCCCCACTCTGCATCGATCCATAGCTTGTTTGAAAGAACTTGTTTTATGATTTTAGCCATAACAACAAGCCAATGAACTATTTGATAAAAATATTTGGTAAACATATATGAAAAATGTGGTGGCATAGACAAGGCAGTGAATTGTTTGAAAAAAATGCCTCAAAGAAATGCGGTCTCATAAAATTCCATGACAAGCAAATGCAATTGACAGTTGCTCCTAGTTATTAGTTATGTAATGTGAAGTAATTGCATAACTTCTTAGGTTGACTTTGTAAAAACTATATTTTAATTGAAATTTTTTCATCTATCAACATCTAGTTGTTAGTTATGCAATGTGAAGTAATGCTTTGAGTTTGAAAGATGTGCAATGCAATGTAATCAGCGATATGAATATAAACTACATAATACAACCATTCTTTTTTATGCTCTTGTACATTTATATTTAACCATTACTCACTTGATTAAATTTTCAAAGAGTTTAATCATGCACATGAGGAAGAAATTAAATTTTGATTGTCAACTTCTATATATCAAATTATCCAATAATCTTGAGTGTATCTCCATATACAAAAATGACATCAAACACTAACTCAAACAAAATTTTAAAAAATGTGGCATATGCCATCTCGATGTCTATTCAAAACTTACATGCCAAAATGTCTATCTCATCCTAAACTACTGGTGGATCATCAAAATGAAGCCTCTTTGCAACACTCATTGGCTCTGAAGGTAGCTACACAAGAAAAATTCAAACCACAATTGAGATTAGTTATATTATATGATTTAAAATTGAATAATTAACATCAAAATCAATATACATTGAATTATAATTGAACTCTAAAATTGTAATCTTGATTACCTGAAATATTTGTCTCTTCAAAGGGTCAGGAGTCTTAGAATATGCCTCTCTCAAAGAACTGACCAAACCAACTTTTGTAATGTCAATCTATATATGTGAACAAAAACATAAAATTGATCCAAGTTAACATATAATTGTCGGTAATAGGAACATATAAATACCAAACACAAAATAAAATAAGCACATACCTCTTTAGGCTGATCTTTTTCTTTATCTCCTTTAGGTGTTTCAACACCTCCTCCTTGAGGTGTTCCAATACGTACTCCTTTAGGCGTTGTGGCACTTGTCAACAATAACGTATAACTCATAACTGCCTATATAGAAAAATGACAAGTACATATGAAACTACCAATCTATGTCAATGTATGTATAATCAATATAAGATCTCAAAATTCTTAATTCAATTGAGTTCGAGTTCAATTACCTTCCCCTTATCTAACATTTGGGTGGGTGTATGAAGTTGGGTTACACTTTTGTGGCCAATTCCAAAAAAAATTGAAAATGACATAACCCGAGTGCATTATAACGTGCTCGTGTTATGTCATTTTAAAAGAAAAAAAAAGTGAAAGTGATTCATTTTCTGTTGTCTGTTTTTCTACTCTGCCCATGGCCAAAAACCCTCATTTTCGAGCTCGCGTTCTAGGAGGAGGAATTTTACAAAATTCATCAACAACAGTTGCTTTTTCTTTGCAAAGATGGAACCATGACAATGAAGAAGTGCGGGAGGTAGGTATTGTTTTCTATTTGTTTTGAATTTATTAGTTTCAATTTAATTTTGTTTGTTTTAGGTTAGATTTAATTTTTTTTTTTTAAATTTAGGATATGCAAACGATCCTGCAAATCTTTAAAATCCTCAACAAGAAGAGCAGACAAATCCTCAACAACAAAATCAACCGGATCCTGTGCAACAAGGGAGATGACCTCTCGCTAGGTCACCTCGTGAGTACATTGTTATGCTTGCCATTGCAAAGGAGAGTGTCAACATAGAGACATTGCAGGTGATCAACACTTTGACCTGAAGTGTCATCCATCAAACTAGCTCTATTGTACAACGCCATCCAGGGGAGTCTTCGGGTGGTGGCCTTCGAACACATGTGTGTCAATCTTGTGGGGCGACTTGTTCATATGACCCCACCGACACTCAGGAGGATGCTATGTAGGATCCATATGCATCTACAGGGATGGAGAGGACAACTGAAATTTTGCATCATGCATATGGCATTGATACTCAGGTGAAAGTCATCATGTTCATTGAATTTAATTTATTAAATTTTGATTCTGAAATTCAAGATTAACTAGTTTAGTTTTATTATTTTAATAAAATTTCATGGTCACAGTGTTGAGACTGGATACACTAGTCCTCCACATACTTATTTCTGTAGTACACCTATCAGTGGGGTATGTAACTAGTAAACAATTATAAATTTATTACATGTTAATAGCATTGTTTTAAGAATGGTATTTTAATATGTGATTTTGGATGTTGAACAAGTTAATATTGGATGTTTCAAGCAAACACCTCCTAGTTCCAGTGGATTTACTCAAATGTACATGGAGTTAATAGAATAAAGAGAACTTAACTAATGAATTATACTTAATAGATTTGTGTAGTTTATATTCATATTGTTGGTTACATTGCATTACACATCATTCAAACTCAACATTACTTCAAATTCCTTAACTAACAACTAGATGCTGATAGATGACATAATTTCAACTATACAATGTAGTTATTTAGAAAGTCAACATAATCAACACGATGCAATTACTTCACATGGAGGCATGTGCTTGCAAAGGTGCACCAACATGACAAACTATGGATGCCTAGAAAAAATCTATGAAACCATAATAGTAAGCAATAGCATAGACAAGGTAGTTAGTGATGTAGAGCATCATATCAAAACACTTAATCATTAAGGTACATCTGACCCAATTGAATTAGGAGAAGATCAAATTGAATAAGCAACTAAAATTTCTTTCTCTTTTCATCAAAAATCACATTGTTTCATTTGCAAACCACAAGGCAACAACAAGCCAACTCATTTCAATACTTCTTCTTATCATCCTCAAGCTTCAAACATCTTATTTATTAGCAAAAATGACTAATCCACACAAGAAACCTAATTAGAGTCACTAAACAATCCACTCTTTCATCATTCACCAAGGCACCCTTCCACTTAATTTGCTTTACCTAGGAAAAATAACCAAAAACCAATCTTTCATGTTACAACCTATATCCATGAAATCCTCACACACCTTTGTAATCATCAATTTATTTGAATTCAAAGAAAAAACCTAATAAAGAGCTCTGAATCTTTCAATTCCTTAAACAACTCACCAAATTTTCACTTTTACCAACTAGTTCCTCAAGAACAAGATACTACAATCAACCATTTACACCTCAATCATTTCATCTGACTTCCAAGAAATTACTCACATCATGTTTTTGACTGAAACAAACCTGGGTCATATCCACATAATACTGATTTATCAAATTCATAAGTTCTTACAGTCAAATTACCATTTCCATTAGGGACATATTGCTACAGCATATCAAATCATCATGTTTGGCCTCAAGGCCTTCAAAAAACCATTCACACACCTATTATATCTTCACATTGATGGTTCTATGCCAAAATAAACATTTAAATCTTTGTATTTATAGAATTACACACTTTTATAGTCTTACCACCATTTTGCTTATAGGTCACATATCCCTTAATCGGGTGATTCCTTTCCATTCAATTTTTATATCCACATTCCCAATGTACATTCAGGAGCCTTTTTTAACACATCATAACATATAAAAAGTTCTTAGTAGCTTGTCATAAAGAAATTACTGGACTCTTGAATTGTTCACTAGAAAGGGCTACTAATTTAGGCCTAAATTACAAATAAAGTGCTCACAATTTATCACAAAAATACCAAAGGACTGAAAAAATTCATTCATCATGTCACAAAATTGAAGAATCAAACATTTTTAGCAACAAAAAGGCTCCATGAATCACTGTTCCAAAAAACACTTATTCTATGGACAAATCAAGCCCTACAAAGGAGGGTTTATTGCATAAGGTACTTTCACAAACCTTATATACTCCTGCCACCACCACAAACACCATGGAAATATCCTGCATAATCTTTACAAACTCACCACCCACCTTCATGCATGATTTTGCATTGAACACCACCCTGAAACCATGCTTTCCATGAAGGAAACTTTGTATTTCCTATATGATTCAGTAGCCAATTAGAGATTTCTTGATTTCCCTATTCCTGTACACTCACAAATTGCTTAAAAAATTCTAAAAAACTTCTATACATTCCATCCCACCAGTCTCCTAAATCTACATTTGTGGGATGGTGAATTCAAGCTTTAAATGGCCCTCAAAACCCTTGACTGGTTAATCTGATAGACCACAAAAACCTTGGATTTTAAACTTGATGGTAACTCTTCAAAACATCACTAGATGATTGTTAACACCTTGCATAAAGTGAACAAACAAATATATAGCCCGTGCAAGAACTGAATTCAAGAATGAAAAACAGTGAAAACAGGAACAAGGAACTTTATTTATTGAAAATGATTCTGTATACGTCTAAAAATGGTCATGGTCAATCGAGCTTGTTAATTAATTAAATATAAATTATTTAATTAATCTTCTAAAGTCATCTACATATAAATAAATTTAATTATTTATTTATATTGTTCACTCTTATAATTCTTCTACCTTAATTAAATAAATAACTTTATTTAATTATTACCATATTCCTCTTAATTAAATTAAATAAATTTTATAATTTATTTATATTAATTATCATGTTATTCTAAATTTGAATATTTGAATTCAAATAATGGAATATTCCTCCAAGCACCCTCTTCATCTCATAGTTAAATTAAATATTATAAATATTTAATTTAATACCTTTTCTCACTCCACACATAATTAAATATTTTAAATATTTAATTACCTTCTAAATTCATTTGTCACACATACTTAAATATTACTTATTTAATTATGTAAACTTCTAAATTCATCTCATACATAATTAAATATTACTTATTTAATTATGTAAACTTATAAATTCATCTTCACATATAATTAAATAAGTTTATTTATTTAATTATGAAATTCATTCTCAACTCATTCTTCAAACAGCAACCTTCCTTTAATTCTGAATGAAAAAAATTGAAGAAGAGGAAACCTTCTATCTCTCACTCGACTTTCAAAAATCTCTTATCGTTCATTCTGACAAGCTTGATCTAAACCGTTGATCATAACAGCCAATCAGGTTCTTTCAAAAACTCTTTAAATACATGTGCAAATCCAAGCATTGGTTACGAACACACATAGACGAATACACATGCAATTATACTTTTGCATTTACAGTTTTAGCATTTTAGCAATAATCATATCTTGATAATCATCTCATCATAGCACAACATAATCTTGCATTTTAGCATAGTATGCATTTTTAAATCTCATTCTCTAGTAGTCCATTTTGTTGAGCTTGGTATACTAAATCTGAGAGCAACTTGAACCAACGAAACGCTGGAGATAGAGAGCAATAAGACGACTTCGAAGAAGTTGTAATGAGAGTTTGTTTGTTTTTCTTTAAGCTTCTTTGATATAATGTTTTATTAAATGTGTTTTGAATCCTTTATAACATGCATATTTTCATACACACATATTCAAGAATACAAAATTTGTTCTTTTTCCTACCTTTTACATGCTTTTATATATATTCCCAATCAAATAAGTTCCTTTTGAATCTCCCTCATTGAGTGAAACTACCTAAGTTGCCTTGTGACTTTTAATATTTCGTGCTTCTTCGCCTTTTTATAAATTTTCCTATCTTTAGCAGCATTTGGAAATCTTTTTTTTTGTGACCACCTAAGGACCTTAAATACAATGAAGTAGTTCTTTATATGACCTTTACATGAATTTACAAATGGGAATTCAATCTAGACAGAAAAATTCCTATGAGAGGCAACTAGTAACCTAGGTGCTCCTGCACTAGTTAGTAGTTTAAAAAAATGCCTCAAAGAAATGTGGTCTCATGGTGATGGAATTCCATTCCATCACCACATGAGACCGCATTTCTTCGAGGCATTTCTTCAAAATTCTCACCAGCTTTCCTATGATACCACATTTTTCATACATGTTCACCAAAGAATTTTATGAAACTACTCACTTCCTTGCAGTTGTTGTTATGGCTAAAAGCCTAAAATAGGTGCTTTCCAACAAACTATATGGATGCTTGGAAACATATCTATCAAAGCATAATGGCAGGCAATAATACCATAGAGAAGGAAATGAATTTTTTGAAAAAATTCCTGGAAGAAATGCAGTCTTATGGTGATGGAATGCCATGATGTGCATTTGTTTGTAATGACATGCCATCACCATGAGACCCCATTTCTTTTGAGGAATTTTTTCAAATAGTTCATTGCCTTCTCTATGCCACCATAGTTACCATACATGTCTACGAAAGAATTTAATCAAATGGTTCAGTGGCTTTCTGCTATGGGTAAAAGCCTAAAAACATGTCCTTTCGAACAAGATATGGATAGGGAAAATAGTAAGCATGATAATAAGAAATATATAGTTTAATACTTGTACTCAAAATTTTGTTCATTAGATCTCATACATTATAAGTTATGACGTGGATCACTATTGTAACTTTTTTGTGATTGAATAATTTGTTGTTTTATTTTCAGATGTTGGTTGTGGAAACACCTCCAAATGTTATGCGGGTAATGGATATTGGTGTTTCATCCGCTATACAATCCTTGATGGCTCTGATAGGGGAGGCATGAGGAAAATTACTAAATTTCAAGTTACATTTGTTGTTATAGATGTTAGTTCTAGTGAAAAATCAAACCATTATTGATTTGTAGTTTAATTCCTATTTGGATGGTTTATACAGGGCTTTAGCATGCCTCAGCATCAGAGTGAAAATATTTCCATTGTGGAGAGTGATTGTGAGATGGTCGTAAGTGATTATTTTGTTAAATAGATCATTTTTTATAATGTAATTTCTATATATTAATGTCTTTACTTCTTATTGTAATAGTTAAAACTTCACTAGGAGCTAAACTCTAGCAGGAGCAGTAGGAACACTCATTGAGCACAACATAAATGAGTGATGAACTTATAGCCATTGATTCTCCAAACAAAGGGAAAGAATTTATTTCCAGAGCATGAAGAGAAATGAATTTTGATTCCAGAGCCCTTTGTTGTATGCCTAGAAATGGTAATTTTGTACATATTTTGTATTGGATATATTTGACATTGTATGCCTATATGGCTATTTTGTAACTATATTTTATACTTATATCGACATATATTGATGTATGTTTTCATGGCTATTTGGTTAATACAAATCTTTTTTATCGATGGTGTCCATATTTGCATTATAAATTCATGGTTCAATAGATATGAGTTACGTGTATTCAAATGTATAATTTACAACTTATGTGTATACTTTTTGACTTATGTGTGTTCCAATGTATACTTTGCGATTTACACATTTTCATGTGTATACCTTATATTTGTGCATATACTTTGTATTAAGTTGTGTATACCATGTATTTGTGTGTATACTTCAAGGCATACATGCTTGTGAGTACTTGCGCTTCCCTTATACATGTACATGCTTGACTTATTCACGTGTATACTTATTAATTGGTTATCCCTAGAATTGATCATTGCTTTCCTTCATGGTTTGTCTTGAATAAATTAATTGATTGATAGTAAAAAACTAAGTATCTAAAAGAAAAAATGCGTTTTCAATTGGTATTCCATGAAATGATTGATAAAAAAATTCCAATTTATATTTAATCCTTTGATTGGAACAACTGAATTAAGCAAAGGATAAATAATGTTCATGTAACGTTTGCAAAACATAATATTCAGAGTAGATGAAGTAGTCAACTTCTTGACACATTATCTATGTTATCGAGTTCTTCTATTTTAGCCCTGGTTCTAGTTCTGGTTCACTCAGGTGGTGCGGGTCCTACTTTGGTTTGCCTATGCATTCAACCAAGGTCCTTCATTTTTTGGGTCTGGTTCACCCAAGCAGAACTCAAGAGAACCCGGGAAAAACCCAGATAGAACTCGGGAAAAACCCAGATAGAACCCAGGCAAACCAAGACAAAACTCGTGTGCCTAGGCATCCATAAAAGTTTTTTTTTAATACTTTTTTAATGTTTTATGGAGTTTGACTTTGGTCCACACACAAGGGAACCCTAAAAGTGACATCTAAATCACTTCAAACACCTTAACTACCTCATTCTTATTCATTTTTTTGCAAACAAGCATTTTAATTCCAAGAGGTTGAGCTTTCATTTTTGCTTGCTAGATTGAAAGCAGATTGTGACACAACTTTCTTTTTTCAAAAATTGTTCTACATCATTGAACTAAGAAATTATCACACATCTGTAGATAAATAGAGGAATACTACAAACTAAAACACATTACATTTTTGTTCTCAGTGACTTGATGTACTCTCCAACATCTCTCTTCTCTCATGCGAAGAGTTAGAACTGCTTGGCCATGCCTTTGCATCATTCATGAAGTTTTGCTCTTTTTGACAATGTCAAAAGCATGGCTGCATACAAATTAGGCAAAATAATTTTCCTTTTAGATTAGAAATGCATGGAAGTTTCAAAAATTATCCTTGATATTACAAAAAGATATGTGTTTATACCATAGCAGAAAAAATCTTTTGGGGAAAAAATCGGCAAACCAAAAGTATAAGAGTTTTTGAAAAAATTGGGAAAAAGTCCAGAAAAAATTGGACAAAAATTAGATTTAAAAAAAATTAAAAAAGAGTAGAACAAGAGATAAAAACTTTAAAAAAAAAATTAAAGGCATTTCCATAGCATAGAGATAGAGAGAGAAAATAAAATAAATATTTTAACTAATAAATTGTAAAAATAGATTTTTGTAGTTTATATTCATATCATGATTACATTGCATTGCACATCTTTCAAACTCAAAGCATTGCTTTCATTGCATAACTAATAACTAGATGCTGATAGATGACAAAATTTCAATTACAATATAGTTTTTACAAAGTCAACCTAAGCAATTATGCAATTACTTCACATTGCATAACTAATAACTAGGAGCAGCTACCAATTGCATTTGCTTGTCATGATATTCTATGAGACCACATTTCTTTGAGGCATTTTTTCAAATAGTTCACTTCCTTGTCTATACTACCACATTTTTGATACATGTCTACCAAAGCATTTTGTCAAATAGTTCACCGCCTTGTTGCTATGGCTGAAATCCTAAAACAAGTGATTTTGAAACAAGCTATGGATGCTTGGAAAAAATCTATCAAAGAATAATAGTAAGCAATATCATAGACAAGGCAATGAACTCTTTGAAAAAATGCCTCAAAGAAATGAGGTCTTATGGTGATGGAATACTACTGAAACCCTTAAGGGATTGATCAGTTGAATGTAGCTCAGAGGCGATTCGCGTGTTTGGGTGAGAAAGAGGACCATACCTAGTGTAAACATGCCTATTCAGATGCGTTGGAATAGTCTATTTGGTCACACAAGTTGCAAAACGAAAGTTGCACCACTTTGCAACTTTCCACTGCTTCCATTTGACACTTTCCATCAACTGAAAATTGGACACCATGGGAAAACCACTCCGAGATAACAAAAATTGAGAGAGGTTATTGTAGAGGGGCCCATGGTCCCATGGGATCAGATGAGAAGTTTCTAAGTGTCACAGTATCTAAGTAACCTCATGCTGAAGTCTGCAGCCATTTTTCCCTTTGGACCCTTAAGGGATAGATCTGGTTGAGCGTAGCTCAAAGTGATTCACGTGTTTGGGTGAAAAAGAGGACCATTCCTAGCGTAAACATACCTATTCAAACATGTTGGAATAGTTTGTTTGGTCACACGAGTTGTAGAACGAAAGTTGCACCACTTTGCAACTTTTCACTACTTGCATTTGACACTTTTTCCATCAACTAAAAATTGGACACCATGAGAAAACCACTCCAAGATAACAAAAACCAAGCGAGGTTATTGTAGAGGGGCCTAACACAATCCTATAGGATTAGACGAGAAGTTTCTAAGTATCACGATGTCCGAGTAACCTCATGCTAAAGTTTGCAGCCATTTTTCCCTTTGGACCCTTAAGGGATTGATCAGGTTGAATGTAGCTCAGAGCGATTCCGCATGTTTGGGTATGAAAGAGGACCATTCCTAGCATAAACATTCCTATTCAGATGCGTTGTAACAATCTATTTTGTCACATGAGTTGTAGAATGAAAGTTGCACCATCTAGCAACTTTCCATTGCTTGCATTTGACACTTTTTCCATCAATTGAAAACTGGAGACCACGGAAAAACCACTCCGAGATAATGAAAACTAACAGAGGTTATTGTAGAGGGGCCCAAAATGATACCATAGGATTAGATGAGAATTTTCTAAGCATCATGGTGTCCGAGTAACCTCATGTTGAAGTTGGCAGCCATTTTTCCCTTTGGACCCTTAAGGGATCGATTTGGTTGAATGTAGCTCAGAGCGATTCTGCATGTTTGGGTGTGAAATAGGACCATGCCTAGCATAAAAATGCCTATTCAAACACATTGGAACAATCTATTTGGTCACACGAGTTGTATAATGAAAGTTGCACCACCTTGCAACTTTCCACTGCTTACATTTGACACTTTTTCCATCAATTGAAAACTAGACACCATGGGAAAACCACTCCGAGATAACGAAAGCCAAGAGAGGTTATTTTAGAGGGGCCCAACATTATTCCATAGGATTATATGAGAAGTTTTTGAGCATCATGGTGTCCGAGTAACCTCATGCTAAAGTTTGCAGCCATTTTGCCTTTTAGACCCTTAAGGGATCGATCCGGTTGAACATAGCTTGGAGCAATTTTGCTTGTTTGGGTGTGAAAGAGGACCATGCCTAGCGTAAACATACCTATTCAGATGTGTTGGAACAGTTTGTTTGGTCACACGAGTTGCAGAATGAAAGTTGCACCACTTTGCAACTTTTCACTACTTGCATTTGACACTTTTTCCATCAACTGAAAACTAGAAACCACAAGAAAACCACTCTGAGATAACAAAAATTGATAGATGTTATTGTAGATGCTCCCAACATGATCCCATAGGTTCAAACAAAGATTTTGTAAGCACAATGGTATCTGAGTAATACCCCATCAAATATTGCTACCCTTTTGCACTTTTGGATTTGACGTTTCATTGAACTATACAAATTTTGTACAGGGTGATTGTGCTTTGTTTTTGATGGAATTTTTTGGGTAGTAGACTTCACTCTATTTTTGTTTTGGTTTAGTTGGATTTCAAGTGATTTTGTGCATTTTAGAAGCCAATTACTGAGGGTCAATTTGTATACCCTATTTTAAGGGTTTTGAGTTCATTAAAATGTCATATTAAGCCTTTCACCCACTGTATGCTTCTATAACTCAATGGAAAGGCTTAGTTATGGTTATAAAACATGTGTGCATAGTTTTGTGTGCAAGGGAGAAAAATAGAGGGTTTTTAGGTGATTCCCTAGATGTCAAATGGTGGTTTACTGCTAGGGTTTGAAGAAATATTTGGGGAAAGTGATATCTCTTGAAATTTTAAGCTTGTGCAGAGCTTTTTGAATGTGTTTTAGACTTTGGTTGGTTGTGGGAAGTTTCGAGTATGGGTTTTCAACAAACCTTTGCCTAACTTATAGTCTCCAAATCTCATTTAGAGAAGGTCATCCAATGGCCAACCAAACATCAATCAAGCTTTAACATAGACCCTAAGACAAATTTCCAAGAGATCATACCATGTTTCTTTGTACCATAATTAAGATCCAATAGACCACCTTCCATAAAGGCTACTAAATTAGCTCTATTTACAAAGAGACGACCTTTTAAACACTAGATCTTCACTCAAACTCCTGAAAAAATAGTATGTTATGTGTCAAAACCTCCAATTCCATGATTTTTTTCCAAGTCCAAGACCTCTACACCCCTAATACACCAAACCCTCTATTTCAAGCAAAATACATGGGGTTTTAATGAAATTCCTATCTCCCGCACCTACCATACCCAAATAAAGCACAAAACACACTTACCAGACCTTGCACATGTGGTGAATAATACATTACATGGAAATTCCTTCCCACATTTTGTCAAAACATCACTTGAAACCCTCATTTTCATCATGAAAATACCTTGTTGTAGCCCTAGAACATCATCCCAAACACCCAAACTTGACTTCACAACATTATAATCAGGTTAGGAATGTATTTTACAAGTTAGAGGACCCATTCCACAAGTTACAATAGGCACAAAAAGTGGAATGGGTTGAATTACATCATGAAACCCTTCAATCCAAGAACATTGTGAAAGTAGGTAGCAACAGTAAAAACAAGATAACCTTCTTGCCCCTCCTAAAGTTTGGACCACATCCATTACCTCCACATAAAACTCAACATCCTTGGTCTTCTTGGTTCCAATGCCTTGATATGGTTATGCAAATGAAAATGAAGCAAAGTAATCATCTCCTTCTCTGTTGGCTAGAAGAATGCATGCTTAATGTTTTGATACATGATATCAACTCCCTCTTTTGCTCTCATGGTTGAATATCGAAATCCAGTATGGTGGGCCTCCAGAGTTTTAGTCATCTTTATTCCTCTTCCACCAAATTATGGACTGATCCACACGTCTTCCAACCTGATTGGATTTTTTTTTGAAAGATGAAGTTTCTCCTGAGTTGCCAATGTAGCTCTCTTTTCCTTTTTAGACTCTTTCATTGCTACAGATCATCTCTTGGATTTAATCATCTGTACCACATGGTTGATGTGCTTTAAATCCTTACATCTAAAGGAAATTTCCTTTACATAAATAATGCTAGGGAATTTCAATGTTTCCACTATAGTTGGTATTAAAGTCAGTACCTGCAACATGAAGAGTGATTCTCATTCCTCTTCTACATTAGAGGGTTCATATCCTTGATTTGACTCTTTCGAATTATCAGAATCAAAATCACTAGAAGAGACTTTGAAAGGAACTCCATGAAAACCAAGCTCTCTAAATGGTATATCAAACTCTAGTTCAAAATATTTTAGATGAGACTACTCCCATAGCTCTCTTACTCGCTTGACAAATCCTTGAAACTTTGTATTCATTTTATTTTTCCTGTCCCTCTCTTGTTGTTCTTCCTCAATTTCATCAAGATCATTGATTCAATTGGGGGAGGTCCTACAACACAATTAATCACAAATTCAATAACCAATCAGGTATTAGATCATCAAGTTCTCCATTTCACTCTTTCTCAACCAAATCACATTATTCCCTTGTAGCATAGGAAACCCACTAAATCGGGTACAAATTCTCAACCACACACTTCTAGTTTACAACATAACTCAATTCAGGGACCCATTATTGATATTTTTAACATATCAACACAAATCCATAAGTTTCTTTGTAACAAGTTCTTCAAAACTTGAAATTTCACTCTTTTTAGGCGTCAATTAGGCCACTTTTACAAAGGGTATATACTCTAAACTTATCCAAAACTTACCAACTCTTGGGGAAGCAATTATAAGGTGTTAAAACTTCAAAATCAATAATCAGATCTTATTTATACCACCGTACAATGGGTAAACCACAAAACCCTCTATTGTAGCCTAAACCCTAGGGGTTTATTGAAAATGATACTTCCAAAGCTAACCAAAACCTAAAAATTACTCAAACAAGTTTTTGATACCCTACACAAGCTCAAACAATCATAAAATAATGCTTCCCTACACAAAAACACAATTTGACTCTTCAAAACCACCATTTTTCTTAAAGAAAACTCACTTTTACACACATGGGTTTCACACCCATCTCACTTTCAGATCTCCCCAACACTAACACATAATTCCCACACCTTAATAATGTTAGTACAGACCCATTCCTTAAGTTACAGAGGCTACAGAAAGAGGAATGGGTCAAAAAGCCATTTTTATTGACTCAAAACCTTCAAATGTACAAGTTCAGGTTGGTTTTAGTAAATTGATGATAAAATGCACAAAACGTTATGGAAAACCTTCTAAATGTATTCAAAAGAAATTTAAGTCCATCTACTATGCAAATATCAACAAATTTGGATCAACTAATTGAAATACAGGTCGTACAATATGAGTTTTTATTGTTTTTGCTTCTTCAAATCACAAAATCCAACCTTCAATTCGAGTTCTCCATTTTTTAAACTCTTTCCCACCAATTAAAAACTGATTCACCTTCCTAATTGACCTTTTAACTGGTTTGAATCTTCACATTCCCTCCATAATGCAATTTTTGCAATTTTACAACGTTTGAGTTTGCAAATTTTGCACATTTTTGCAATTTTTAAACATTTTGCACTTTTTGAAAACCCAACCTCCTAAACACCTAATACAACTCAAATATTAATAAATACATAATATAATGGTCTCATAGACCTTATTTTAATACAAAACCCAAAATCCTATATTCTACTCCTTATTTGCCTTGATGAATAAAACCTATTGAATGGTGCTCCTGCACCAATCATACATTGACCTTCTTGCCCCTCCTAAATTTTGGACCACATCCATTATCTCCACATAAAACTTGGCATCCTTGGTATTCTTGGTTCCCAAGCCTTGATATGGTTATGAAAATGAAAATGAAGCAAATTAATCATCTCCTTCGCTGGCTGGAAGAATGCATGCTTAATGTTTTGATACATGATATCAACTCTCTCATCTACTCTCATGGTTGAATACCGAAATCTAGTATGGTGGGCCTCCAGAGTTCCAGTCATCTTTCTTCCTCTTCCACCAAATGTTGGCCTGATCCACAAGTCTGGCAGCCTAATTGACTTTGATTTTGAAAGCTAAAGTTTCTCCTGAGTCACCAGTGTTGCTCTCTCTGCCTTTTCAGACTCTTTCATTGCTACAGATCATCTCTGGGATTTAATCATTTGTACCACATGGTTGATGTGCTTTGAATCCTTGCATCTAAAGGAAATCTCCTCAACATAAATACTACTAGGGAATTTCAATGTTGCCATTGTATTTGGTATTAAAGTCGATACCCACAACATTGAAAATTATCCTTATATAAGAATTCCCTCCATCTTTTTGGCTTGTAACACTCTTGATGGTGGCTACATGAAATATAATTATGATTCCTCTTCTACATTAGAGGGAACTCATATATCCTTGTTCTGACTCTTTTGAATTATCAGAATCAGAATCACTAGCTTCCATATTCAAAAATTCCCAACCACCATCTTCAATAAATTGGCCACCAGTTCAAGTTCATTATGCTTTCATAATACTTTATATCCATGGAGTTTAGCCATGTTCCTTCATGCCATCAAGTGAATATTGAGGAATGGAATCAATTTGGAGTACAACTCTCTTGAATTCTTTCAAAATAATATCCATATCAAATTCCTTTTTCCCAAGTCATACTCTCTCAAGGTTAACAATCTCAATCTTGAACTAATAGTGATTACTAAAGATAATTCCACCAACTCTATCAAATAGTTTACCGTAGGAACAACAAAATCAAAGGCTTTGAAAGGAACTCCATGAAAACCAAGCTCTCTAAATGGTATATCAAACTCTTAGACCTCATTCTTGCACATTTACAACCAAATTCAGAGATTTGTGTTCAAAAGGCTACAAATTCAAATATTGACAATTTTGTAGCAAGAATGCATTTTTTTGCACATTTGACCACTGAGACTCAAAAACTCACCATAATACACCTTAAATGGTCCTGATTGACCTTATTTAGCATAAATAAACACAAAAATACCTTAATCTAATCTATTGACCACCTATCAACCTTCAAAAAGTGAAATTTTGCAACTAAGAGAATAGGTACTCCTGCACAAAAATTACATTGTGTCTGAGCCTTCAAGAGGCTTTAAATCTAGCCTTTACAAATGATTCTACATCTTTCCAATCATGCCTAACTGTTGAGCTTGTAACTAACATGACTTATTACATTATAAATCAATTGACCATGCAATATGACCTTTTTCAATTAACAATTTACTCAAAACACAATTTACTAACTTAAAATAATTCCATGAACCAAATTTGTTCAATAACCTTGGTGCCCCTACACCAAATTTCAATATTTCAATAAATGTAATTACAAGTACAAATCTCATTACAATGCCTTAGGTATTTTGTTCTCATAGATATTTTACAATGTCAGTCATACATTCGATATTTTCTTATAATATCTACATCATAGGTTCTCATTTAGAGGTTAACTTCAAATGAGTAACTTGAGATTCCCTCACAAAGCTTTATACACTCTTTTATAATGACTTCAAATCAAAATTTAGATTTATCAATATCATCAAAATAAGGATGTTGCATTGCTTTTTTGGCTGAGATTCTCTTCAATGGCTCAAAAATCAACATTTTTTGCAAGGAGAGACCAATCAATTTTTACTAGTTTAGTTACAGATGTATGCAAAGTAAAAGAATAAAAAGAAACAGCTCATCCAAAATGGAAATGAAATGAAAATAGATGGAAGGAACTTATAGATAGGCATGGAAGTCTCTCAACTTAGTCACTCCTAGTCATACATCTTCACTGCAAGTTCCAAGATACCTATTGCACACAACACCTCTCATGAATCTAGAATATATTGAAATTCAAGATGCTCCTATAATGTCTACATAATAGGTGCTCATGATAAGGTTAGCTTCAAATGAATAAATTGAAATTCCCTCACCAACCTTCACACACACTTTTTTAATGGCTGAAAATCATAATTGAGATTTGTCAAGATCATCAAAATATGGATGTTGCATTGATTTTATGCCTAAAATTCTCTTAGATGGCTCATAAATCTGCATTTTATGCAAGGGGACACCAATCAATGTTTACCAGGTTACTTATAGATACACAAAGTAAAATAATATGATAGCATTGGCATAAAAAAAAATTAACGTGGATGCAAGTATAAATTAATAAGAACCATTGTACATATACTTACAAATTAATCCAATGAACCATCCGGATCTACTCTACTCTTTAATGTGTCAAGTATTGCCTCATGGTCAAACTCATGGACCTTCCACAAGGTCTTGTTCAAAGGTCTACCTCCATATTTTATCAAACGAACATTGGATGCCACAACAAGGTTTGAGTAATGAATAATCTTACGATGCATGTCAAAGTCCTCAAATAGCCAATGTTTAACACTCTTATGTGGGTACCTTATAAGCCACGTTCTAGTAACAACAACTGAGCCTGTAGGGTATTCGATGTTTTCTCCATCTATAACTGGGGCTTCCAATTTCTTTTTGGCTTCAACACAACAATACAAGTAATAGTTTGTTCCCTCTTCATTTTCTTCATCTGCAATAATTGCATAAACATGTGCTGCATTGATATGTGCAAAAAATCACTTTAAATTAGTCAACATTATGAATATAGTACAAAGTAAGATAACAATACAAAATTTCAAAAACTAAGCAAGTAGATATATTACCCGGTTGAACTAGATCTAATACGTGGTCAAAGTTAATCGATGATTCCATCTGTGTTAGTTCCAATATCGTTGAAGGGCAATATGTGTGAAGTGGGCTAAGATAACTTGTCAACCATTTTTCAACCCACTCCCCTGACTCACAATCATTCCAGGCTTGCATTGTACATGAAGAACAAAAGCATGCCATCTTATGTGTATTGATACTCCATGAACTTGCATTTGAGCTAAGGAAAGAGTGTAGCTCACTTTATCGTGTTAGTGTACAATAATCCTCATATGGTGCAATGTTAGTATCATCCATCAACCAAAAAAATATACAAATTGAAGACATACCTTCATTACCTAGACCCATTGAAGCATTACACCACTCGATGATTGAACTTGCATGTTTCAACTTTGCACTGTCTTTATACTTTAACTCTTCTCATGATAATGCTCTTTTCACACATGCTCCCACACCATCATGCTCCCCCTTTCCATGCTCAGCCTCACAAAAGTTCCACATATGTTGAACACCTATAGTGAGATGTATCCTACACAACTAGTAGAACATGTGCACATTCTTGAACTATGTTGCACAGTTATCCAACCATATTATATGTCAATCGTATGCTATGCCCCTCAGAGCCAAATCACTATAAAACATCTAGAAGCAACCTTGCATTAACTCTAGAGAATGTGTACGATCATCACTAATATAAAGTGATACTCCCTCAATACCTTCCTTTGGTCCTCTATACTATTAGTTGCATGAATGAATGCTATGTACACAAATATCAAAAATTGTGTGGAGTTGTAATACTATGATTACACCTCACACCGTGGTTGTAAAGTGTAGTTCTCGACAAATTCAACCACTAATACTATGCTTCCAACTGGAAAGGTGTCCATGCATAGATTGAATTGCATGTCCAACCATCAAGCTCTATGGGTATGCCTTGCATACTCATACACTAGATTCTCACGAAACATGGACATAAACTGATACACTGGAATCTTCTCAATAACCAAATGACACCTTTTTTCTTGAGACCCATCTTTTGTAGCGTATGCCACTATTTTATACTTCTTGAAATCTACTAGTTTATGTCCCACCTCATCTGTGCTTTCCATATGTTGACATACTGGCATTTGTTGCAAGCCACTGCAACGCTCGCATGAACCATCCAAGCATGTTGTCCTATAGATTATTTTTCCATCCTCTATTTGACATAATTTTTTTGATAAGAACTCTCTTGAAGATTTTGGTGGGGGTTATATGCCACAATCCTGCAAAACATCGTTAGTATGCAAATCTAAGCATATAGAATGATAAACTCATAATGGTTAGCGAATTCAATATGTAGTCTACAACAACAAGTAGTGCGTGTGTGATTTATCTTGACATAAAAAGGTTTAAGCATTTCAAAAAATCTCTTAGAAATACTCATTTGAGGATAAGCATTTTGAAATTTATGAAAAAATTGGGTTTGAGTCGTATCCAAAAAATGCTTTGGATGTGGCTCACGGTTTTGACTATCGATTCTCCTTCTTATGACATCCCTTTGGTTCAGAGATGACCTTGTATTATTCTTCCAATAATCTTCAATTAGTGTTCTAAATGCTTCAACAACTTTTTTATCTTTATGTGGCAATCTTCCCGAGAATGCCCATAATTCATTTGAATCGGTGCCCTCAATTCTTTGCTGCCTTTGAACGAATTTTGATAAAGTTTTTCTACTAATTCCCATTTGTTCACTTGTCTTTTTAATGAGACAAGATCTCTTTGTTTGATAGCTTACCAAATTTGATGTAATGGCACGTCAGGTGACATTACTATCCTTTGAGCGTGATGTATTACCCACACTCTCAAAAGCATCCATTAGATTCTTCACAATAGTGTTTTCACTTGATGCATTCGATGTTCTCAACCCAAGAGTCTTCATGATGTTTATGTACTTTAAACCCCGCATCATTTGAACAAATAGTTGACATCTTGTGGTCTCATTTAGCCTTTCAAAGAAATTTTCCAAATCTTATCAACATATCTTCTACAAGTGCATTATGGAATCTTACCTTCCATGTGCTGCAAAATATCCTCATTAATATTAATCAAAAACTTTGGCTTTCTACGCAAAATTCTAGGTGGTGTTCTCTTAGGTACATACATCTCAACATTAGCAATTTCATCAATATTTAATTGAGGTGGGCTAGATTGCGTACCTTCGACCGAGGGTGGAATAGAATACATACCTTGAGGTTCATGTGGGGATGATGGCATACCTTGTTCATCAAATCCGAGTGATGATGCACTCTCAACTTCAAATGTGGTGGATGGTGTCCAACCATACTCACTTGTGGTAGATGGTGTCCCTCCATATTCGCTTGTGCTTAATGGTGTCCCTTCATATTCACTTGTTGTAGAGGGTGTGTCTCCAACTACAGTATCCACATCTCCCTAGCATGACTCTTTTGCATTCGTGCCCTTTGTGCTGCCAATTTCTTTTCTCTTTTTGATGGTTGAGGTTCCTCTTCAACTAGCTTATTTTTGTCAATCGTTCCCAATTTTTGATTTTTGCGATATTCCCTTATCCAGTTTTTCTCTTTATCTTTGAAGGCTTGGAGCTGATCATCTGTTAGTTTTTTCCTTTTAACAATTCATTTCTTCAACGTGAAGAATAATTTTACCTGTGCAAAAAGCGCTAAGTCAAGTCAAATTAACTAATAGTGAAGGGTTGTAAAAGTCTATTACAGAGGGAGACCAACGGTCACCTCTTTCAAATGTTAGTTTTCAAAGTTGAAGTGGTTTGTTTTAAGAGGGAAACATTATAAAAGGCCATGATAAACTTGAATGGAGGATGATCCTTGGATTCAGCGTCAAACCAAATGAGGAAATGTTGAGTTTTCCTTAACAAAATTGAGCTTTTGGTGACTAAAATTGAGTTTATGAGTTGGGAAGCATTATTTTATGTTAGATTGAGCATGAGCAGGGTATATTAGGCTTGTTTCAATAGTTGTCAGGTTTTGGGGTGTTTGGCAAGTGCTACTTTCAATAAAACATAGGGTTTCTAAGCCTAGGGAGAGAGTTTTATGGTTTGGGTGGTAAATGATTGAATCTCTACAATATAATACTATAATTTGAAGTTTTGATAGATATAAAGTGCTGCCCCAAGGTTTCAAAAGATTTGGACAAGTTTTGAAGGTGGTCCCTTTGTAAAAGTGGGCTAATTTGGTTCCTTAAAAGCGTAGAAAACTTGATAATTTGTGTAGGTTGGTACAAAAAAAGTATTGGTGATTGTTGGATATGTTGAAAGACTCTATAATGGGTAAAATAAAGGTGTCTAAATGGTCCTGGATCTATAGAACAACAAATTTGCATAATGAAGCTTATTAAGCAAACCATTACTAATACTAGTACTTTTAGGCTTAATGAAGGTTTGGTGGTTATGGGTGTTGAAGGAATTTGGGACTCTTGATTTGAAAATGTATAAAAACATCATACAAGCTTGAATAAAGGGTTCAATGAATTGATTTTGAGGATTTGGTGCTCTACTCAATGCCTAAACTATGGAGTTTCAAGTATTTTTTTTGTGTTTTCAGTTTCTTTTTCCTGTGTATGGCCTAGTGCAGGCCTCCCATGATTAGAAATTCATAAATCACTATGGTGGTAGGTCTTAACTTGGACTTCAATATATTTTGAGACTCCTTTGGTTTTTTTGGTGAAAGAAAAACTCCATTCTTCATGATCAGCCTGTATAAACCAGTAGGGTATGAGTTTTACTTTAATTTAAAGATGGAGACTTTCCTCCTGCTGTGGTGACCTGTGATTTGGATGAAAGACCTGTAATATGTTTTTTCAAGTTTCATGTTTCTTTTAATAGCAGTAAGGAATCTATAGGGATCGTGATGTTATCTTAGGCTGAGAATATGAGTTTTTGGCATGAAAAGGAGGAACCAAAATGGTGTTTTTGAGATCTAATGAGGCTAAAGGCCTAGTGAAGGTTTATTTTGTTTTTGTAGACCCTAAAAAATTTGTTTGATGCTTTGGTGAGGCTTGGAAGGCCTTGGAGTTGTGGAATATAGAAAACCCTAGATATTTATGAGCAAATTGAAGGTTTTTGTATTGGAAACCTATTTGAGCATGCAAGGTCCTAAAACATGGAAAATATTTTGTTTTGAGACCTAAGTAAAGATTGTTTTTGGATTTGGGGGTCTTCTTAGAAGTGAGAAGGTTGTGTGGGGAATTATACCCAATTGAGTGACTTTGATATGCTACAACCTAAATAATGTGAATTTGTTGAAAGAAGAGGTCCTAATGAAATTGTAAATTGTAAATTTGTTTGTAGATTGGAGTTGTGTGTTTGTGTGTTGCAAGCCTCCCCCTACTGCATTAGGAGTATATTCCAATTTTTTAGAGACATGTATGAAAAATTTGGTAGCATAGACAAGGAAATCAGCTAGTTTGTATAATTGTTTGACAAAATACCTCAATGAAAGCTTTGGAAGCATACACAAAGAAATTCAATTGTTAAATTTAACAAAATTCCTCAAAGAGATGTGGTTTGAAAATGTAATAGGAAAGCATATAGAATTATGTAATTTAAAATGTCCATTGACAACCTAAGGTTGTAACATGAAAAACAAACAATTTGATCAACATGGAATAAACAAAACAAAAAAAATGAAAGCAAGCCATAATAGAATGAAAAAAAATGTACAAAGATTTCACATACCTAAAAAACCAAAGTTTCAAATGGAGTTCTACCCAATTATGTAACCTTTGCTTCTTCTTTCCTCAAACTCCTCAAAAAATTGAATTTTTCAAAAGCTTGTTTTGCTCCAAACTTCAATTGTATATCAATTATCACTATAATTCAAACTTGAATTGATATTATATGCCTTTCAATGTGAAAAATCTGCTATTTCATACAAAGGTGATGGAAATATCATGAAAAAGGTGGTGGAATCTAAAAATCATGCATGCACATCTCACTCAATCACCAAAAAGCTACTTTTTGTCAGAGCACACGCAGAACTAGGAGAATATGCAAAATGTGGGCCAACATCACAGGGATATTGTGTTTTTTTACCATTTTTAGTGCAATAAAAAATTTGCTTGCGTTATAATGCGAGCGCGTTATTTCTTTCTAAAACGGCCATGTCTCTACTTATTCATAGCGCACTCGTGTTATAATAAAGTTGGTTTTTTTAAAGATTTATAGGGTAGAGGGTTAAGGGTAGAGGGGAGAGAGATAGAGGAAGTGAGTGAGAGAGCCACCTGAGAGAGGGAGGAAACTTGGGGAAGGGAGTGGGAGAGAGATAGATAGGGGAAGTGCCAAGGGTAGAGGGTAGAGTATTTAAGGGTTTATGGTTTAAGGGTTAAGATTTTCAGGTTTATGATTAAGGGTAGAGGGGAGAGAGAAAGAGCGAGGGAGTGGGAGAGAGATAGAGGGAGAGACCTAAGAGAGGGAGAGGGGGTAGGACGGAGAGGGTTGAGAGAGGGAGGGAGTGGGAGAGAGATAAAGGGAGAGAGGATTAAGGGTATATGGTAGAGAGATAGAGGGAGTGAGTGAGTGAGTGAGAGAGAGACCTAAACCCATTCTCTCCCACTCTCTCCCACCCTCTCCCATGCTCTCTTACTCTCTCCCACTCTCTTGCACACTCTCCCACCCTCTCTCCCACACTCTCCCACCCTCTCCAACCCACTCCCACCCTCTCCAACTCTCTCCCACCCTATCTCCCACTCACCCACTCTCTCCAACTC
>VDFB02047230.1:599147609-599345957 GCA_007258455.2 Sequoia sempervirens
AAGTGTCACTCTAGACCTGATGTCTCTACTATCTAGGTACACAAACTTGTGAAGATCATGGTAGAGTGAGGCCAACATCACTGGCCCCAACATAAATCACTCTCTCTATTGGAACATCCACTCCCAAGCTAAGCCCCATCCTAGACTAAAATATTGACCACACCGATTTGGTGCCATAAGGCCTGAAATGATCACAACGAAAATTAATCAGAAGGTGGGCACTGTCCTCCTGTATCGCTCCAGCTCGATCTGCCCCTCAACAAAAATGATATCATCAAGGCCCATGACATCGTAGCAGGCCTCTCTCTCGACATCCACATCATAGATGATTCTCTCTTAGTGGATCAACAATCAAAGAATGCACCAGACATCCTCTAGAGTCACTGTTGCCTCGCTTGTGGGAAAGTGAAATGACATCTCATTGTGCCATCGCTATACTAGTGTTGTCATCATCCCTAGGTGTGTCTAGATGGCTGGGGTATATGTGACATACCATAGTCCTATCACTCCAAGGTTCTCCTGGAGCATCTTGTGCAAACCAAGATCCCGAGTCAATTTGCTCAGAATTGAGGACCTATGCTCATGTGAATGTAGAATCTCTACGTCCTCCTACACCCAATAAAGCCACAATGTCAAGTTTCGTAAAAAATTAGGATCTTGTTTGGAGTTTTTGCGACCAAAAAAAAAAAATGTGTCATTGTTTTCATATGTGTCATTGTTTGAAGTTTCCAAACTGTGTCGCGGGTTGCACTTTGACCGTGCTTCATTTTGACCCCTAAACCCTAAGTTGCAAACTGGAACCCTGCGGCGCTATTCACACATGCAGCGCACTTTGAAAGGAAACCCTAATTTCTAAACTCTGTCGTCGCGGTGCCATACTCAGTAGCGGCACACTTTAAGGACACATGGCACCAATTCAAGGTTTTCAACAACTCCAAACAACTCCGCTTGACTCAGTTTGACCCTTTGACCCTAATTAATGCACACAAAAAATGAAAAGCGAGACAGGTAAGGGTCATATACCGGTGGTCTTGTGCCTAGTAGCCACTAGTAAACTCGCACTCGCTTCAAAACATGTCATGGAAGCACTCATTGCGCCATCTCGAATAGTGCTCAGAGCTCAAAAAATGCTAAATCTCTTAAGGCTAGGTGTGCAAATGAATTGGAAGTTGCCCCTCGAGGCCTATTTAAGCTTGAAAGTTAGGGTTTTTTGACTTTGTTTAGCTGTCCAGCTATGGTTTTGGACTCTTGATCCCATTTTCACCCAACCAAAGGTTGTTTTGCATCATTTTTTCACATTTTTGCATGTTTTTGGCATCCTGGACCCTTTTTGGACCCATTGGCCACCTTGTCCTCTTTTTTTGCAAGATCACCCAAAAATCAAAATTTTCGTCCGATCTCTCGAGGGGGAAATATATCAACATGTTTCTTCTCACTAGGGCAATAGTGAGGTATTGGAAAAATTGTTTTTTTTTTTAATTTTGATATCGACAGTTTATTCTTTGAACCAACACATCAGGTGCATTGCTTCAAAGAGGGGAAAAATGTAGACATGTAAAATGTACTGATTGATCGTATACACTTGATCCTGATTCTACTAACACCACCTCACCTTGGATCATCTCCTTTGCTAACCATTTAATCAAATAATCTGTATTTGATTAAATTTATCACATTTCGTCTCTTAATTAAATAAATAAATTTTATTTGATTAAGTTATCATGTCCTTCTCTTTAATTAAATAAATCAATTTTATTTAATTAACTTCTAAAGTCCCTCTTTGGATTAAATAATTCATTTCATTTAATCAGGATCTAAAGTCATTTCATTAAATAAATTAATCTTTATTTGATTTAATCTAACATTATCCTATTTAATTAAATAAATCAAATCTTTAATCACTTTCCTCTCATTTTGATTTAAATTTATCCAAAATTCTAAGTCAAAATTTTCAAATCAGCTAATCTCCCTCTTAATTAATCAAATCCTGATTAATGCTAATCCTAATCCATTAAATCCTCTAGCTTTTGCAACTTGCTCATGAAAATCATTTTAATTGATTTATTAAATCTCTATTTACTTTTAAAAAGGCATCAAAAAGGGAATATTCTCCAAGTTTGAAAAATCCCTCCAAAAGGGTTTATACATCCAACAAGGCATTTAAACCTCTTACATGTCCTTTTTCCTTGAGCCAAGTGGCATTAACTCCATTTCTTTCTCCCTCCAACATGTCATTTCATAAATTTTGAAATTCCACCTAATATCAATTATGTGCACAATGACCAAAATGTGCTCCACCTTTGTCCACTCACATGTTGACAAGTGGCTTAATGTTATTGGTTGGTATTTTATCCCACATTCATCCATTTTTCCCCATTCTCCATCATTCTCATCTATAAATAAGTGGCTCTCATTTGGATTTTGGATCCACAACTTCATGAAAAGACATTATCTTGAGATTTTGAATTTTCTCATCCATTGTTCATCTATTTTCATCAAGTTTTTAGAGTTTTTATAGCTAGGTTATGTAGGAATTTCACCAAGGAGCATCAAATCTTCATCAATCATCACCAAGCTTACAAGGGATTGGGAAAAGGCCATTTTCCACATCAAAATGGCACCAATTCCCCCATGGGATTGAGAGTTTGATCATTTAAATAGAATTTAATAGCTTTTTTATTGTGTTCATATTATTTCTTGTTTTTATGTTTCAAATGAACTTCATGGGGAATGATGAATTAAATTTCATAAAGAGCTAATTATGTGTTTGTTCCTTGTGTTTGTGCAAGTCTAGGATCACCATTCATAGTTTTATCTGTTAAGACATACGTTAGGATGTTGATAATGAATTATCGATAGGTAGGTAGTTAATACTTAAGCATTGCTATAGTCTGATAGTGATCTTTTCGTTTCAATCTTTACTTTGGAATTTTTGATTTTGATGTGTGTTTTGTTTGTCTATTGCTTTATCAAAGTTTGAAGGTGATGATTTGTTTATTATGAATGTAAAGTTTATTGCAGATATGTGACAATGGAGATAGAACTTTTGTAATTTTTTGATTTATTTGATGTTGTTTTTGTTGTTTTTAGGGGTTTAGAGACCATTAGGGGGATCTAAAGGGACTGACCTAGTGCCTCAAGGGCTGATCAATGATTATCCTTTCCTACTTGACAAACACAGAGAAATCATAGTTCGACTATATTGAGTAACACTGTTTTTTAGAGTTTTCTAATTCTTTATGAATGTTTTTGGATTTTGATAAAATTTTGTATGTTTTTATTTTCAGAGACTAACCTAGGGCCTCGAGAGTCATCAATGATGGCCTTGCCTATGCTATATATGCAGAGGCTCGTATTTCACTTATTCTAAGAAGAGAATATTTTTGAGTTTTCTAATTTTTTGAATGTTTTTTTGGATTTTTGATTAAGTTAAAAGACCATGACGAACACATAAAGGGACTAACCTAGGGCCTCAGAGCTTGATTAAAGATTAGCCTTGCCTACATTATACATGCAATTTTTTTTGGTATTTTGATGTTTTGGATTTTTTTTTTTTATATGTTTTTGACAAAGATGGGATGAATAAGGATCCAATTTGCTACCATTTTTGGGAAGTTTCCCCTAGTTCAGGGCAAGATTAATTTTATTAGGGTAGATGGATAAAGATAGTGTAACAGGGTTCAACACTTTGATTGGTAATCGAGTCATGGTTGGATACACATTTTACTATGGGATGGATGGGGTGGATGCTTTAGATAGTGCTAATAGATAGAGATGCAAGTCTTATTCAAATGTAATGCCTGTTTACTAGGTTTTCACTAAGGTACCAATCCTAGAAGTGCTAGAAGGTGGTTTTCACTTAAATGAAATTTTATTTCTCTTTATTATTTTTCTTGGTTTTTGATTTATTTATTTATTTATTTATTGCATTTTTTAGTTTTTTTGCTTGGGATATTTTGATCTGCTCAAGTATTTTTTTTTTGAGATAGCTGCTATTCAAAGGTTTGACTAAAGGTTATCCTTTAGGAGTAGCCAACTGATATGCTCCAAAGCTATAGCTTGTTGTTATGATGAAAGGACATAACTAGTTTGGTTCAAACTTCCCCTTCCCATCCTAATTTTGCTGGATCTTCTAGTTTTTTTTCAATACTAAGTCACTGACTTGAAATTTTTTTTCTTGATCTTCTTGTTGTAGCTTCACTTGAGCCAATTTTGATAAACCTAGAGATGGTTTAATGCATTCAAACGTCTTTCATCTAGAAGTTCTAACTCATTAATTCTAGACACCTGATATTCCTCATTGCTAGTCATTCCATTCAAGGATACTCACAGTGATGGGATTTTGACTTTGATAGGTAGGATTGCTTCAAATCCATAGACCAAGGAAAATGTGTGGCACCCATGGGTGTGTGAATGTTGGTTTAGTAAGCCCATAAGGTTGGATTTAGCTACAAATTCCAATCATAGTCAGTGTCATTAATATTCTTTTTCAATATTTTTAGAATGGTTTTATTGGAAGCTTAAGCTTGACCATTTTCTTTGGGATAGTATGGGGTTGAGAATCAGTGTTGGATAGAAAAATTTGAACAAATCTCACAAAAATATTGGTTTTTGAATGGGGTTCTGTTATCCATTATGATAGTTTGTGGAATTTTATATCAACAGATGCAATAATTCAAGATAAACTTGGATATTTTCTTCCCTGTGATGTAAGTTAATGGAATTGCTTCTATCCACTATGTAAAATATTTTGTTGTAGTTATGATAAATTTGTTCCCTTTGGAGGAAGTGGGAGATATCTTTCCTATAAGTCTAGTACCCATTGCAAGAAAGGCCATGGTGTAGTTATAGGTCGTAGCTCTTGTGTTGGTGCATGAACAAGATTGTTTTGTTATTGAAATTGGTGATATTTTCTTGAGTAATGAATGGATTCTTGTTGCATTGAGGGTCAATAATCCATTTTCTCAACAACTTCTATACTATATTCGATCCACTGGACTGATACCCAAAAACACCTTCGTGCACTTCTTATAAAGTGGTTTGCACTTTGTCCACATTGAGACATTGAAGTAATGTACCATATAGACTTCATTTGTATAGGGTATCTTCTAAGATGGTAAATTAGGATGTTCTGTGAACAAAGATTTTAAATTGGTTTGTCATTAATTCAGGAGGTATGATCCCATGCTGGATATAGATAAATGTAGGTCCAAGGAAAGTTAGGACCAACAACATCACATACAAGTTATGTTTCCAGGATATCAAATGCCGATATAAGTAGTTTCTCCATGAGAAATTTGTATTTAGGAATGTTTTGGGGAATGTCGAGGAGTGAGCCTATTATTTCCATAACATTAGCTACTCTATTGTTAATTTTGGGAACTTGTTAAAAGGTGATGATGAAAAAGTACTGCTTGAAACTATCCACCATTCTTTTGTATGGAATTAGCATGTCATCCTTCATCTGGTACTCATCATTTACTTGCCTTATTACTAGTTGGGAGTCTCCATAGACCTATAATTCATTTATCTTCCATTCTATAGCCATCTTTAGTTCTATGATGAGTGCTTCATATTTAGAAATGTTGTTTGTACATGGAAAGGAAATCATGTAAGTCTTGGGTATACTATCTCCCTAAGGTGTGAGAAATAGGATACCAGCCCCTAAGTTTTGTTGAGTGTGGGACCCATCAAAGTACAAGGTCCAACAACTTGAATGACTAGTTAGAAGTATGCTTTCATCTAGAAATTCTAATACTAGAGGGTGATGATCTTCCATTGGTGCATTTGCTAATTTATCTACTATGACTTTTTCCTTTATGGATTTTATATCAATGTATTCTATATTAAATTCACTAACTATCATTACCCACTTAACAATCCTCCCTATTAGAGTTTCCTTTGCTAATAGATACTTTAAGGGATCCACTTTTGATATACACTTTACTTGTCTGTTTAATATGTAGTGTCTCAATTTTTATGCTACAAAGATGATAGATAAACACACTCTTTCTATAGGTGAATATTTTAATTCATATCCCACCAATGTTTGGATAATATAACATACCACTATTTCCTTGTTATTGTCATCTAGTTGTGCTAACAAATCTCGTAAATTTTCTAGTGTTGTAGATACATACATGATCATTACCTTATATTGAATTGTTGGAATTAACACTAGAGGAGTGAGAAAATAATCCTTGAATTATTAGAAAGCTTGTGGTGGAACCCTAAAATTTTTTATGGTCCCATAACATTTCATGGTCAAAATGTTGATTGCTCATATCCTGTTGCCATTAGGGTCTGGGGTTTAAGATTTTATTTACATTTGTATCCCTGGTTATCCTTTGACTTATGTTCTCTCATTGACTGTTTACAATAGGTAACCATTTAGTTAAGTGGCATCTTATGGTCTTTATTTTCATTGTTTAAACGACCCCAATTTTTAGGTTACCCATCGAGCCTAGGAAGTCCCCTTTTAAGAAAAATTTTTCCCACATGCATTTTAGCACCACTTAAGTTTACCACTGGTAGTTCATCACTCATCGTGTGCTCTTTTTGACTTTCCCATGTCCATCCCACGATGAGCGAAGCACTAACTTTCTTACTAGCTTGAGTCTATCGCCCATTGTGTGTTACATTCTCACCACCGAAAGGCAACCCCTGATGAGTGATGTGGTTAAGTATTTAACCCATCGCTAGCCTTATCGTTATCGACGATTGTTTCATGCTTTCCAAAACGGAACTCATGACTTTCGATGGGTAGAGTTTCTCCCCATCGCATAGGCTATATGTATCACGGGTTGAGATTGCTCAATAAAAAGTGAACGAGCAATGAATGATAATAATTTAAACATCTGGCTAGGATCTTCCCGCAATCAAGATCAATAGCCAATATCTCATCTTTGGATTCTCATCCATTGCTTAATGAGGTTCCAAAGCAAAACTGGAAGACGCAATGAGTGATACTCATAGAACATGAAGAGGTACATGTGGAAGCTTCTTAACTTATTATCAAAGTATGTATCAAATCGTTAGAAGGGCCCCATGGAGATTGTGGAATAATATGAGCCGTTGGATGGAGTTTTCATATGAGAAAATCAATGGATAGAATTCAAATTGGAACGAGAAACTAATGGAGTAATTTTTTACTTGTGCAAGCCTTATTGTGCCATTAATGGTGAATGTACTTGGAAGAATTCATGTAAAAGGACACGTGGTTGTAATTTCCTCTCATTATGAAATTTGAGGAGCTAAAGAAGAGTTCAGAGTGACCAGAGACGAGGCCAAAGAAAAGTTTTAGAAGAGTTTTTCCTAGGTAAGTCGTTATCGAATCCCACTAGTTTTTCTTGTTATTTTGCAAGAATTGGCACTTAAAATCAAAATGTCTGGGTTGTTTTCAAGGGTAAATTAGGGTTCTTGGCTTCTCTTGATTAAGTGTAGTTTTCTTATTGGGATAAAGCAAAAGGGTAGTGTTGTATTCGAATTCAAGTTTAAACTATCAAGTATAGAATATCAATTCCAAAACCTAGTTTGAATTCAAACCTGAAAACCCTAGGCAAGTCAAGATGAGTCATCCTAGTGAGCCTTCATCCTCAAAACCAACACCCAAGAAGAAAAAAAAGAAAGTCTCCCATGACCCACCCCAAATATCTGAAGGAACTGAGAAGAAAATGGGTCAACCAAAGGACTATGTTCATTTCATGGACAAGTTCTAGCTGACAGATGCCAAGGAAAGCGACAGGAAGGCCATCGGGGAAGGAAAATTAACCACCAATTTCAAGGACCTTGCAACAAGAATTGGTGACATTGTTGTGCCAAAACTTGGATGGGAGTTATTCTTGTAAACTTTCAAAAGAAGAGATGCTCCACACCCTGGTCAAAATGTCTGGGGTTATGATTTGGGGAAATTGGTTGTCCCTAATATTTTTGTGGAGGTAGATTTAATGCTACAACTCACAAATAGATATGATGATGTCAATAGGGTAATCACATAGACAGATGGTAAAAATATTCTTGAAATAAAGAGAAGCAAAGTCATAGAGGTTTTTAGAATGAACCTTGATGCCAATGAAAATATTAGCATTCAAAATTTGTAGAAAGAGTATGTTGAGCATAGGGTTGGGTTTAGAAGAGGTGAATTAAAAAAGCATAGATGAGAGAAGGGCTCTGTGTTTGCAATCAATGAAGTTGAACCATTGGATTGTGAAGAATTTGTAGATTATTTCAAACACATATTTGATGTTGTGTCAGGTACATGGAGTGAAGTGTGATGGAAGGATAACATCACCCATGTTAGTTTTGATCATGGATATTTAGCACAGAAACAAGCACAAGTGGTTTGACTACACTCACCAAGTTGTTGAACAATTGCACTATGACTTGATAAGGTTGAAAGAAAGACAAACCCCATTGAAATTTAGACATTATTCATTACTGATGGATATGTTGTTATACTAGGGAAGGGAGGCTTTTGGTCAAGTCATGAAATTGAGACAAGTGGATAAAAAGGGCCATAGATTGCTTGTCCAAATGTGGACATACATCTGGGATTTGCATTGCCCAAATTCAAACTATGTTGGATTATGTAATATAATAAAGCATAGTATTTTGGTACAAATGGGATTGGGGCCAGCTGAGAGAATTTCCAAAACAATTCAATGATTGTTGAGACCAAGGGAATGTGGTTATGACCCCAATTATGAGTGCAATTGGGGAGACTAGTATTTGTATGAAAATTGCATAGTGATCAAGTGTTATGGGACTACTATGGTGCCACATCTATTTCCTAGGTTTGTTTCTAATAGGCTGGCTTTTACTGAAATAATGTGGAAAATGGATAATTATGATGTGAAGAATTTTAGGTTGTTTAGAAAGGAATCTATTATTGCAACAACTTTCTCTTTTGATTATTTTTTCGTCACTATAAAGGAAGCATATGAGGTGTTTGACATAATGATAAACAATCTAAGAATGGATACAAACCCTACTAGAAAGTTTGATCCAGAAGGGCTCATTGATAGAGAAAAGATCAAAAGGGGAATCTCAAGATATCGAACTCATGGTTTTTACTTCAAGGAGGATGTGATAAGAAACTTGCCAACATTAATTGTTGTCCAGAATAGAGAGAAAATTTGGATGAAAATTGTTGAGGTTGAGCATAGGGATTTTACAAAGAATTCCCACTATGAAATCCCTTACAAGCATGTCACTAACAAATTTAAGAGGATGGAATTGATCCTTGGTGATTTTAGTGATGGTACTTTTCTAGAGAAGGTGCAACAAGTAGAGAAGTTGGCTTAAAGTGCTTTGGAAGAGAATTTACTAAAAACTAGTGGTCAACCAAAGGATCCCATAGCATTAGCAGTGTAGCAGTAGCCAGTGGACATTGAGGATATTCTTGCATGGAGTTTCCTTCTGCAAATGTTGTTGAGACACAGGGTGTTGAGGGGGATGTACAATAACGGTTTGTTGAATCAGTTCCTATTGAGAAAATAAAAGAGCATGAACCTTCATACCCTGATGTGGGATAAGTAATGAAACCATTTTTTCTAGATGATAGGCTAGTACCTTGGGAATATGATGAAATCTAGGGCAACGATGCAAGGGTTCTAGCTTGTGCCAAAATTCTAGAGGATGATTATTTTGTGATATCCAAAGAATTTAGAGAATTCATAGCTGAGCTGAAAGCTCAAGAAATAAATGATAGAATACAAATGGCACTAGAGGGAGTTGATCCCTCACAATAGGAAGAGGTTAGAAAGAAGACTGAAGAAGAGATTGTTCAAGAAATTGACCAAATGAATCCCATGGAGGATAGAAGATTGGTTAAAGACAATGGGATGTTGGTGATGCTAGGATGGAACTTATCTTCAATAATTTCTATAGATGCAATCAGGAATGACCCAAATGCTATGGTGTCTGAGGAAAATTTTGATGAGAAAACTTTTGGTTCAGGGTCCAGCCCCAGTTTACATGCACTAGCCATTTGGTCATTAACACTAGATTCAGGGAGGTGCAAAATCAGTAGAACAGTGATTGGACTATTAGAATATGTGATCATAGGAAGAGATTCAGAGATGACATCTTGAAAGGCTGCAAGGCTAACAATGCACATGACTATGTTGAGTGTTGACACTACAAAAATTTCTCAAGCCAGATATATGAAATTGTTGGATAAGCACAACAAACTAGTTGAAGAGTATAATAAAGTGAAAGGCCACTATGGCCAAGACAAGTCAAAATACCTTCCCTACTTCTCCATCTGGTACTTCACAACAAGATAAGGATACCTTGAAATTGAGGATAGATGCATTGAAAAAGGAGCTCCAAACAACCAAGTTTGAGAAGAACAAGCTTCAAGAAGGCATGAGAAATATTACTAAGGATATGGTTGAAGGTATCCTAAGTTATAGATGGTCCAAAATTTCTCTGAAGGCATAAACCACATGGTTAACCTATAGGGTATCCATCTAGTGTATGGAAAGTTTCAGCATGCTCAAAATTTTTTCATGAGCACCTGGAATAATTGGGCCAATAGATTGAACAGTCTAAATGAGATTCAAACAATTGCAAAGGGAGACTTTGAAGCTCCAACACATCTTACTAACATAATCAAAGGAATTGAAACCATTGGTGAAGTCATGGGTTCCCATGAAAGAATTGGTGGGAAACTGCAGGGTAAAATCAAAGCCTTCAAGGATATGGAAGAACAAGGTATACCCAAAATCCTTAATGAAGATGGAGAAATAATGGAGTATGCCTCATGGAGAGCCCTGTCTAAGCATTAGTCAGACATGTGTCCCCATATGGTGTATGTTGATGACAAGTTAGAATTTTCAGTACTCAATGCCTTAATTGATAACTTCATCAAGATTGAAGTAGGCATGGACACCTTTGTGAAAGAGGTCCAGGTGACAATTGATGCACGATATAATGCATATAATACAAAAGTGCAGAAAATATTGGATATCAATTGGTCCACAAAGGACGAATACAAGAATTGGATGGAAAAATATGTTGAATAATCTATAGGGATGGTGAGATGTATATAGAATATGGTCTAGTATAATACAGGTTTGGCCTTTGAAATAGATTATTTTACAAAAATCTATATCCTCTCAATTTGAAAATACACGTGGTAATCCAACCAAGTTATCGTCTTTGCTTTATGCTTTCTTCTGCTTTCATATTTCATGCTCTTTTCCAAATGATGTGATGATGTGGAATCCTCAAACAACGAGGATACAAGTTCAATAGGTTTCTGCAAGTTTTTTGTCTTTTTGTATTTTCTCCCCATTTCTTGAAGTGTAAATATAACCGCCTGGGGGTTGAAATGAAATGAAATACTTTGAAATACAAATTGAAATGTAATGTGACTAGCCAATGGCCTGAAGCTTGTCTGCTCCCTTAATCTTATAAAAGGGAATTCAAGGCTATTGTGTAGGGGTCTTTGTAAATTTTTGGTTGATCTCAGGTAGTCTTAGCAAATAATTTCATGAAGTGTAATAAGCATACAAGGATATAGGATTGCTTGTTGAGTTTTAGGTTATGAATTTGTATTCATAGTTAGCTTAAATGTTTTGCAACAATTAAAACATTTGAAAATTGATAATGGAAAATTTCAAGCAGATTGTCTCCTATGTATTCGTTCATGACTTAGCAATGAAATGATTAAGGATTATTTTATTGGTCTCCAATTAACATGGTTGGATGTGTGTTCGCACTTTTGCTTCAATTCAAGTAATTGATTAAAATGCTTTAATGCAATCACTGGTTTATGTGTTAATTCATAGGATCTTTAAGTATGTTCTTTCTAGAAAATTTGAGTTATGAATTTTTAAAGAAAATCCATAAGAGTCTATAAATGTCGAATGCCATTGTTATTGCATTACAATTTATTGTGAATTTGACCTCATTACCCTAGGATAATGCAATGTTCTATGTATCAAGTGAATTCAAATATCTCCGATCAGCCGGATCATATCAAAGAACAATTAATTAAATTAAATTAATACTCATAATGAAGATGGTTTTTATAGTTTTCATCTGAATTTCCCATTCTCTGCTCCAAGTTATAAAGGTGGAATTTGGTAGTTTCTTGAAAATTGTCACTTTTTGAGTCATAAATAGGAGAATATATCTACTTAATATGCAATGTATATGGAAATAGTGTGAAGGAATGTTATGTGCATTGTGGGATCACCCTCTTGGGTCTTGCAGAACCCAAAATGTAGGAGGAAAGCTAAATTGCTTTCTCTTGTTCGTTGGCCAACCCTTTTAGGTTGCTAATCATTAGAATTGGAAAATCCATAGGTTTCCTTGAAGATCTGGTTGGTATTTAAAAGAGCCAATAGATTGGTGACTTTTTTGGGGACCTAACTAAATTCAAAGTCTCTAGTGCAAATTTGGTACAATTAGAGTCAAGTGTTTTGTTATTCTTCGTTGGAAGAATTAATGGTTCAAATCTTAAAGTACATATCTTATATCTAGTTTATGCATCAAATTTTGGTCAATTCTGTCATATTGTGCTGGGTTATGTTTAGAATTTTCTCTAAGGTCACAAATAACAAGTCAAGATATAATCAATTTCTATTTCCTAGAATTGTGGGTGGTGACTCTAAAGTTTCTCATACCAGTACAATGACAAGATCTTGAAGGGAACCTGAGAAAAATGATTCTAACACAACAATTGACACCATGAGGAAAACTAGAAGCTACACAAAGAAAAATCCTGAGTAGAAGTTGGAACTCAAGTCTGCAAAGGATAAACAACCACTATGGAAGAAGAAAGCTAATGAATTAGGTAAGTCTATCAAATCTCTTTCGGGAGCATCTCCTAGATTCAATAATGAATTAAATAGTGTAAATTCCCATGATAATTCAAATGAGGGTGAAATACCTAAGGAAGGTTAGGGAAGTTTTCCTATTGAACAACTGTTTGATAATGAGCTTAATATTTCTAGAGAAGAAGATAAGTGGGAATTTTGGGATAGGATTAAGAAATTCTTAGAACCACCAACACTTGGAGTTTGGTCTATTTTTCATGGAGGAAACTTTAACCCAAGAGGAGAGCTTCCTGATACAAAAATTTGGAAGATCTAGTTGAGAAAACTTTCCATACCCCTACAACAAGTGAATATGGAGACTTCTTAGAAAATGAAGAAGATGTTGAAAAGGATATGCAAGCCATGGAAGAGGAAGAAAATTGGCTTGCCGAGTAAGAAGAAAATAATAGACTAAAGGAATTGAAGGAAAAGGAGGATAGGGTTAGATCCAAGCAGCTTGAAAGGGATGTTGGGAGACAAAAAATTGAGAAAATGAGAGAGGATGTTGCTAGGCATAAAGCCTCTGAAGAGAATTCTGCTAAAATAGCAACCCAAATCACCCATGAAATTCCTAAGGAAATAGTTCAGATGGGAACTTCTATTGCTAGTAATCATGCAACAACTATTACAACTACTAAAACCAATGACCCTCCCAAGAAAACATCATTTGTAGATCATGGGAACAAACCCAAGGATCAGACCCATAAGAATACCTTCAATACATTCACTACCAATACTAATTCAAATACCCTCACTTCATCTACCAAAACCCCTATTAATAACCTCAAAGTTGATCTCATTCCATTTGCTACACCCCCAAATCCTGAACTCTTGAAATTGTAGTTGGTAAATGAACAATTGCAAGAAGACTTGAAGAAGGATAAAATCAAAGCTACCAATGCAGAAATGGCTAGAAAATTGCCTTCCTTAAAATTTCTATACCAACCTTGGAGTCTTCAAGCTTTGGGAAAAATGATAATGGATCTCACAAGAATAGGTCTGGAGGACATACCCCTAGTGGAGGTGGTGGTGGAAACCAGGGTGGTGGAGGTGGAGGAGGTAACAAGAATAACAATTCTTATTTTGAAGATGAGGAAGGGGATAAGAAAAAGGCTAGTGGAAATAATGGAAATGGAAAAGGAACGAATGTAGACTAATCTAACAATAAAATGGATGATGAATAGAGGGATACTCATAGGGAAAAACAACCCAGGAGGCCACCCCAAACTAATAGGTGTAGGAAATTGTGTTTTGACAATATTTCAGGCTATCGAAACCCTATCCTAGATAATGAGAGGAAAAATCTCCCTAAATTTACTGGTAATAATACTTTCAGTGGTGAAGATCACTTGAAATCTTTCCAGAGCTTTGTGGAAGATTTTGAATTATGGGATGACGATGTTTCCATGAAATACTTTATGAGATCCTTGACTAAGGATGCAAGGGATTAGTACAGGGGATTACTTGATGCAAGTATTGATTCAAAGGAGTCTTTCTATAGAGTTTTCAGAGAGAAATATGGGGATCAGACTGATCCTAGGTTTAGGTTGAATGATTTCAATAACATCACTAAAGGACATAATGATATGGTCACTGAATTCAATACAAGATTTCATATAGCTATGATTAGAGTCCCTACTTATTTATGGCCTAATGAGAGTGCATTTTTGGCAACTTATTGTAATGCTTATGATTGTAAGATGTGATATCTGCTCAGAGATAAGAATCCCTAGAATCTAAGACAGGCCTACAAGATGGCAGTCAACATTGAAAATAATAGAAGAGCCTCTGGTAAAGTAGTAAGAAGGGAAGACTACAAGGCTTCGAAAAACCCTAGAGCTCAAAATGACAAGGCTGGTAAAACTGCAACTCTTGATGAGAAAGTTAGATTAGGTTCTTAGCTTACTACAAAAGGCAACAAAGAATGAAAAACCCCAATTCCAAGGGAACGAAAGACCACCACAATTGCAAGATTACACTTATCACACCAATTGGTATAATGGGAAACTAGTTCAAAATAATCCAAAAAATGCTCAAGTCCCACCTGACCCTTTGCAAAAACATTCTACCGATGTTACTGATGACTTTCCATGGTGTGGAGTGTGTCAGATGCCTCATTCTTCACAACAATGTGCAGTGGCAAGGTCAGTAGAAGAATATCAAGATGATCAAGGAGGATTTGATTCTCTTCAGGATCAGGATGAAATGACAATGTGCCCATGACCAAATCAGGTCTTGGTTGTGAAGAATACTCCTCAGATGATGAGCCTAACAGAAGCGATTTGGATGTTCAAATGATCCAGAGGATCTTTTTCAAAAATTGAATTTTCTCTTTTATCTTCAAAATTGGCATCATTAGAAAGAGGGAAATTTTTTGACTCCAACGCAACTCGAACGGAGCTACGAAGCCCAAGATACGCTCAGTCAAACCTTGGTCAACCTTAGAGCCAGGTTAGAGAAAAAAAAGGGCCAAAAATTAGCATTGTCAAAAGAGGTAAAAATTGGTTTCAATGCGAAGATCTCATCGCAAGCTTTTCGACGAAGTTCGTTTCATAGAAAATGGAGTCCGTTAGCATGAGATAGGAGTAGTCAAAGTTGGGCTCACTTTGCTGACATCAGCATGGCATAGTTAGCATGGTACAACGCATAGTCAACAACATGGTCCAATCAAAGGATGACACATGGCACCCATATGCCACATCCACATCATCCACATTGACAGTCTAGTCAGCAACCCAGTCGACATCCATGTCAGCATCGACCACGTCATCGTCTTCAGCGAATCAAGTTTTTCCACGTGGCACCTCCTCAAAATGCCATGTGGCCTCTCTATCTCCTCTGGCGGGTGTGAAGCTTTTTGTTAAAATGTTAGTAGAGGGTTTCGAACCCCCGACCTCTCATCCATGAAACTCTGGTGCGATCATTGCGCTGCAACCCACATTCTCAACCATATAATATGCCCAGACTGTTTTACCATATGATGGTTAGAGATTTGGTTTAAAAATGGACAGCCGGGGGTCGACCTCCTGACCTCCCCAGTGTGCAAAACTCTAATAACCAACAGACCACTGAACCATTCTTAGAATAGATATTGCATTGGTTAGTTCTATTATGTGCAAAAGATGAATGCCTTAAAAAAACAAACAAATTCCCTCCAACAATAAAATAATCAAACTTCCTAAGGATCAAAATAGAAATCCCTTGTAACAACAAAAGCCCGAAAAGAATAAATTGAAGGGCTTGAATTAATTGTAGGGGTTAATTAGGATTATCAATAATCCTAAGATGTAAATAAGGAAGATTAGTGAAGATTTTATGTAAAATTGGAGAGATAATGTGGATTTTGTAAATCAATTGGTTATTAGCCCAATTGAGTAATTTTTTTGTATAAAAGGAGGGGGGTTAGAGGCTTTAGGGGACATTATTCAGATTTATCTAGATTATACATGATTCAGGTGTTGGGGACTTGAGATAATTTTCAGAGAGACAAATTGCTAGTCTTGTATGTCGGGAGAATGCTGGAATTCCGTCGTGCTTGAAGGGAAAATCTTGTAAACATATGTAATTATGAATTTCTGAAGATATCAATCGGATCGGTCTACTCTTTGGAGAGGGGCCCGAAGACGTAGTCGTTCTTACGATGAACTCTGTTATCAAGCTATTTGCGTTCTCTCTTTCTTGTGTCTCTTTTTGAATTATGTCTTTTTGTCAATTCCATTAGTTTAATTATGTTGTGGTGTTGATTTCATTTTAGTCATTTGGAGATTGGAATTGTAATCATTATGCATTCTTTAAGCAATCATCTTAGATCCTAAATCGGATCATCAAAGGATGGAGGTGAACTCTTATCATCAACAAGTATTCTCGGATGAAGAAGTAGAGAATAATTGCATGATCTATACTCTTGAGTCAACTAATGTTTCTTTGAGGATTCCCTTGAATGAGGAAATTAAAATATACACAGTTGCATTGGCTGCTACGGAAAGGAATGATTATCATTTAAGGAATAGAACTCTGAGTGGTAATTAGGGTAACCCAGGTAGCTTGTTTATTAAGGAAAACAATGTAGAAAACAAAGGAACAAAGACAAAGAACAAGAAAGAAGAGACAAAAACCAAGGAGGGTAAATAGATAAGAATTTGGGACAAGAAAGGAACTAAGGAAAAAATTGATGGTGAGGAAGCTCTTCAAGATAAGAAAGACAAAAATGTGAAACCCAGTGCTGAAAAAGTTCAAGGACAAGGTGAGAAGGTAATTCCTACAAAACTTGTACTCCCCGAGTTACCAAATTATTCTCCAGTAGATATGTTTCAGGTATTATCTCAAGTCAAAGTCACAGTCCACTCCTAGAAATGATGATAATATATGAGCATAAGAATAAGATTGTTGCTCTTATCAATAGTATTATTGCTAGTGGGAAGGATAAAGTGATAGATGATCAACCTGAAGCAAGCACAAGCCAAGAAAAGAATGTTGAGGTCAAAGCAGTGATCGATGAAAATCCCAAGATATATCTAGGAACCACAATCACTGCAAATCCAAGAAAAGTAAATCCATTTTTTCTAAGCTTGATCATTGATGGCAAGTTGCTGGGAAACTGTATGATAGATTCAGGGGCCTCGAACAATGTAATGTTAGTAAAAATTATGGAAGAAATGGGCTTAAAGGTTGATAGAAATTATGGGAAGTGCTGTGCTATGGACTCCAGGGAAGTTCCTGTTATAGGGGTAATAAAAAAAGTTCCATATAGATTGGCAACCCTCCCTGAGAAGGAGTTGTTCATGAGTATCACAGTGGTGGATATTCCACCAACTTATGGGATGTTATTTTCGAGACATTAGAGGGCTTCTATGGGTGGGAGTATTCAATGTAAATTGTCATTTGCAAATTTTTCAATTGATCAAAAGGATGTTAAGATTGCAAGAGAGCCAAGGGTTCATCATATGATTGAATTTGTAGAAGAGCCAAAGGAGCCACCAATAGTTAACTTTGTGGATATTGGTTTAGACACTTTTCAAGTGGAGGAATTGAAACAATAAGAAGTCAATCCTACACAAATTGATAAGGAGGTCATGGATGCACCACCTGAAGATGCTCTCTGGACTATGTACTTTGATGAAGCCTCTTCGAAGGAAGGCTCGAGAATAGGGTTTATTCTCATCTCTCCACAAGGTAAAACCTTCAAGTACTCATTGTTACAATTTTCTTGTACAAATAATGTTGTTGAGTATGAGGCTCTCTTGCTTGGGTTTAAATTAGCCTCCAAACATGGCATTAAGTTGTTAAAAGTACTGGGGGATTCTGAGTTGGTAGTTTCACAAATTGGGTCTACATTTTTTACCAAATATAAAATGCTTAGAAATATAGGAATTAAATTTGGGATACTATTGAGGCCTTTGATGCCTTTGGTATAGATTGGATAGAAAGGGGGAAAAATGTTAGGGTATACTTATTAGCTAATATTGTTGTCAGATTAGATGATGTTACCTTTGATGGTGTCTCATGAATAGAAGTATAGACTGGGCTTGTAGTTCTAGACAACATTTCTAATTGACAAGTGTTTGATGATGACAATGACATTTTGAGATTCCTGCACTGCATTGAAACATATGAAGGCCAAGAGATTACTTTGGCTCATTTGTGGTTGAGGTTGATAGGAAAGAGATGTTATTTGGGAATGAGATAATTCAATTAAAGACAAATAAGATTCCCAAAGGACTGATTGCACTAGAGAGAGTCTTTGATGGCCTTGGCAAGTCAAATGTTAAGCAAGCATCTTCCCATAAGGAAGATTTAGAGGAGATAAATCTTGAGATAAATAATTCTCCCAAAAGGGTATGCATAGGAAAGAAGATGAAGCCCCATGTGAGGAGTATGTTAATTTCCCTATTGAGGAAATACAAACATGTGTTTACATGGTCATATGATGATTTGAAGGCTTATAGGGAGGACTTGTTTCAACATGAGATACCACTAAAGCCTGATGCAAAGCATTTTTGGTAGAAACAGAGGCTAATCACTCCACTTTGCAGAAAAAAATGAAAGAAGAGCTTACCAATGTAAGAGATGCAGGGATTATAAAGCCCATCAGACACTCATCATTGGTCTCAAATTTAGTTCCAGTCAGAAAGAAAAATGGAGACTTGAGGTTGTGTGTAGACTCTATAAATTTGAATGTGGCATCTTTGAAAGATAATTACCCTCTACCTAATATGGAGGCAATGTTGTAGAAGGTGGTTGGATGTGAGTTTCTCTCAATGATGGATGGGTTTTCAGGTTAGAACCAAGTCATGGTGAAGGAATTAGAACAATTTAAAACTGCATTTACAATGCCATGGGGGACATATGTATATGTAAGGATGTCATTTGGATTGATTAATGTTGGTGCCACTTTTTAGAGAGCCATGGATTTGGATTTTGCTAATTTCATTGATTTGTTTCTTGCCATTTATCAAGATGATCTTACAACCCATAGTAAGAAGGAGGAAGATCACTGCTCACACCTAGAAAATATATTTATCAGAGCCTTGTAATATGGGATTTCTTTGAATCCCAAGAAGTGTCAATTTGGAGTTAAAGAAGGGAAATTGTTGGGTTACATTATGTCAAAGGGTGGGGTTAGGATTGATCCTGAGCATGTAGCAACAATTGATAAGATCCCACAACCCAAGAATGTGAAGGGAATACAATCCTTTTTTAGATAGATTAACTTCGTACAAAGATTTGTTACTAATTTTTCTAAAACTGTGAGACCTATTTCTAAAATGCTAAAGAAAGGGGAGAAATTAGCATGGACATAGGAACCTGTAAAATCTTTCTGGGTTATTAAGGATGCTATCAAGGAAGCACCTATCTATAAATACCCTGACTATTCAAATCCTTTTCAGTTATTCACATTTTCTTCATTCCATACTGTAGTAGGGGTTTTACTTCAAAACAATGATGAAGGTTGTGAGCAACCTGTTTCCTTTTTTAGAAAATCATTATAGTTAGCTAAGTTAAAATATGATGCCATAGAAAATCAGGCATATTCCCTAGTTAAGGCTGTTAAAAACTTTAGACCATACTTGACTGAAGCTACAGTTGTAGCATATGTCCCAACAACAGTAGTCAAAGATAAATTTACTTGATAAGAGATCACAAGTCGTTGATGCAGATGGATCAATAGGATTCAAGAGTTTAGCATTGATATCTAGATTACCAAGCTGGTGAGAGGTCAAGGTCTAGCCAAATTGATGGCTGAGACAAATTTGGAGGCTAACCAAATAAATGAAGTTGAGCATGAAAATTTTGCACCCATATGCAACATGCAGACCTGCGGGCGGTATAGAAGAATTGTTGAATATCTACAGACCATGTAGTGCCCAAAAGGTTTGCCTCACAATGGGAAAATAACTTTGAAGTTGCAAGCAATAAAGTATGTTATCATTGATGGTGAACTGTTGTAGATAAGCCCTGAAGGTCTACTACTTAGATGTGTAGATGGGGATCAAGTGGAAGATCTATTGATTAAAATGCATAAAGGAGCCTATGGAGGTCACTACAAGGCCAAGACCACCTCCCATAAGATATTGAGAGTAGGTTTTTGGTGGTCAACCATGTTCAAAGATGCACACAAATTTTTAAAGCAATGTGATGCTTTCCAAAGGTTCACTAGAAAATTAAAGTTTTCAGGAAACTTACCACTTAGACTAGTGCCAGCACAAGCTCCCTTTCAACAATGGGGCATTGATTTTATTGGAGAAATGTCTGAGTAGTCTAGTGGAGGACATGCTTGGATTCTCGTTGTAGTTGATTACTTCACAAAATGGGTTGAAGCCATTCCTACTAGGAAAGAAACTAGTAAAGTTGTAACTGATTTCTTGATGAACAATATTTTGAGTAGGTTTAGGGTTCCTGAAAGAATTATTTCTGACAACACCATGTGTTTCGGGTTTGAGGAATTTGTTGATTTTTATAACCAGCATGGCATAATAATATCTTATTCATCCCCATATCACCCCTAAGGGAATGGACAAGCTGAGTCTAGCAATATAATCCTTATGAAGATTATCAAGCAGGTGATTGAGAAGAACAAGAAGGCCTGGGACTCAAAATTGCAGCTTGCATTATGGGCTAACAGAACTACTGTGAAAAAGGTCATTGGAAAATCCCCTTTCAATCTGGTGTATGGGGTTGAGGCTAGAATACCACATAACAATATGATAAAAATGTACAATATTTTCCAAGAATATGATAGTGACATTTGTGATCAGATGCAACATAGGATGGATGAGTTGATTAAGCTTGATGAAACTAGAAGAGAAGCTCATAAAATAAATGAGAGGCTACAATTAAAAGTTAAGCACCTGTATGACAAAAGGGCCATTGAAAGAAAGTTTGAGTTGGGAAGAATGGTCTTGATGTGGAATGCAAGGATGGAGAATAAAGGTAAACATGGGAAGTTTGATCCTTTGTGGTTAGGCCCTTACCTAATTGTTGATATGCATGGAGAAGACTCATATTTATTGAAATCCTTAATAGGTGAAATTCTTGAAATAGGTTATCCTTCCATGTACATTGTACAGTTCTATAAATTTTGTGTATAGGTTTGGTGTGTTACCTTTATGTTGCGTCTGCTTGTCTTGTCCGGAAAAGCTCATGGTTTTTTATCCTTTTGTGCTTAGTCTGCTTAACCAGAGATCTAAGATCTTGCTATGCTTGTAGGAGGCATAAATCCCTAGTCAGAGCCACTGGTGGAACCCTAAATTTTTTTATGGTCCCATAACATTTCATGTTCAAAATGTTGATTGCTCATATCCTATTACCATTAGGGTCTGGCGATTAAGATTTTATTTACATTTGCATCCTTCATTATCCTTTGGCTTATGTTTTCTCATTAACCAGTTGCAACAGGTAACCAGTTAGTTAAGTGGGATCTTATGGTCTTTATTATCATTGTTTAACCAACCCCAATTTTTAGGTTACTCGTTGAGCCTAGGAAGTCCCCTTTTAAAAAAAAGATTTCCCGCTTCCATTTTAGCACCACTTAAGTTTACCACTGGAGGTTCATCACTCATCACGTGTTCTTTCTGACTTGCCCATGTCCATCCTATGATGAGTGAAGCACTACCTTTCTTACTGGCTTGATTCTATCACCCATCATGTGTTACATTCTCACCATCGAAAGGCAACCTACAATGAGTGATGCGGTTAAGTATTTAACCCATCGCTGGCCTTATCATTATCGCTGATTGTTTCATGCTTTCCAAAAGGGAACCCATGATCACCAATGGGTGGAGTTTCTCCCCATCGTGCGATATTTGTGTATCATGGGTTGAGATTACTCAATGAAAAGTGAATGAGAAATGAGCGATAGGAATTTAAACATCTGACTAGGATCTTACCGTGATCAAAATCAATGGCCAATATCTCATCACTAGCTTCTTAGCCATCACTTGATGAGGTCCCAAAGCAAAACTAGAAGACATGATGAACGATACTCACAAAACATGAAGTGGTACATGTGGAAAATTCTTAACTCATCATATAAGGATGTATTGAATTACTGGAAGGGCCCCATGGAGATTGTGGAAGGATATGAGCTGTTGGATGGAGTTTTCATATGAGAAAATCAATGGCTCAAATTCAAATGGGAACGACCAACTGATGGAGTAATTTTTCACTCACGCGAGCCTTCTTGTGCCATTAATGGTGAATGTACTCAACCGAATTCATGTAAAAGGACCTATGGTTGCATTTTCCTCTCATTCTGACATTTGAGGAGTTGAAGAAGAGTTCAGAGCGACTAGAGCCGAGGCCGAAGAAAAGTTGCAGAAAAGTTTTTCTCAGGTAAGCCATTATTGAATCCCACTTGTTTTTCTTATTATTTTGCAAGAATTGGCACTTAAAATCAAAATGTCTGGGTTGTTTTCAAGGGTGAATTAGGGTTCTTAGCTTCTCTTGATTAAGTGCAGTTTTCTTATTGGGATAAAGCCAAAGGGTAGTGTTATATTTGAATTCAAGTTTAAATTGTCAAGTATAGACTATCAATTCCAAAACCTAGTTTGAATTCAAAATTGAAAGCCCTAGACAAGTCAAGATGAGTCAGCCTAGTGAGTCATCATCCTCAAAACCCACACCCAAGAGGAAAAAATAGAAAGTCTCCCATGACCCACACCAAATATCTGAAGGAACTGAGAAGAAAAAGGGTCAACCAAAGGAATATGTCCATTTCATGGAAAAGTTCCAACTAAAAGCTGCCAAGGAAAGTGACAGGAAGGCCATTGGGAAAGGAATATTAACCACCAATTTCAAGGAACTTGCAATAGGAATTGGTGACATTGTTGTGCTAGAACCTCGATGGAAGTTATTCTTGTACACTTTCAAAAGAATAGATGCTCCACACCTCAGTCAAAATGTCTAGGTTTATGATTTGGGAAAATTGGTCGTCCCTAATATTTTTGTGGAGGTATATTTAATGCTACAACTCACAAATAGATATGATGATGTCAATAGGGTAATCATAGAAACAAATGGTAAAAAAAAATTGGAAATAAAGAGAAGTAAAGTCATAGAGGTTTTAGAATGAACCCTAATGCCAATGAAAAGATTAGCATTGAAAAGCTGCAAAAAGAGTATGTTGAGCATACGGTTGGGTTCAAAAGAGGTGAATTACCAAAGCAGAGATGAGAGAAGGGCTTTATGTTTGCAATCAAAGAAGTTGAACCATTGGATTGCGAAGAATTTGTAGATTATTTTAGATACACATATTTTATGTTGTGTTAGGTGCTTGGAGTGAAGTGTGATGGAAGGATAATGTCACCCCTATTAGTTTTGATCATGGATATTCAACAGAGAAACAAGCACAAGTGGTTTGACTATGCTCATTGAGTTGCTGAGCAATTGCACTCTAACTTGATAAGGTTGAAAGAAAGAAAATCCCCATTGACATTTAGACATTATTCATTTCTTATGCATATGTTGTTATACCAGGGAAGGGAGGTTTTTGGTCAAGTCGTGTAACTAAGGCAAATGGATGAAAAGGGTCTGAGATTGTCTATCCAATGTGGACATACATCTGGAATTTGTGATGAGTCTAGTTTATGGCTCAATTTTGATAGAGTTTATTATCCATTTGTTGTAGCTGTCATAGACTTTGATACTTGGATATTTACCTTTTTTATAATATTTCCTAAAAACCATAGACATTGGGAATAAGCTTATTTTTGTAACCATTAAATGATATTGACATGCTATATGAACTATCTATGTTAATTTTACATGTGGATTAATGAATGTTTCTTTAAGATAGTTAAAGATATGCAATTGCTGTGCGTACTAATATTGTTATGCAGATATAATTAGAAGCCTATAAAATTAAGGAAGATTCTGCCAGCTGGTCATTCACCATAAAGGTCAATAAGGTGATTGTTCAAAAGTTAATGGAGGGAAGACTCTCAGCAAGAGGGAAATTCCTAGTTCAAATCGAATTATTGTAATGGCCTTGAAAATGGTCTTAATTGTTTGTTGTGCGAATATAGGAGTTATTGTTGTGCTAGATCTGCGTTAAGGAAAACATGCTTGACTAGATTCCACACATGCATAACCTCCTCTCCACTTTTTATGATTTCCCTAAAGTGGCATCCTCCTAATTTGTTGGAGTTGACCACCTTGCTAGGTAGTTAGTTAGTAGGTTTTCTTCCTATAAATAAGACTTAGATGCTCCTTCTTAGGAGGTTGATAGATCTAATGTTGTATTTGCATTCCTAGTTTTTCAGTAATACAATTATGCTACTCTATTGTACTCATGTTTTCCAATGAATAAAATGAAGTTATAAGTTCATTCATTTGAGTTTACACTTTTTTTAAGGAATACTCATCCAAGGGGGACCACTTGGTGAGCATTCCATCCTTTAGTTTAGTTAATACTTTCTGTTCATAAATTAGTTAATAATTTGGCACTATTTGTTCCTGTAGCCATTAGAATTCCATTTTGTGACTATTCCTGCAGCCAAAGCAGACATAGTAGTTTCCTATTTGTTTTCCCAAATTTTCATTTTTGTCATGCACTTCAACTTAGTATAGTTGTTGGTTGATGTTCAACATTTATATTATTTCTTTCCAAGTAATTTACTTTCAACACTATGTCTCTCTTAGTTGTAGGATGAATATGGCTACTATGGATTCCTCATGCACATACTGTGCTGACCTATTTCAAGTCTATGTCCCTAGGTTGACAAGTTAAATGCACCTTCATGGTGATTAAGACAATTATTCAGATTATATGTCCAATCTTTGAATCACAACTTTATGGGCTTAGTTGTTCAATCATTATAGGAGGTCAACATTTTTGGCGTCATTGCCAAGGATGGTGTCAAACTAGGGAGTTCTTTGCAGTCATTGATAGTTTCTTTCCTATTGAATTATTTTTGAAAGTTTGTTCTTAGTACACCTCTCATTTAGGAAAGTAATGAACCCCCTATACTTTCACCAATTCTTTATGTGAGTTGGTTGATGCCGAGTTGATACCGTATGCATAGAGGAAGGAGAAGATATGCTTATGGAAGATTCCTTCCTAATGATCTTGATCCATTTTAGCTAGAAGAGCTTCCAAATATACCCAGAGAAGAGGAAGAAGAAGAGCCACATCCCTTTGCTAATGCATTTCCTGATCTGACTAGTTCTAAAATTTCCTCTGAAGACCAAAATCAGATTGAGAATCCCTCTGCTTTGGAACTCCATCAGATAGGCATGGGTGATGCAAATAGAAACAGGCCTAACCAACTAGCTTTTCCTTTCCCCATTTCTCATTAGAATGAAGTTGACAACCTCAAAAATATCCCTACTTCAGTCCTTCCTAAATTCTATGGACTTGTCACAAAAGATCCCGATACTTTCTTGTTTGAGTTTGATATACTCAGCAAGAGTTATGACTATACCACTGATTCCCATAGGCTTAAGCTACTCCCTGCCACCTTGAAAGAAGTTGCATTAAGATGGTTAATGAGCCTAGGAAAAAATACTATGGAGACTTGGGAGGACATGAAAACAAAGTTCCTTGAGAAGTACAAGGAATACTGTAGGGGAAATGACATGAGGGGAGATGATATTTTTAGGAAGCAACAAAAGGAAGATGAGAGCCTGGAGGATTAAATTTCAAGTTTTTTATTTTTCCTACAAAAATCTCCACACCATACACTCAATGAAGACTCACAAAAGATTCTTTTCCTAAGAGAAATTAATGAGAGTTGCATTGATGCCTTGGACCTGATGGTAGGAGGAGATATCATCCAAGTTCCTTGGGAGGATATCAAGAAGACATGTCAAAATTATTCTAGGGAAGCTTCAAAGAAAGGGAGAGCTTACCAATCCTCTATGGGTAATTCATCTACCAATGGAGTCTCAAGGATGGATATTAGTCACTTGTTGTCAGACTTCAAGCAAGACATCATAAATAATATGGCTACGTAGTTGAATACACTTCAAGCTAAGAACAAGAGGAGGCATAGACAATGTTGGTAGAATATTGCCCTCATTGTAAACAAAAGAAGGACTGCAAATGTAAGATGGTAGCTAATATTGAAAGTAATCAAATTCCACTTGAGTTCAAGCAAATCCATGTTGAAGAGGATCAAGTCTACTTCATTTCACAAAGGAGTTTGTGGGCTCCAAGACAAGGTATGCCACCAAATCCACTATCTTGTGTTGGACCATATTTCAATTCTTATTTGTTTGGTAACCAATGGAAACCATCATATGAATCCAATTATGAAGGATATCCACCGTAGCCTCTGAGTAACCCTCCAAATACCTATCCTAATCACCAAAAATCTCCACCTGAGTGGTAGCAACTTAAAGGGAATTGAGAACAGTTTCAGGGAAATTGGCAACCACCTCCAGGAAACTGGCAGCAAACATCTCAATGGAGGGGAGGACAATAATGGCCAAACCAGACCACTAATTCCATGTATCCACCTTCTTAGACCCATAAACCTACTATAATGCCTCCTCCTACTGGTTCAAGTTCAAATACACCTAAACCTATTCAACTACCAGCTCAGCCCACACCTAACCCAAATAACAAACCACAACAACAACCAATATATTTTGCTAATCCAAATCAATTTCCTACATATGTTGTGAGTGTAAGTGACATCCAATTGCATTCAGGAACTACTTTTCTAGCTCCTTCCACACGCATCATCACTGAGCTTCTTGTGGAGGAAGAGGAGTATCTGAATGACCCCATTCAGCCAAGCACACCTATAAATCATGAACCAGTCCTAGTCCAATAGATTGAACAAGAACCACCATTTCCTCAGAGATTGGAAGTTGCTAAGCAAAAAGAAGAGAAGGAGGAAACCACCTTTGACATTTTAGATCACTTAAAGCATATATGTGTCAAGATACCTCTATTTCAAGCCATAAAAGATGTTCCCATATATGACAAATCAATTAAGGAAGCATGCCTCAAGAAGCTAGGCATGAAAAAGAAAGACTCCACTATAGTTCATGTGGTGGGACAACTGGCTGACATCATGCTTGGGAAAGTGACTATCCCCAAGTACAATGACTCAAGTACTCCTCTAGTAGGAGTTGTTATAAATGGGATCCAAATAAAGAATGCTTTGATTGATTTGGGAGCAACAATAAATGTGATGACAAAGGATATCCTGCAACAACTAAACATTGCAAGCATGAGATCTACTCCTACTATCCTACAACTTACTAATAGTTCCATTGTTAAACCTAATGGTATAGTAGAGGATCTTGTGGTAACTCTAGAATCTTGTGAGTACCCAACAGATTTCATGATTCTTTCTCCCAAAGCTACACTAGGCGAGTATCCTATTATTCTGGAAAGGCCATGGTTAGCAACAAAAATTCCTATATTGGATGCCAATCAGGAGACATGACCATTTTTGATGGGAAGAGCACCAAAAATATTGTTCTTTACCCTCCTACTTATCCATCCCACGACATGGAAAATCCTATATGGCCACATGTTGGTGAAGAGGTCAAAGAAGTTAATTCTATGGCATAGCTTATGATGGTAGGATAAAGTTCTTTCATGCAGCTTCAATAGGAAGATGAAGTATTGTATAACATAATCTAGAACCATTGTGAAGTAGAGTAAGCATCATCCTCATGCATCTAGTTCTGTTAGTCTAGTGAAAACCCTTATGCCCACTCTTCCTACAGCCGAACTTCTTGCAGCAATAGGTATGTCTAATACATTGTTTCCAAATGAACTCAAGGTTCCAAGCATTAGTGAAACAACTATGATAGAGTAATACATTATTTCCAAATGAACTCAAGGTTCCAAGCATTAGTGAAACAACTATGATAGAGCTAACCACACAAGTGCAAGTGTCAGAAGAAAAATATTTAAATATTAATAGCAAGTTGAGTGAAGAACAACAACTGTCTTTGACAAACTTACTGAGGACCCACTAGCATGAATTTACATGGGACTACCATGATATGAAGGGGTTGGACCCCAAGCTCTACACTCATAGGTTATACATCAGAGATGATTTTACACCAGTGAGGAAACCATAGAAGAGAAGAATTAACCCAACATTAAGAGAAATTGTAAAAGGGGAACTACATAAATTGCTAGATGTGGGATTTATCTACCCCATTTCAGATAGCTAGTGAGTATCTCCATTGGTGACTGTGCCCAAAAAAGGAGGGAAGTGGAAAGTTTGTGATGGATACAGGGAATTCAGTGCTGCCACCAAAAAAGATCACTTTCCACTTCCTTTCATAGACCAAGTTCTAGATTCACTTGCAGGAAAATAATACTTTTCTTTTCTAGATGGATTCAATGGGTATAACCAGATCCAAATTGCACTTGAGGACCAAGACAATACCACCTTTACCTATCCATGGGGAACCTATTCCTACTAAGTACTTCCATTTGGCTTATGCAATGCACCTGTAACTTTGTAGAGGGAAATCATTAGCATATTTTTAGATATCTCATATGATTACATGGAGATTTATATGGATGATTTTACCACCTATGGTGATGATTTTAATGAAGCATTGGAAAATATTAGGAGAGTCTTAAAGAGATGTGAAGAACATAATCTATCTTTGAACAATGAAAAGTGCTTCATGATGATGCAGGAAGGTGTAGTCCTTGGTAACTATATCTCTTCCAAAGGAATTCAAGTAGATCCTGCCAAGATTGAGGTGATCACAAATCTTCCTATACTTGAAAAAAAAATATATGTTAGGAGTTTCTTGGGACATGCAAGTTATTATAGGTGTTTCATCAAAGACTTCAGCAAAATGGTAGCACCATTGTACAGTCTCCTAACCAAAGATGTTGAATTTAAATGGATAGAAGACTGTGACAAGGAATTCTCTGACTTGAAAGAAACTTTAACTCAAAGGTCCTAATTGGGAGCTTCCTTTTCACATTCATATAGATGCATTAGTCTATGCTATAGGAGCAATCCTAGGACAGAGAGGAGCAATTGAAAATGCTATTTATTTTGTCAGCAAAAATATGCAGGGAGTTGAATTCAACTATACAGTGACAAAAAAAGAAATGTTGGCAATGATCTATGCCCTAAACAAATTTAGGCACTACATAACCAGATATTAGATCTTTGTGCACATTGATCATGTAGCCATTAGATACCTCATGAATAAATCCTTGATCTCAGGTAGGCTAGCAAGATGGTTGTTTTTGATGCAGGAGTTTGACATAACCATTGTGGATAAACCAAGGAAGACCAATGTTGTTGCAGACTGTCTTTGGCTGACTACATCAGAGGACAATCGAGTCATTAATGAATCTTTCTTTGATGAACATTTATTTTCTATCATTGTGCATACACCCTAGTATGCTGACATAGCTAATTATCTGGTCACAAGGATATTTCCTCCTCACTTCTCTCCAAAAGAGAGAAGGGTGTTCATCAAGAAAACCTTTCCTTTCTCATGGATTGCAGGATGCTTGTTCTACATTGGACTAGACCATGTCATGAGGAGATGTGTGAGGGAAGATGATACATATGATATATTTCATGCATGTCAAAGTGAACCTTGTGGAGGGAATTTTTCAGCCAAGAGGACAACAATGAAAAATTTGAACATAGGATATTATTGGCCCACACTACACAAGGATGCAAGGAGATGTACAAGGAAGTGTGACATATGCCAAAGGATGGGCCCACCAACCAAATCTAATGAGATGCCACTTTACCCACAGGTCGTAATCACTCCATTTGATAAATGGGGATTGGATTTTGTAGGACCCATTGATCCTCCATCAAATGGTAAATCCTATATATTGGTATGCATAGATTATGTAACCAAGTGGGTAGAAGTTAAAGCCATGAAGAATGCAAGAGATAATAAGGTTGCATAATTTCTTTATGAAGAAATTTTCACACGGTATGGGGTTCCAAGAGAGACAGTGACTGATCAAGGGGCTCAATTCACTTTAACCCTTGTTACAACACTGGTTAATGAGTACATCAAGTACAACAAGTCTACTCCTTATCACCCTTAGGCCAATGGCAAAGTTGAGGTGACCAAAAGAGAAATCAAATCCATTCTGACCAAAACAGTGGCTATCCATAGGAAAGATTGGGAAAATAGGCTGCCAAAAGTTGTTTGGGCCTATCAGACCACCTAGAAAACAACCATAGGCTTCACCCCATTTGAGTTGTTGTATGGAAAGACAACTATAATGCCCATTGAATTTGAGCATAAGAATCTTAGGACTGCAATAGATTTGGGGATGGATATCTCTGAGGCACAAAGAGACAAAATCATGTAGTTGAATGCTTTGGATGAAATGAGGAAGACAACCTTGCATCACACAGAGGTAGTGCAGAATCGGAGAATAAAGTGGCATGAAAAATTCATCAAGGACAAGAAATTCCAGCCAGGTGACTGGGAACTACTCTACGACTCAAGGTATCAGGGTAATGCAGGAAAATTGTAGACAAGGTGGCTAGGACCATATGAAGTTACTGAAGTTTTCACAATGGTGTTGTTCAACTCACCACCATTGACCCTATCAGATTTAAACTACTTATCAACAGTCATCACCTCAAGTTGTATCACAAGCCAACTTCCAAGGAGGAATTCTTGCAGTAATTCACTCAACATGCAACACCCAAACTTCCTACAGTTGAAGGAAGTAGAGATAGTGTCTCTCCTTCTAGCTAACTAAGGTATGTAACTTATCATAATAAAGACTTCCACTTTTGTGGGATTCCACTTCTTCATTCATTCACCCATCGACCCATCCATCTCCACCTTTCTCTCTCTTCCATCACACCATCATAACTTCACTCCATTCCAATTCACTTCATTCCGCTCCACTTTCATTAATTTCTCAACTAACTTCTTAAAAGGTGATGGGTACTTTCTCCATAATATTTACAATAGATCTTCCATAAATTTAGGTACGTGTGCATCAATCTGTCACATATTAATTATCTTTTCATACATTTAATTAATTATTGTACATTAATGTAGATGTTCTCCATAACATGTAATTATTCCCTGCCCCTCTCAAATCATCATTACTACCTCACATGTGAGGAAATATGCTCAAATTTAGGTTGGGGAAAAGTGTGAATACCATGACCACATGTCAGTCCATGTCAGCAAAGTTCAAACTGAGCCAATTTGAATTCTAAGTGAGGTGACAGCTCGCATGTGTGGGATGACATCAACCACCACCATTTTTCTTGATTGTATTCTACATTTATTACCCTTTACTACCTTTATTGTTTTTGTCATAATCCTAAGTTTCCAAAAAGGTAAAATTCATATGGCATTGGCGTTGGGATTTCAACAATGTTGCAGGAAGGTGAAATTTGGGCTTTCAGATGAAGATTGCAGGAAGGGAAACTTTGCAGAGCGCTTCTTTAATTACAGAAAACTGAACAATGGGAGGTGGGTTAATTCAAAGTGAACCCACGGTTCATGATTTATTACTGTAGGATGCACCTTGCTAGGCCAAGTTCAGAAATTGTGGGTGGTTAGATTATTTCCTAAAGTTGAATGGTTATAATGAAGATGTTGTGTTGGAATTTGCGTAGACATTGTCTGAAGGAAGGCCATGATAAAAGGGTTGGAGGTAATGGCTACTGAAGAAAGGATTGCAAAATTTATAGGGTTTCCAGCTAATGGTGAACATTACCCTACTACCTGAGACACCAGGTCAACTAGAGTTGAATTTACAGAACTTGGTGACCCTCCATTGAGTGTGGATAAACAAGGTGCGAAGAGAACCTCTCTGTCTTAGCCATGGAAGAAAATAGCTATCTACATTATAAATTACATCACTTGTAAAGGCCACCTGTCAAACCTACACTCTATGCACTTCAAACTCCTGAACCATATGAGGCATGGGAGAAGAATGAATGTTCCAAATATGCTATACCACCTTCTTTCAATCATGGGGGATGAGACCCAAAAGGATAGGGATAATTTTGTTTCCCACCATTGTTTGATCAAATTATTAGTTGAGAAGTGTTTGCAGGATGTGTCTAATATTTCTTGGGAAGAATTCTTAAATATTAATCAAATTAGACTACACCATTTGCAACCTAGGGTTTTTCCTCAACCTCATAGGGTTAGTAGGAGAGTGAGAAATGTTGAAGCTACTCCTGGAGCCTCAACTTCTAGTGCAAGCCCTAGTGTAAACCCACCCACAACCAAGAAAACTATAGAGATTAGTTCTTCTAAGATAGAACAATCATACAAAAAAATTTCCTCTTCAAATTTTGAGAATTATGTCCCTCTGGGAACCATAATTAGAACTAGGGCATAGATAAAAGAGGAAGAAATAAGGAAAGGAAAAGCTAAAAAGAAAACAGGAGAAAAAGAAGTGCCAAGCTCTAAGACACAAAAGGTTGACATTGTCCTTCCTACAGCCGAAGAAAAACACGAGATCCCTCCTAGAAAAACAAGACCAAATGGGCCAACCTTTGGTTTATCTCCATAGGAAATCTCTAAGCCTAGAGAAACATCATGGGAGGAAACATAAGCTCGAATGGGGCAGGTGAATGTTGAGGAAAAGGACATATTTGAGGAAGCAGCAAATATAACATTGGAAGATCTTGTTGACATCGTAGAACAAGTTGAAAGTCAAGAGTATGAGGAAAATCAGTAGCTCCTGTAGCAAGAGCCAAAGAAAAAGTTTCTGCAGCAAGAACATGAACCCATGCAACTAGAACTAGGAGAATAGTCAACACCCCTATAGCTGGAATTGGTTGAAAAAACATAATCCCTACAGTTGAGGCCACATGAAGAGCAAGCATCAGTGCTAGGATTTTTTTTGGTAGGAATACATAAGCCCTCTAATTTTTCAATGCACATGGCAGCCATGAAATTATGGAGAGAGATGCAAAGGGTGGAAGAGGAATGGAAAGAGGAGAAACACCAGCTAAAAAAGGAAATTCAAAAGAGAGATGAAGAGATTGAAGATAAAAATGCATAAATTGTTGCTTTAAAGGAGAAGGTGGACAATATGGCAGCCTTAGTACCTCAGATATTAGAGTGCAGGACTACTCCAAGGGTCTATGCTCTATATTTTAAGGAGAAACATCTTTATTTTAAATTAGCAAGGATTTTTTCAAGTTTGAATCCTTCCATTGAGACTCCTCTTGAATTTTTCCAGGCTTATCAAATTGCTCCTTCTGAAATGAAAAACTCGTTGTGTGATTTTTGTTTGCATAATTATGTTGTGTCTCAATACCATGATTGGAATCCCTTGTTGTATGTTGGAGATGTCTAATTAAGGGAATTTATGTCCTGGATACAGAATGAAATTAGTTGGGGACAACAGTTCAGAACTTATAGGAAAATAGAATCCAACACTCCCCTATCCATCAGGGCTGAATCTAGAAATCCTAGAGACATTTTTAGGGATTCGCACAAAATTATTTACCAACCAAGCTATGGTAGTAGGATCCTTCCTGAGAGAGAACTAGTTTACCAAGAATATGAGAGGGTAGCAAAAACCATAGGGGAATCTATAACAAGATATCTGACACAGAGGTGGAACAATCTGACTGATGAATTAAAACAAGTTGAGCCTCACTCTTTGCAGAACTATGTTGCAACACTTAAAAGAGTTGATAGATATATATAGATTGGAAGGAAAAAGGGACAATTTTGGCTCCCATTAAATTTTCAGCCACCTATCTTGTTATGTCCTATGCCAAATTTTAGGTATTATCATTATGATATAGCTACAAAGAGACAAAGATGGAGTAGGTTGGACAGACAATAGAGGTTCTATTGGGACCCTAATTCATGCACTGCAAGAACTGATGTAGGACAACTAGTAGTTGAAAATTTTAGGGCATTAACCAAGCAAAAGAACAACTATTCCTCTGGTGGAAGAATACCAAAACCTTAAGTTGGGGGGAGTGATGAGTCCAGTTTATGGCTCAATTTTGATAGAGTTTATTATCCAATTGTTGTAGTTGTCATAGACTTTGATACTTGGATATTGACCTTTTTTTATGATATTTCTTAAAAAATATAGAAATTGGGCATAAGCTTATTTTTGTAACATTTAAATGATACTGAAATGCTATATGAACTATCTATGTTAATTTTATATGTGGATTAATGAATGTTACTTTAAGATAGTTACAGATATGCAATTGTTGTGCGTACTAATATTGTTATGCAAATATAATTAGAAGCCTATAAAATTGAGGAAGATTCTACCAGCTGGTCATTCACCATAAAGGTCAACAAGGTGATTGTTTAAAAGTCAATGGAGGGAAGACTCTCAGCAAGAGGGAAATTCCTAGTTCAAATAAAAGGATTGTAACCACCTTGTAAATGGTCTTAATTTTTTGTTGAACTAATATAGGAGTTACTGTTGTGCAAGATCTGCGTTAAGGAAAACATGCTTGACTAGATTCCACACATCCATAACCTCCTCTCCAATTTTTATGCTTTCTCTCAAGTGGAATCCTCCTAATCTGTTGTAGTTGACCGCCTTGATAGGTAGTTAGTAAATTTTACTCTTATAAATAAGACTCAGATGCTCCTTATTAGGAGGTTGATTGATTTGATGTTGTATTTGCATTCCTAGTTTTTCAATAATAAAGTTATGCTACTCTATTGTACTCATGTTTTCCAATGGATAAAATTAAGTTATAAGTTCATCCATTTGAGTTTACATTTATTTTAATGGATACTCATCCAAGGGGGGCCACTTGGTGAGCATTCCATCATTTAGTTTAGTTAATACTTTTTGTTCGACAATTAGTTAATAATTTGGCACTGTCTGTTCCTGCAGCCACTAGAATTCCATTATGTGATTTTTCCTGCAACCAAAGAAGGAAGAGTAGTTTCCTATTTTTTTTCCCATATTTTCATTTTTTTCATGCACTTCAGCTTAGTATATTTTTTGGTTGATGTTCAACATTTATATTACTTCTTTCTAAGCAATTTACTTTCAGCATTATGTCTTCTTCGCTGTAGGATGAATATGGCTACTATAGATTCCTAGTGCACATACTATGTTGACCCATTTCAAGTCTACGTCCTTGGGTTGACAAGTTAAATGCACCTTCATTGTGATTAAGACAACTATTCAGATTAGATGTCCAATCTTTGGATCACAACTTTATGGGATTAGTTGTTAAATCATTGTAGGAGGCCAATATTTTTGGCACCGTTGCCAGGGATGGTGTCAAACTAGGGAGTTATTTGGAGTAATTGATAGTTTATTTCCTATTAAAGTATTTCTAAAATTTTGTTCTTAGTACACCCCTCATTTAGGAAAGTAATGACCCCTCTATTCTTTCACCAATTCTTTGTGTGAGTTGGTTGATGCTAAGTTGATACTGTATGCATGGAGGAATTAGAAGAGATGCTTATGGGATATTCCTTCCTAATGATCCCAATCCATTTCAGCTAGAAGAGCTTCCAAATCTTCCCAGAGAAGAAGAAGAAGAAGAGCCACATCCCTTTGTTGATGCATATCCTGATCTAACCAGTTCTAAAATTTCCTCTAAAGACCAAAATCAGATTGAGAATCCCTTTGCTTTGGAACTCCATCAGACAGGAATGGGTGATGCAAATATAAATAGGACTAACCAACTATCTTTTCCTTTCCCCATTGCTCATCAAAATGAAGTTGAAAACCTCAAAAATATCCCTACTTCAATCCTTCCTAAGTTCTATGGACTTGTCACATAAGATCCTAATACTTTCTTGTTTGAGTTTGATATACTCTATAAGAGTTATGACTATACCATTGATGCCCATAGGCTTAAGCGATTCCCTTCCACCTTCAAAGAAGATGCATTAAGATGGTTTATGAGCCTAGGTAGAAATACTATGGAGACTTGGGAGGACATGAAGACAAAGTTCCTTGAGAAGTACAAGAAATATTGTAGGGGTAGTGACATGAGGGGAGATGAGAGCCTGGAGGATTACATTTCAAGGTTTCTATTTTTCCTACAAAAATCTCCACACCCTACACTCAATGAAGAATCAAAAAAGATTCTTTTCCTAAGAGGAATTAATGACAACTGCAATGATGCCTTGGATCTGATGGAAGGATATATCACCCAAGTTCCTTGGGAGGATATCAAGAAGATATGTTAGAACTATTCTAGGGAAACTTCAAAGAAAGGGAGAGCTTACCAATCCTCTATGGGTAAGTCATCTACCAGTGGAGTCTCAAGGATGGAGATTACTTACTTATTGTCAAACTTCAAGTGAGACATCATAAATAATTTGGCTACCTAGCTGGATACACTTCAAGCTAAGAAGAAACAAGAGGAGGCAGAGACAATGTTGGTAGAATATTTCCCTCATTGCAGACAAAAAAAGGACTGCCGATGTAAGATGGTAGTTAATATTGAATGTAAGCAGATTCCACCTGAGTTCAAGACAATCCAGGTTGAAGAGGATCAAGTTTACTACATTGCAAAAAGGATTCCATGGGATCCAAGACAAGGTATGCCACCATATCTACTATCTTGTGTTGGACCATATTTCAATTCTTATTCATTTGTTAACCAATGACAACCCTCATATCCATCCAATTGTGAAGGATATCCACTACAGATTTGGAGTAACCCTCCAAATACCTGGCCTAATCACCAAAAATCTCCACCCCAGTGGTAGCAACCTTAGGGGAATTGGTAGTTGTTTTAGGAAAATTGGAAGCCACCTCCAGGAAACTGGCAGCAAATGTCTAAATGGAGGGGAGGATAGCAATGACCAAACCATACCACTAATTACATGTAGCCACCTTCTCAACTCCAAAAACCTACTATAATGCCTCCTCCTACTAGTTCAAGTTCAAATACACCTAAACCTACTCAACTACCAGCTCAGTGCACACATAACCCAAATAACGAACCACAACAACAACTAGTATATTCTGCTGATCCAAATTAATATCTTTCATATGATGTCAGTGTAAGTGACATCCACTTGCATTCAAGAACTACTTTGTCAGCTCCTTCCACACCCATCATCACTGAGCTTCCTATGGAGGAAGAGGAGCATCTGAATGAACCCATTCATCCAAGTGCACCTAAAAATCTCGAACATGTCCTAGTCCAAAAAACTGAACAAGAACCACCATTTCCTTAGAGATTGGAATTTGCTAAGCAAAAAGAAAAGGAGGAAACCACCTTTGACTTTTTAGATTAGTTAGAGGATATATGTGTCAAGATACCTCTATTTTAGGCCATAAAAGATGTTCCCTTAAATGGAAAAACAATTAAGGAAGCATGCCTCAAGAAGCCAGGCAAGAAAAAGAAAGACCCCACTACGGTTCATGTGGTAGGACAACCGGCTAGCATCATGCTTGTGAAAGTGACTATCCCCAAGTAAAATGACCCAGGTAGTCTTGTGGTAGGAGTTGTTATAAATGGGATCCAAATAAAGAATGCTCTGATTGATTTGAGAGAAGCAATAAATGTGATGAAAAAGGACATCTTGTAGCAACTAAATGTTGCAAGCATGGGATCTACTCCTACTATCCTGCAACTTGTTGATAGTTCCACTGTTAAACATGATGGTATAGTAGAGGATCTTGTGGTAACTCTAGACTATTGGGAGTACCCAATAGATTTCATGATTCTTTCTCCCAAAGCTACACTAGGGAAGTATCCTCTTATCTTTTTGGTGTCATTGCACACAGTAGCGTCACAATTTGAGATTTGGGGGCGTCAATCTGGTGAAGTTTGGTGTCACCGTTTGAACTTTTTGATACCTCTATATTAGATTGGCATCACCAGATTTAAATCACTGTTGGTGCATTTAATCTGTGTCAGTTTTTCAAATTGCAATGGCATCGCTATATGGCGATGCTCTTCAAAGTGTGTTTCTATTTGTAGTTTGGGTGTCACTGTATCCTACAAAATAGCAAATAAATTGAATTCAAGCTATAAACTGGTTAAATTAACAGTTTTCCCTCCTTCTAGTACCAGAATGTGAAATGAGGAAATGTCAAGGTGGGTCGATTATACTTGATCCATGATGGATCGAAGAATAATTTGTCCACTAAACCTCAATCTACCAAACAAGATCATTCAAATTGAAAAGATTAAAGTAAGCATTTAATTGAAACTGAAAGCTATAAACTACAAAAACATTTAAATTCCTACTCTAACCATTTAAAACTTATCCTGTTTTAAAATTGGTGTCGTGTTGATGTGAAACAATAACCCTTTCCTAATCTTGTGATTAGTGAGCATGTTTTAGTCAATTCTATGGAAGAGAATTGATGAAACCATTGTGATAAATGGTTGAAAACCTAGTTTATGCTAAACTAAACATGATGCAAGCTAACATGATTTTATGCTAAAAATGAACTAATTATGTAATTGCTAAGCTAATATAAGCTAAAAGATGGAAACCCTAATTCATATACAAACTAAGATGGATGTATGGAAGTCATTAATGGATGATTTAAGATATTATGCAACTAAAATAAACTAAAAAATCTAAAAGTGAGTGAAATATGAGTGTGAGTGCATATGAATTCAACATCATGAGTTTTCTCTAAAAAAGATGGATCCATTTGTCTCCAAATAGTGACCTATTTATAGGAAAGGAAATGAGAAATGAAGGGTTGAGATTGAAAAGATTAATCAATGGTCAAAGATGAAGGAAATGAGAGGCATGGATTATGGATTCTCATCAACGGATGAGAATGCATGATGGGATTTAATCAAGGGCTCGCATTTGCTTCAAACAAACACACTTTTGACCTGCTCACATAGGTCAAAGGTGACTTGTTCAAAAGGTTAAAGGTTAAAAATTGCTTAAGAAGCTAAGTGAAAATATCCCTTTTTCAAATGGAGGAATAATAATATTATTTTGGGTAAGGAAAAAGGAATTTTGCAAATTAAAATAAAACTTTAATTGTGCAAAAAAGGAGATAAGGAATATTCCAAGGGAATATTCTCTTTTAGAGGAAAATTAGTTTGATTGCTAATTAGACAAGATTTAATCATGCAATTAGGGGATTTGAAGGAATAAAGTGATATTTATTAAATAATTTAATAAATGGGGGGGAGAGAGATGAAATGATATTTAATTAAATAACTTAGGGTTATTTAATTAAATAAGATGACTTAGGGAATTAAATTAAATGTTTTGAATTATTTAATTTAATAGGATGAGATGTTAGCATGAAGGGGGATGAATTAACCCGATTTTCATGAATTAGATTAATTGACAAAAATGATGCAATTAATTAAATAGATAGGATAATTTAACCAATTAAGTGAAAATAAGATGGGTTAAAGAAGAAATGATGTTAGTAAATCTGTTACGAGTGTATGATATCATTTAGGAAATATTTTAGTGTCTACATTTCACCCCTCTTTGAAGTGAGGCACCTATTGCTTTGGTTCAAAAAATAAGGCTTTCCGGATAAAAAATGCTACTTAAATCAAAAAATAAAAAATTTCTAATTTTTTAGATGCCCCAATGAAGGGATAAAGCTAATTTGCTGCCCCCTTGAGAATTTAGGTAGAAAATTTGAATTTTGGGTTGATTTCTTGATAAAGGTTAAAATATGGCCCGAGGGTCCAAAAAGGCTCCAAGATGCAAGAATAATGCCAAAAATGCAAAAAATGATGCAAACATAGGTTCAGATTGGAAAAATTGGTGAAAATGATGATAAACCCTAGCATGAAGGTGAAATTAGGGCAAAAAACCCTAATTTTCTAGCTTAAATAAGCCAAGAAGGGTCACTTTCAATTCATTTGTGCATTCACACTTGAGAGATTCTTGCTATTTTGAGCTCTAACCCTTTGAAAAAATGGCACGTTGAGAGCTTCCCAAGCACATTTCCGACTGAGTTCGAGATTTCGAGCGGCTTCTAGGCACAGGACCAATAGTATGTAACTCCAAACTTGACTTGAAATTTGACTTTTAGATGTATTTATTATGCTTTAAAGTTTAAACTTTGGTGGCGTTGCCATATAGTGATGCCCAAATTGAAATCAGTCATGCTAAAATGAATTATAGTGACACATATGTTTATGGCGACGGTAGTTGTGATTTAAAATTAGGATTTCTATTTTTAAATTGTGACACATGCTTATTTAGTGATGCTTCTACTGATTTAGAAATTAAGGTTAGGTTTTCCAAAGATTAAATAGCGATGCCCATGTGTTTGGAAATGCATGTTGCAATTTGTAATTTTAAATGCTTTCAGTCATCGTAATTTGAAATTTGAATATAGTGACACTATTGTGATTTTGAGCTATAAATTCCAAATTGAGTCAAATTTCCTTATTTTTTGACGTTGTGCGCTTCATGGATGTAAGAGGTCATTCCACTGCTGATGTTGCATGAGCATAGAGCCATCATGTTGGAGAGATTGAGCGATTTTTCAGAGTTATGCCAAGAGCACCTAGGAGAGATCAGCCTCTGGTATGTTGCATATGCACCCATCATTCGAACACATCTTGCTATGATGATTGCTCTGTGTAAGAGATGACACAATGAGAATTTTTCATTCCACCTTCCGACAAGCGAGGTGACGGCGACCTTGGACGATGTTTGGTGGATCCTTCGTTTGTCGATTCATGGTGATCGAGTGATATATGATGTTGATTCTATATTTGATGCTCGTCATGAGGTGATGTAGCTTGAGGAAATCCCCTTTGTGACATCACAAACTGACCTCAAGATGTATAGAGGTCACGTGCGCACTTTTAGATTGATTATTGCAACCATTATTTCAGCTTTGGTTGCTGCTAATAGATGCAGTAGAGGGTTCAACCCATGATGGGGCTTGGTGTGGCATCAGATGCTCTATAGGAGGAAACTCGTTGCATGGGGGCCATGATGTTGGCCTTTCTGTATCATGATATGCATGATTTTGTCTACTATGATAGGAGAGCCATTGGTGTAGGGGTGACTCTGCTTCATATTTAGGCATGGGAGCATATCGTTGTGCTCTGACCTATTGTACAGATGGCAGACATCAAGCCAAATGATCCTATGATTTGGTGGTACAAAGGTGCTATTATAATGAGGCACACCAGAAAAATTCAACTCCCATATTGGTGATGGGTCATTGATGATATGATAGTTTTTTGATGGTTCCCATGGCTATAGATTCCACCATGGTTTGATGATGTGAAATAGTTATACTTCACTAGGAAGACCCGATATATGTAGGGTCATGGGCACACTATTATTGAGTGATATTTACTAGACAGGGTGGCTTGGAAGTTTGGAGAGGTCTAGGATAGACCAGATGATGGGTACAGGGCTATTTTTTCTAGGTTCCCACATGGGGATCAACCATTCCAGCTCCCAAGGTAGTCAAGAGCTTCAAATAGTTGGTGGCTCATCTGTGGGCCTATGATTAGGGTCAAGCGGTAGCATAGGCTATGCCTACATATGATGCCTAGTTCATACCTCCACGACGGTTGACAAATCTAGAGAGTGCTCCTCCATGAGGGAGACCTAGAGGTAGGGGGCCAAAGGAAGAGGACAGGGTGGCCAAGATGGCCAGGATAGGTTTCGAAGGCTTCACCGATTGGAAAACAACATCTTCAGTAGCAGGGTGGATAGTAGGGACCACAGTAGTAGGTAGCACCACCACCACTAGATGCTAGGGATGCACAAATTTAGTAGTTGTAGTAGTAGGTGTAGACTTTAACTGGTGAGTGGGATCAAGCCCACCAACATATTTTGGGTATTACTATTGAGCGAAACTAGGCATGGCAGTAGGTGGTGGCCATCACGATCAAGAGAGATTAGGAATTACAGTGGGTACAAGCCATGACCACAGAGAGAGACTAGGAGATTGCCCGACGCTAGTAGATAGAGGCTATGATGGTGGCCACTCATGGTAGGACAGTTTTTGTGAGGTTGTACAGAGAGGCCATTACAAAAGGCATGTATTATAGGTAGCATTACCACCGAGATGTACTACAAGCACTTGGATAACATGATTTTTTATAGCGCAGTGATGCACAACCAAGAGCAAAGGATCAACCTGAGAGGGAGGTCAGAGAGGGTAGCAACCATCAAGGCTAGCCTTTGATGTACATATTTTTTTTTTATTTTGTTGCCTGATTCTTTATCATAGATACACATTCATGGGATCCTTTTTGATAGCCTCGTGGATATTGTACTTTTGATCATTATACATACACTAATCTAGATTTTGTACCATGATGACATTCATTTTTTGATATATATGATACGAATATGGATGATTCATGATGTGTTCATCTTATTTCATGTTTATGGATGACTATGATATGAGATGCTTATATTATGTATGGATGCACTCTACTTACGTCTATATGATATGGATGCAATGTTGTGTTCTTTTTCAGTATCTTTGCATGATATGCTATGGAATGAATGATATGTGATGCAAATTTTGTGGATGCAAATGATGTGGATGCATTTATTTTTGTGTATTTTCTATGCAATTTCATGATAATGATGTATGCATATGGATGTATGGATGTAAATGCTCATGATATGCAATGATTTAAGATGGTTAGAATAACAAATCTATATTATTCATCACAACTCAAATGATAATGCATAATGTATGATGTGATATGAAATGTATGTATGTTGATGGTTTGTGGATGTAGGGTGGATGCATTGATGATGTTTTTGTTTACTATCATGATACCAAGTTAGCATGGAGAGAAGATAAAATAATAAAGAATGAATGATTGTTGATTTTGATGATTGCTTAAGAAGATCCAACAAGTCCTTGATCCATTGATACCTTATTAGAGATGGTGACGAGACAATGCAAAATGAGGATGAAATGCAAGATGATGAGTTTCTCACACTTCGGGATTGGGATTTTCCATCATTCCTTATTGTTTGATATAACAAAATAGATAAGATGCATCAAGGTATTGATAACTAGGAGGATGTTGTATCTAGTGTAATGTAATTTGACTCAACAAAAAAATAGGAAAACCTCATTGGAATGCAAGTTAGAAACTTGGAATATAATAATGGACCAAAGCATATTGTATCTTATTTCTTGTTCACATCTTGACATACAAAAACCTCGTTGGAATGCAAGTTAGAAACTTGGAATATAATATTGGACCAAAGCATACGCAATACTCAACAACATACCCCAAACAATTTTCTTACACACAACTAAGCAAGTATCCACCAAGATTATTTTTTAATAGTATCCACAAGCACAACAAACAAAAGATAATGATTGATGCCCCATTCCTTTCTCTCTAAATTGTTTTGATAGACATCATCAAGAGGTCCTTGGAATGGATCATTAAGATAAATCATACGAAAAGATCAAAGACAAACAATCAGTCTTATATATATCTCTTGCATAGTTTAAGTTTAGCTAAGGAGATATATGATATTGATGTCCATCGTAGGAAGGATATATCCTAGGATATGTTGATCAGATTGTTGTTTGATGCTAGGATGATGTTAAGATGAGTTGTTGATATAAACTTCACTGACGTATTTACCTATGATCTAGACTTTAGATTTTGACACTTAGGTTTGCACTTTACTACTTGCTATGCTTGCTTTTTACTTGTTTCACCTCAGGTTGAAAGTGATGATCGATTTATTATGGGTGGCTTTGGATTTTCTAGAATATTTCAATGGTTTTGGTATTTTTGGAAATGTTTTGAGGTTGTTTTTAGTCTTTTTGAAAGTTTATGCGAATGTTTATGTTTTCAATTTTCTGAGGCTATTTAGGGTTTTCTGAGATATTTGAGGCTTTTTAGGTGTTTTGAATGTTTTCTATTATTTTTTTGTTTTCTGCATATTTGGATGTTTTTGGTTTTCGAGAGTTTTACAAATTTTTTTGGATTTTCTGAGTTATTTGGATGTTTTGGGGTTTTACAAGTTATCTAAATGTTTTGGGGTTTTCAAGAGATTTACAAATGTTTTTGGATTTTTTGAGTTATCTGGATGTTTTGGGGTTTTCGAGAGCTTTACGAATGTTTTTGGATTTTTTGAGTTATCTAGAGGTTTTTGGGTTTTTGAGAGCTTTATGACCAAGAACCCAACCTAAGGACCTATCCTAGGGGTCTCGGGGGCTAATCAAAGATAAGCCTTGCCTATGTAATACACACAGAGACCATGTAGTTCAACTGACTTGACCCATTTAGAAGATGAAGATATGAACAGTGATGGGAAAGTCAATTTATTATGATGGACTCCTAATTAAGGACTGACCTAGGGTGTCTCAGGGGCACATCAATGATGGACTTTCCTACATTCAAGCTCAAAGACAACATAGTTTTACAAGGGGGACCGATTTTGGATTTTTGATGTTCGACGTTTTTAGGGTTTTTGATATTTTTTAGATGTTTTGGATTTTTCCTTTACAATTTTCTGAATGTTTTTGAATTTTAGTTGTACAAGATTTTCTGAATGTTTTTGGATTTTAGCTATACATGATTTTTTGAATGTTTTTTTGGATTTTTTGATGAACGTTTTACAAATGTTTTTGGGATTTTCAAGATAAGATTTTTGATGACCTCAAGATATACAAGAACCTTATATGACCCATAACAAAATTCCCCCAATGTGGCATGTTAGACTACTTCGATAAAGGTAGGACAGACTGACCTTTGGAATATGACAAGTAGTGCTAAAGGGTTCATGATACCTCATAATATCAAGCTATGATAAGGACGTGGATGATGGATAAATGGTGATGCAAAGAATGATAGGAAAAAATATACAAAGAATAGATGGAGGTGCTTTATTTATGCAAGGTGCTTGTTTTCCAGGTTTTCACCAAGGTACTTGCCCAAAGCGCACCGAAGTGGTTTTTACTAGAGGATGATTTTTTTCTTTACTTTTTTCAATCTTTTTTCTCATTTTTTTGTATTTTGATCATTTTTTTATTTTTTTGTATTTTCAAATTTTATACCCTTCAAGACTAGGCATAAAACTTTTTGAGATGCAAGTTATTAGTTGGTTCCTACAAGGGTTCACCTTCAGGGGTTGACAGTTGGTATGCTCCTAATTTGTAGCTTGCTATTATGACAAAGGGACCCAACCAGTTAGGTTCAAACTTTCCTTTGTTGTCTTGATCTAGAAGGTTCTTCTGATTCTTCTTTAGGACAAGATCTCCAACTTGGAACAACCAATATTTGATCCTCTTGTTATAGCTTTGTTTTAATCGGTTTTGATATACTTGCAAGTGATTGAGGGCATCAAGATGATGCTCATCTAGGAATTATAGTTCATTCAATCGAGATACTCTGTATTCTTCATCGGTGATCAAGCTCTATAGTGACACTCAAAAAGATGGGAGCTCAACCTCAAAGAGAAAGGGGTTGCACATGTAGGCATGCAAATACTAGTCCGATAAGCCCAAAGAGCGAGGTTTAACTGGAGATTCTAGTCACGACAAGCTTCATTCTTTGTTTTCTTCAAGATTTTTAGGATAGTCTTGTTTGTAGCCTCAGCCTGGTCATTTCCTTGGTGATAGTATGAGGTAGAGAATCAATGTTGGATGTTGAATCTTTGGGACAACTCTTTCACATCCTGATTTTTAAAGGGGGTTCCATTAACTGAGATGAGAGTTTGAGGAACACCATAACGATAGATAAGGTAATTTAGGATAAACTTGACAATTTGCTTCCCCATCATATATGTCATAGGAATGGCTTCTACCCACTTAGTAAAGTACTTAGTGGTAGTTATCATAAACTTGTGGCCATTGGATGAGGTTGGGGTGATTTTTCCTATTAGGTCAACACCCCATTGTGAAAAAATCCATGGTGTGATCATTGGTTGCAATTCTTGAGCTGGAGCATGAATCAGATTCCCATGTTGTTGACACTGGATGCACTTTCATGCATATTGATCGGCTTCTTTTTCCATGGTTGGCCAATAGTTCCCCGTCAATAGTTTCTTACCTAATGTCACACTGCTAGAATGGGACCCACATATGCCATTGTGTAATATTGTTAAAAGAAGTTAAAACTTCCTCTTGGTTAAGACATCATAGTAATTTCCCTTCGATGCTTTGACAGTAAAGGGTATCACCTAGGATCACAAATTAGAATTCCTTTTTAACAAAGGTCTTTTTAAAGTTTGGGTTGATATTCAATGGGAGGTTTCTTTTGCTTAGGTAGATAAATATGTCATGATACCACAGGGATCTAGGACCAATAATGACATGCATGAATTCAAATTCAGGGATTGCACTAGTTGGTATGAGAAGTGTTCTACCAAGAATTCAAATTGTAGGACATTGTTTGGCATGTCTAATAGTGATTGGGTTGTTGCCATGGCATCTACAGCTCTATTTTTCATGCAAGGAATTTTCTCAAAAGTTATTTCTATGAAGAGATCCTTGAGATTCTCCACCATCTTCTTGTAATGAGTGAGCTTGTTGTCTTTAGTTTGATAGTTGTCATTGACTTGGTTGATAACCAACTGTGAGTCTCCATAAACTTTCATCTCTTGAATCTGCCACTGAACTACTATCCTTAGACCAATGATTAGGGCTTCATACTCAATAATGTTGTTAGTAAAGGGAAATGATATCTTGTATGACTTTGGAATGAAATCACGTTGAGGGGTGATAAAAATAATGCCTTCTCTAGATCCATGTTGGGTGAATGATCCATCAAAGTACATCTTCCACTGAGCTGTGAGATTGATAAGGAATATTGATTCATTAGGGAACTCATATATCAAGGGGTTCTCAGCATAGATAGGTTCTTCTACCAATTGTTCTGTAATTACTTGTCCTTTTGTTGATTTGTGCTCCACATACTCTATGTCAAACTATGTTAAGATCATCACCCATTTCGTTATTTGTCTTGTGAGAGTTGCTTTGGATAACAGGTATTTAAATGGACCAATCTTTGCAATGAGCTTGATTTGATGTGACATGTATTTCTTGAACTTTTGTGACACAAAACTACTACTAGGCATTCCTTCTCAATGGGTGAATAGTTCATCTCATATCCCACCAAGGTTCTGTTGATGTAGTAGATGGATCTTTCCTTTCCATTTTCATCATGTTGTGCCAAAAGAGCTCCTATTTCTCCTGGTATTGCTAAGATGTGCAAGATCAGTGGATTGTTCAGTATTGGTGGAATGAGCACTGAAGGTGTCAATAGATAATATTTGATATACTAGAAAGCTTTATCACACTTTTCAGCCCACTTTTAGGTTATCCCTTTATGGAGAAGATGCGAAAAGGGGTGGATTTTATCTGATAGTTTTCCTTGTTGGTCCATGTCAAGGGAGATGGTCATAAGATCAAGATGGATCTCTTTCAACACCTTCTTTGTGATTTTCCCATGATAAATTGTCACGAATTCCCATGAATTGTGAGGCCGCTTCATCATTTTCAAATAAATCTAGAATCGGTGTTCCTTGTTGGTCCATGTCAAGGGAGATGGTTATAAGATCAATATGGATCTACCCATGTATGGAGGAAATATGGATAGTGAAGAGTTCCTAGATTGGATAGGAGCATTGTACAACTATTTTGATTATGAAGATGTTCCAGAAGATCAAAGGGTGAAATTGGCCAAGACAAAGTTGAAGGGCCACGCCTTGCTTTGGTGGGATTATTTAGAAAGTGAAAGGAGAAAGAAGGGAAAGTCTAAAATCACCTCTAGGGATAGGATGGTGGCTAAAATCAAGGGAAAATTTCTTCCCGGTGATTACACTATTCAATTGTTCAAGAGGCTTCAAAATCTCAAGAAAAAGGAGATGGATGTGCAAACCTATACAGAGGAATTATAAAAATTAGGCATAAGGGCAGGTCATGTAGAAGATGATGAAGAGAAAGTGGCAAGATACATTAATGGTCTGAGATATAATCTTCAAGATGAATTAAGCCTCACCAATCCTAGAATGGTCGAGCTCTATGTTGAAGCCTTCTTTGTGATCTTCCCATGATAAGTTGTCATGGAGTCTCATGAATTTTGAGATCGCTTCATCGTTTTCAAATAAATCTAGAATCAATGGTCCTTGTTGGTCTATGTCAAGGGATATGGTCATAAGATCAAGATGGATCTACCCATGTATGGAGGAAAGATGGATAGTGAAGAGCTCCTAGATTAGATAGGAGTATTGGATGACTATTTTGATTATGAAGATGCGCTAGAAGATCAGATGGTGAAGGCCAAGACAAAGTTGAAGGGCCACTCCTTGCTTTGGTGGGAATATGTACAAAGTGAAAGGAGAAAGAAGGGGAAGTCTAAAATCACCTCTTTAGAAAGGATGGTGACTAAACTCTATGGAAAATTCCTTCCTGGTGATTACACTATTTAGTTGTTCAAGAGGCTTCAAAATCTCAAGCAAAAGGAGATCGATGTGCAAACCTATATAGAGGAATTCTATAAATTGAGCATAAGGGCAGGTCATGTGGAAGATGATGAAGAGAAAGTGGAAAGATAAATTAATGGTCTGAGATATAATCTTCAAGATTAATTAAGCCTCACCAATCCTAGAATGGTAGAGGAGTGTTACAAATTGGCCACCCAGGCTAAAGAAAAGTTAAGGAGAAGGAAAGAAAAGAAAAGTAGGGTAGAGGAAAAAATTCAAGAGGAAGAGGGTCATATGATAATTTAGGATAGTCCTATGCAAGTCAAAGAGAGGCAAGCAATACCCAAGAACAATTTGTAGATTCAAGAGGTGGCTTTAGGGGAAGAAGATTAGATTTAAGGGGCAGATTTAGAAGTGAAAGAGGAGGTTCAAGTGGTTTTACAGGGAAGTGTTATAAATGCAACAAATTTGCAGGTCCTCAAGAATGTCAATGCACTAAAAATCATTCATCTACTTCATTTGGAGGAGAAAGAAGAAATTAGATTGCACAAGGTGGAAATGATGTTGAGAGTGTCCACTCTTCACCACATGTTGAAGAAACGAAGATTGGAGATTTTTTGCTGATGAGGACTCTTCTCAAGGGAACAATGGAGAAAGAACCACCACAGAGAAAGTCTCTTTTCAGAACTACATGTAAAAGGAAAGGTAAGTGTTGCAAGGTTGTAATTGACTCTGGTAGCATGGATAATTTGGTTTCTCTTGAAATGGTTGAAAAGTTGAAATTGTAAAGGATTCCTCATGCTACTCCCTACAAGGTGTCTTGGCTTAACAAAGGGAAACATGTAGTTTTAAATGAACAAAGTTGGGTTGATTTTTATATAGGAGGATACAAGGATAGGGTCTTATGTGATATTATACCAATGAATGTGTGTCATTTGATTTTGGGGTAACCTTGGAAATATGATAGGAATGCTAAGTGTATACACCTAAAATCGGTCATCACCTTTAATTAATTAAATACTAGCTATTTGATTAATATTCCAACTACATATAAATAAATTATCAATTTATTTATATTGTTCACCCTTCTCTAATTCTCCAAATCTAAAACATATTCTTCTAAATTAATTAAATAAATAATGTTCCCTAAACTTGTTTTATTTAATTAATCTTTGCTAAATCCAATTCAGAATTAGAGCACATTTCTACAACTTTTTGTGCCACCTCACCAAGGTCACATGAAAATAAACAACTCTAATTTTTAATTAGAATTATCTTCCACCAATTTCAAAATGTACATGACTTATTCTTACCACACTTCCACCAATTTCAAAAAGCACATGACTTATTCTTCCCACACTTCCACCAATTTTGGAGCACATGACTTATTCTTCCCACACTTCCACCAATTTTGGAAGCACAAGGTCTTCTCTTCTCACACTGGAATCTTCCATCCAAATGGCATGTTGTCTTTGGTCAAGGGGACAACATTTTGATTCTCTCCATCTTCACCACCCATCTTTCTTATTCGAATATGGACTGTTGATTATTGCTTGGAAAGGGCTATAAATACAACCCTTGGTCATTGTATTTATCATCCACATTTGAAGTAGAGTTATTATGCAGGTTTATCATTGGAGCTTGGAGCATTCTTGGAGTCCTATAGCTAGTTTTCATATCATGATTTTCTTTGCATTTACATCTTAGCTTTAAATCTTGCATTCATAGTTGCATTTTATGTCCCATCTTGCATCGTAGTTGCACTTTAGATTAATTAATTTTAAGTTTGCATTTGAGAATATGGAGTATCATGCATAGAGTCATATAGATCACTACCATAGTATCCACCTGTGCTTGCTCATTTATCATCAGCATCATCCTTCACTCATCATAGCCTTCATCATCATTGTTTGCATATGGTTTCATGTAGGAATTTAGTTAGCTTGCATATTGAATACTAATCTTGTTTCTTAAGTGTCATTCTAATATCCTTTGTGCACATAGAAATATGAGGGCCAAAAGGTTAAAAAGAATCATTTAAGAATAGATGACAATGAGATGTTCTTGGAAGATTTATCTTTATTGCAACTTAGAATAGTTTACTTTTCTTTGAATCTTTCAATATAAATCATTTCATTAAGGTTTGTTTTGATACTAACTTTACACATTTAAGAAACACACAAAATGGTGCCCACCGTAGGGCCTTGCCCCATTTATTACACTAACAAGCTTGAAAATTTATGTTCTTAGGTTCAAATGTGAGCCTCTTGAAACCTCTTGCACCCATTTCAGAGCCTCTTGGAGGCTTTTGGAAGCCTCTTGCACCCGTTTTGGAGCTGTTGATGGTGTTTTCTGCACATCAACAACTCAGACATAATGCAATATTCTATCTCTCTTGAAAGGTTATTTTCAATAATAAATCACTGAAAATCACCCCAAGGTCTCTCGGGTGTCAGGTCATGACAATGCATAAACAACTTAGATAATCATGTGAAAATGCTGGTAATCACAAAGGGACCTTACTACAAGCAAACTGTATCCTTCCACTTATCAAATTTTGCAATATAATGATCTTAATCCTAAATCTAACCAAATGATAAAGAAATAGCAAAAGATAAAGGTGCAAGAATATGATAAAATCTAAACTATTCCTAGGATGAGTAATGCAAATGATAGATATCTGGAATGGACCAATCTCAAACAACCAATTCCTGCTTAACCCACAATGCAGTATCACAAGAACGGTGAAATCTTCTAAGGTATGTAGATTTTCAAATCATAGACATTCATCTACAATCGAACTCAAGCACATGTGAATATATGGTCCAGGTTGACTTCACCAGCCTACTACAATCAGATAGTTACTGGGAGTATAGACCAGAGATTGCTACAAACATTCCAAATATGAAATCATAAACATCATTCACCAAACTAAAACTAATTTAATTCTGAACACTAAACCCTAAATCCTCAAGCAATCTAAAAGATAGAACAACAAGAACCATGCAAGATGAAATAACACAAGAGATTGCACCAGGAAAACCACAATGTCTTCAATTGCATTAAGTCATCAAAAGGCTGCAACAATTCCACCGTTCTGATACAATATTTGCTTCAAGAAATGGAATACTACTCCTACTACAAAATATTCTAGCTCTTTCTGCTCTTACTTATCTCTATTATTTCCTAGCTAACCCTTACAATGAGGCAGGAATGCCTTTTATAGCAAACTCTCAAACATGTCGGCCCAGCCAAACATTTACAAAATGAAACAATTGCCAAAATAGGTCAGCCTGGGAAAATCAAAATAAGACACACATTAAATCCCATCCATCATCAAGGTCGACCTTGACACAGCCCCCAATGTAGTCCGGTCCAATGCATGCCCTATGATAATAGGGAAGCACAAATCTCAAAATAGGCATTAAGTGTCGCTTCCCTTATCCTTGCTCTGAGCCGATGATCCTTGAACCCTCAAAAATGTTCCATCCAATTCGGTGACAGGTGGCAAAGGCAATATCTTAAGCCGACATTTAATGGAATCAATCTCCTCTTTTGACTATTCAACAGTCTTATTCCAATCCTCTTTATTGGCCTGGTATTTATCCATTACTACAAGGTAGGTGGCTGCATCATCCAACTGGTGGCTTGTTATAACACCTTCAGAATCTGGGGCATAAACTTCATGCCACCACTCTTTCAACTATTCTAGAATTAGATATTTCAGAGCTATCTTTCTCCTTCCGGTCATGACCTCAAAGAATGCAATGCATCCGTCATATACTGCAGTAAGATCACTATCTATTTGTTTTTTCCACTTTTGAATCTTCTTCATGGCCTTTTGCCTAATCTGTAGAGCCTCGAACCATTCCCAAGGTTCATCTAACCTAGAAGAAGGAAGAATTCCATCTGCAGCCAGCTGTTCCTTACCATGCCCCATGATGACCCTAGATTTCTGCAACAAGAGGTCCATGTCTTCCTTGCCCTGAGACAACACATGCTCCAACAATTCCTTAGCTCTGACAACATCCTTTCCAACTGATAGAATGACCTTAATTGCACTATCTCCCTTTATTTGTACATCCTTCAGCCAATCTATTGCAGTTTGAGCTGAGGTCTTCATTTTCTCAATCCCGGAGATGGTTTCCTTAGGTAGAAAGCCAAGAGTGGTAGAAGAAGAAGGATGGAGAGACTACAAGGGTTTCATCACTTCTTCCAAGCATTTCTTAAGTCTTTCATTCTCCTTCCTCAGCTCATGCTTGGTTTGGGTCTCTTTCCTCAACCTGCCAATAATCATGGCACTAGACCCTTCATATTCCTCTATATCCTGCTCCATGGATGCTGGTCCAAGGTTGATGTTTTGCACATTGTAATCCTGACCAGTGACCTCTTCTCTTGTCTTGTCCGCGGCAGGAGTGGCAATGTGGATGACCATATTGTTTGCTTCATCCCTCTCCACCTTCGAGACCACCTTAGCTACTTTCCTTTTCTTTCCTTTGTCGATTTTGGATAACATTTCATCCCAATCCAAGGGAGTGTCTTCAACTACCACCTGTCTCTTTCTTGCAATCTCTTTCTCAAGCCAGTCCGGGGTTGCAGGTTCTACCCGAACTTCTTCTGTTCTTGCTTCTTCTTGTTGTTTTGTCATTTTCTCCTCTTCCTTTTCAATTATTTTGTCCTCCTCCTTCTCAGAGAGCTGCTCACCTTGATCATCTTCCTCAAGATCCACCTCTTGCACCGGTGATGGGGTTTTAGCAGGGATGTCCTCTTTCTGCTCAGGCGATCCGTGGCCTCTGTCACTTTCTAGAGAATCTTCATACTGCACTAAGGGAGAAGTATGCCTTTCCTCCTCCTCAACTTCAAGCTCTGCTGCCTCATCAAAGAGTGCTCCTTCCTTGAATGGCTCTGCCTCCCCGCTAGTTTCATGTTCCTTAGGAATTTCTGGCTCAGGTATGCTTGGTGGAGGAGAAGCAGCCCTAGATGGCTCAACAGTTGTTATCTCCGAACAAAGGTCATTCTTTTGTATTGGCTCCTTAGGGGATGGAGTCCTTGATCTTCTCATGTAGACCTTTGTTTTCTCTCCTCCTAAACTCTCCACATCAATAATAGGAGGCTCATCTTTTGAAGCAACCTGACCCTTCTTCTTTGAAGTCCTGGAGGTTCTTGTCTTCTTCGGTGGTGGAGGAGCATCCTCCTCTTTTTCTCTTTCCAACTCTTCCTCATCAGAAGACTTACTAATCTTCAAAGTCTGCCATCTTCTTTTTCCTTTTGGCTTCCTTTTTGTTTCAGGCTCACTTTCCTTGGGACCTCTGATTTTTATCTTGAACGGTGAGTTCTTTGCAGTTTTCCCTTTGGCGTCATCATTCCCGGATTCCTCTGAAGTAGACATGGGATTGAGGTCTCCCATCAAGTTGAAGGTACAAGTCACCTTCTCACTCTCCAGTTCCCAAACCTTGTGCTTCAACCAAGAAGAGGTAAATTTCATGACCGGGGCCATTAGGTCTTCCAATTATGTGACCTCATCCTTGTTCCAATTGATTTCCCTGATGGACCTGTCCTTCACAGCTTCATAAGCATGATCTTGAACCAGGTTTCCATCGTCCTCTAGTTGATTCGGCATCAACTTGACATTGTATTTCCTGATTGCATCGACAGGGAATCTGGAATACCTCTTTTTCCTCGCTTCAAGGTCGAACTTAATGTTAGCCCAATAGTCCTCTAGGTCACCTTTATGCTGGTACTTCCTGGTAGCCTTCTTCTATGCCTCTCCTGTGATGTCGAAGTTCATCCTCTTGGAGTGGAAGGAGAAACCATATGCTGCCAACTTGTCTCCTGCCACATGTGCTGATTGAATTGAAGGGCATATTTCTGCTACACCAATTCCAAGGGGAAAATCCCCACCAAAGCCTGTTTTATGCTTTTCCCTCTTCACAATGGCATCAAACTCACAAATTTTTCTCACAATCTCCAATAACACAATGTGATATGTAGGGTACCTAGGTAACCTGTATGGAGCGGCCGGGCATCCATCAATTCTAATGTAGGTAAAGGTAGGAAATTGAATGAACCAGGCCCCATAGTTCTTTATTAATCCTTTTGCTCCGTCTGACAACCTCACATGCTCTGCATTTTGTAGCATCCGGGTGATATGCATAGTGAATGCATCATTAGCCCTGCGGTAGTCTTTATGTCCTAGGTGCAACTCCAGATAGATCTCATAGATTATGTCCTGTCCGAGTGTCCCTCATGGATTCAAACCCCTGTATGGGTAGAATATGGCTAGCACATACATGACATAAGAGGACATGGTGAACCTCTTAGTTTCCAGGACGTTCCTCAGCTGTTTATCAATCTCAGAACTAATAAGTCCTGCCCATAGTAATTGGTTCCTTGTTCAATCTTGCTAATCACATGAACCATCCAGTTCTCCAACACTCCAGCGGTCCTCAATCCTGCCACTCTGCTCAAGAATGTAATTGCATCATACTTATCTGACCTGAATTTAACCCTATGCAATTGCTTAGGCAATTTAGAATGGTGGGATTTTGGTTTCTCTAACCATGAATTGATCATCTGCTGAGCCTTGGTTGGCTCATTCTCATAGTATGTTTTAGCCATGTCTATGTTCAAAGCACACACAGAAGACAGATCCGACATGTCAAAAGCCTGGGCAATAGAGACAGGGCTAAAGTTGGCCAAGACCCTTCCCTCAGTACTGACAACCCTTTGGGTGTCGAAGTCATATTGCCAGGCACATTCTAATATCAGCTCATAGCACTGGATCGCCGGAGGGAAACCTGCCACATGCACTAGCCCGGACTTCATCATTCCATTCCTTAAGGCCGACAGATCCTTTTGAGCCATCCTCTGCTTGAATTCTTCACATCTCTAGGCCCCAACATTGGTGTCAAATACCTCGGCCCACACAGAAGATACCTTGCTTTCGGGGAGCTGACTTCTTATGTCCAACCTTAGGCTCTCTGCCTCTGAGATGGAAGACCCCTCCATATCACCCTTCGATTTCCCGGTAGCAGCCTTGCTTGATTCATCCTACATTCACAAAGGACATCATTATTATTCAATTATCATGCATATATTCCAACCAAAAAGTTAGCATGAATCATATAAAGCAGTTAAAATCCTTCACAAAATGCCAGTCCTTGAAAGTCCGGAATAATAAAGCAGTCCGAGAAAAACGTGTAAACCGGGAAAATCCAGTCGGGGCAGAATTTCAGAGAAATCCGACCCAGACAGATTCTCACTGCCAAAACATCATTAGTCAGATAAATCATTAATTCAGCCAAAAGATCATTAGATTATCATAAAATTCATTCATTGGCAACAATAAATAAACATTCAACATTTATTCCATCAATCTTATCTTTGACAAATCAAAAAGGATATAGCCAGACAGGAAACCCAAAAAAATTTGGATGGGACGGATTTTCGCAGACAGCTTGAAGTGTTTCGGAAATTACTCCACTCCACGGAATAAGCCTAAACCGGGAAAATCCGGGTGTGCAGAAATTTCGCAGACACCACGGGAACCCGATGAACAATGACACGCGAACTGGCGACTGAACGATCATGCAACCTTTTCTACTTGGATTCTAATGGTCCCAAAATTAATGCTAACCAACAAGATTGAGCATGCAAATGATTTCAAATTCTCAAATTTCTCGAAGGATGAGTCCTTATGGTGAAATAGCAATGCCCCAATTTTGATGAACAGACCCCCGCCATGAAAACCAGGGAAAACTTCAAGGTTTAAAATACCAGCTAATGATTAACCTAAAGCTCCCTGAATCCTCACAAGGCAAGTATCGGCATAATGCAAGGGCAAGATTGGAAAATCACAACCTAACCCATTATTCTGGGCCAAGCACCAAGGAAACCCTAATCTTTGCAGATGGAAAATTTTGCACTAGAAAGGGAAAACAATCTAACCCAGAACCTCCTCCAAACAGATGCACACACCATCCAATGGATAAATACAAGCATGGGAGACAAGGCCTTGGTGTGGATTTAAGTCTGACCCTAATTCGATATAAACTCATGATCAAGCAAAGGCCGACCTGGACCAGCTACCAACCAACTTGGAAAGATTTAATCAAGACGTGACAAAGGGAAGGATCAGAGGAAACCTACCATGGATTAATGCTGGTAATATCCAAACTCAAAGAAGTGATTGCAACATGAACACGCCCAGGCACTGAAATCCAGACACCAGCACTCGAACAATCCTTACGCACACGGATCAAGATCAATCTTCATAGCTCAAATGGAAAACACTTAATCGCTAGAGCAGCAAGCAAGGTGAACAATGAAGTCAGAATGATGTTCAAAATGCCCTAAATCTGCCCATATACACGTTTGAGCAAAGGTACCTTGGTCATTAATGAGGGACAAGATGCGTCTGACAAATCCGGAAACCCGAGCCCAAAACAAAATTTCAGAAAATCCCAATATACGTGGAAATCCGGATGGACACAGATTTTGCGGAAATGCAGAAACCGGGAATATAACAAAGTTTGGGATTTTAGTGCAGTTCAGGAAAATCCGCCAGAACCGGAAAATCTCGGAGTCAAGTAGAAACCCGGTTTCAAAAAATTTAGCGACGGACAGATAGTAAACTAGAGCCCGGAAAAATCTACCAGAGCTAGAAAATCCCGGAGTTAGGTGAAAACCCAGATTTTCCCTAAAACCCAATTTTAGCCTATTCAAGCCTCAAGGCAAGGTCAAAGCTAGCAGGACCAACATGTCAAGACCTCAAAATGATAAGTCCAATAAAACCAAAGGTCAAAGGACACCAGAAAAGAGGGTCCCTACTCCAAGTGGGGTGTGTGTGCAAAAACTGCACAACAGGAGCCTCTTGAAGCCTCTTGGAGCCTCTTGGAGCCTCTTACACCTATTTTGACACCTTTAGTCTCTATTTTGGCACTTTTAGTCTTTGTTTTGACACCTTTTGCACCATTATGGGCTGCTCTATCTCTATTTTGGCACCTTCAGTCTCTATTCTGGCGCCTTTTGTCTCTATTTTGGCACCTTTGGTATCTGTTTTGGCACCTTTTATATCATTATGGCCTGCTCTATCTCTGTGTTGGCACCTTTTGTCTCTATTTTGGTGCCTTTTGTCTCTGTTTTGGCACCTTTTGCAGTTTCCAAGGGCTAATACTTTGTGTTGTTGACTTGTAGGTTTCCCAAAAATGCTTGTCAAAGACACTCTTATCAAACTACTAACATATTATAGGGTATGGAAGTGATTTATGTAGAAGTTGAAAAACCAACTTCACAGTCCCCAAGAATCACCTGCAAGCAATCACCTATCACATGCAATAGATATTCAGAACAAAATCTGTAAACCCTCAAAGCAAACTTGTGCAAGCAAAAATTAGCGTAATTATTATTGAAAGTAATTTTTTTATAAATAACACAAAATCCTTCAAAAAGAAAATCAAGCAATAAAGCAAGAAAAAACAACCCTAATCTTATCTTGAGCAAAACAATAGCTCAATAAGATAAGGATAAGAATTAACCTAGGAAATAAAATATGCCTAAGTAAACTGATGCTAAAGTATAATTAAATAATTAATTACACCAACACCCCCCCATAAGTGCAACTTAGGGAGAAGCAAATTATTATGCAAAGATGAGTCTCGACAATAATGCCCGATCAGGTACTCATTTACAAATGCAATGATGAGGTAGAGAAGGAAAACCCAGTGGGACAAAACCCCCCTAAAATGAGATGACTGCTGCAAAGAAGCACTGGAAGAACATTGTGGAGTAACACCGGAACCGCAATCTGACAAGCAAGGAAAGATACTTTTGTCTACAACTGAAACCAAAAATGGAATCACAATAATATGACATCAGACCTGATGCCACAAAACACTAGAAAACTCACAAACTGGAACAACCCTAGAATCTGTGAAGCAATAGTAGATGAGATGATGACAGAATCTGGAAACCGTGTATCTCGATGTCGATGCCAAACTGAGACTAAAACTCTTCCATGGGAAGGAGTACCATAAAGACTCTGGAACATTAACCATAAAAACATGGCCCTCAAACTAAGAAGGATCTGAACCAATGCGGATCAAGAAACATAATCTCTCAACTAAAGTGTGAACTGATTTGAATCTGATATGTGCCAAGCAAGACAAGATGTGGACAAAAGAAACTAAGAAACTAGATAACCCATGCGAGTTGCCATCAAAACAGATGAAGATAAAAATGCATGCACACTCTAATCAGATTATTATGCAAGAAACCCCCCGATGGAACTTTATCTTCATTTATTACAATAACCCAATTATTGTAAAAGGAGAGAATGTAAAACATGCATAAACTACAAAGAAAGTGCAAACCTAGTGCATGAAAACAAAAATGAGTGCATGCACAAACCAATGTTCACATCTGCTTCCATGATTAAAACGAACTCAAATCTATGTAGAGGCCAGAACCAGCTTTCCGATGATATCTTGTTTGTGAAAATTTGACACCATGGCCAAAAGTTATGAATTTAAAAAAAAAATGAATTAGCCTATAGGAAATGGGTTTTCTAGCAAAAGAACATTTACTTATTATTTAATTTCTGCAAAATTTGTTCACAATGAGTGGACAAAAACAAAAACCCATAAATATTTTGAAGCTAAAAACAAAACCCATAAATCATTTTTTGATCCAGCTAGCAAAAGATGAATTTTTTTTTTTTTTAAACCTTCAGGCAAGAGAAAAATGACGCATGCCAATTTTTGTACAATTATTTTCTCCAAATCTGTACAAGATATCAAAAATATAAAAGATACCCAATTCAAATTTCGACCCTGGCTACATAACCTAGAAATCATTTTTTCTACAACTGAGTGGAAGCTGGATTTCTAAAGCAAGAATAAAAATGGCTTCAATCCCTTACACAGAAAAAATGCTATGAGAGAATATCTTCAAAACACAAATAGACAACAAGTCTGGAGCTCTGATACCATGTAGAAGTTGAAAAACCAACTTCATAGTCCCCAAGAATCACCTACAAGCAATCACCTATCACATGCAATAGATATTCAAAAAAAAATCTGTAAACCCTCAAAGAAAACTTGTGCAAGCAAAAGTCAACATAATTATTATTGAAAGTAATTGTTTTACAAATAATACAAAAGCCTTTGAAAAGACAATCAAACAATAAAGCAAGAAAAAACAACCCGAATCTTATTTTGAGCAAAAAGACAGCTCAATAAGATAAGGATAAGAATTAACCTAAGAAATAAAATATGCCTAAGTAAACTTATGCTAAAGTGTAATTAAATAATTAATTACACCAACAATTTACTTGTTTCCTTTTGGTTAAGATAGGAACATAGGTTAATTAAAAGGTTAATGAACATCGTGTTTCCTTTTGGTTAAGTTAGGAACATTGCTTGATTAAATGGTTAATGAAAACCATGTTTTTCATGCTTGACAAATGGTAGACATATGCTCTCCTCTTAACTGGGTGATCAAAAGCTATACCCATTCACTTTTTGTGTGTGAGTTTGAGTGGATTATATGGTGTGTGTTCTCTCTTTTTTCATATGGAATAAAGATTGATCGAACTACAAGTATACTTGCTCACTTTTGTTTATCTTAGCGGGCCTTCCTTGTGGGAAAAAGTAATCACCCAAGGGAATGACCCAATTAGTAACACGCTAAATCCAAGCATATTTCCAACTGGTATATAAGTGAGGATACTAGAACACAGGTCAGTATCACGTGGTTGGTTTCAATGAGAAGGGAAACAATGGTCTCTCGCCGCATGGATCAATCCCTAGAACAAAAATTCCTTACTAAAACCCTTGTTGTAGTTTGGCAAAAACCTTTATCTATTCTTTGGTGCAACAATGGTCATTGTGAAGGCATCCACATTCTAGGAATTCTTAGTAGAGATGAAAAATATGCCATGGGATATTCATGGGTATTGGTGCCTGGATGCCTCGAGAAGTGAGTGGCTTGGAGGGGAGCCAGTGGGGTCAAGCATCTAGTCATCCGCTAAGAAAAAGTCTAGTTGGGGCAAAACCCACGTGGAATCCAAAAGAATATAGTCTTTCACAACCTTAGGAGTGTACATGTGCTTGATGTGTCTTTATCCAAGTGTTTTCAAAACAAACAAAATGTCCAATATTGAAAGTGAAAACCCTGATTCAGAATTGCATTTAGTGAAACAACCAAGTCTCCAATTGAAAAATTAGGAAAACCAAGAAAATCTTCAAAGAAACTTTCAAAAAACCAAGTTTGAACCTGTTCTAGTGCCTTTGGTCTCTATTTTGGTGCTTTTTGTCTCTGTTCTAGAACCTTTTGTAGAACACAAAATAGTGACCTAGGTTCATCTCTTGTCCGACAGTTAGTCTTATCTTGAGAATCCTCAGAAGCATTCATCCAATCCTTAGGTAAAACAAAGTCTAAACATGCATGTTACCAAATGATTTCATGAAATATTAAAATTCAGAAACCAAAGTCCATATCTCTTAGTCCAAAAGAACATCAAAGACAGTTATCAACACTTTACGAATTTAGAGAGAGGTTGACCTTTAATTTCTACAAAAGAGCTTGCAAGAACAATCTTGAACTATACATGTTTTACTATTGTCACAATCCCCAACTTTTCTAAAGATTTGAGTACATCATTTAGGGAGAACATTTACCGTCAGTTTCGTAGTTTGAACCAAAACTTCAAAATTGTCTCATGTCCAAGATCATTCCTTAGGTACCTTAGAAGTCTAAACTTGTTCAAATTGACCTCTACAAGTGAAATTTTCCAACCCAAACCAAGATCTAACATCACAAAGTACCAACATCATCAAATTTATCACACTTTTGATTATTAGGCCTAGTTTCATCATCAAGATTTATCATCCTCTCCTCACGAAATGAAGCTACATAGTCAAATCCAACTTAGTCTCATTAGAATTTTTCATTCTATTTTACTTAGTCATAATCCTTGGTACTTTCCAAAAATCTAGATCAAAGTTTAGTCTAAACTATAACACTTGTATGCTCATTCAAACAAGGTTGCAAAAAAAAAGCTCAAGGAAAAGGGACTTGAAAATCAAAACATTGAAGAGCCAAACATTGAAACTCCAACCTTTGAAACTCTGAACATTGAAAATAAAACCATTGAAACTTTGATCATTGAGACTCAAAACACCAAAACTCAAAACAGTGAAACACAAAACACCATGGCGGTTGAGGCTGAAGAGAATCCTTTTCATGGACTCAACAACACTGATGGGGAAGAAATAACCGAAGAAGATATCCAACATGTTGAACAAGACCCTAATTTCCACAAGTGTTTGGAAAAGAGTTTTGAAAGGAATGGGGAAAAATGCCTCCTTATGCTAGCCAAACAAGGTGCTAAATTTTTGGAAAACTTTGATGTAAATCAACTAAAAGCATCTCCCAAGAAAATTGAAAAATGATCCCAAACAAGTAGTTGCCTTACACATCTAGTAAAGAACCTCCAACAACAAATGTTTAACATGCAAAAGGGAACTTCAAAATGATACTTGATACAAGAAATTTGTCCTTATCCATTTGATCAAAATATTCACATGATACCTTTTCCCAAACATTGTGAGTTCTCAAAGTACAACAAATACAATGGAAAAACCGATCTGATTGATCATGTAAGGGAATTTAGAACTATGAGTCTTGAATTTTCCTATGAGGAAACTTATTTGATGAGATTATTCCCAAGAATCTTAGGTGGAAATTTTGTTGAATGGTTCTCCAAACTCACCCCACCAATTAACAAGTTTGAGGAATTAGTCAACAAGTTCATCACTCAATATTCTTACAACATCCAACATGAAATTACTATGAAAGATCTTTGTAACTTGAAACAAAATAAGGGTGAATCATTCCTAGTATTCTTGCAAAAATGGAGAAGGCTATTTGCACGATATTCTCATCCCGTACCAGAAAAGGAAAAGATAACAATCTTTATTAACAACCTTAACGACGAGATGAGTTATAGATTGGAATTACAATGTCCCTCAACCTTTGAAAAATTAATTGAGAATGGGATTAAAATCAAGGATTCCTTATTCAAGAGAGGATTCATCAAGATATACACTAAAAACAACTCATCAAACTCCTTCAATAATTACAATAGTGGCAACAAACCCATGTTTTGGCAACAAAACAAAAACCTTGAAAACAATGATGGTACAATCAAAGGTCAAAATAAAAAACCTATATTCAACCTAACTATACCTATTGCCAAAACTAATTAGAATAACAATGCCCCCAACAATAAAAACAATAACCAAGACAATAACCAAGGCAACAACCAAGGAAACAATCAAGGCAACAACCAAAACGTCAACCAAAGCAACAATCAAGGTAATACTGGATCTAGGACACCATCATATCGAGCATCCTCAAACTGAAGGAGGTTCACACCTTTTGGACAATCACCAAAATTAGCCTTAAAAGAAATTCTCGAAGCTAAGGTCATAACTTTACTAGAAGCAAGAAAATTGGGAACCACAAGTTAAAACCCCATGGTGGAATGAGGCCCATTTCTACGAGTTTCACCACAACAAGGGACATAAAACAAATGACTGCATGTAGTTGAAACAATTGATACATGATCTAATCAACAACAAGATGATATTTGTAGAAGGACTTCAGACAAACAATGACCATGGGGTGTTCAAGAACCCTCTACCAAACTATGAGAAAGGAGAGTCCTCGTCATCAAATACCAAGTGCAAGAACATAAACTATGCCTATGACACCACCATTCTACATATTGAGGTAGTTGATTATCCAACACATGACAAATCAGATACTATTGTCAATGATAACCCAAAAAATGATGACACCATTGAACATGAACAAAACATCATTGCAATTGAAAATCATCACCATAATGTTCACACTACCTCACATAAAATCAATGTTATCAAAATAAGAGAACAACATGACAACACACCTGTCAATGCAATCACACAAGGACAATCCAAGGTAACATTGAAAGGAGCTACCCCTTCCATGTCCAAATCAATTGCTATTTATGCAACCCAATATAACATAGTGGATCAATTGCAGAAGATACCTGCACAAATATCCATATTAGAACTTCTCAAGATTTCTCCTGCTCACAAGGAAATCTTGGAACAAGCTCTAGTTGCCACCACAGTACCCAACAATCTAGAGGTTTGACAATTCCAAACTATGGTGGGAAATTTGATTGCACTACACTGTTTATCCTTTTCTGAACATGATTATGTATCTATCAATCATCTCCACAATGTTTCCCTACACATTGAGGTCCTAATCCATAAGCACCGTATTAAACATTTCTTAATAGATGGAGGAGCTGGCCTAAATATCTGTACCTTGAAACTTTTCCGTGCACTGGGCTATTCAAAAATGCTACTGATCCTAGAAGGAAAATCACCATAAAAGCATATGATGAAAAAGAGAGATCTTCACAAGGGCTAAAAGTGCTACCTATTCAAATGGGACCAATTGTCAGAGATATAGTATGCCAGGTGTTAGACAAAGAGTTAACCTACAACATACTCTTGGGAAGACCTTGGATTCATAACATGCAAGCAGTGCCATCCACATATCACCAGTGTTTGAAGTTCTCATTCAAAGGGCAGGAAATCACTATTGCAGCTGATTCAAACAACCCCCAATATTGTAACACTCTCAAGACAAACCAAGATGCTTTTGTACCACACAACAGGGAAGCCCCAACTCAGTGTTCATCAAATGATGGGAAACAATTAAATTCCTTGTCAAAGTGGGTTGAGAAAAGGGACCAATCAAAGGATAATGATGTCAAAGATGCCAATCCCTCAAGTAAAGAAAGTACATCAAATCCCATCCCATAAAGTCAGGAAAGTCAACTTGAATCCTTATCAAAACAAGTTGCCAAGATCCAATTGAAAGACAAAGGCATGGGGGAATACTCATTTTAGAAATAATTATGTTTGTTGCAACTTTCATCTTCTCCAAAGTCATATGGACAACCATCGACATCAAGACGACAATCATCACAACCCACCACACTATTTGAAGGAACCTTTGTAAGAGCAGGAACATTAGTGGATGAGTTTGATGATAAAGAGATTTTAAACTAGTTGTACAAAGTTGAATAATCATCACAAGAATCCACTTCAAGTATACAGACAGAACAATATGGAAAAGGAAAGACAATCATGGAAAAGATGGAATACGAGGGAAAAGGTCATATCAATAAAAGGAAAGAAGGCATCATAGAACTGATACAACCTATTACAATGTAAGCCAAATATGAATTAGGACTGGGGTATAGAGAAGAAACCAGAGAAGAAGCCAAACAACAAGTTGTTGAAAGAATCCTACAACTACAAGCTAGTGACACTCATGAAACTGATTCCAATGAGTATGAGTGGGATTAATTATTTGAAGAGTCTTGTCATGATAAGGAGATTGATGTAGTCCAAAAGTATACACCCATACGTGAGGAGGGTCAAAGTTTAGGATATAGACTACTTGAAATAGGATCACTACACATTGATGATTCTAGTGAAGATGATCAAACTTAGAGTGAAATGGATAATTCAAAGGAGAGTTACCTTATAGACATTGATTTCACTATTGGAAAATCTAAAGAAATTACCATAAGGATTCTTACTACATCTAACTTTATCCAAGCCAACGAATCCTTACCCCTGGTACATCCTGAACTAATAGATTGGGATCAAACTAATCCATATGATATCCCCCTCTTTTCAAATGATGAATCCATTGTCAACTTCCTTTGTTCTACAAATCTTGAAATAGATTGCACGAGTGAACATCATAATGAAGCTTCGAACTAGGAGAGTGTCAAATTTTCTAGCTGCAAAATGAATAAAATAGGAAATAGATTTGATGGTGAAAACCATTCAATGGAAGTATCAAATCTAGAAAAAGTAAAAACAAAGAGCATATCTAACAGTGAAAACCTCTCTAAGGTGCTAAAGGATGGAAGATTTAACACACTCCTTGAACACTTTCAGGAATGATCTAAAATATTGGTTGAACCCACCCAGTCTATGAATATTGGCAATGAATAAATAGTGAAGACTATCCATCTAGCAAAATATTTGAAAAATCAAGAAAAACCAAACTTCATCAAATTCTTCATAGAAAGGAAAATCAATTTTGCTTGGTCTTATGCCGACATGCTAGGGATTGATCCATAACTCATCATGCATCACCTATCTCTACCAACAGGAGTAAAACTGGTCAAGTAAAAGTTAAGGAAAATGCATCCCCACATTTCCCTCTTAGTCAAAGCCGAACTAAAGAAGTTATTAGATTTGGGATATATTAGATCAATTGACTATGTAGAGTGGATTTCTAACATCGTACCTATTTCCAAACCAGACAAAAGCATCATAATCTGCACAAATTTTAGAGATCTCAATAAAGCTTTCCCAAAAGATGACTTTCCTCTACCAAACATTGACATCATCGTGGACTTGACTGCTGGACATGAAATGCTCTCACTTTTAGATGGCTTTTCAGGGTATAATCAAATCAAAATTGCTCCTGAAGATCAAGATAAAACTACCTTCACATGTCCTTGGGGCACTTTTTGTTGGAATGTTATGCCATTTGGGTTGAAAAATGTTGGAGCCACATATCAAAGAGCAATGAACACCACCTTTCATGACATGATGCACACTTTTATGGAAGACTACGTAGATGATTTGTTGGAAAAATCCTACACTAGAGGACACCTAGAAATCTTAGATAAAATCTTCACTAGGCTAGAGAAGTTAAATGTGAGACTAAATCCCAAGAAATGTGTATTCAGTGTAACATTAGCTAAACTTTTGGGATACATTGTGTCGGCTAAAGTCATTCAAGTAGACTTTGCAAAGGTTAAAGCTATCATGGAGATGCCTCCTCCTAAAAACATTAGCCAACTCAGATCCTTGCAAGGAAGATTTCAATCTATTAGGAGATTTATTGCACAACTAGTAGACAAGACCCATCCTTTCAACCACTTGCTCCACATAAATGTATCTTTCTGATGGGATGAGAAATGTGAAGGATCCTTCAATCAATTAAAATAATATCTAATGAGTCCACTTGTCTTGATAAAAAAATAGAAGGAAAGCCACTTTTATTGTACATAGCAACAACTGAAATATCATTAGGAGCCTTGTTAGCACAAGAAGATTCAACAAGAAAAGAAAGGGAAATATATTACATCAACATAACCTTAAATGGCTATGAGATCAATTACACCTTCATTGAAAAGGCTTGTTTGGAAATAGTATTCACTACCCAACAATTACAGCACTACATGCTTACCCATACCATCAAATTGATAGCCAAGATAGATCCACTGAAATACCTTCTAAGCAAATCTAATCTAACTGGAAGAATAGCCAAGTAGGTCATGATGCTAAGTGAATTTGACATCGAATATGTTGATAGGAAGGAAATCAAAGGACAAGAAATTGTGGATCAGCTAGTTGAAGAACCATTGTAGGACACTCATCCCATAAACATTGAGTTTCTCTATGTTGATGTCTTAACAGTGTCCACAACAATGGGTCTTGTACTTTGATGGTTCTTATACACAACATGGATCAGGAGCCAGAATCTTGTTTATCTCACCACAAGGACATACCATTCCTAAGTCCTACATATCGATGTTACCTTGCACCAACAACATAGTCGAATATGAAGCCTTGATCATTGGAATCAAAATAGAAATTGAGTGGAAGATCATAGAGTTACATGTCTATGGGGATTCACAACTAGTCATTAACCAGGTAAACAATGACTATCAAATAAAGGATGATAAGATAATGCCCTACAAAAGAATGGTTGATGACTTCAAAAAGTACTTTGTGGAAATAAGATTTGAACAGATTCCTCGAAGTGACAACAAATTCATTGATGCTATGGTGACCATTGCTTCTCTCTTGCAGATTCTAGAGAAATGAGCCCATTACGAGTTCATGGTGGAACAACTGTTCAACCCATCTTATGACAACCCTGAGTCAGAAGTTATCTACCATCTAGCTAAGGCTGACACTTCCCTTTATGGGAAAATTTATACATACCTAAAAGATAACACCCTCCCTCCTGACCTATCTCATAACCAAAAAGGAAACTTCATTTGCTAAACCACATGACACACCCTTATCATGGATTTCCTTTAGCGATGAGGTCTTGATGGAACTCTCCTCTAATGTCTGGAACATGATGAGTCTAAAATGGCTTTATGAGAAGTACATGAGGGTGTTTGTGGCACTCATTTGAGTGGTTTAACCCTAGCTAAGAAACTCCTCTATTTGGGAGATTACTGGCCGATTATGGAGAAGGATTCTTTCCAATTTGTCAAGCAATGCCAAAAGTGTCAGATTCATGGCAATCTCATCCATGCACCAGCACAGGAACTTCACCCTTTTGAATCAACATGGCCCTTTTGTCAGTGGGGATTAGATATCATAGGAAAAATACACCCATCTTCATCCAACAGACACAAGTTTATCATCACAACCACGAAGTACTTTACGAATTGGATTGAAGTTGTGCCTCTAACCACCATCACAGGAAAAAAATCTTATTTTTCATCCTAAACTACATCATTTTTTGGTATGGCATCCCTCATTCCATTATCACTGACAATGGACAACCTTTCAAAAATCAAGACGTTGAAGAACTTTGTGAGAAATTTCATATCCAACATCAATTTTCTACACCCTATTATCCTCAAGGAAATGGCCAAGCAGAGGCCTCAAACAAGACTATCCTAAAGATCTTAAAGAAAATCGTCAATGATGTTGGACGTGATTGGCATGTACAACTAAACCCTGCTCTATGGGCTTATAGAACCAGTATCTGCACCCTGACAAGAGCAACACCCTATTCTTTGATCTACGGTTTAGAAGCCATTCTACCTATTGAGGTTGAACTTCCATCACTTTGGGTGTCACTAAAAGGGATCATTTTAGATGAGGATCATAGAGTGTCTAGGTTACAAGAATTGGAACTCTTGGATGACCATCATTAGCATGCAGTGGATCACCTGAAGGCATATCAACAAAGGATATCCAAAAGCTACAACCACATAGTCAAGCCTAGAACATTTCAAGTTGGTGATTTAGTCTTGAAAGATAACCCCCGTAATCAACAAGATCGAGAGAAGAAGGGGAAATTTGAACCATTCTAGCTAGGTCCCTTTGTCATTGTGTCAACCTTTAGATCAGGGGAATATCAGTTATCTACACCAGAAGGGGATTTGTTTGATGAACCCCTCAATAGCATGCATCTCAAAAATTTCTACACTTGAATCATCTAGTGCATCAAAAAAAGGTCCTAAAAAATACCAAAAACACCAGAAAATGTCCTAAAAAAATGGTTTCCTTGATGAAGATCTGGCAAACAGGCATCTTGGTAACAACAAAAAAAAATCAAAAATCAAAAAGATCAAAAAAATCATAAAATTTGAAAAAGTGCAATAAAAACAAGTAGTGAAAACTTGGCAACATGCGCTATTTGTGATAGGTTAGCTTTTCCATCTATTTGAGCATGTTGACTATTTGATTTTGCCATCCCTCTACCTATCCTTTGAAAGCACCATGTACATATCTTGGCATCACAGTTGTGTCTCACCCTAGACTAGGGGAAAAATCCTAAACTCACTAGGGGAAAATAAACATTGAGCTTAAACCAATAGGCAAACAATAGGAAGACAAATGCAACAACAACAATGATTAAAGTGCAACTCAACATTGAACATCAATCACCATCAGAAACTCATCAAACATCTATATCATATCAAAAATCCAAGAAAAGGTCAAAAATTCAAAAAGATAGTCATCTTGTCGAACTATGTCATCTTTGAGCTTGAACATAGGCAAGGCTAATCGTTGATCAGCCCTCGAGACACCCTAGGTCAAGTCCTTTAGTGATCCCTTGTAATTTGTTGTTGTCTCTCATCTGTTCATATCTTGGTCCTGTAAATCGGTTGAGTCAATCGAACTATGTGGTCTCTATGTGTATAACATAGGAAAGGCTAATCTTTGATCAACCCCTGTGGCCCCTAGGATAGGTCTTTAGGTTAGTTTCTTGGTCAAAATCTCAAAAAACCCCTAAAAATTAGAAAATCAAAAAATCCCAAAAACATCAAAAAATCAGACATAAAACCAAATCAAAAGGATGATGCTCTTTTGAATCATGGGTTTATCACGTTAAACAAAAATGTTCAATTGTTGTACTTTGATTTTTGTTATCATATCTTTGGAGCCCCTCGATGATGTATCGAACTAGAGGAGCTAGAAAGGAGTATGATTTTTCTTTGTCTGCTATCTGTGAGTTGATCATTATTACTATGCAAATTATTGCGGGACGTGCTCTACAAAGTATCACTAATGACATTTTGAATTTTCTTAGGAAAAGGATTAACTCTTTTCTGTTTACATAAGCAATACTCAGGTCATCTCAGTTTAATTATACTTAGATGCTTTTTTTAACTTGCACTATCAAACATCATGGAAGTAGTACTCAATTCATCATGGTCTAAAATATACCATTGATGCTTGTACTCACTGTCAACATTTTAAAGGCCCAATGATGATAAAAAGCATGATAAACTGGCTGTTACAAATGACAAATTTTGCAAACGAGATCTGTATGGTTAGAATAGATTGCATTCATGTTAGTTTGGATTTTTATTTAAGAGGTTTCCAAAGCTGCAATGATGATGTGGTCTCTATTATCAAGGGATTGAGTACACTTGACATTACCAAACACACATCATTTTCATCATCATCAATTAGAAAACATTCTCATTTAGTTGCATATCACTTTAATATACTAGGGAACATTACAACATCATTCATCCATTCATGCATCACATCATAATATTTGCATCCAAAAACACACAAAAAAATGATGTCCATCGCATTTCATTTACATAATCAAAATCATTTCATATAGTAGCATTAGGGAAGTGGTTCACTAAGCTTTAAATGAGCGAGTCTCTTTAGATTTCCAAGAGGGTTGGAAAATATGTCAGGTTTTGTGAAACTTAACTTAATCAATGATCAACTGACAAAAACCTTCCCACAACTATTGGAAGGTGGAAAGATTCACTCATTTAAGCTTAAGACCCTAGAACAAAATCATCTGCATAATCATTTGCATCACATAATCATCATTCATCCTTGCAAAACATTCCACATCATTTGCATCACATCCATACATACTCAACATAATCATCACATGGAACATCACATATCATTTTCATAATCAAATACATCATCTATAAAGCATAAAAATAATCATTACATAATCATCATGGTCATCATCATATAAACATAGAACATCATTATTTCATCCATCATACATTCATTCATTCATTACATCACCTATTTGCATTAGAAAAGAACAAAAACATAAAATGCATCACATTTCATTAGCATAATAAAATCCATCACATGCATCATTCATAAAATCATCATAGACTCATCACACATTAGTTGCATCATCATTTGCATCCATAGAATATCATAACATCAGGGTCATCATCATAACATGGAAATTAAATGCATCATAGACATCCATCATCATATCAACACATAGATCATAATCATCACTGCATATCATATAAACCTCAAAATCACAATGTCAAAGTGTACAAGGATATCGAAGGGTATAAAGAGATACACCAATATAAAAAATGGTAGTGTATCATAATGTCTCAAATCAAGAGGTACATCATCAAGTCTCAAAAAATTAATCAATCCTATACTAGGGCATATCAATCAAATCAAAGAAGTCAAACCACATTACCCAATCAAATCTGAATCTTCCTGCACCAGATGTGGAAATCCTCCTATGATCATAACATATCACAAATCAACAATCTTATCAATCAATTCAACCTCGCCTATCATGAGGTTCATCAATCAAATCAACCTCGCCTATCATGAGGTTCATCAATCAATTCAACCTCACCTATCATGAGGTTCATCAATCAATTCAACCTTACCTATCATGAGGTTCATCAATCAATCCAACCTTGCCTATCATGAGGTCAATCAATTGATCCAACCTCACATATCATGAAGTTCATCAATCATTGATCATTTCCTATCAAGAGGTCAATCATCAATCTATCATTGATCCTCGCCTATCATGAGGTCAATCATCAATCTATCATTGATCCTCACCTATCATGAGGTCAATTATCAATTTATCATTGATCCTCACCTATCATGAGGTCAATCATCATCATCCTATCATTGATCCTCACTTATCATGAGGCCAATCATCATTTATCACATCAACATCAAATTAATCGGCTGAATGCAATCATCAAAAATCAAACACAAGGAGGCAACATAAAGCATCAATTAATCAATCTAGCAAGCTCAATCTTCTTTTTCAAGAGATAAATCATTTTTTGATCATAAAATTTTGAAATCATCGAAAAATATCAAAAATCCAAAAATTCATTGATTTATCTCTTGAAGGGGCATATATTGGTCAATACCTGCAAAATCAACATTTGGGGCATCGTCTAGGGCATCAAAAAAAAATTTGAATCAAATTTTTTCTTTGAAGCAATGTGTAAACACATTACTTCAAAAAGGGGCAAAATTTATACACCTAAAATCAGTCATGACCTTTAATTAATTAAGTATTAGCTATTTGATTAATATTCCAACTACGTATAAATAAATTCTCAGTTTATTTATATTGTTCACCCTTCTCTAATTCTCCAAATCTAAAACATTATTCTAAATTAATTAAATAAACAAGGTTCTCTAAACTTGTTTTATTTAATTAATCTTCGCTACATCCAATTAGGAATTAGAGCACATTTCTACAACTTTTTGTGCCACCTCACCAAGGTCACATGAAAATAAATAACTCTAATTTTTTATTAGAATTATCTTCCACCAATTTCAAAAAGCACATGACTTATTCTTCCCACACTTCCACCAATTTTGGAAGCACATGGTCTTCTCTTCTCACACTTTAATCTTCCATCCAAATGGCATGTTTCCCATTGGTCAAGAGATTCTCCCATCCTAATGGCATGTTGTCTTTGGTCAAGGGGACAAAATTTTGATTCTCTTCATCTTCACCATCCATCTTTCTTATTCGAATTTGGACCGTTGATTATTTCCACCTCACTATATGCTTGGAAAAGGCTATAAATACAACCCTTGGGCCTTGTATTTATCATTCATATTTGAAGTAGAGTTATTATGTAGGCTTAACATTGGAGTTTGGAGCATTTTTGGAGTCTTATAGCTAGTTTTTATATCATTTTTTTGTTTGCATTTACATCTTAGCTTTAAATCTTGCATCACAGTTGCATTTTATGTCCCATCTTGCATCATAGTTGCACTTTATATTAGTTCATTTTAGTTTTTCATTTGAGCATATGGAGTATCATGCATAGAATCATATAGATCACTACCATAGTATCCACCTCCGCTTGTTCATTTATCATCAACAACATCTTTCACTCATCATAGCCTTCATCATCATTTTTTGCATATGGTTTCATGTAGGTATTTAGTTAGCTTGCATAGTGAATACTAATCTTGTTTCTTAAGTGTCATTCTAATAGCCTTTGTGCACATAGAAATCTGAGGGCCAAAAGGTTAAAAAGAGTCATTTAAGAATAGATGACAATGAGACGATCTTGGAAGATTTATCTTTATTGCAACTTAGAATAGTTTACTTTTCTTTGAATCTTTCAATATAAACCATTTCATTAAGGTTTGTGTTGATACTAACTTTACACATTTCACACACACACACTAAGCATGATGGTAGGAAAAATATGTCATTGAGAAAGATGGAGTTTCCTACACCCTTACACCATTAAAAGAGGAAGACCATGAATCACAAATAGGTTCTAGTGCTATGTTGGTGAGTGAAAAGGAGTATGTACAAGCCATAAAAAAGAGAGGCAAGGGATTCGCAAGTTTAAATATACCTAGGACTATTATAATAGCAACTAGGATTGATCAATTTCCATTAAAGGTTCAAGACTTGTTGCAAGAGCATGTTAATTTGGTGATAGATAACACTCCAAGGAAAGATACTAGTCATTATGAAAGGTTTCTAGGATGGGAAGAAAAACCCTTCAATGTGATTGCAGACATTCAACATTGGAAAATGAGATATGAGGATGGAACCCAAGGTATATTTGCATTGCATAGGAAGGTTGGGGAAGGTAACCCTATACAAGATGAAGTTGAGAGGTTTAATTTCAAGCAAGAGGTTCCATTTTCTATTTTGAAAACTGAAATGAACAAATACAAGGAAAGGTATATTGACTATGCAGACCTTAAGGAGAGAGTAGCATTGGATATTGTAGGTTTGGGTGATCAGAGTTGTGTTGTTGATTTTCAGTACAAGCCCCTTCCAAACCTGAGAATTGATGGTGTTGCAAATGCAAGTAGAACTCAATATTTTCTCTTTTCCATTGAAGGTGAAGGATATACATTTTAATTGCATGCATTTCACAAGGGGATATTGAAAGTTAGATATGATTTTATTCTTGTAGTAGAGGGTAGTAAAACTGATCAAGGAATCATGTTTGGTGTCCTACTGGTTAGAGAGAAAGAAATAAGACATAATGCTCTTATTAAAATTTAAAACTTGATGGATAAGCAACCTAAGGTCAAAATGAAGTAGGCTATGCAAGTGGAGCAAGGTGATATGGCACTATATGCCATCTATCAAGAAGAAGGGAAGCAACTTCAGGTTGGAGATGACAAATGCTAGCAAGGGGCATATGTGAATAGAGGAGCACTTGGTTTCAAGGCTATATATTTAGGTTTTGATTTGTACTCTGTACAAGTGATTGTTGTTGCAGGTTCTCAGGTATTTGCAGATGATGAGTGGGCCCAAGACTTCTCACTAAGGTTGGAGTACATCTTAGACACTAAGGCCCTTAAACCACCAAGGAATAAAGCCTATTTTTAGTATTTGACTGAATGGAAGGGTATTCCTTATGAAGAGACTACTTGGATTATTGTGAATCATGTCATCATGCAGGGATACATTGTTGCATATTTGTACTCAGGTGGAACTTGAGTTTTCTTTTCCTCGGGAGTATGGTGCAAGAGCACCCATTGTGCCTCCAAGGGTCCAAACTTGGAGTTTTATGTTATTTTTGGTTGTTTACATGTAATAAGGTCTTTCATGATGATTTAAAGTTTTTTTGAGTTGGTCTTGAGTTAGTAGGGGTAATTTAGAGGTTAAGTGCAAAATGTTGTCATGTTGCATAATTATTGTCAATGCAACTTTTGCAATTTTTGTCATAATAGAGGTCTAATGATGATTAGTTGGGTTTTTTATTTTAAAATTAGTTGGAAGTAATTGGAAAATGGTTTTCAATGTTCAAAAAGACCTTGTGTGGTCTAAGGAGGGTTGATTGATGAAGTTCTAGAAGTTGAAGCAATAAAATAACTAAGTTTTTCTGCATTTTTTAACGTGTTCTTTCCCAAGATCTGGTGAATAGTATGGTTTGTATAGACTATTAATGACTCTAAAACCTATTGGATAGTATTGGCATGTGAATCCTCTAAATTTTAGTTTTTTTTTCATCAATTTTCATTAAATTTTTTAGAAGTTACAAGCATTTTTCTAAAAATAGTCCAGAATCCTAGGTAGGGTTCCTAGTGGACTTGTAAAATGCATTTCTTGCCATTCCCATAGTAGAAATTCCTAAAAATTGGTGGAATTTATTTTCATTGTATATATTTACATTCCTAAAAATTGTAGGTTCCAGTGTTTTGGTTGGCATGTGTTTTGGTGATGCCCTACGTCTAATTTTTTTTAATGTTTTAGGCCTAATTGGCAAAAGAGAAATCCTTTTCGGAAGGATTCAATACAAAGTAAACCACCTTGATTCTAATATATGTTGTAGAAGATCCAAATGGGTACTCAAATATTCCTTCAAGTTCTGATTTCAAGGTCTTCTCTAAAATTTATGGCTAAAAAACCCAAATTGTTGCCCCCATGTTTTAGGTTTTAAGAGCAAGTTGGCAATCTTTGATAGTTTCTGTACAAAGTACTATGCCCTAGTTTTGAAATATATTTGTAAATGGAGAAAAGGGTATCTGAAAGTTCCTACACATTTTGAATGTCATACTTTCTCTGAAGGTTATGAAGGAAAAACTAGTTTGGAAAGGCAACTAGAAGAATGAATTCTTGTCAAACAAAACCCATCATTGGATGTTTGATAGATTGCAAGATTGGTTGACTAAAATTGTTTTGAATTGTTCACCCCTGATCTGCATCAATTTCAATAGTTTGTAGTTCCCACAACCATCATCCTAGATCACTGCTTTGACGTCGGGTATACTTTGCACAATGGCTATTTTTGCTGCTGAGGTAGAAGCTAGGGATGTTGGGTCAACAAATGAGTTTGATGGTGTAGGCCCTTCATCATTTTTGGGTATTTGGGATATCTTATATAACTTGGCCTCAAGACTTTTGCAGTAGTAAAAAGGTTCAACATCTCCATGGATAGTGATTTCTCTACCTTTAAAAGGAAACTTCACACACTAATGATAGGTCGAGGCTACAACTTTTAGAGCATGGATCCATGGTCAACCAAGTAGGATGTTATAGGGAAGATCAAGATCAAGCACTTGGCATGTAGTTTCTACAATAAGAGGTCCCACTCAAATGGGAAGTACAATGATTCCTTGTGATACAAATTTTTGGTTGTCATATGCTCTGATGGTGGTACTCTTTGCTTTCTCAATGGTATCTTTTGAATAGCCCAGATGTTTGATCAATTGCAGGGTACAAATGTTTAGACTACTAAGACTCTTTTGCCCTTGTTTTTATGAATGACAACCTCAAGGTGCAAAAACGGTTATGAGATGGTTGTGACAGTAGGTCTTGCTCAGAGAAGGTGAGAAGATGGTTGGTGATGTGGCCTACGATAGCTTGAAACTGATCAGTATCAATATTCTCGGGAATGGATGGATCAGACAAGGTTTCTCCAATATTTTCCTATGTGCAGGGGATAACCTTAAGAGTTCTAAGATAGATATCTATGCGGGGGTCCACTTAAGCTGATCTAGAAGATTGTACTTGCTAAGATTAGATGTGGGAAAAGTAGGTTTTGTCCTAGATTTTGATGGGACTCCTTGAATGGTTATTTTTCTACATCATGTGGTGACTCCACATTCCTCACTAGCTCCTTTGATGGTGAAAATAGTAACAACACTATCGTAGGAGGAAACTACATTGGAATAGATATGTTGCACGTTTATGTAATCCTTAGCTTTTTCGTTATTGTTTGCTTTGTTATGATCTAGCATAGGGTTCTTATATATCTTAAGATCATGATTTCTAGTTGGTACCTCAATAGATATGGTATCATTTGAACTATGAGGTCTTGGATGATGTTCTTAAGTTTCATGCACTTTGTTGTTTTATGTCCTTTGATTTTATGAAAGTCACAAAGATCGCACTCGTTGTACCAGGATGGCTTCTCTTGTGGTTCTTGGTAGTTTTCAAAGTTGGGAAGTGTTATCAGATTTGACTCTACCAACTTCTTCATAATTGTTTTGATAGGTTTTGATAGCTGTGTGTACTTGCATTTGGGATAGTTGTTCCTATTAGTGATTTGACTTTGTTGGATGTCGGTATTATTGATATGATTATTCTAAGGAGGTGTTATTTGTTGCATAGTTGGATAGATGTTAGAAACTTGATTGTTATTAGGTCTATGAGCACTTAGTATGACCTTAACATCTACCACACTTTCATTTTTAACATTTTTGTTCTTTTCCCAGACACGAGATTTCTCATTCAAATTAGTTTGCCAGTTGTCTTTGTAAGCTTGAGTATTTCCTTATGATATTAGAGCTCTTTCAATGTTAAGGACTCTAGGGACAAGTTCGTCATATGATGTGATGCAATACATTTTCAAGTGGAAAGATAGATCTGGATCTAGATTGGCTATGATGATTCCCACTTGTTGTTTGTCAAGAAGAGGCCACTTGCTTTTACTAGCTCTTTGTCTTCATCATTGTAAGAAATTAGCTAAATTTTCCCTTTTGTTTTTTCTAAGAGTATATAGTTCCTCTAGACTAACATCCATGTCAAGATTGAAGGAGAAGTGATCGATGAATTTATTAGTGATTTCTTGAAAAGTTTTGATACCAGGAGGTAGATGAGAAAACCAATCCATAGCATGACCTGTTAAACTTTGAGGGAAGAGGCACATTAGATATGAATAATTGTAAGCCACCTGCATGCACAAGACATTAAATTCTTTGATATGGTCCACAAGACTTCCTCTCCCTTTATATTTCTCAAATTTGGGGATTTCAAAACTAGGAGGGAATGGTACCATTGTAATGTTTTGATCCAATGGATAAGGACATAGATTTTTTGTATGGGGTTTCTTGATCTTTCGTAATCGAAGGTCCTATATTTCTTGTGATAGCACCTTGAATTGTGATGCTAGATCATCTTGCAGGTTTGGTGGAGGAACATATGGTGGGATAATGGATGAGTTGAATGGTAGTATTTTGATATGAGAAGGTGTTGTATGGGGTGTATGGTGGTGTAATATTCTGTGAAGGTGATTGCGATATTGATGTATATGTTCCAAACTTGTTTGGATTGATGATGTTTTGTTGAGGATTATAATAGGAACCTTTTTGTTGTTGTTGAACATACTATTGAGCTAGTAAGGCTTGATGTTGAGCTTCTTGTTGTTGTTGTGCCACTAGGGCTTTTTGTTGGGCCTATTGCTGTTGTTGTGCTACTAAGGTTACTTGATGGGATTGATGTTGTTGCTGTGCTGCTAAGTCTGCTTGTTGTTGTGCTAAGGCTGCTTGTTGAGCTTGATGTTGTTGTTGTGCTAAGTTTTCTTGTTGAGCTTGATGTTTCTGTTCTACTAAGGGTGCTTGCTAAGCTTGATGTTGTTGTGTGCTAAGGCTGCTTACTGAGCTTGATGTTGTTTTTGTGTTAAGGTTGCTTATGAAAAGCTTGTTGTGCTTGTTGTAAGGCTAAGGCATGTGCTTGTAATGTGGGATCAAGTGATTGTTGAGACATCTATGGAGGATTATGGATATTGATGTTTTGAGTGGGTAATGGATTGGTGATGAAGTGTTGGGGACTCCCTTGATTCAACATTCCTTGTAAGATGGTAGAATGAGGTAGAGGAATGCATGTTTGAGATCCTGTTTGATTTGGTATTGCAAAGGGGACCGTGTGAAAATATGAGGATGGTTCCATTAGATTATGCAATGGAAATGACACACTAGGACCTTGAGTCCATTGGTTGAAAAGATTTCCTTGTCCCATGTTTTGAAGATTGCCTTGTGTTAGTGATGTATTACCTTTGTTAACAGGATTAGTTACCAAGGGATTTCTTTGAGATGGGTTGATAATGGATGGTGTGGATGTATTTTACAAAACCAATGGTATGGATGAACCCATTGGAGGGTTGGGTAAGCATGTCCCCATTTGCTTCAAGGTTTGACTTTGTGGTATGGTATTGGTATGCCCTTGTGTGTTGTTTTGAGATACGTGATCTATACTGCTTTGTGTGATAGTAGGAACACTTGTGGTACTCATGGATGTGAACGAGGAAGGATGGCCTTGATATGTGGAATTCATGGTTGAGTAATCAAGATAAAGAGGTGTGTATATCTGTTTAGGATCTTTAGGAACAAGAGGAACACCAAAGCTAGGCATCCAAGTGGTTGTGTTATATGAAGGATTGGTTTCAAGTGTTCCCAAAAGTGTACTGTTTTCAAATGAAAGAGCATGTCCAAAGTCTTTAGCAAGGATTGTTGCAATATTGGGAATGTAGGTTTTATTTATCTCTAGTGATGGAGTTGTGAAACCTTGCGTTAAATTCTATGCCACAAACATTAGAGAGATAGGAGCTACATTTTCAAAGGCTTGATGTTCCATAATTTCCTCCCTAGTGAGTTCAAATGGATTGTTTATGATATCTTATATTTCATATGGTCCTGATGGGGATGAAGGATGTTGTGATGGTGTAACTTGACTTCTGGGATTGAATTCTAAAGGATTTGGATAACTTGAGGTGAATGTATCTTTGGCTTTCTCCATGATTCTCTTGTGTTGTGATCTAGTCTTAACTATAAATTTTGTGTCACCTATGGGAGATTTATGTTGATATTTGTGATGTTTGAACTCTCTAGTTGACTCAAATCTAGTTAAAAGAGACACTCTAAGTCTTTTGGGAGCAATGATGATAGTGGGGGATGTAAAGATGGGTGATGTGGAGAGTGATCTTTGTAAATGTTTTGGAACAATACTTTTGACTTTCTCTTGATGTTTTGATGTTAAGATAAAGGATGTTTATTAACTTGTAAATATTTAGGGTAGACTTGTGACCTTCAAGATGAACTAGTTCAAAGACGATAACTAACTTGTCTAAATGCATGGAAAATGATGCATTTCACATACAAAATAGGAAAGTTAGATGGTTGGTTTGATTTTATTTTTAAGTCACAAAGTGTTGATGTACTCAAAATTTGGAAAATTTGGATGAAGTGAAAGATGAATTTTGATGAAGGGGTAAGTGAGATGTTTGACCCAATGTTTACTTTAAAGTGACTTTTTGTTTTGAAAAGACCAAGGTAGTGAGAATGATGCTAGACCTCTAAAATGTTCAAATCCTAAAGAACCAATATTGATTTAGATGAGAGGATGGATGGGGATGTTTAGACTTGCTTGGATCCTCCGAGCTCGAGCATAAGAGTTTCTTAACAAGCGATAGCGATTGCGATAAAGTATTGAGGCCCACTTCCTACTAAACTATGAACTACGATACCTATGTTTGCAATGACGGGATTGAGATCTTCCCCTATGGATTTTGATTGTTCGATGGATCATTTAGAGGAGTTCAGTATCGTGAAAAAGACTAGGAGTTCTATTCTTATGAAGTTTTAAAAGATGTTTCTTGAGAGCTTTTGGAGTTCAAGTTTATGGAAGAAAGGAAGATATTTATTGCCATGCGGGTGGTGGTAATGTGGCCCTTCTAGCCTCAATATCAGCTTGTTCCTCTTCTTCATCTAAAATGGTTGCTATGTTTCTCCAATGGGTATTTGCTTCTTTGGTTTCAAAATTGAAGCTTCTCAAACTACTAATGAGATCAATTTGTTCTCTATTGATGAGTTCAAAGTTTGGTTGAATTATAGCACCTGGAAGATCAAGTTGTTCAACAGGAGCAATCAGTCTCCAAATAGTCATGTGGGGTTCATTTATCAATTTATCTTGCTTAATGAGTTGATTTTACGAACACTTGTCTTGATTATGTTTTTAAACTAAATTTTTATGTCAAAAACATCATAAGTTTCACAATGTCCATTTTGTGAGAATCATGGGGTTGAAGCCATAATTTCTTATGTTGTCTTTGGGAAAATATGGATTTGAGATTAATGTTAAGATATTTAGAAATCACTAAGGATAAATCCTTAAGACAAACAATAATATCAAGGCTAACTCAAGAGGTCCATATTCAAGCCAAAGTTTTTGAAAATTTTGAAGAAGATAGTGAATGTTTGTTTTTGTAACATTTTGAAATCAAGCAAAGTGTTAAAATGACTCACAATCATTACAACCCTAGGTTTGAAATGACTATATTTGTTGAGTCCCCACTCAGATTTCTCCAAACACTAAACAATGTGAACGGTTAGAGATTTAGCGACACTAGATCCCCTCCATGACACACACTTCTCAGGATCACCAAATCTAAAAATCCTTAAAATCTGAAGATCAAAAGGATTTTTTTTGTTTCTTCAATTGAATAGTACAAATGTGGGGTGGCTTCAGAACGACCATTCTTTCACCAACAAATATTAAGGATTTTTGGCTTCTAAACAAGGGTTCATAATAAGGGGTTCCAATTTAGAGGGTGCAATGATAAACTCCATCAAGATGTCTCCCAACCCTTAGAACAAGGGCTTTACACATCATAAAGATACCGAGGGAGAGCTATCATGTATCGCTTCCCATTGATCACAATTTTCATTGCAACCACACATTTATATTGTGGTTTGGAATAGCTTGGCGTTAGCTCATTACTACTTGGGTTGTTCACTTGGGGTGAGTACTTTTTCCCACCAAGGCAGGCCCTCTAAAGGAAAACAATAGCGAGGAAGTACATATGTAGATCGATCATCTTCATTCATATGAACAAAGAGAGAACACACACTATTCCTTTTTCTCACACTCACAAAGGGGGTTCAGTTTTAATCCAAATTGAAAGATGTAGGTGATTTTGCAAAGTGTTAAGGAATGTTTATGTTTCTCAAGGTTGCCAAATGGAATGAGAGAATTGCATACGCACCCACTAACAACGTTAAAAATCACAAAACATAGCAAATAGTCATAAATTTTAACCCTTCAAAGCAATGATGAGTTCATTTTAAGCACCAAATGAAATATGAAGTTGCCTTGTCCAATTTTAAGCCCAAAGTAAAATGATGATGTGAGGGTTCAGTTTTAATCCTGTTAGTGCATTTCTTTTAAAGCCAATGGAAATTTAGTGTGTGTCCTAAAGAAGAAATTAGAAAGCATAAAAGTTGGGTTATAATTGCCCCAAAGCATCAAATGCTTGTTACAATCATAAAATTTTAAGATAAGGAAATTCTTTCTTCACTTGAGTTCCATGTCTTTCAACCCACAAAAACATGTTAGTCTAACAACCAAAACACAATCAGAGGCACATCAATGATTAGATAAATTAAGGAAATTAAAGCACATGTCGAAAAAAATGATCGTAAAGTTTCTTACCCTAGTTGGGCGTCACTAAACATGATAGCGTCACAAGTTGAAGTAAGGTATCACTCTAGTGAAAATGGGTGTCACTCTGCAACAAAAACAAAGAGAATGATAGTGTCACAATTTTTTCTGGTGTCATTGCACACAATAGCGTCATGATTTGAGATTTGGGGGCATCGACCTAGTGAAGTTGGGCGTCATCATTTGAACTTTTCCATACCTCTATATTAAATTAGCGTCACCAAATTTAAATCAGTATTGGTGCATTTAATTGGCATCAATTTTTCAAAATTGTAATGGTGCTGCTATATGGCGATGCTCTTCAAAGTGCATCGCTATTTCTAGTTTGGGTGTCGTATCCTGCAAAACAACAAACAAATGAAATTCAAGCTAAAAATTTGGTTAAATTAATGGTTTTCCCTCGTAGCGCCATAATGTGAGATGAGAAAATGTTAGGGTGGGTCAATTACGCTTGATCCATGATGGATCGAAGCACAATCTGTCCACTAAACCTCAATCTACCAAACAAGATCATTCAAATTTAAAAGATTAAACTAAGCATTTAATTGAAACTGAAAGCTATAAACTACAAAAATAGTTAAATTCCTACTCTAACCCATTTAAAACTTATCCTATTTTGGAATTGGTGTGGTGTTGATGTGAAATGATGACCCTTTCCCCAATCTTGTGATTAGTGAGTCTGTTTTAGTCAATTCTATGGAAGAGAATTGATGAAACCATTGTGATAAATGGATGAAAACCTAGTTTATGCTAAACTAAACATGATGCAAACTAAGTTAACATGATTTTATGCTAAAAATAAACTAATTATGCAATTTATAAGCTAAAAGATGGAAACCCTAATTCATATACAAACTAAGATGGATGCATGGAAGCCATTAATGGATGCTTTAAGCTATTATGCAACTAAAATAAACTAAAAAAAGATAAAAGTGAGTGAATATGAGTGTGAGTGCATATGAATTCAACATCATGAGTTTTCTCTGAAAAAGATGGATCCATTTGTCTCCAAATTGTGACCTATTTATAGGAAAGCAAATGAGAAATGAAGGGTTGAGATTGAAAAGATTAATCAATGGTCAAAGATGAAGGAGATGAGAGGCATGGACCATGGATTCTCATTGATGGATGAGAATGCATGATGGGATTTAATCAAGGGCTCACATTTGTTTCAAACAAACACACTTTTGACCTGCTCACACAGGTCAAAGGTGACTTGTTCAAAAGGTTAAAGGTTAAAACTTGCTTAAGAAGCTAAGTGAAAATATCCCTTTTTCAAATGATGGAGGAATAAGAATATTCTTTTGGAATATTCATTTGGGTGAGGAAAAAGGCATTTTGCAAATTAAAAGAAAACTTTAATTGTGCAAAAAAGGAGACAAGGTTTAGAGGAAAATTAGTTGAATTGCTAATTAAACAAGATTCAATCATGCAATTAGGGGATTTGGAGTAATAAAGTGATATTTATTAAATAATTGAATAAATGGGGGGGAGAGAGATGAAATGATATTTAATTAAATAACTTAGGGTTATTTAATTAAATAAGATGACTTAGGGAATTAAATTAAATGTTTTGATTTATTTAAATTAATAGGATGAAATGTTAGCATGAAGGGGGATGAATTAACCTGATTTTGATGAATTAGGTTAATGGACGAAACTAATTCAATTAATTCAATAGCTAGGATAATTTAATCAACTAAGTGAAAAGAAGATGGTTTAAAGAAGAAATGATGTTAGTAAATCTGTTTTGAGTGTATGATATTGTTTAGGATATTTTTCACAAGTACAAGATTCTTCAAGCACCTTTCTATAATAATTGGTTCTCTTCTACCTTGTCCATGTAAACCAAGATCACCTTGTCCAGTGAATCCCATGCTTTTTTCTATCCAATATCCTTTACTATTTGATCAATAAGAAGGGGAGGTAGTTGTTGTTTATTTCCTTTGTAAATCCATGAAGATAGGTCTTCTTCACACACTTCTTCATCTTGCATGTCTCCCCACTTGGTAAAAATGGTGGGTTTGAATTCCATTGTAACAACTTGAACATGTCTAATCTCTTTCGGTCCTCAATAATTTTTTGGTGTTGGGGGAAGCATTCTAAGGCAAAAGGATTGGTTGAAGTGGTATTCCCTATAGCCCTTCTCAAGCACTTGGATCTTGAGATCATATTTTGTTTGTTTAGTTGATAGAGATAAAGTGGAGGATGAAGCTAGTGATGATGGGTCAATGTACGAAAAAGAGTTGAAAGATATATTTGTAGAGGATGGGGTTCAATTGCTCAAGGCCCTAGGTCATGGGAGGGTCTAGAACAATCAGCTACCCTGATCTACCTCAAGCTAAGGGATTGTATAGGATGAATTTGATGTTTAAAGGGGTGAAAAGAAAGGATGACTAATCTATCACTTTCCTTATATCAACCTAAGAGGTTTAGAAAGCTAGGTGACTAGATTTATAGAGTATAGATTGTAACTTAGGCAGCTTTCTCCCAAAGGACTCCAATGCAAAAGACAGATGATAGAATGGCATGCTACAATCCCAGTCGGTCGCTAGCGTCCGTATGTATAGAGAATGTAAAGTACAGTCTAAGAACCCAAACAAACCTACTAACAACTTGAAAAAGTGTTGTGTAATACAATAATGAAAAAAAAATGACTAGGATACTGAAATGATAAGAAGAATACTTTAATTTAATAGATAAATTGACTAAGAATGAACTAGTGAGTAAGAGTAGTATAAATCCAACTTATGGTTGGTCAAACCTCCCATAAGCTCCACATGAATGAAGTACCTACACATAAATGAACGAAGAAAAAAATTGGGGCTATTTTGGGGCTTGCCATAATCAATCCCTCGTTTTAGTGTTCCCACCTCTACAGACAACCAAAATAGCAACAATAGAGAAAGTATGATAAAGAAAATATTGAAATAGAATTACTACGTGCTATGCTAACAAGAATATGCTACAAAATCAATACAATAATACTAAATGAATGGATACCACCTCCCAACAAGATTCTCTCAAGGAATGTGAAGGAAGATATGAGCTCACAAGCTTGTGAGTGCCAAAGTTGCCACAACAACGAGAGTGAAACTAGAAAAGTGTCAACTTGGAGATTCAAAGGTGGTGAAAAATGTTGTGAATGAAGTGTGTATAAAGTTTCCAAGAGTGAATTTCATCAAGAGAGATTGAAGAAGAAGATCCATTGAATGAATGAGATAGTTTTTTTAAGATGAAAGGGAAGCCAAAAGAGTCATTCGAGGTTGTTCAAGTGAGAAGAGACATTACACTTTGAAACCAATGGAGAATTGTAATGCCTCTACAAATTTGCGAGGTAGGAATCTTGTTAGGATGATAGAATTCCATACAAACATCTATACGCCGCACTCGTATCCTCGACAGAAATTCTCCCACTGACACTATAGACAACTACCAAATGGATGGAGAGCAAATGGAGGAAATGGAATAGCATCATTGGGTTTGATTTTTCTAAGGTAAGGGGTGTAAATGGGGAATTTTCAAGGGGTGAAAATTCATGCCATTGCATTTTTCCCCGACTTTAGTGAGCATAAGTGTTAGTGAATGCACAGTAAAGTAGAGTAAAATTTGATAAATGTGTACCTGTACCATCAAGGAAGTTGTAATGAGGTGAATTTTCACCCCTTGTAAATTCCCCATTTACACCCCCTACCTTAGAAAATTAAACCTGACAATGCTATTCCACTTCATTCATTCACTATCCACCCACTTAGCAACTCTCTATAGTGTCAATGGGTAAATTTTTGTCGAGGATGCTAGTGCAATGTGCAGGCATCTACATGGCGCACTATCATCCTAACAAGATTCTTCCCTTTGGAATGTGTAGAGGCATTACACTTCTCCATTGGAGATGAAGTGTAACACCCATGGGCCATTGACCAACATTGAACAACTCTTTTGAGCTTCTATTCATCCTAAAAAGACTATCTTCTCCTTTCATTCAATCTTCTACACATTTTATTGCACTACACTTGCTACTACACACTTCATTTTCACAACATTCTCTATTGTTCAATCTCCAAGTTGACACTCTACTGGTTTTTCTCCTCACATTGTTGTGACAACAGTAGCATCTACAAGCTTGCGAGCTTGCATCTCCCTTCACGTGCTTGAGGGCATATCGTTTGGGAGGTGATATCCAATTTTTTTAAGCATCATTATTTGATTTGTGTAGCATATTATTGTTATCATTGCATGGCATTGCCTTCTTTCCATACTTTCTTTATCGCATTTTCTATATCATGGTTATTTTGGTTGTCCATGGAGGTGGGAACACCGAAATGAGGGTTTGAATGTGGCAAGCCCCGAAATAGCCCCATAATTTTTCCCCATTCTACTCTGTGTAGGTACTTTGAATCATGTGGAGCTTGCGGGAGGCTAGACCAACCTTGAGTTTAATTTTCTACCACCTTTTCTCTTGTCAACTTCTATCCTTTTTAAGTTAAAGTGTTATTCTTTTCATTTTAGTATTTTATCTCTTTTACGTTTTCTATCATTACATAAAACTTTGTTTATCAAGTAGTTAGTGAGTTTTTGTTAAGTCTTGATTGTCCTTCATACTTTCTATGTGTATGAATGCTAGTACTCGATCAGGACACCAATGCACGAGGTTGTCATCCATCTTCTGCATTGGAGTCCTTTGGTAGAGAGCTACTTAGGTCACAATCTTGATTCAAGAAGTCACTCACCTAATTCCATAAACCTCTTGGGTTGATAAAAGGAAAGTGGTAGATCAATTTCCCTTCCTTTTCACAATCTTGCAACATTAAACTTACCCTAAGTAATCCTTAGCATGAGGTAGATTATGGTAGCAAATTGTTCTAGACCCTCCTATGACTTGGGGTCCTAAGCAGTCAGTCCATGTCCTCTACATTTTGGTGAACCCAATGTGAACTATTCTGGTTCCATTTGGTAGTGCTGAAAGAATATTCCCTCATGTTCTAGGAGTGTTGTGGGTGTGTGCACTACATGACACCTAGCCTTGCAACCCAACCTACAACCCCTAATGGTGTAGTAGGAAGCATCCTTAAGCATTGCAAAGTGAAACCTTGAGTAGGTCACGTTCTAATTGTGAAACCCTTGGGGGTCTCTGTAAAAGTCCTTTCTAGTGTACATAAATATGGATTGATTCCTCTATCTACCCATCCCATCTACACAACCTGTGAGTGGCTCTCCTATTATAACATTCACCTTACAGGATTTTTCGATGAACGCTAATAGAGAACCATCTCCTTTGTACATTTTGACATGTATCAATGGGAATATTGTAACTTTCGTTCTCGTTGACCCTACATTTAGGGTCAATGTTATCATAGAGGAGATCATGTTGATTAAATTTTTACATAAGGATGGATATGATGAGTCTAAAAGCACTATACATACATATGATGGGATTTTCATCCCTCCCATCAGTTCTATCACCTCATCAATCCTGGTTGGGCCCAAAAATGTGAATGCACTCTTTGATATTATCTCACGATCCAAATTGTTCATAGTGAAACTTGACATTCCCTAGCTAGTTTTCATGAATGTAGTTCCCTCGATAATCCACAAGTGCTTGAAGTTCTCTCATGAGGTTTTTGTGCATGTAGTCCATGACATCAGTTACATACTGATGATTGTGTATGGGGGCTAATCACTCGATCACTTTTGGCCTACTCATATTTGTATGCTCCCTCCCAAGATAGACCTATTGTATCAAACTTATGTGAAGTACAAGAATGGGGGAATAACACCAAAGGTGACCTACACTCCTTATCCCTATGTCATTTCAGTTAAAGCTTCCATGATAGTCCAACATAAGGCTGCATTTGCCACTCGTAAAGGAGAGGAAGAGAAGTCCACTCAGGGCCCTTCTTCTTCCTCCTCTACAGTTCCACCTACCTCTACCTCCCATCCAACTACAATGCCTTTGACTTATGCCCATATGTGTCTCTTAGGAAGTTTGATGGTGCCTGCTTGGTGGAAGGCCAAGCATAAAATATTCAACCTTCCCATCTTACCCATGGTGCCTTGGCCCATCTTGTATGGTAAGCAGAAGGGTCCCCATGGAGCATCTTCTACCTCTCAACCTCCATGACCTCCCATTACTCCTACCTCATATAGTGAATGGGAAGAGGCCCATTATTGAGGCACTCGAGTCTACTCCCTTGTCTGTTGTTACATCTACTTTGCCATCGCTTCCCCCTATTCCCATCCAGGAGTCACTCCCTCCACTGGAAACAGTTGTGAGGGATACTCTAATAATTGAATAGGAGTCTTCCATTCCTTCTTAGGCTACAACCTCTAATTCTCATAGATGTAGAAACTACCTTTCACATGAGTGCAAGCATCAAAGGAAGGCTCTGGCCACTGAGCGGGCCACCTTACAAAAGAGGAAGGGGAACTAGCACCTCTTGCTTTGGCATATTTTGCATTGTCCTCCCCTTTTGCCCCTTCTGTTTCAATTCCCTCCACCTCAATCTAGCTTTTGACTCCCCCTATGAGTGTGAATGATCATCACCCTAAGAGGGTGCAATTATTCATTACTCCTTCGGTTGAGCCTCCCCTTTTGATGTCCCTTCTGGACATCCCACCTCTTTCAAAAATCATGGACATGTTGAATACCTCAATGGTGTTCATTGCGGTTTTCTGCTCTTCTTCCTCGCCTTCTACTTCATCTATGGGGATCTCATATTCTCCAATGAAGGAAAAGTTGTAGGATGACCCTGCTTCCAATGGGGGTCAAATGAAAGGTTTTCCTTCTTCATATATTTCTTCTATGTTGGCTTGTGTTGTCCTAGTGGTACAAAGGAAACCCCAACATCCCTAGAGTTTGTCCCTAGTCCTGAGTCCTTTGTTGAGGCTAGTAGTGGATCTTGGGTGCCTCCTCCATTGCCCACTGAGTTGACACATGACACTCCAATAAAGTGTATGTTCAACTTTGTTGATTATGTCCTAGCTCTATCAGTGATATTTGCAAGATCACTAACATTTACCTCACAAGAAATGAGTGGAGAAGACCTCAAGGGGCATTCTTCCTTAGCTCTTTTCATAGGATATTCAGAGGGTACCCCATTTTTATCTCACCCTTATAGGCTCATCTACCCTCCCCTTACAAATATAGATTGGGAGACCAACAACCTCTTGGTTGATGAGGACTAGGGGGATGCCTCTTCTTTATTTGTACATTAGATTGTGTGTGTTTTGTCTTCCCCCATGCTTTTTTTATGTGTTCTTGGAGGAACTTTGTCACCCTTGTAGGTGATTGGATACAAGAGTATTTCTGTGTCATAAAACTTCTTCTATTTTTTGTGCTTTGATTTCGACAATTGGGGACGATGCAAAGTGTTGGGGGTATTTAGGCCTCCCTTCCATGTTGACCCAATTTTTTATTTTCATTTTGTTTTCACGTGACTTTCTTCACATGGTTTGATATAGTAGGGGGTTGATGAAAATTAATTTATATATTAATTTATATCTATCTATCTATATTTATGAGTAGATCTGACCTTGAAATATCAAATCCCCTTGTCTCTTGTTAGTTATGTCATTGTTTCTCCTTTCTTTTTATCTTTATCTCTTCTTTTCTTCCTTTGTGATGTTGTGGTGCTTATGTGTTGTCCCTCACATGTGTGATAACATTACCATGGTTACATTTCATCATATTATGTGGGCTACAACATCGCTTTCATTCTTGTTTTTCTCTCCTTAATATTCTATTCACCTTTATGCTTAACATGCACCATCCTAAGGGGGCATATCACACTATTTCAATTTCTAGAAGGTGTATCCAGTGGCCAATGAGTCCCTTGTAAAAAATCTTCTATTTTTCAAAAGTTACATTCTTCAACATGGGTCCCTATATGAATTTGTCTTTCATCATGAAATCATAAGATAGAATCTGGACATGCCCTTGTCAGGGAGCATTCTTTCTTTCGAATTCCTTGATGAAATGAATCTTTTAGAAGGATTCCTTGATGTTAGAGTCACTGAAGAAAAATGTTATTTCTTTTCAAAAATGTTATTGCTTTCAAACCAAGCATCCCTTGAGTGGACCCCCTTTTCTTTTGAAATGTTCCAGAGGAACCCCTTTGAAATATCTTCCTTCAATTGTTGACTATCTGTTTGATTGTTTGCTTGTCTACTTGCATGACTTTCTTTTGATATCTAACATGTTTTGTCTGCAGATTAACATGTTACTTTATAGGTACACTTGTGAAGCTACTTTCAATCAACCTTGCAAGACCAAGTACCTATAAGGCCTCATCAAACTCTACATATCCTCTCACATCTGGATTCCTTCAGGATTGAGAACCTAGGGGCACCTCCTTTACAAGTCTAAGGACCTGTGAAGCACTTGCATCCTATGGGATCTCTTTTTTCAATTCTATAGGAACGACCACCCGTAGAGCCTTTTATTTCACCTTCTATAGGTCTATGGATCTGTAGTGCATTTTTTTCAACTCTCCTTGGGCCTGAGGACCTATCGAGCCATATCCTCTTCCTATGCTTTCAGGTGGGTTAGATTACAGTCTACTTCCTCAACAGTTCAGATATACTTTCTTTGAACTCTTCCAATCTACTTTACCTCACATCTGGTAGCACATATTCTCACTAAAGTGGGGGGAAATGTAATGGAATGAATTTTCACCACTTGAAAATCCCCCATTTACACCCCCCACCTTAGAAAAATTAAACTTGACAATGCTATTCCACTTCATCCATTCACTTTCCACCCACTTGGAAATTGTATATAGTATAAATGGGGGAATTTTTATCAGGGATGCTAGCACATTGTATGGATGTTTGTGTGGTGTGTTGTTGTCTTCACAAGATTCCTGCTTCTGGAATCTATAGAGGCATTACACTTCTCCATTAGTGATGAAGCGTAATGGCCCTATGCCCTTGACCAACCTCGAATGGCTCTTTTAGGATTTTTTTCATCCTAAAAAGGCTATCTTCTCCTTTCATCCAATATTCTACACATTTTCTTGAACTGCACTTGCTACTACACACTTCATTTTCACAACATTCTCCATTGTTTAAGCTCCAAGCCGACACTCTACTGGTTTTTATCCTCACGTTGTTGTGACAATGGCAACATCTTCAAGCTTGCAAGCTCACATCTCCCTTCACGTGCTTGATGACATATCATTTGGGAGGTGATATCCATTTTTTTTAAGCATCATTATTTGAATTAAATAGCATATTGTAGGTATCATTGCATGGCATTTCCTTCTTTCCATAATTTATTTGTCACATTTTCTATATCATGGATATTTTGGCTATCTATGGAGGTGGGAACACCAAAACAAGGGTTTGACTGTGGCAATCCTTGAAATAGCCACAACATTTTTCTCTATTTTACTGTGTGTAGGTACTCTGGATCACATGGAGCTTGTAGAAGGTTCGACCAACTACGAGTTCAATTTTCTACCACCTTTCCTCTTGTCAACTTATATCCTTTTTAAGTTAGTGTTATTCTTGTCATTTCAATATTTTAGCTCTTTTATGTTTTCTTTCATTACATAAAACTCCATTTATCAGGTAGTTAGTGTATTTCCATTAAGTCTTGAATGTCCTTCATACTTTCTATCTATACAAATTCTAGCACCCAAAAAGCATACCAATGTGTTGCGTTGTTGTCCATCTTTTGCACTGGAGTCCTCTAGTAGAGAGTCGCTAGGTCATAGTCTTGATTTGAGAATTCACTCATCTAATTCCCTAAACCTCTTGGGTTGATAAAAGGACTATGGCAGATCAATTTCCCTTCCTTTTCACTCCCTTACAACATTAAGCTTACCCTAAGCAATCCTTAGTGTGAGATAGATCAAGGAAACTGATCATTGTAGACCCTCCCATGACCTGGGGTCATGAGCGGTCACCCACCTCCTCTATAGAAGTAGATTACAATCTAACACACCCAAAAGCACAAGAGGAGATGGATCCATAGGTACTTGGCCTTGAGGAGAGTTGAAAAAACATGTGCTATAGATGCATAGGCCTACAAAAAGGTGAACAAAAGGCTTTGTAGGTGCTCAGTCCTATAGAGTTGAACAAAGAGATATCATAGGATGAAAGGGATTCATAGGTCCTCGAACTTGAAAAGGAGGCACCCCAGGTGCTCAGTCCTAAGGGAAGCCTGATGTGAGAGGCTTCACAGAGTTTGATAGGCCCTTACAGGTGTTCAGTCCTACAAGGTTGATTAAAAAGAAGCTTCACAAGTGCTCGTACAAAGCAACATGTTAATCTACATAAAAAACATGTTAGATAGAAAAAATCCACATGGGTAGACAAATAGTCAACAATTGAAGGAGAAGCTTTCAAAGGGGTCCCTCTAGAGCCCTTCAAAAGAAAAAACAGTCCACTCAAGGGAAGCTTTGTTTGAAAAGTGATAACATTTTTTGCTAATGATTCTAGCATTAATGAATCCTTTTGAAATATTTCTCTATCAAGCAATTTGAAAGAAAGAATACTCCCCCACAAGGGAAATCTTTTAGAATTCATCAAAAAAAGTACTCCCTTTGCAAAGGAAATTTTTTAGATTCTATCTTACAAATCCATGATGAAAGAAAGATTCCACTAGGGATCGTTATTGAAGAATTCATTCAAATACACCTTTTTGAAAATTGAAGCCATATGATAGCCTCCCCCTTAGGTTGGTGTGTGTTGAAATTAGAGGCTCATGACATCCTAAGGAGAGAAAAGAAAGAATGAAAGTGATGTTGTGGCCTATGGAACATGACGAGATGTAACCATGGTAATGTTGTCACACACGTGAGGGACAACACATAAGCACCACAACATGACAAAGCAAGTAAAGAAGAGAGAAAGATAAAAAGAAAGGACAAACAACAACATAATGAACAAGAAACAAGGGATCTTATATTTTAGGGTTAGAGCTTCTCATAGATATATATAGATAAATATAATGTAATATATATGAACTATCACCAAACCCCTACTATATTAGACCATGTGAAGAAAGTTACGTGGAAACAAAATAAAAATAAATAATTGGGTCAACATGGAAGGGACGCCTAAATTCCCCCAACACTTTACACCATTTGCAATTGTCAAAAAGAAGGCACAATAAAGAGAAGAATGGTGTAACAAATAGAATTTAAGTTCATGAAAAAAAACACTCATGTATCCAAGCACCTATGATATTGACAAAGGTCCTCTAGGAACATGTAAAACAAGCATGAGGGAAACACAACACAAAAATAAATCTAATCTATAGATAAAGAAGAGGTACCCTCCTAGTCCTGATCAACCAATAGGTTGTTGTTCTCCTAATATAGATCATTATAAGGAGAAGGTGGATGATCCCACAAGGGTGAGATAGCAAGGGGAGTACCCTTTGACTTTCCTCCGACAAGAGCCAAGGAAGAAGCCCCTCGAGGTCTTCTTCGCTCAACTCATGTGAGGTAAACGTCATTGATTTTGTAAAAATCACCAACAAAACTAGGACATCATCCATTGAGTTTAATATGCACTTGAAAGGGGTTTCATTTGCCTACTAATCAGGTGATGAAGGAGCCACCCGAGATCCACTATCAACCACATTTTAAGACTCGAGGGAAGTGACAAATTTAGGGGATGCAAGGGTTTCCTCCATCACTAGGATGGTGAAAGATAATGTAGAACCAACTTCTGAAGAAGGTGATCCCTTCTTTTGACCCCATTAGAAGTAGGGACATCCTCCAACTTACATTTCATCAAAGGATGCGAGATCCCCACAGATGAAGCATAAGGCAAGGAAGAAGTAGAGAGAACCATAGTGGACACCACTAAGGTATTTGAAATATCCACATGCTTGAGAAAAGGTAGTGGAAGAAGTAGGGAGGCTTAGTCAAGGGAGAAATGAACACCTACACCCTTTTAGGGTGAGGATCTTCCATGCTCTGGGGGGGAGTTGGAAGAAAGATTGAGGCAAAGAGAACTAAAGTAGAAGGGATAAAAGAGGAGGAAACAACATAAGATGCCAAAATAAGAGTTATTGGATCCCCTTCCTCCTTTTGAAAAGTAGCCTGCTTAGTGGCTAGAGCCTTCCTCCAATGATTATGCTCATGTGCAAAGGTGGTTTCTTTGGCTCTGAGAGCTAGAGGATACAACTTCAAGAGGAGAAGGAGACTCCTATTTAGTCATTGAAGTGTCCATCACAATCATTTCCAATGAAGGGAGTGACTCCTGGACATGAAAAGGAGGAAGAGATGTGGGAGTAGAGGAAAGAACAAGAAGAGAAGTAGACTCAAATGCCTCAGTGGTGGGAATCTTCCCATTCGCTACCCTAGAGGTAGGAGAAGTAGGAGGCTACAAAATCTAATACGTAGAGGTGACTTCATGAGGGCCCTTAGCCTTACCATATACAATGAGCTAAGGCACCATTGGAAAGATAGGAAGGTCAAACACTTGACGCTTGGCCTTTTTCCAAGAGGGCACCATCGACTCCCTAAGAGATGCATAGGGTCAAAAGTTGAAGGCATCGTAGTAAGGCGAGAGGAAGAAGTGGGTGGAACTGTAGAGGAAAAAGAAGAAAAGACTTGAGTGTGGGTAGGCTTCCCCTTCCCATTTTGTGAGGAAGAGGAAGCATGCTATTGCACTATAGGGCAAGTCATTTCTGGTTGGACCCTATCCCCGATCTTATACCTAATGTAATTTCAATAAAGCAGGTTTGTTTTTGGATGAAGCAAACTGATCAAGGAGGGCCAAAAATAATCTAACGAATAGCCCCACGTGATACCAATGTCTGATATCTAGTGTCGTGCATGACATGCATCACACCTTTGTGAGATAATTTCATAAATTTATGAATAAAAAAAGAAAATCCATTCACAAAAACTACCTAAGGAATGCCTAGTTTCACTCTGAACAAGTCAGATTCTAGAATGATGTCAAAGGTAGCATTCACAACCCTAGGTACAACTAGGATAGAAAGATTTATAGAACTATCAGGAGCAAGAGAGAGATTTCCATGGGTATGTATGGTGGTCTTCATCTTCTCATATTCCTCCCTTTTTAACAAATTCAGAAAAAGATTCTCCTCTATAATAATGTTCACATGACTTATGGGGTCCACAAGGACTCCTATCACAATGTTTCCATTGATGCGAGCGAGAATATATAGAGGAGAAGCCTTGTTATTCATGGTTAGATCTTGTGATGTAAAATTTATATATGATGAACTAGTCACAGGTTGAGGGGGAGGACTATGAGTAAATGAAACCACATTTACTTATGCTAAGGCCATGAGAGAAGCACCAAAAGGATCAATAATTAAATTTGTAGAGTGAGACAAAAAAGGGTTCGTATAAATCTACAATTCACTATTCACCTTAGCCATCGACTTGTTCACATTTTGCTTTTTACCGTCAAGGTGAATGGTACCATTGTTCATGTGATCCTCTATCTCATGATGCAGGTGCATATAATTTTCAATATCATGCTCGTGGACATGATGTTATTGGAAGAATGTATTCCCATCATACTAGTTAGGATAAGGCTCTCTAAGAGGACGAGGATCTTCCAAATTTATAACCTTATCTTTCAAAACTTTATACAAAATAGAATAATAAGATTTTGATAACTTTGTGAACTATTTTTTGCACTTGAGGCCTTTTCTATTGGATGTAGCAACTCCATTCACAACAAATTTGTCTTTTCCTGAAATCAATACTATAGATCTTCCTTCAGGATGGGAGTGAGAGGAAAATCCCCTGAACTGAACAACCATCTACTGATACTCCTGCAACTCCATGCACAAATGTGTGAAAGAAGGATACTTCATTAAGGGAAACTTCTCTTGCTAAGTTCACTGTAGGTTGCCAATGAACACCTTTTGTACATCCGAGTTGGTAGCAGGTAAGAAATTTGTGAAAAAAGTACTTGGTATCAAGTAATGAAATCAATAATCTTATCATGCTCTCCTTTCTTACATCAAATGAGGTTCAAGAAAGTCATCTTTGGCTTGATATTAGTTGGAACTACCAGAGAAACTGATTAACAAGTTGATAAAATGAAAATATGGAGTTGTTAGGAAAGGAACAATACCAATCTAGTGTTGTGTCCTTGAGAGATGGAGGAAATAGTTTGGCCATCAAAGCATTGTGGTGAAAATAGTCTATACACATCATGTTGAAGGTTGACACATGTGTTTGAGGGTCTCCTTTACCACCGTATTTCTCAAACTTAGGAATTTCTATCCCTTAAAGGATGGAAGTGCTTAGAATCATCATCAACAAAGGGCTATGTTAGAAGAAAGGTTGAAAGATAGGTTGGGCAGAGGCTTGGGATAGACTCACCAACTAGTTTTTTATCTAACCCATATTTTGTAGTAGAGCATTCAAAATAGGGTCATATGAAGAAGTAGGGCCAGTGGAGTCGCCACCAGAACCACCACCAATACCACTACCAGAGCCACCACTAGAACCACTACCGGGGCACTGTCGTACTCGCAATCAGAGCTACCACTGTAGCCACCACTTTTACTACCACTAATGTCGTCGTTGAAGCCATTGGATGTATCAAAAAAACCATCCCCCATTCTACTGGAAATCCCACTACCATTGATAGAGCTTCCCCTAAGAGGAAGAACATTGAATCCTAGAGTTACTTTGCTTGCTTTGATAGTAGGAGGTGGAGTAGGAGTAGAGATATTAATGAAAGGGCTTATTTCAACCATGCTTACTAATGTCAAAGGCATTGAGATGTTGATTTGTCTTTCATAATCATCAATCTCATGACATTGAGTAATACTTGATCTAGGGTTGTAATAGGGGATGTATACTTACATTAAATCTATAAGGCCATAAAGAAAATCTATGCCTATCTGATCTTTTTCTAGCATATATTTGATCTCATTAACAACTCTAGTAGGCATAGCCATGTTTTGATCTTTCCTTGAGTGATTTGTGAGATCCATTATCCTCCTAACTACAAGAGAAATGATATGCTTTATAGGAATAGTGAGAGCATCGTCATCATTTAAATTTGAGGCCATATGAGAGAAATGAGTAGGGTCATGAGTGGTTTCATAGAAGAAACTCTTCTTTGTCATTGATACCATCTCCTAGGAGGAAAGAGCCATAGTGACCCTTATAAAGTCCATCTCTAAGTGTCGATGTCATGAGCTCCTTCTAACAACGTACCCAAAAGTCGTAGATTGAGTTGTGAAGCTCATAAAGCTTCAAAATGCACAAGTCCACAAACTTTGTAGACACAAGAGAAAGAACCTCAACACAAAGAAATGGATATTACAAGTTTCACATCATGTTCACAAAAATATAGAGGGGAGTCAACTGCTCGAGACCCCAAGTCATGGGAGGGTCTAGAACAATTAGTTGCCTTGATCTACCTCAAGCTAAGGGATTTTCTAGGATGAATTTGATGTTTAAAGGGGTGAAAAGGAAGGACAACTGATCTATCACTTTACTTCTATCAACCTAAGAGGTTTAGGAAGCTAGGTGAGTAGATTTCTAGAGTCCAGACTACAACTTAGGTAGCTCTCTACCAAAGGAATCCAACACAGAAAATGGATGACAATGCAACGCACTGGCATCCCAATTGGGTGTTGGCATTTGTATGGATGGAGAAAGTAAAGTGCAACCTAAGATCTACAGAAACCTACTAGAAACCCAAAAAGTGTTGCCTAATATAATAACACAAATAGAAAATGACTAGGATACTAAAATGACAAGAATACTTTAACTTAATAGATAAATTGACTAAGAATGAACTAACAAGAAAGGGTAGTAGAAATCCAACTTATGGTTGGTCTAACCTCCTGCAAGCTCCACATGAACAAAGTACCTACACACAAAATAATGGAGAAAATTTTTGGGGTTGTTTCAAGGCTTGTCGTAGTCAAAACTTCATTTCAGTGTTTCCACCTCCATGGACAGCCAAAATAGCAATGATAGATAAAGTACGATAAAGAAAGTACTAAAATGGAAGTAATATGTGCTATGCTAACAACAATATGTTATAAAATCAATACAATGATGCTAAATTAATGGATATCACCTCCCAACAAGATGCTCTCAAGGCATGTAAAGGAAGATGTGAGCACACAAGCTTGTGAGTGCCAACATTTCCACAACAACGAGAGGAGTAAAACCAATAGAGTATCAACTTGGAGCTTCAAAGATGGTGAAAAATGTTATGAATGAAGTGTGTAGAAAGTTTCCAATAGTGAATGTAATCAAGGGAATTTGAAGAAGAAGATCCATTGAATGAATGAGATAGGTTTTTTAAGATGAAAGGGAAGCCAAAAGAGTCGTTTGAGGTTGGTCAAGTGAGTAGAGGCATTATACTTTGACACCAATGGATAATTGTAATGCCTCTATGGATTCCAGAGGTAAGAATCTTGTCAAAACAACATGTCACACAAACATCCATTCATCGCACTTGCATCCCAACAAAAATTCCCCCACCGACACTAAAAACACCTACCAAATGGATGGAGAACAAACAGATGACATGGAATAGCATCATCAAGTTTGATTTTTCTAAGGGGTGTAAATGGGGAATTTGCAAGGGGTGAAAATTAATTCCATTACAATATCATTGTTGGGTATTTGAAGAATCTTTTGATACTTCTCCAATTTGGAATAGTAATGAAAAGGTTCAAGGTTGGCATATATGGTAACCTCCTTATCATTATAAGTAATTTTCAATCACTGATGGAATGTTGAAGGGAATGCTTTTAAGGAATGGATCCATGGTCGTCCTAAGAGAAGGTTGTATGGAAGCTCGAGATCCAATAATTGACATGTTGTCTCTACTATTGCTGGTCCTATCTAAACTGGAAGTTTGATTGTTCCTTTTGAATTTATTTCCATATCATCATAAGATCTGAAGGTGATACTTTTATTTTTATCTATTACATCATTAGAATATCCTAGTTGTTTCACTAATTTTATGGTACAAATATTTAAACCCGCACCATTATCTATCGGTACTCTCTTGACTTTGTGTTTATGGACACACACTTCTAGATAAAGAGCTTGATTGTGGAAAGATCATTGTGGGAAGTCTTTCTAAGAAAATACTAAATGATGGGTGGAGGTGATATTACCAACCATGGTTTGAAACTAATCAACGTTAAGGTTGTCAAGGACTGATTTTTTGACAAGAGCTTTATTTAGGATTTCCTTATGTGTTGGTGACAATTTTAAGAGCTCAAGGATGGAGATTAAGGCACATGTTTTCTTTCATTGTTCCACAATGTTGTAGTCACTTGATGGCTTACTTGTGGTTTTTACTTGGGGTGGTGATACTTGGATTGTAACTCTCCCCCTTTGAGTAGTTACATTACACTTAGGATCTTCATCGAGTATGGTTACAACATGGATGGTATGATCATCATGAGAGATCTTTCCTATCAGTTCATCATAGGAGAAGTTTTATTTATAGTAATCTTTCCCTTTTCCCTTGTCATTTCCCCTAGAATGTTCAGGAATTGGATCCTTGTAGATTTTTAAGTCTTTATTTCTAGGATGAGTATCTATATCGACATCTCCTTTTTCAATTAAGTCTTGCACAATTTTTTTGAGCCTCATGTAATTTTTGGTGGTATGTCCCTTGATCTTGTGAAATCCACATTTGTTGTTCTCATTATACCAAGGGGGTTTAAATTTTGTCTCCTCATAGTATGTTTTGTCATTAATCTTGATGAATTTTGTTTAGACCAATTTACACATGATTACCTCAATGGGTTCTCCCAATGGGGTGTCTTTCCTTCTAGGTTGGTCATATTATCTTGGTGACCTCCTTTCATTATCCTGTCTTTGATTTTGTTGTTGGTTATCGAGTTGGTTGTTTTGAGGATAATTGAGTTAATTTTTGGGTGTGTTGTTTGGAACATAGATTTGTTGTGTATTTTGAATATTATTTTGTGGACCATTGGAAGGTTGTATGTTTTGTACCACATTAGCATCAACCACTATGTCATTAGTTACATTTTTTTTCCACCCATATCTTTGGTTTGTCATTTGAAGTAGAAGTTTTATCCTTAGGGTTGTAGAGTTTAATTACTCCTCTTGCGATGAGAGCTCTTTCAATTAAAAATCCATTTTCAATAGTCTCAAAATTTCTAGGACACAATACAATGAGTTGGCAGTTAATGTCGATGCGTACATTTGAGATAAATATTTCTACAAGTTGTTTCTCAAGAATGGTCCACTTACATTTGTTGGCTTTGTGTCTCCATCTCTTTAGATATGAAGCAAATGATTCACCTTGAATTTTTTTGATTTTGTAGAGATCGATGATTGTTATATCTTTCTCTATGTTGTATGAGAAATGGTTGACAAATTTACCTGACAACTCATTGAATGTTTTGATACTAGGTGGTAGACGAGAGAACCACTTGATAGCAATCCCATCGAAACTTCATGAAAAACTCCTCATTAGGTAGGTATCATTTTGTTGTAGATCAATGCAAGATATTGAAAATTCATGCACATTCTCTATTGGATCCCATCTTCCCCTATATTTGTCAAATTTTAGTATTAGATTTTGGGGAAAGGTATCATGGATAATTTTTAATCAAAATGATATGGAAAAATTTCTTGTAGAGCATAGCCCTTCTTTGGATTTCCAATTTTGATGTCCAATATCCTTTGGTTGATGGTTTGTAGTTGCATGTTTATGTCATTGGTTGGTGCACTTGCTTGAGGATTTTGTGTGTTGTAGCCTTGTTTTCCTATTAAATTTGTTTGGTCATAAACGAGATATTGTGAAGGTATGGGACCTTGATGACTGTGCTATATGTAAGGAATATTAGGTCCTTATTGTGCATTTTAGGTATGTTGAGTTTGTGGTACACCCTGATATTGATTTTGAGGTACTCCTTGGTATTGATTGTGTTGAACTCCTAGATATTGATTTTGAGGGATATTGTGATATTGCATTTGAGGTATACCTTACTATTTTGGAATAGGAATTTAAGTTTAGGTTTGTGAAATACCATGGTGTTGTGTTTGAGGTGTACCTTGGTAGTGTGTTTGTGGTGTCCATTGGTGTTTTGGAATTTGTTGAGGAGTACCTTGGTAGTGCATTTTGTTAGAATTATGAAACAAGCACAAAACCACAAGCCACAGGATCAAACAACAAACTAATACACCTTCTACGCAAGAGATTTGCAAATAATATATGCAATATTCTTCAACAAGAAAAATCTACATAAGAGAATTTGAAGAAGATATGAAAGCTCTAGATATTTTCTGTGAGTAATTACAATGAGGGTTGAATGCTTATAAGAGAAAATCCCTAAATGAGAAAGGGATTAGATCATGAAAAGTGTCAACATCACATGATATTAGACATAATGATCTATTATTAACTCAATTAATAAAGCAATCATAAGTTTAGCTTAAGTGTATGAGAATAAATTAGACTAATAATTAATTAAAGATTAATTAATTATTAGCTAATACATGATAACTCTAACACACCCCCTTAAGATGAACTTAGGATGTAGCTAAAACCCCTAAAAATAATGCATGATGGGTCCCAACAAACAAGGCCATGTAAGGTACCCATGTACAAACAAAAGATCTCTATAATGCAGAGAAATAGAGAAAACCTCATGGGAAAAACTCTAATCCAAAAAGAGAAGAAAGCCAAGTGAAAGACTAAAGAAGCCTCCAAACAAGACAAGGTTTTCCCAAAATATAGGAACAAAGGATGAATAGAAAAGAACACCATTGAAGCATGAAGAAGTTGAAAACACTGTCGTAGAATGACTGTTGAAATGCTAAAAGAAGAACCTCCACTAAAATATATGATGATCAGGATCAAGAAGACAAGAATTTGTATGAGTTCCCCCAACAACACTACTTGAATCTGATGGAAAACCAAGGAAAAATCAAGAACTCAATGATACAAATGGCAAAAGTACCAATAGTCTAAAGAACTGATCAAGTGAAAAATGGAAGGTCACCTCCAAAAATAGGAATGCAAGAGTGTCCATATGGTAAGTGATCCACCTGACCAAAATGCATGGGTAACTAGCCACTGCATCCGCCTAGTACATAGGAAAAAATACTGTATACATAGCTCACTCCAAGGTGAAACCAAGGAAGCATTAGCACCAACAGTAGAAACCCCTCATAATGTTGACAAGGGAGAGTCATGGCAGGTACACTGAAACTAAATCTCATAAAGAAGTGCATGATAAAGAACCAAGAACAGTTGAATGTGTAGACATGAAACTACAAGAAGATATAAAGGGTGTGCAAACCAAGGCACACATGCATGAGAAAGGTATGAAGGAAAAATAAGGGAAAACATCAACCCCCATGGAACTTTATATCATAGTGCAAGTACAATAAGGCACAAAGTGATGTGCAAGATCCTATAAAAGATAAACCTGTTGTGGCACTTTATTTAAGTGTGTTTACATATGGAAAAAATCATACAATAGGAGCCCATAATGTCCAAAAAGGAAGACATGATGAAAATACAATTCTCTGATAGTAAAAGAGGAAACTAGTAGCACCATGATGAAGTACACAAAAAAAAATGCACTTTCAAAAAAATGACACCCAAAAATGTGTCTAGATGTAAAAGATATGGCACGTCAAAGTCTCCAAAATGAGAATTGAATAGCAATAGCACTAAGAAAACTAAATTTTGGAAAAAAAAAAAATTAAAACTTGAAAATACCTGCACCACTGCAAAGAGCATGAAATTCCACCCCATTTCAAAAATATTGCACTAAAAAATCCCACTATATGGCTGAGATATGGCCTCTAGAATATTGGGTGCAAAACTGAAAAGCCCAACAGAGAGGGGATGAGAAGGGAAAAAAATGATCTCTGTGAAATTTTTCAAAAAACCACCAAAATTAGGGGTCTGCTAATTTTAGAGGTGATGGAAAAAAATCATCCAGGTACAGTGCATTTATTTTGCAAAAAAAATGCAAAATTTGACTATTTTTTTAAAGTTAAAAAAAGTCATAAAAAATCTTGTTGGAGGCTTCTTCTATCCTTCACTCTTGTTTGGAGGCTTCTTTAGTCCTTCACTTGTTCCTATTATTTTTGGGACATTCTTTTTTGGAGGCTTCTTAGTCCTTCACATGTATTTCTCTCTTTTGGAGAGGAGTTTTTCCCACGAGGCTTTCTCATTTTCTCCTATTGTGAGAGATCTTTTACATTTGTACATGGGTACCTATTAGGCCTTGTTTGTTGAGACCCATATTTTCTTTCATGCATTTTGTCTTTAGTTTTTTAGCTTCTCCCTAAGTTCATCTTAAGGAGGGGTGTTAGATTAATAGGTTAATTACTTAAATAATTTAATCATATTGATTAATTAATTAAGTTACCTTTTACTTTATTTTCACTTAAGCTAAACTTAGGCCCTTTAATAATTACTTTATTAAATCCTAGGGTTCACTTTAGGGTTTTGATCTCCTTTCTTAAGGATTAATCTCTTTGTAATTATTCACTTCTTGTTTATGCAATTTTACTCTCTTGGTTTACAAAGAAATATCTTTGTGTTGTTCGAATCTATTCTACGTGACAAGTTATTTTCCTTGTAGGTGATCAATGGGTTTTGTGAGGTTGGATTTTACAACTTTAACATGGTATTAGAGCGTGGATTTAGCAAACCCCTTCTCGATTTATGAGATTTTATTTCTTCAACAAGGGTTGCAGGCATCAGATCTAAATTCCCTTTTCCTTTTTTGTAAATTTTGGAGGTTGGAAATTTTCAAAGTATTTTTGTGTTAAAAAGACCTTACCATTGGATCTAGAGCTATCGAGAAAGTAAAATTTTGTTTTTGTTTCACCTAATTTCAATTCCTGACACCAAATCTACAAGGTTTTGAAGCGGTTGCTCTTTTTCTGGATCTAGAGGGTAGCTATATTTTTGGTACATTTTGGCACAAAATGGATGTCACCATTGCACTCAGAAGGTCCAAAAACGTTAAGATCACCTGCCAAATCGTCAAATTTGGTGAAGTTGACATTTGAGACAAAAAAAATTGCCAGTACGACCTCCCTAGAATGTAGATCAAGGTAAAAATTTAAAAAATCACAATTTTGGGTAATTCAGTTGGCATTTGTTTTTTTTACAATTTTCATATTTTTGAAATTTTAAAAATAAACAATCAAAAAAATGTGAAGTGAGGCTCAATTTTTTTAAAGGGGGGGAGTTTTTTCAGTTTGCAGGCGCATTAATGGAGGTGGTACTCGTAGGTACCTACACACATAGGCCCCACCCTAGCGCTAGTGCCTCAATTTTTCCCACCAACAGACCCACTTTTCACAGTGGTCCCACTTCATATCAGCATTTTCCAAATTTCTCGGTGCTACAAATTTTACCGATGACTGTTGCGACGACTCTTATGCTTAGCGGTTTCCATTTGCCAACTGGTGGCATTTTTCCCACGTTACTACCGTTCAGTTTCTGGTGATGACGTTAGCATTTCTTGATGGAATAATAGATTTCAAAGCAACAAATATTTTGGTGAATATTTCATTTATTTTGGCATATTCCAGCAACTTGCACAATTTCCAGTGACTGGTTTTTTTTGGCGAAGGGGGAATATTCCGCTGACAACAGCATGACATCCTGTTGACGTCAGTGGTACAAATGACTGTGAAGGCCCCTTTGACCCCCTTTGTGCCCTAAAAGGGGATTTTTCTCTTTTCATCATAACTTGAGAAAATAATATCATTTTTTAGCAAGCAAGATATTGTCGAAAAACTGGTTCCTCCAAATTTCCAGTGGTGTGGGTCTCATCGCTTTATTTTGCTGCTAGTGCATTCTACAGTCTGTTGAAGTCAAAGGAGTTGTTTTCAATCCCGAGCTCATAACTTTTGACCAGTTTCTCCATTTTTCATGATTCTAGCGACGTTGGTACCATCTCTTAGAGCTCTTCAGTTCCATCCATGTAATTTTTCTAGATTGTTCTCCAGGTATATTTTATTCATATTTTAATGTTTTTACACTCTTGTGAATTACTTGGAATTTTTAGCTCCTAGAAACTTTTCATTTGCGTGGGTTGCTTTGTTTTTGGTTGTTCTTCATGTATTTCTAGTTTTGTGTCTTTTTCTAACATTATGAGCTTCCATTGTAAGCACTTATGATTTTATAAATGCACTGAGATAAAGTGCCTTTATATTGGACATGTATTATGGGATCTTGCACATCACTTTGTGCCTTATTGTACTTGTACTGTGATATAAAGTGCCATGGGGGTTGATGTTTTCCTTTTTTTTCCTTCATACCTTTCTCATGTGTGTGTGCCTTGGTTTGCACACCCTTTATATCTACTTGTACTTTCATTTATGCACATTCAGATGTTCTTGGTTCTTTATCATGCACTACATTCAAGCATTCACTTTTAGTGTACCTATCATACCTCTCCCTTGTCAGCATTATGGGGGTTTTTACTATTGGTGCTAATGCTTCCTTAGTTTCACGTTGGAGTGAGCTATGTATACAGTATTTGTTCCTATGTACTAGGTGGATGCAGCGGCTGGTTACCCATGCATTTCGGTGAGATGGAGTATTTACCATATGGACACTCTTGCATTCCTATTTTTGGAGGCAACCTTCCTTTTTCACTTGATTAGTTCTTCAGACTATTGATACTTATGCCATATGTATCTTTGAGTTCTTGATGTTTGCCTTGGTTTTCCATTAGATTCGAGTAGTTTCATTGGGGGCACTCATACAAATTCTTGTCTTCTTGATCCTGATCATCATATGTTTCAATGGGTTCTTCTTTCAGCATTACAACAGTCATTCTTCGACAGTGTTTGCAACTTCTTCATGCTTTAGTAGTGTTATTTTTTGTTCATCATTTGTTCCTATCTTTTAGGACAACATTTTCTTGTTTGGAGGATTCTTTAGTCCTTCACTTGGCTTTCATCTCTTTTTGGAGTGGATTTTTTCCCATGAGCTTTTCTTTATTTCTCTACATTATAGAGATCTTTTGTTTGTACATGGGTACCTTACATGGCCTTGTTTGTCGGGACCCATCATGCATTATTTTTAGGGTTTTTAGCTACTACCTAAGTTCATCTTAAGGGGGTGTGTTAGAGTTATCATGCATTAGCTAATAATTAATTTATCTTTAATTGATTATTAGTCTAATTTATTGTTGTGCACTTAAGAAAAACTTAGGAGTGTTTTACTACTTTATTAGTTGATATATTATTAGATCATTATGTCACATCTCATGTGACGTTGACACTTTTCATGATCTAATCCCTTTCTCATTTAGGGTTTTTCTCTTATAAGCACTCAACCCTCATTGTAATTACTCATGGAGAATAGCTGGAGCTTTCATATCTTCTTGAAAGTCTCTTGCATCTGTAGCTTTTTCTTGTTGAAGAATATTTCACATATTGTTTGTATATCTCTTGTGTGGAAGGTGTATTTATTTTTTGTTTGATTCCATGGCTCGTAGTTTTTTGCTTATTTCACAATTCTAACAAATATACCTTCCACGCAAGAGATCTTCAAACAATATGTGCAGTATTCTTCAACAAGAAAAAGATACAAAAGTAAGAGACTTTCAGGAAGATATGAAAGCTCCAGATATTCTCTGTGAATAATTACAATGGGGGTTGAATGCTTATAAGAGCAAATCCCTAAACGAGAAAGGGATCAGATCATGAAAAGTTTCAACATCACACGAGATGAGACATAATGATCTAACATTAACTCAATTAATAAAGCAATCCTAAGTTTAGCTTAATTGCATGAGAATAAATTAGACTAATAATTAATTAAAGATTAATTAATTATTAGCTAATGCATGATAACTCTAACACGTTTGTGGTACGCCTTGTTGTTTTTGAGGAATACCTTGATGTTGTGTACCTTAATATTTCATTTGGGGTACACCTTGTTGTGGATTTTGTTGAGTACCTTGGTAGTTTGTTTGGGGTACACCTTGTTGTGTATTTTTTTGAGGATTACCTTGGTAGTTTGTTTGGGTTACACCTTGTTGTTGTGGATTTTGTTGAAGGGTACCTTAGTATTTCATTTGGGGCACACCTTGTTGTTGTGGAATTTGTTGTGATTGTCGTTGTTGATATTGTGCATTATTGAAGGTTCAATATATGATGCTTGTTGTGGAATTTTTTGAGTTTAATTTACTTGATATTGTTGAGCTACCACTGCTTGCTCAATTTTTGATGGTTTCCTTAACAAAGGGTTATCCATAGGTTGCAGTTTAGATTATCATTATTTTGTGAGAACAAGGGTGGTATGTTAGGAGCCACCATTGGTTTTGGTATCTTTATAATCACTATTTGATCTCCTATTGGAATTATGTTAGGATCCTTAAGAATGTCTACATTGAAGTCAATGGGTAGTTTAGCACCACTTTGTGCTAGCATAAGGAAATTATGGTTTGTGTTCTTACCGAGAATTTTTTCTATAAGTTTATGCATCTTAGGATCTTGGGAGTATGCTAAGATTTTTTCATTGGTAAGTTCCTCATCACTATCATATTATTCTATGATGACACTAGGATGTTGGTTTTGTCTAGAAATCATGTTTTGATGTTCAAGAAATATTTCCTCTTTACTAGGTGGTTGATTTTGTGTAGCTTTAAACATGGATTCTCTTTGAGGAGTTGTAAGCTCATTCAGATTGTAACCCCTGATTGAGGCTCCTCATTATTTTTGTTTGTTATGGGTGCACTAGAAATACTCTTGTTGGCTTCCATCTTTTTCTTTTATTGAGATCTCGTTATTGTCATAAACAACCTCAAGACTTAGGTGAATTTCTTGATCACTAACTATGAAATGGGATGGTTTTTTGTTTTTGGAATTTTTACTAAAATGATGTATAGAGATGATGTGTGAAAAACCATTTGGTCAAATATTTATTGATGGTTCGCTATGGATTGTATGTTTGATGTTCAAGACTCTAAAATATGAGTGATTTTGGTGGATGAGATGATGCTAATATTGGGACACAAGGTGTACAAGACTTGGACCAATATTTTTCTCCAATTTTAGAGGATATGTTGATACTCTACTTGAACCATCCTTGAGGTTACAAGCAAAGGCTAATATTAATATCTTAGAAAATTTGAGCAAGAGGATAATCCAAGTTGTGTTTGGCTTGTGCCTTAAAACTAGGTGATTTTTTCATTTGAAAATGGATATGGAAAGATACTGATATGACTTGGTGTAGGTCTAATTGTTTTTGTTTTAAAGGATGAAAGATTAACTAGTTTTGGATAAATTTTGGTTTGTGGTGCAAGGGCACCAAGACATTTAATGTAAATGAGGTCTTCTAATAGGTTTAGATGTGTGAAGTCTTATTTTTTCATTGAATAAGGCCATAATAGGCCATATTTTAATGTTTTGAGTCTATTTGGGTGATTTGAGGTCCTTTTGTCAAAAATTGAAAAACTTGTAAAAGTTGCAACATTGTAAAAATGCAAAAGTGCAAATTTGAGGGATACCAACGGTCAAGTTGGTTCAAATGGAAGTTGAGGTGGTTTGAGTCAGTTTTTTTGGGGAGTATTGGGTGTGTTAAGTTTAAATTAATGATGTATTCCTGATTGGAGGGTTGGTTGTTCATTCTTGAAGAAGAAAATCAATCAAAAGACTCAATTTTTTATGTTTTCTCTATAAATTTGTTGCTCCCAACAATTGTACGGTTCCGTATAGGAGTTTATTATTTTGAAAGTTTTTTGGAATTGTTATAGATATGCTCCAATTTAGCTTTGGAGTGAAGATATTTCACTGAGTTTTCAAGTTTTTTTGGTATTTTATCAAAGGCGAGTCTGTATAGTCAAGTTAAGGGTTTTAAAGACATAAAATGAATTAATGGCTCATTCCACCTATGGTATCTACTATGGGTCAATGGAATGGGCCCAATAAAGTAGGATCAGATGTAGGAGTAGGCCAATAAGAGTAGGGAAGGCATTTGGGAGAATTTTGGTTGTTGTCCTCATTGAAATTTCTGAGTTTTTGCCATGAAAGTGGTAGCTCAATGTTGAAATTCATTTGTAAAGCACCCTAGAAGGAAGGAAGTTGGTTCTAAAAGTTTGTACAAAAGTTTTAAAATGTGTTTGAATGTATTTTGTGAGCAAGGAAGGTGAGTTGAGTGCTTGGGCATGATGCCCTAATGCTTAAAATTATGCATTTTGAGTGAAAATTGATGGTTATGAGAAGGTAAGTGTAGTAAACTCTTGGGGCAGAAAATTATTAAGATTGTTTAAGCTTGTGTAGGTCATTTGAAGCATATTGGATGCTATGGAAAGGTGAGATACATTTTGGAAGTAATATTTTCAATAAACCCTCCCTAAAATTGCTAAAAGTGAGGTTTGGTTGGTTAGGTGTCTTGGAGGCCATTTCTCTGAGTAAAGATTGTGGATTTGGAGGTTTTGGAAGTTGGTTAATGACTTTCCATTGAGTTTTTGGGTTGAGAGAAATTTTTACTGGGTGTTGCTTTGTAAATGTGGCCTAATTGTCCTATTGGGATAGCGTAGAAGCCCTGAATTGAGAGTGTTGGTACAAAGTGACATGTGTTACTTTTGAGATATGATTTGTAAGATGTTAAATGGTGTTTGAAAATACAATTGGTTAGTGGGTTTGAGATTGTATTTTCAAGATAGGTTTAAGAAATTAGGTCTACAGACCTATAAGGTGAATTGTGTGATTGTATGAGGAACCACCCTATATAGGGTTTGGAAGATTAAAGGATTGTTGAAATTAGTTGAATTTGTGATAGATAATTGATCTCCTCCCTAATCTACATTAGTTGGTATTAGAGCATAGGGTGTAGATCTTTTGAAGGGAAAGAAGGTGTGAAGAAAAGTGGACAAGATGGCTCCTAATGTGAACAATGTGGCTAAGAAAATGCAAGAAATGGAAGAGAAGAATGAGAGAGAGATTAGGAAGTTGAAGGAACTACAAAATAGGTTGGTAGCAAGGCTGGAAAGTGTTGAAATAGATCAGAAAAGAGGTGTGGTTGTAAGTGATGAAAGTGACTCTGAAGAGGAAGAGGGTGAAGAGTATGAAGATATGGAAGAAGAATTGGATCCTGAAGAGAAAAAGATAGCAAGGCTACTGAAGGAAGTTAAAGGAGGTAAAAATAAGGTAAAAATTTATTTTCCTATGTATGGAGGTAACCTTAATGATGAAGAATTGTTAGATTGGATTGCAGATTTGGATAACTACTTTGAATGTGAGGATGTACTTGATGAAGAAAAGGTGAAGATATCAAAAACCAAATTGAAGGGTCATGCACTAGTTTGGTGGGATTATGAACAAGCTAAAAGGAGAAGGAAAGGTAAGTCCAAAATTGCTTCTTGGGACAGAATGGTAGCCAAATTGAAAGGTAAGTTTTTACCAAGTGATTATGCAATACAAATGTCTAAGAAGCTTCAAGATTTAAAACAAAGGGACATGGATGTTAAGAATTATACTAATGAATTTTATAAGTTGGGAATAAGAGAAGGAAACATGGTTGATGATGTAGAAAAGATGGCTAAATATCTTAGTGGGCTAAGGTTTAACATCTAGGATGAGTTGAGTTTGCACAATCCAAGGACAGTTGAAGAATGCTACCAAATGGCAATAAGGGTTGAAGATAAACTAAAAATAAGGAAATACAAACAAATAAGAGGTAGAGGAAGCAATTCAATAGGAAGAGGCACATTTAACACTCCAAGGAAACCACAAGAAAGTCAAGAAAACTCAAGCAAGGTGCATGAACAAGTTGTTGATCAAAGGGATGGCTTTAGAGGTTTCAGAGGAAGATTTGGTGGAGGTAGAAGTTCAAATACATTTTCAGGAAGGTGTTACAATTGTAATAAGTTTGGAAATCCAACATTTAAGTGTCCTGAAAGACAAGGCTCTACTTCAAGTGGAGGTGAAAGAAGGAATCAGTTGGTGCATGAAGATGATTGTGAAAGTGTGAATTCTCTAAATCACATTGTTGCTCCAAAATTTGGGGAAACTTTGATGGTGAGAAGACAACTACTTCAAGCATCCAAGGAGAAGGAGATGACTCAAAGAAGACAATTGTTCAAGACCACATGCAAATGCAAAGGAAATTTATGTAAGGTAGTGATAGATTTTGGTTCTACTGATAACATGGTGTCAACTGAGATGGTAGACAAACTGAAGTTAGAAAGAATACCTAATGAAACACCATATAAAGCTTCTAGAGTGAATGATAATCAATCAATTTTGGTGAATGAACAAGCATTAGTTGAGTTTCAAGTTGATGGATATAAGTATAGGGTTCTTTGTGATGTTTTACCAATGGATTGTTGTCATTTATTACTTGGAAGGTCATGGAAAGTTGATAGGCATTCACTTTATGATGGAAGAGAGAATACTTACACAATTGAAAAGGATGGTATCACTTTCACATTAACACCACTGTAGGAGGATGAGAAAGCAAAGGGTAAGGCAAAAAAAGTCATGTTTGGAAAGAAATATTTTGTGAACATAGAGGAAGAAAGGCATGAAAAGGTGACAACCACTGGATTGAAGGTACTAAGATGGCAAAGGTAAAGATTAATTTGCCTTTGATGAGAAAAGAAGATGAAATGTTGACAAAGACAGTTCAACAGAAGGTCAAGGATGAATTGTTAAATGGAGTGCATAATTGCTTAAAAAGGCATGAAGGGATCATGAATGGGACAATATTTTGTCCTTTAGTTTCAAAGGAGGATAATGGTCGTGCATATATTGACAATACAGAGGTTGAAAAATCTGTTAAGACAGGGGTATTAGGGCTAGAAGACTTGAGGAAAGTGATGAAGACAAGCAGTGGAATGAAGCAAGAAGAATGGAAAGGATAATTAGAAGAGTTTGAGTATGTTTCAAGGGTGAGAGAGAGGAAATTCAAAGGAAAGTTTTACAGAGATTAGTGTGTAGGTGTCAAGGCAGGTACAACATCAATTTATGACATTGAAAAGGTCAAGGAACATACATCAAAATAGTTTGCATAGGTGGAGCAATACTCAAGTGGCAAACAGTTCAAATGTACAAGGAATGGTTCAAACCTTTGGTACCTAGTACTATGTAAGGGATCACCACATGAAGGATTATTTGAAGTTCAAAGAGATGTTGGAAAGAGGAAGGATCTACAGGAATTCATTTCCAAGGGACTTTGAAACATTTTAGGCCAGGGGTATGGTGTAGGGGCACCAAGACATTTAATGTAAAAGAGGTCTTCTAATAGGTTTAGATGTGTGGAGTCTTATTTTTTCATTGAAAAATTCCATAATAGGCCATCTTTTAACTTTTTTAGTCTATTTGGGTGATTTGAGGTCCTTTTATCAAAAATTGAAAAACTTGTAAAAGTTGCAACATTGTAAAAATGCAAAAGTGCAAATTTGAGGGATACGAACAATCAAGTTGGCTCAAATGGAAGTTGAGGTGGTTTGAGTCAGTTTTTTTGGGTAGTATTGGGTGTAAATTCATGATGTATTTCTGATTGGAGGGTTGGTTGTTCTTCTTGAAGAAGAAAATCAATCAAAAGACTCAATTTTATGTGTTTTCTCTACAAATTTGTTGCTCCCAACAACTGTACGGTTTCGTACAAGAGTTTATTGTTTTGAAATATTTTTGAAATTGTTATATATATATATATATGTGTGTGTGTGTGTTAGCTGCAATTTTTCTTTTGAGTGAAGAGATGTCATTGAGTTTTCAAGTTTTTATTGGCATTTTATCACAAGCAGGTTTGTACAGTCAAGTTAAGGGTTTTGAAGACATAAAATGAATTAATGGCTTATTCCACCTATTGTATCTATTTTGGCTTAGTGGAATGGGACCAATAAAGTAGGATTAGATGTAGGAGTAGGCCAATAAGAGTAGGGAAGGAATTTGGGAGATTTTTGGTTGCTGTCCTCATTGAAATTTCTAAGTTTTTTCCATGAAAGTGGTGCCTCAATGTTGAAATTCATTTGTAAAGCACCCAAGAAGGTTGGAAGTTGGTTCTAAATTTTTTCGTATACCTTTTAAAATGTGTTTTAATGTCTTTTGTGGATATGGGAGGTGAGTTGAGTGCTTGGGCATGATGCCCTAGTGGTCAAAATTATGCATTTTGAGTGAAAATTGATAGTTATGAGAAGGTAAGTGTAGTAAAATCTTGGGGAAGCAAATTTTTAAGGTTGTTTAAGCTTGTACAGGTCATTTGAATCATGTTGGATGCTTTGGAAAGGTGAGATAAGTTGTGGAAGTAACATTTTCAATAAACCCTCCCTAAACTTGCTAAAAGTGAGGGTTGGTTGATTAGGTGTCTTGGAGGCCATTTCTCTAAGTAAAGATTGTGGATTTGGAGGTTTTGGAAGTTGGTTAATGACTTTCCATTGAGTTTTTGGGTTGAGACAAATTTTTACTAGGTGTTGCTTTGTAAATATGGCCTAATTGGCCTATTGGGACAACGTAGAAGCCCTAAATTGAGAGTGTTGGTCCAAAGTGACCTACATTGATTTTTAGATATGATTTGTAAGATGTTAAAGGGTATCTAAAAATATAATTGGTTAGTGGGTTTGAGATTGGATTTGCAAGATAGGTTCAAGAAATTAGGTTTGCAAACCTACAAGGTGAATTGTGTCATTGTATGAGGAACCACCCTAGATAGGGTTTAGAAGATTAAAGGCTTGTTGAAATCAGTTGAATTTGTGATAGATATTTGATTGCCTCCCTACTCTGCATCAGTTTGTACTAGAAAATAGGACAAAAGTGGTCTATGTTTAGGACAATAGTGATAATCTTCAAGACAATAGCGGTTTGTTTTTTAGGACAACTATGAAAAATCTGAGGAATAGCAGTCTCTCTTTCAATTTTTAACCGGTAAAAAAAAAGGACAATAATGAAAATTTTGACAAAAGCGATAAAAAATAGGACTGTGGCAACCTTCAGGACAATAGCAACAAATTTAGCAAAAGGGATCTATGTTTAAAATCCACAACTAGTAAAATAGAGAAGAAAATAGTAGCCACTTTGACATAAGTGGCCATTTTAAAAATAGTAGAATTTAGAAGATATGATGAAAGTGGTCAAGATTTAGTACAGTAGCGGTAGTATTTTAGAACAAAAGCGGTAGGAATGATAATAACGACCCTGTTTCCAAATTTTCCAATTTCTTTGACAACAGTTTGTTGGATAAGTTTGTATTTTTTCTAATTTTTGGTTGATCTAATGTTTTGAGAATTATGTCTGAGATTTGGAAAGTGATAAATCACATCAGTCAAAGTGTATAAAACCAACCATAATGTTTTGATGATAAGAGGCCAAAATCAGCCCATATTTAAACTGATAAGAACATCAAAAACATATCAAGCATTTTATCCCTAAGGTCAAATTAGCCAATGGTGACACTTTCAGACCCGCAACTTGGAAGATCCTTCAAAGTAAGGGTAGAGACACCCAAAGGGATGTATACACTTAAGTCTTTCTAGAGTGGATAGATAGGGCCCTCCTAGAATGGAAGGATAACCCAAATTTCTCTTTCCCTAAAAAGCTACAAGTAGTGTGTGTTAAGTCAAGGATTTATGTCTCAACTCAAGGGAGTTCATATGGCAAGTAAAGTATCTTCAGGGTACGGTTTGCATCCCTTGCACTAAACCATGTCGCCAAGTAGAATATCTCAATCAATTAGGTAGGAAAACTACTATAAAGCTTTTAGTCACTACTTAAGGGACTAACACCTAGTGAGCACACAGTAAGCCACTTAAGACTTTAACCACTCATACTAGGGGAACTTATACACAAAGGTACCTCCCCATTTTGAATGATACTACACAACCAACATCAAAATGAAAAAAATCAATTTTAGAAGCACTAAAACAAAATGTGAGATTTGCTTGTTCAGTTTTAGAAGCACCAAAACGAAAAATGTGAGATTTGATTGTTCATTTTTAAGAGTACCAAAATGAAATGTGAGATTTGATTGTTCATTTTTAAGAGCACTAAATGAAATTTGAGATTTGTATTATTCAATTTTATGAGCACCAAATGAAATGTGAGATTTAGTTTTAGGATCACCAAAATGAAATGTGTTTTAAGTACAAAATGCTTTAAAATTGAAATGGTGTTGGACCGTTTGTCAACTCTATAAGAAAAGTGTTAGATTTTTTCATGAAAAATGTGTCATAATCCTACAAGGGCTACACCAACAATGTTATAAAATTCCAAAAAACAACAAACAATCAATCGTTAGGGTTAGGAAAATTGAAAAAAAAAAGAAAAAACTTACATATTGAATCAGGTTAGAAAACAAAAAAATAGCAGATTTGTTTAGTACAATAGCTAACTTTTCTTTGGAACAACAGTGACAAAGTTAGACAATAGCGGCCCATAAAAGGTATGATAATGGACTTGTTTGGGATGGAAGCAGTCTTGTAAAAGTCAACTTTTTCATAAAGTTGTAATACAAAACACAAAATAGTGGTTAAAATGACAATAGTGAGCTTGTTTAGTATGATAACGGTCATATTTAGTACGGCCACAGTAAAACCATGAAAATGACCACATGAAAATTTCGGAACTTCCACATTTCAATAATCAATAGCATTTCTTGCAAAATAAATTATCATTCTAGAACTTGTAACTACTCACAAAAACTTGCCAAAAGATTAGTGTTAAGGACCTAGGTCCCACCAAGCATGCCAATTAATGTAAAGGGGGAATATAGCATAGGAAAACAACAATGAATTGAACCAAATCAATTCAAGCAAGATAAAATTCCAAACCCATACTCATGAAATGAAGTTATAAGATAATGAAATCAACAAGCAATGCAATCATAAAGATAACATAAATTGAATTCACAAAATTAAAACATTACCATCCCATATTGAAGTGTAATTTGTATTTATGTTGAATTGCATTTGAATAAATACAAAGCCTCCATTTGTTGTTAAAAAAGCCTAAATGTGTGCGTTAATGGTGATCAAAGATGTGTGTGTATTTTCTCTCAAGAATTCAAATGTCAATTCAACATGACCTCTTTGCATAAACTCTATAGATTCTTTGATCATTTTTCAGAAGAAAGAGGGTTGTTTTATAGTTTCCAGGTTTGAGATGAACGATCAAGATTCAATAGTCAAATATCACGATCAATGGTTGAGAAGAATTGAGAGGAAATAGATTGAAATTATTAGTGGAATATGATTGGGGGATTGAAGAAATCAATTTGAGTGGTTAGTGGGAATGAGGAATAGATTGAGTGGTTAGTGGGATTGAAGAATAGATGGGTTAGTCAACCAATTAGAGTGAGAAATCAATGGTAATTATTTACTCAATCACAAGAGGGGTGAGGATAATTAATTAATTGAATAATTAATTAATATTTGGAGATGAACATGCAAGTCATGTTTGAATTTAACAAATAAAGGTGTATTTTTTTGTTGACTATGTTGAATGATTTCGAATAATTGATTTAATTATTGAAGTTCACAGAGGGGAAAGTGATTAAATTAAATTATTAATGATGAAAATTTAATTGATTTGGATGAATAGGGTATATTAGTGACATAATTAAATAATTGATGTTTATTTAATTAATCAAGAGGAATAAAGTTAGATTAGGTGATGATATAGTGAATTAATCAAATAATTAGAGATTATTCAATTAATAGAGGAAAATAGGGTTAGTGACGTAAATAATGTGAAATGTGATTATTAATGATAATGATGTCGATAATGGAAAAATATCATTCAGGATTTGTGATATTCATTAGGTCATTTTTACATGTCTACAACTATATACTACATCTAACTCATGCTAGTATGCATATTTTACTCAAGGGGGTGACTTTCACCCTAGATAAACTAGCTCATTCCTAGCTATTGTGCAATAGAAAGAATGTGGAATTCCACTTGTCATCACAAGTACCTCTATGGGTCTATAAATCCTAATAATTTTATGTCCTATACCTTGCTTCAAAATAGTTCAACATTTTATTCTATTTCTCATGTCTTTCTATATTTGCATATTTTCTCCCTTAGCTTGTGCAGAGCTAGCTTATTACTCTACAAATTCTCTAAATCTAGTCTTAGTTATTATTTTACACTGGTACTTCTCAACTTTGTGCCTTTTTTTCATCTATATATTTTAATCTTTAACCTCCATGTTATATTTTTCTTACACCAACCCCTCTTCTACTTTTGAAATCCTATAACTATTTCCTATTCACCTACCCATACTATTTTACGTGTATCTTGTTCTAAAATTACTTTACCAAATATCAATATTCATCTAAGAATCTTTATCATAACTAAAAAACTTTAGTTAATATTGCAGTATAGTAAATTGTATACCTTTACAATTTCACACTACATGTTTGGGTCCCTTAATTTATTCGACTTAATTAAGCTTCTAATTTACAAATTATGCATTCCAAAGCCTTATTATTACCATTTTCTAAAAGGAGAACCAATATTTAATTAATACATTTAATATTTTAATCACCATGGAGTATGTATGTCCTCAACTTATGGGTTAGGACCCATGGGTCCCCTTTAAGTCCTAAGACCCATTTTAAAATATATTTTTGGCACTATTTTAATGGTTAAAATTCAAATTGCAATTGTCAACTTTTAGAATCTAATTTTCAAGAAATTATATAAACACCTATAAATACATATTCTTTTATCATTTGAAATCTACCACCTATCAAGACACATAATCAATACTTTATATGAGAAAATATTATTGTCAAGAGCATTCAAGCGAAAATTTATCAATCATTTGTTGTAGCAATTCAAGATCCTAACATCATGTTCAAGTCTATGTGTGTTCATGTCATCTTGTGAAGGCTAATATGCATTGTTGATCCTAAAGCATCCAAGCATTTCCAGTATCCAAATCCATCAAGCAAAGCAAGATCAAGTTCCTTGGAGAGATGTGTTTGTCTTTAGTCCTCTAAGGGAAGCCATTGAAGGGTGGTGAGTTGTAGCAAGCAAGTGTTCATTTATCATTTCCTTCTCCTTTTTCATTATATTTCTATCAATTTTTAATTACAAAACTTGTGGTTTGACTAAGGAAAATCCCAATTCAAAATAAATTTTTTTTTCCTCTTTTTGTATGTGTAGATTACAGGTTGAAGAAGAATTGAAGAAATCTTGGAAGAGAAATTTTGTATTGTTGCATAAGTTTCCATCATTGTTGTCAAGCCATGAAACTAGGTTGTAAACTTTATTTCTGACTTTATGATAGTGGGACTTGTGTCAAACCAAAGCTAAGATCATGCATTAGATGACTATCAAAATTTGTTTTAGAGCCCTAGATTGAGACCCATTTTCCCAGGGGAGAATCAATCCCTCTACACTCCTCAAAACAAGTTTCTAGTGATAGGTACATGTGTTCAGACCCTTCTCAGATTTTCTTGCAAAGTTCTATAATAGTCTCTATATTTTTGGGAATCTATATTTTAGGTATTAGGTCTTATTGTTAATTTGTTTTGAGCATTTCAAATAATTTTAATTTGGTTTCAGATATGTCAAGTATTATCCTAAGGAGTGAGATATAGGTATCATTGGCTAAACTTTGAGGTTGAAAGTCAATCTTTACACCTTGTGATCTCTTTCCAAATAAAATTTATGGGGAAAGGAACCTATCAAGATCCCTAAAAGGTCTTATAAATAATCCCCATCATACAACTTTTGGTGGGGATCTCTTTTCCCTTCATTTCATTTTGGTGAACTTGACATTCATACATCATACTTTTCTAATTTGGAGATCCTTGAAACCCTAGATCTAGATTTTGTATTATCTTATTTTTCATTTCATTTAGGGTTACATATTGCATATTTGCATCATTCAAAATCATACAAAAAAATTCCAAAAATATTACATACATTCTACATAATAGCTTGCATTAAGGTGTGTTTCTGTCATTTAGATCAAATTTGCATTCAAAATTTGTCATTTTATTCATACATTATCATAAAAAAATTATTTACATTTAATTAAAAAATTTGGAAAAATTGTCACTAAAGAACCTATTTGCAGTTAGGAATAGTGAGCATACATATCAAGGCAAACACTCAGATTTAAAAAATTTCAGAACCCTGTGCAAGGACCCATTCGCCCTTGGGAAAACCTATCCTTGTACAAGTGATTTTCCAAAATTTTGTGCATTTTTTTTATGTGTCTACTTCATTCTCCTATACTTGCAAATCTTTGTTTCAGTTTTAGAAATTACACGATTCTGTAGATGTTTGTATATAGTTCAATTGGTGAAAGAAAGTGCATTATTTAAGATAAAAATTAGCATTCAAAAGTAATCATTTTTTAGGTTTTTGCATCTTAAAATTAGTCAATTATCATATTTCAAATCTAAAAATTGCAATATCTTTTTTTAATACTTGCATTGTGCTTCCTAGTTCTAGGTGTGTACTATCTTTATTTAGTGTTTTTTGTCCATTTTGGGTACACTTTTGGTTTGGTGAAATTTGTATGAGTATCACAACCTGTTTTCCTACTACCAATACTTCAGTGAGATGTGGTTAGATACCCATGGAATCCCATGCTAGTACATCCACCATGGATCTTGAGTTCTCCACCTCTTTCATTTATAGTGTTAACACTAGTTAACCCATTTTGGACCACATCCCTGATGTCACATGTCCTATGACCATCTTACCATCAACCATTTACACTAATGATGAAAAATTGGTTGCTCATGTTCCTCAAGAAAATTTGAAACAAATGGGAAAAGCCTTAGAAAAACTTCAAGACTTGGTGAGTACAAAGTATATTGCTGCTATTGTTGTTCCTATCATAGATAACATGAGGAGAATTCTTGATGATGACCAAAGATTAGAGATTATGTGTAGCCTAGATCGCATTATTAATAGCCATATTCCTACAATGGCTAGTTGTGTTAAAGCTTTGGCATACACTCAAAGTCAAGGAGGAAATCAAATTCCCCCTGCAAACATAGCCTCTATTCCTATAAGAGAGGGGGACCACCACGTGCAAGACCCCAGGTCACAGAGGGCCAAGAAACAAGAGGCTTCCCTAACTTACCTCAACTTAACGGGGTGTTAGGATATGTGGGGTGAGAATGATGAGGACTATAAGGTCCTTCAAACACTCTACAAACTCAAGATATAGAATAGGGATAGGTGAGATGGCTTACATGGCCAACACTATGGCTCAAGAAGCTCTTTGTCCAAGGATGAAAGCATGAACTCTAGATGATAACACGACGTGTTGGCATCTCTAAAGGGCATTGGCATCCATATGGCCAGACAACAATGAAGACAAGGTCAAACCTAGTGAAACTATCTAATAGCCTAGCTAACTAACTAGAGGGCCAAAATGATGTGATTAACTAAATTAAATATTCTCTAATATTATAAAGAAAAAATGAAAGAGTGAAAAGGGAAAGAAGGATCTCACTAAGGAATTCATTTTCCAGTTGATTCCTCGAAAGGCACATACTCTACACACAAAAAGAGAGGAAAATTTTGGGTGGCTATATAGGGGCTTGCCTCAGTCAGACCCTCGTTTGGGTGTTTCCACCTCCATGGATAGCCAAGAGAACAAGATAAATAAAACAATGTAGTAAAGAGCACTAAAGCACTACAAAACAGTAAAGTGCTAACTCAACCAAGTGATAGAGGAGAGGAGAGGGAAGCTTACCACCTTCACCAAGAGCACTCAAGGATGCTTGGGGGAGAATATGAGAGTACTCGATCCTCTACTACAATGGTGTGGTCCCAAACTTGCTCTACTGAAGTGATGGAGTGTTTCTTTGGCTACAATGGAATGCTTGGAATGTTGTTTGAAGCTTGAAGTGGATGCAAAAGAGTGTGTAGAAGCTTGTGAAGTGAGTGTAGAAGATGAAATGCTTATTCCAAGAGTGAATTTGAAGAAGGGATGGAGAAAAATGGCCATATTCGGGTCAGTCAGCTAAAAGGGGCATTACAACCTGACTCCCCATGAGAAGTGTAATGCCTCTACAGGTTCAACTACAGGAATATGCTAGGGACATAAGCACACCACGTGGATTTATGCGCATCACATGAGCGTCCTTGACATAAATTCCTCCATCAATGCTCTAAACAACCATGAAGTGTGATGCAAGCAGTGGGCTCAGGTGGAATTAAGCCTCTAAACTTGGTTGTCTAAGGTAGATAAAGGAAAAAAGGAGATTTGCACATGGGGGGAAAATTTACTCCTATATATTTTTCCCCCACTTTAGCGAGTATGAATATTGATGAGTGCTCGGTAAAGTAGATCAAGAAAGAGTAGGGTTAGAAATGTATACCTAAACTATTGAGGAAGCAGACCACGATCTGGAAAACCTAGAGGTGCAGGGAAGCAAAGGACTCCATAGCTGCTCAGAACTATGAAGTTGGAAAAACAAAGCATCTTACAGGCTCGCGGACCTGCAAGGAGGCAACCCCCAAGATCTATCACATGAAGGAATCCCTATTGAGTAAGCACCTTACAGGCCTGTAGAACTACAAAGGAAGGTATCCCCCAAAAACTCTAGAATGGAGGAAACCCAAAGGAAGTGGACTCCGTAGAGTCAAGAAGCGGCCATGTAGGCAAGTAAGTAGACAGTCGATCATCTGTAAGTATTTCAAAGGGATCTCTTGGGAACCCTTCAAAAGGAGAGGGGGTCCACTCAAGTGACGTGTTCTTTGAAAGGTGAGCTCTAGTCAGGTTGCTCCCAAGCTAGACGCGGAGATAATGAAATAGGTCTAGTTGGGTTTTCCCTAGGCTAGACGTGAAGGAATCCATTCGAGGTAATGAATTTCAAAGAGGGGGTCCATTGGGAACCCTCCATGAAGAAAAGGTGGGTCCACTCAAGGGACACATAGCTCAAAAGTAGATGTTCCTTTTCTCAGAGTGATCCATCATCAAGGAATCCTTTCAAAAGATGTTCACTTCATCAAGGAATTCAAAAGGAAGGATATGCCCCCATGTGAGGGGAAGTTTAAATTTATTCCCATTTTGGAGGAAGTTCTTCAAGTCCTTTCTTTATGAACCCATGATGAAGGAAACATGTTCTGTTAGGGTTCCAAGTTGAGAATGTGATTCCAAAGAAAAGTTTTCAAATACTTTCAAGAAAAGATTCATTGGAAATGAATGCATTTTCTGAAAATCAAGACGTTAAAGAAAGGTGTTGTCACACATGAGAGGGAAAACTCAAGCAAAGAACAGAAAAAGTTAAAAGTAAAGGAAAAGGGAGAAAAACATAAATAAAGGACATAGGGGTAGCCTGATATTTCAAGGTCATAACTACTCATAAATATATATATATATATGTACAGTAATAGTATATAAATGAATTGTCATCAATCCCCTACTATATCAGGCCATGTGAAGAATGTGCGAGAAGAAAAAGTAAAAACAAAAAATTGGGTCAATATGGAAGGGGAGCCTAAATGCCCCCAATGCTTTGCATTTTCCCCAATTTATCAAAATCAAGCACAAACATGGAAGAATGATGATACAACTAGAAGAAGGTTTATGAAACAAAAACCACGTCTATATCAAAGCACCAACGGGGGTCACGAGGGTCATCCAGGCACACATAGCACAAATACGGGGGAACACATCACAAAATGCACACACACACAAGATCAATAAAAGGGCCTCCTCCTAACATTGATTGGACAAGAGGTCATCCACTTCCCAATCTAAATCCTCATAAGGGGAAGGAGGATGATCCTACAATGGTGGGATGTTAAGAGGAGCATCCAGACCTCCTGCAACAAGGGTTAAGGAAGAAGCCCTCACGAGGTCTTCTTCATCGAGCTCTTGTGGAGCTAAGGTTAGTGATTTCATGAAGATTGTTGACAAGTCTGGGACATCATCCATGGAGTTAAACATGCACCCCATAGGAGCGCCATGTCTAGTTTTAGTGGATGGGATAGGTTGCACTTGAGATTCACCACTAGGCTCGCCGAATGACTCAGGACCGGTGACAAACTCAGGGGAGGCTAGGACTGGTTCCATCACTAAGACAAAACAAGTCAACACAAGGTCACCTTGTGGAGAAGGAAAACTCCTCTTACGTCCTTCATTGCCAAAAATACCATACTCTACCTCTTGTTTCATCGGAGGAGATGAACTCCCCACAAATGAGGCTAGAGGCATGGAGGAAGAGGAAGAAAGAACTATAGCAGATACAACCGAGGTATTAATCATATCCACAAGCTTTGGGAAAGGTTGGATATCTAGAATGGACATCAACAAAGGCAGCTCCATCAAGGGAGCGATGAACACCTCTACCCGTTTAGATTTAGGCTCATTCGTACTCACAACGGAAGCCAGGAGTAGTACAGAGCCAAACTGAAGGGAAGCAAAAGGAAGTGAGGAAGAGGATGTTGTAGGAGGCCCTGAAGAAGAGGTGGTCATTTCTTCCTCCTTCCTTTGCAAGGTAGCCTGCTTAGCTAGGAGAGCCTTTTGTTGATTCTTGCATTCATGTGCAAGGCAGTTTCTATGATTCTTGGAGTTAGAGGCCACTAGTTACAAAAGAAAAAAAGGTTCATGTTCAACCATGGGGACATCCACTATGGCCGTTTCTAGTAGAGGGATGGATTCCTACACAGGAGCAGGAGGAATGGGCTAAGAAGCAACAGGAGTCAACTCAAGAGACTCAACAGTGGGCCTCTTCCTATTCATTGCCTTAGGAGCAGGAGCGGTAGGAGGTCGTAGATCAAATTCTCTATGAGAACCTATCTTTCTTCCATATAAGTAGTACCATGGTCTGGGGTATTCATTAGGGAGGTCTGTGATCCTAAGCTTGGGCTTATGCCAAGGAGGAATCATTGGACTCAGTGGGTAGCCATTGAGCTGGCTCATCCAATACTCTTCCCAAGAAGGGGGAGAGGATGAGGTAGTCTAGGAGGAGGTATGATTCTCTTTTCCTTTGCAGGAAGGAGAGCGAGCTAGCATGGACCTCTCCTTCCCTTTTGGGGAAGGGAGAGTAGTTGGTGCGAGCTTCTTCTTCTCTTCTCAGGAAGAGGAGGTGACTAATTGTTCTATCACAAGAAGGGTTAACTTTGGCTCCCCTTTTCCCCCAATTTTATACTTTACATAATTTTTGTAAAGTAGGTCCATTCTTGGAGGCAACAGAATGACCAGGGAAGGCCAAAAGTGATCCAATGAATATCCACCATGGGACACCAAGGGCTGGTATCCAATGTCATGCACTACATGCACGACACCTTCATGGGATAGTTTTAAGCATTTTTGAATAACAAAGGTGATTCCATTCATGGAAGTGAGCCAAGGTATGCCCAACTTCAACATGAATAGATCCAACTCTGGGATAACATCAAAAATAGTGTCAACAGCCCTAGGTCCCACTAGGATGGACAAAGTTATCGAGCCATAAGGTTTAAGACACATACCATCATATGTACGGATGGTAGATTTTGTTTCTTCATATTTTTCCTTTTGTAATGAATTTAATACTAATGTCTCCTTAGTGATAACATTCACATAGCTTGCGGGGTCTATCAAGACTCCTATCATAATGTTACCATTGACATGAGCAGGAATGTAGAGAGGTAAGGGTTTGTTGTTTAAGGGAAAATCTTGTGATGTAAATGTAATGTCTAGCGAATCAGGTGTGGGTAGAATGGTGGAAGTTACTGTGACCATATTGACATAGGCATCGGGTTGGGTAACAGAATCAGTAGAATTGATAATTGTGTTAGCAAAGTGTGATAGAAATAGGTCTGTGTATATCTATAGTTCACTATTAGCTTTCGCCACTAATTTGTTAGCATTCTATTTACTCCCATCAAGATGAATGGTACCATCTTCGATGTGGTATTTTATCTCATGATGCAACCACATACAACATTTGGTATCAAGTCCATTAACATGATGGTACTGACAATAAGTGCTCCCATCATACCAATTAGGGTAGGGTTCTTTAACAGGCTTAGGATTTGGTAAAGTTACAATCTTATCCTTCAACATCTTTTGTAAGATGGAAGTATAAGATTATGATAACTTTGTGAAATTTCAGTTGTGTTTGAGGCCATTGTCATCAGTAGTGGCTACTACATTCACAATGGATTTACCTTTCCTATAGATTGATACGATGGAATTCCCCTCAGAATGGGAGCGTGAGGAGGATCCCCTAAACTAAACAACCATCTGTTGGTACTCTCATAAGGCTACACACAAGTGCACGAAAGAAGGGTATTTCATAAGGGTGAACTTCTCTTGCCAAGGCCTCTATAAGTTCCCTATAAATACCTTCTACACATCAAAATTGGGAAGCTAGTATGAGATTTGTGAAAGGAGCGCTTGGTAGCGCGCTATGAAATCAGTGATTTTTTCATTATCTCCTTGTTTCCATCGGACGAGATCCAAAAAGGTCATCTTTGACTCGATGTTTGCTTGAAACTGTCTAAAAAATTGGTTTACAAGTTGATCAAATGAGAAAATAGAGTTTTCAAGAAAGGAACAGTACCACTCAAGTGTTGTATCCTTGAGAGATCAGGGAATCAATTTTGCCATCAATGTGTCATGATGGAAGAATTTGGTGCACAGGGAGTTAAAGGAAAAAATATGTGTCTGCGAATCTCCCTTACCACCATACTTTTGAAATTTAGGGATCTCCATTCCTTGAGGGAAGGGAGTGTTTAAGATTGCAACCAACAATGGGATATGTTAGAAGAAGGGCTGGAAGATAGGCTTGGCAGAGGCTTGGGAAAGACTTGCCAACTGGCTCTACATCTTACCCATATTCTAAAGAAGAGTGTTTAGAATAGCGTCATTAGAAGATAGAGGGCCAGAGGTACCTCCTATAGAACCACCTCCAAGGAATCCTCTAGAGCCGCCACTAGTGTGACTTCCACCAGAACCACCACTAGAGCCACCACCGCTAGTAGGGCCTCCACCAAAACCACCACCATGACCTCCACCGAAGCCACCTCCGCTACCAAATCCACCACCACTACCAAAGCCTCCACCACTAGAGGTTATAGGAGGGGTGAAGTTAAATCCCAAGGGGACCTTGTTAACTTTGATAGTTTTGGGTTGTTTAGATACAAAAGGGATACTAATAGAAGGGACCGCATCGGCCATATAGATGGATGTGGGAGGCATCGATACTCCTAACTGTCCTTCACACTCTTTGAAAGTGACTCCTTGTGCGAAGCTACTATTTTTCAAAGGAGAACATGCTTTGGTGAGACCAAGGAGGCTAGTCAAAAGTTCTATGCATGTTCGATCTTTACTCGTCATATGTTTTAACTCACTAACGACCCAAGTGGCTCTATCCATCTTCAAATTTCTTTCCAAGTGGTTTTCTAAGCTGCTTAATCCCTTAGTAAGGGAAGAAACATATTCTATAGGAATTTAAATGGCCTCATACTCATCCAGTGATAATGGCATAGGAGACATAGGGGGGTGGGAACATGATCGGTTTCATCAGCAAATCCCATCTCATTCTTGGACAACTGCTCCTGCACAACCAAACTAATGGCGGGACTAGAGAAAAGGCCCATGGAGAGACCAATTGAGACCTTCATCCTTTCCATCAGGAGGTGTCATATACTTCTCCTGATGATATACTCAGAAGTTGTAGACTATGTTGTGATGCTCATAAACCTTCACAACACTCAGGAACACAATAGTCATGAGATACAAGAGAGGTCTCAACACCAACAAATGAATAGACGTTGGTTCACGTCGAGTTCACCAAAAATGTAAGAGAGGGGGACCACCATGTGCAAGAACCTAGGTCACAGAGGGCCAAGATACGAGAGGCTTCCCTAACTTACCTCAGCTTAACGGGGTGTTAGGATATGTGGGACGAGAATGATGAGGACTATAAGGTCCTTCAAACACTCTACAAACCTGAGATATAGAATGGGGCTAGGCAAACTAATTTTCAAGTCCAACACTACACCTCAGGAAGCTCTCTATCTGAGGATGAACACACAGTCTCTGGATGATAGTGCGGCACACTAGAATCTCTAAAGGGAATTGACATCCATCCAACCAAACAACAGTGAAGATGAGGTCAAACCTAGTGAAACTAGCTAATGACCTAGCTAACTAACTAAAGGACCAAAATGATGTGATTAACTAAATGAAATATTCTCTAATATTATAAAGCAAAAATGAAAGAGTGAAAAGGGCAAGAAGGATCTCACCAAGAAATTTGTTTTCTAGCTGATTCCTTGAAAGGAATGTACTCCTACACACAAAAGGAGAGGAAAATGTTGGGTGGTTGTATAGGGGCCTGCCTAAGTAAGACCCCCATTTAGGTGTTTCCACCTCCATGGACAGCCAAGAGTTGATGAGATAAAGAAAACAATGTAGTAAAGAACACTAAAGCACTACAAAATAGTAAAGTGCTAACTCAACCAAGTGATAGAGGAGAGGAGAGGGAAGCTTACCACCTCCACCAAGAGCACTCAAGGCTGCTTGGGGGAGAATATGAGAGTACTTGAGCCTCTGATACAATGGTGTGGTCCCAAACTTGCTCTACCGAAGTGATGGAGTGTTGCTTTGGTTGCAATGGAATTCTTGGAATGATGTTTGAAGCTTGAAGTGGATGTAAAAGAGTGTGTTGAAGCTTGTGGAGTGAGTGTAGAAGATGAAATGCTTGTTCCAAGAGTGAATTTGAAGAAGGGATGCAGAAAAATGACCATATTTGGGTCGGTTGACCGAAGGGGGTGTTGCAACTTGTCTCCCAATGAGAAGTGTAATGCCTCTGCAAGTTTAGTCACAAGAATTTTCCAGGGATGTAAGCACGCCACACGAATGTTTGTGAGCTGCACGGGCATCCCCGACAGAAATGCCTCCACCAACGCTGAAAATAGGCAACAAGTGTGATGCAAGCAGTGGGCTTAGGTGGAATTAAGCCTTCGAACTTGGTTTTCTAAGGTGGATAAAGGAAAAAAGGGGATTTTCACATGGGGTGCAAATTTACTCCTATACAATTCCTACATATACTCATCCAACTATTACTACAATATTGCAACCAACTAGCAATATCACTCTAACTTTGGGTATTTCCACTACGAATCCTTTTAGTTTTGTGAATTCAAACATTATATCTCCAAACTCCATGCCTCTATCAAACTTGAAGTTTAGATGCCCACCCAACACATATACACCTCAACCATATTCACCTCCATCTTAAAACACAACCAATGATTCTTTCATAAACCAAATTTTGCAAAATGTCACATCCCTTCAACAACAAATAGCAATATTAAACCAAAACTAAAACAAACAACCTTCACAATATGTCAAAAGAAACCCATTATCATTTGATATATTGAAAGCACAAATGTCACAAGGCTTAGAGATACCTAGATTTAAGAAATATAGTGGTAAAGGAGATCCTAGTAACCATGTATCAGCATATACAACCTTATGTAGTGACTTCATTTTTTAAGATAAGCTCTTGGCTAAGCTTTTTCCTAGGTCCTTAAAACATAAAGCCTTGGAATGGTTTTGTTCCTTACTATGTAAGGGGGAAATCATGATAGCATGAGGAAATCAATTTTAAATGAATTAAACAAAATCTAATTCAAAACAAGGATATAGATTCATACCCATTACTCATGAAATGAAGTTTTTAAGCTATTGAAATCAACTAACGAAATCCTAAGATAACTTAATGAATTCAAAAACAAAGAAAACTTTACCATCCCATGTCGAAGTGTATTCACAATGATGTTGGATCGTTGTTGTATCAATGTGAATCCTCCATTTGTGCATTGCAAAATCTTCAAAGTTGTGTGATGTTGATCAAAGATGTATGTAAGAGCTTCCAAGTAATCAATTATTAATTTTACATAAATTCGTTGCGTAAAAGATGTCAATTCTCCGATCGTTTTTGAGGAAGAAGATGTTTGTTCTATAGAATTTGTGTTTTGAAATGAACGCTCAAGATAGTATAGTAGAATATCCTGATCAATGGTTCAAAACCATTGAGAGGAATTAGATGGAAATAATTAGTTTATTTTGGTTACGTAATTGGTGTGATTGAAGAAATCAATTTGAGTGTTTAGTAGAATTGAGGAAATAGATTGAATAATCTATGGAATTGAAGAAATCAAGTTGAGCCTTCAATGGGATTGAAGAGCAGATGAATCAGTTAGGAATAGATGGACTAGTCAGCCAATCAGAGTGAGCAATCAAGGGATCATAATTCTCTCAATCATGAAAGTGGGTGAGGGAAATTAATTAATTTAATTAATTAATTAATCTTTTTGAGTTGAACGTGCAAATTGTGTTTGAATTTCACAAACAAAGTTGTATTTGTTTGTTTGACCATTTTGATGATGTTTTGAATAATTTATTTAATTATTCAAGTCTGGGGGAAATTGAATTAATTAAACTATTAAGTATTAATAATTTAATTGATTAAGGGGAATAGGGTAAATTAGTGATATAATTAAATAAAATTGATGTTATTTAATTAATTAGGAGGAATAAAGTTAGATTAGGACTTTATTAAATAAATGGAATTTATTTTATTAGTCAAAAATGATGAAAAAGTGATTTAATTAAATAATGTAATATTATTCAATTAATAGAGGAAATTAGGGTTTTCAATGTATTTGACATAAAATGCAGTGGTATTAAGTGATAATGACGTCGATGATGAGAAAATGTCATTTAAGATGTATCATAAGTGTTAGGTTATTTTTACATGTCTACATTTTCCCCCTCTTTGAGACAAAGTACCAGTTGCTTTGTTTCAAATAATTTGATGTTAAGATCAAGATTTGAAAAAAATTATATTCCCCATTGTGCCTCGGTGGTCAACAGAATGATGGTAGGACACTAGGTTTCCCCCTCAAGAGGTTGGCTGAAAATATCCATTTTCAGGTCAGGCTCGCAACAATGTTTTGTTTCAGTTTAGATGCATAGAGAATAAAAAATTAAGCTTATAGGACTCTCATTGATAGTTCAGATGTTCCTAGGACGGTTTCCTAGGTAAAAAAATTAGAGTTTTGAGGGTTAAAATAGGTAATTAGGGCTTAATTCTCCTCATTTGTACTTTGAGCCTATAGAAAATTCTTGCCTCTAGATTTTGTGATTTTTTTTATTGTTGAGGAGCTCTGGTGAGGATTCAAGGAGCCCCACATCACATAGATGTGGTTTGTGAGTTTGGATAGCCTACTAGAATAAGTGACCCAATATGTACTTCTTCCTTTCATTTTTTTTACTTTTTGTTTTTGTGTAATTAATGTTCGAAGTCAAAGTAGTCGATAGCGGTAATTTCATGTTTTGGTTGTTGTTGATTCATTTTTACCACTTAAATTGCACTTTGTAATTGAACTACACTTGTGTTTTCCATAAGCACTTGTCATACTTGTTTGCTATTGACATAGTTGTTCACTTTTTTTTTCGCATTCGCTTTATTTTTTTGCTTTTGGATTTTTGTTTCATTTTGTCCACCTATGTGAAAATAATACACTTTTGTGAAATATTTTCACTTTTGATTTTTTTTGCTTTTGCCAAAAAAGTCACTGCTTTTGGCTGGTTTGTTCACTTTTGCAAAAAAGATGTCTGCTTTTGCTACAAGGTTTTCACCTTTGCCATTTTTTTAGAATTTTAAGCCAATTTGTTCATTGTCATAGGTTTGTTTCATGTTTTCACAAAAAATGTTAATGTTGTGGGCTGAATGGTTGTAGGTGGACCTCAAACTGCTTCTATCGAGGGAGCAATGGCCATACAATCTATTCGATCCGATCACTAGTTTCCATGAGTTGGAGCACAATGTGTCGGATGTTGTTGGGCTATGGAACATTTGCTAAATGCTTTTGATTAAATTCCATAGAGCTATGATGACTGCTCTTGTGGAGAGGTGGCACTCAGAGACCTCATCCTTTCACTTACTAACTAGGGAGGCCACCATCACCCTAAAGGATGTGTGGAGGATCCTCCATGTACCTATTCATGGAGACCTTGTGACATAATCTATACCTGGTGATGCAATGAAATCCACTCAGATAGTTCAGTTGATGGCTGCTAGAGATGTGGAGGTAGTATGGTGATAGTCCATGGAGGCTTAGATTGTCACCTTGATAGCAAAGAGGTATGACCTTAGGGCAGAGTGAGACATTGAGAGCAGGTGACGTCATGCTACAAAGGCCCAAGTACATGTGATTATAGCTAAGAGGGATACCCTCATAGCAGAGCATGATTCCCTCTAAGCAAAGAGAGATCAATATATGAGAGAGGCTACATATTATCAGACTCTATATGATGCCTTTGTACCTAGAGATCAACGACGACTACATTTTGGAGAGCCTAGTACTACTATGGGTGCTGAGTCAGGTGGGCATTCAATTAGACAACCTGATCATCCGCATCCCTCTCCTCATCACATCCAGGGCCCTTAGAGGACTCCTCCTCTAGTCGAGTAGTAGGATATTTGTACTTGATGTTTATGATGTTTATTAATCAAAGACTCATATTGTAGACATGATTTGTTTTATACATTCATCAGCCCAGCTGAGGCCTCGTATATATATGCATTTTTTGTATTATGATATAACATGTGTTTATATGATGATGTACCTAAAATTCTCATTTTTGATGATGATATCTATATGAGATATACATGTTTCGATTCGGCATCATTATGTGTTATGTGATGACTATGGATGACAATGCATATATGCATATGTTTATGTTTTGTACTTTTATGATGTGTGCATATGATATGATATGGATGAATAGATGATCATATTGTATTTCATATGATTTTTTATTATGTATATGATGGATGTATGCTTTATACATGATACATGATGTTTTTATTGCTTTATTATTGAAATGATATGTATTGATGCAATTGTGGATGTGATATAAGATGGATGTTAGCTAGAAGAAATTTTTGGATGATAGATAGAAATTTGATGTTGTTAGTTACTAAGAGTTGCTTTTTCTTTGCATAGATAGTTCACATATTTAACAATCCTTTTTGATGTAGCAAATAGACATGATGCACTGGGGTATTAATAACCAAGGTGGCTTTGTATCTACTGCATGGACTTTGACTTAGCATACAAAGAATATTCTTTCTCATACCAAACATACATAAACCTTCTTAGGATACATGGTGGAGTTGTTCAAAATTTTTGGACCAGTTACATAGAGAGGTATGGAATACCTAACATGCAAATGCTACACGAATTGTCTCAAAATAACTTCCATACACTAAATAAAGAAATTATTCACCATGGTAGTATCACAAAAACATCTTACAAACAACAAAGTGAAATGATGCTCAATTTCCACCATTCCTTCTTCTCTAAATCCTTGTGGAAATACTCAAGAGATATTGGGAATGATTCAATAAAATAAATCAAAAAGATACGACTATAAAAAGATAAAACAATGTTGCCATATCACTTGCCATATCTGTTTTGAGGTTTCAGGGTATTATCCGGTGTTGATGATGTCTATTGTAGGAATGGATGCGTTAAGGAATATCTCGGGATGTTGTTGGTGAATTTTTAAAAGATAAGTAGTTAATAATTTTTCATTCTTTTCATCTATTTGTAATCAAATATTTTTGATTGGTTTGATAGTTCTGGCTTTTGATGTTTGCTTTGATATGTTTCTTTTGTCAAAGGGTGAGTGTGATGATTTTTTTATTATGAATGAAATGTTTATTATGGTTGGCGATGATAGAGGTAGGACCTTTTTTATTTTTTGAGTTTTATAATGTTGTTTTTAGGGGACTAACCTAGGGCGTTGGGGGATCATCAAAGATAATCCTTGCCTACATTGTACACATAGAGGCTCGTAGTTCACTTGGTTTGATAAGAACATGTTTTTGATATTTTTTGTTTTTTGAATGTTTTTGCATTTTGAATTTTTTGACTAAGTTGAAAATAAATCATGATAGATACCTAAGGGGACCGACCTATGACCTTAGGGGTTGATAGCCTTGCCTACGTTATACTCACAAAGACCACACAGTTTGACTAGTGTTGACTCAAAGCACAACATGTTTTTGGGATTTTTGATGTTTTGACTTTGTTTTTTATTTTGTTTGATTTTGTTTATTTTCTAGATGTTTTTTTATTTTAGATAGTTTTTGACCATGATGGGACACACAAGGATCTAATCCACCATCAGTTTTGGGAAATTTCCCTAGTTTGAGGCAAGAGTACCTTCCTTAATCAATTATCAAGTCATGGTTGGACATATGTTTTATTATGGAACGAATGGGTGGGTGCCTCAGATATCACTGATAGATAATGATGTCATTCTTTATTCAAATGTGACACCTGTTTGCCAATTTTTCACTACGGTACCTATTCTAGAAGCACCATAAAGTATTTTTCACTTAAAGAACATTTTATTTCTCTTTACTATTTTTCTTACTTTTTGATTTTTTTTTTGGATTTTTACCCTTTTCCCTGGGGTATCTTGGTAGTGCATTGGTGGTACATCTTTTTTGTTGGGATGAATTGTTTTGAAGGTTTCCCTAATAGTGTGTTGGCGGTATACCTTGTTTTTGGGATGAATTATTTTGAAGGTTTCCTTGGTAGTGTGTTGGTGGTATACCTTGTTGTTGGGATGAATTGTTTTGAAGGTTACCTTGGTAGTGCGTTAGTGGTACACCTTGTTTGTTGGGATGAATTATTTTGAAGGTTACCCTAGTAGTGCATTGGTAGTATACCTTGTTGTTGGGATGATGTCTAGATCACTCCATGAGTTAGAAGACATAGATCAAGTTTTATTCTAAAGCAAGTTGTAAGTACTTTCCCCCAATATCTAGAAATGTAGGTGATGGATTATCTTATGTTAGGATTGCATGTTTGGATAGAGTATCACCTTTTGGAAAATGCCTCATGGCATAGATAATGTTGGATAAGATAGGGTCAATGATAGTGACCCATGTCAAGATGATTTTCGTAAGCAAGTGTAAAAGTGTACACCAAACATTTTTTGAGATCAAGGTAAGTTGGTTTTGGATAAAAATGGATTGGATTTATTATGGATAAGTTGAGATGTTTCCACTGAAATGGTGCACGTAGATGTTTGATTCCACACATGATGCCTATTTTCCAGGTTTTCATCATGGTACTTGTCCAAAGCGCCACCATAGTGGTTTTCATTGGAGGACGATTTTCTCTTAACTATTTTCTTGATTTTTTTCTTGAAATTTTTTGATGTCACACAAGATGCCTGTTTACCAGGTTTTCATCATGGTTACAATTTTTTCTCATGTTGAACCACTTGGTGGAGCTAATGTAGATATTGTTGGTGCTAATATGGGTGTTTTTGTTGTCATGACATGCCAACAATATCCTTCTTGGAGGAGTTGTTTTTCTAAGATACATGCACTTGAATGTAACCCCTGATTATTCTTATCTTCTTTGTTGATACCAAAGTTAACATTTCCTAGATGTGTACATCACAATAGAGTTCCCTTAGAGTCCTTATGATAAAGATTTGCTACTAATACATGGTCAATGTGATATTTGGATATCATGGATGGAAAAATATGTTGAGGAATATGAGCTTTAGATGGATTGGTTGATAGTTTGGAATCTTTGACTCTCTAAACTTTGTACGATGAGCAATGACGGGTGGATATGGAGATTAAATTGGGACCAATGTCTTGATATACCTTGTAGGTCACTCTTGAAGCTTTCTTTTGTATCACTAGACATTTTGGATGGATAAACTTCCCTTTTTTATTTTTCCCCATAGTTTCTTTGACTAATGGAGTTTGATAGGGATGATTTTCTTGATTTTTCTTTGGTATCCATTTGTATTTTATTTGTCCATTTTGTTTTACCGATTATTTTTCTTGAATGAATTGTTCCTTTCTTTGATATAACTTTTTCTCTTATTGTTGGTCCCAATTAGAGGGTTGAAATATGCATGGATGATGATTCATGATATGGCTAGTTGTAGCATTGGTAGTGGTTTCATCATAAGGACCCTTTGTGCTCTCTATGTTGATGTTTGTGTTAGATAAAGTTGCCCCTAGTATTATAGAGGTATTACTGATATGTTTGGATTCCTTAATTGTTGAATAACCAAGACCTTGGTTCTTAATATTTTCAATAATTTACACTAGTTCCAAGATACCTTGTTCATGTATGCCTAATCCTCTATCTTGATAATGCATCCATTGAAAATTTTTATTTGCAATAGGATATGTTTTACCTTGGAAACAAGTTGCAAATGCTTCTTTCTTATGTTGTGGATCTTCAAAGGTGATAGATTCTTCACTAGTAGGATAGCTTTCTCTAACAAAGGTAAGTGATCTAAGTTTATAAGTGATAGGATCCTCCATATGTGGGATAACTTCCTGATTGTTATATTTGGCTTAATTTTGTGAAATGTTAGATTTTGATGGCTCTTCAAAATATAGCAGTGCTTCTTTTACTGTTGTTTACCCAAAGTTCTACTGCTCGGGATTATTAATTATCCTTACTGATTTTAAGATACTACACTCAATATTTTCATACTTGATGTCTTCAATCTTTCTGGAGGATGATTCTAATTTTAATGCTTCTTCTTGATCAGTTTTTGATATGTCTATAGATTTTTCTATGCTTTGATCATGTGTAAAGATGTTAAGAGTGGGTGACTCTTGTTCCTTGGTAATGATATCAAAAGTATGAGACTCTTGTCTTGGATGAAGACCATCTACATGTCCATTAAGAGTAGGAATCTCATGGGTAGATGTATGTGCACTTGGTATATGTATTTTTTCTTCTTTTGGAAAATATTGGATGTCTTGGAAGATAGTTTCCAAGTCATTATAATATTTTGATGGTGGGTTTTCTTGATCTTCACCTTGTATGGTATTATCTTTGATATGATTTGGTTCACATTATTAACATGGATCAATTTCAAAGAAGGAATTTCTTGTAAAGGATCCTTGGATTTCCTCAAAATGTGGACATATGGGTGATAGCTCTTGGTTTAGATTTTCTACATTGGGTATATGTGTTGGATTAAGAGTCTCTTGATCATCAATATGTATTGTCATGAGGTTGGATGATATCAATATATCTTGGACTAGACCATTTCTAGACTTTGGTGATTGATTTTGATCATGCTTTGGATTGAATTCTTGATGTATTTCCTCTTGCTCATTGGATAATGTAGAGACATTTTCAATGTGATCAGTGATAGATAGATCTTGATCATTATTTTCAACATTTTAGGTTGAGATATTATCAATTTTTTCATTAGTTTTTGGACCTTGAATGTTGTATTCAATAGCTATTTCTCCTTGATAAATAAGGTCTTAGATGAGTCTTTTGAGTGTAACACATTTTGATGCATCATGATATTTTACTCCATGGCATTTACTATAGAACCCCAATCCTATACCTACACAAACACAAGAAACAAACATAATATTAGATCAAATGCAAGCAAGAATCAAGATTCCCCATGAAATTCATCTACAAATAATCAAATTGGAAAGAAACTAAAGAACAAAGCAAAGAAAGTGATTGAAATCCTATTTGAACAAGAAAACCCTCAATCCCATGGGAGAATTGGTGTCAATTTGATGTGGAAATTGGCCCTTTTCCAACTCCTATATAAACTTGTGATGATTTGATGAAGATTGATCCATTTGATGATTGATTCAATTAAGCTCCATGAAGAAACTTGCAATAACCTAGCTATAAACTTGATGAAATGGATGAAAATGGATATACTTGAGGATGAAATTGAGTATAGTAAACTTGCTCAAATTGTGGATGCCAAAATACAAAGGAAAGCCTTCTATTTATAGAAAGACAAGATGGAGGAATGATCAAAATGAGAATGTGGGATTATTCAACATCCAATGGGTAAGTGTCACTTGTCAAGATGTGAATGGAGGGAGATTGAGCACATTTTGATGAATGTGCACAATAAATGAAATTAGGTAGAATTTTAAAAATCATGAAATGACATGTTAGAGGGAAAAAAGAATGAATTAAATGCCACTTGGCTCAATGCACAAGGACATGTAAGAGGGAATGAATGTCTTGTTGGAAGGAAAAATCCACTTGGAGGAATATTCCCCTAAAGATGCCAAGTTGAAAGAAAATAGGGATTTAATAAATCAATTAAATGTATTTTCATGTGCAAGTGAAAAAATCTAGAGAATTCAGGTGATTAAGATTAAATTAATCATAATTTAATTAATTTAATGAGGGATTAAATGATGTGACAATTTGATTTAGATTTTTGGGTTGATTTAAATCAAAGCTAAGAGGAGTGTGATTTAGATTTAATTAAATAAAATATTTTGATTTATTTAATTAAAGAAGAATGATTGTTAGATTAAATTAAACACAGTTTCATTTATTTAATTTAATAAGATGACTTTAGAGATTTAATCAAATAAAATGAATTATTTAATTAAATAGAGACTAGAGGATTAATTAAATAACATTGATTTATTTAATTAATGAGAGAGAGAATAACTTAATAAGATAAATAATGATTTATTTAATTAAGGGATGAATGGTGATGATTAGCTAAGAAGATGATTTAGGACGAAACGATGTTAGTAATCAGGATCAAGTGTGTTGGTATATTTTCCATGTCTATATTTTGCCCCTCTTTGAAGCAAAGTACTCACTACGTTGATTCAAAGAATAAACTGTATCGATCAAATTCAAAAAAAAAAAATTCAAAATTGCCCCACTACTACCCTGGCGGACGGATTATGCTAATATACTACCCCCTGGAGAAATCAAATGAAAATTAGGATTTTTGGGTTATCTCGTGAAAAAAGAGGACAAGATGCCTGGTGTGTCCAAAAAGACTCCAGAATGCCAAAAACTGAGATAAAACACAAAGAAAATGGTGCAAAACAACCCTCAATTGGACAAAAATAGGCTTGAGGGTCCAAAACCCTGGCTAGATGGCTAAATGGGATCAAAAAACCCTAATTTTCAAGCTTAAATAGGCCTCGAGAGGCCATTTCCAATTCATTTGCACATTTAGCCCTTTGAGATTCTGCACCTTTTAGCCTTGAATCCTTCAAGAGATGGCACAATGATAGCTTCCCTGACACATATTGGATTGAGTACACACATACCAGAGGCTACCTGGCACTGGACCACCAATGAGTCAACTTGACTTGACCTCATTTTTTGATTTATGTGTGCATTAATTAGCTTGGGAAATTAGGTTTTTACCAGTGGTCCAATATAGTGCCGCTTGAAAGTCTTTTTCAACACCACACGGCCTCAAACTATGTTGTAGTCATGAATAGTGATGTAATGACATAGTTTGGAGTTAGGGTTCAAACTCCAAACTGGACCGCATATGTAAAATGTGCGGCGGCAAACATCTTTGGCAATTAGGGTTTTGCATTAAACTAAGTCGTGCCTCAAAATGTAACACTGTTGTGGAGTTTGAGAGTTTAGGGCTTCAAGCGGCATAGTTTGGAACTTTCAAACTGTGTCACACTCACAAACAGTGACACGTAAGCTCCTTTGAGACATGCCGAGGAAAATTAGGATCATGATTTTTGATGAATTTTAATGTGGTGGCTTTCCTAATGTAGGAGGAGGTGGGGATCCTTCATTCATGTGAGCACAGGTCCCGGGTACTTTTTGGCATTTTGGAGGGTATGCCCGAGTGGCAATAGGAGCACCTAGGGGTGATTAGACTCTAGTACATTGCTTATCCATAGCCCGTGAGGACTCACTTAGGGATGATGACAATGCTTGTAGAGCGATGGCACAATGAGACATCCTCCTTTCATCTTCTGACAGGAGAGGCCATGGTCACACTAGAGAATGTGTGGTGGATACTCAAACTGCCCATCCATGGAGAGCATGTGATATATGATGTGGATGCTGGGAGGTAGGCCTACTATGACATGAAGGGCCTCGATGAGATTGTCTTTTGCGAGGGCCAGATCGAGCTAGAGTGTCACAAGCCTATCGTGTCACCCTTTCACTTGGTTATAATAACCATCATATTGGGTCTTGTTGCACCAGATTGGCAGGGCTGATATTTTAGTCATGGGGGCTCACTTGGGAGTAGATGGTTTGGTGATGAGTATGCTTTGCATGGGGCCCAATACTGTTGGCCTCATTGTATAGAGATTTACATGAGTTTTCATACATTGACAGTGGAGCCATCAGGGTTGGGGTCACACTCCTCCACATCTGGGCTTGGGAGCACATCATTGTGCTTCATCCGAGAGTTGTAGCCATTGTCATGGAGCTAGATGATCCAATTGTTTGGCGGTACAAAGGAGGTGTTTCATTCACACACACAGGACAAAATAGGATTCCTCATTGGAGGAGAATCCTTGATGACATGCGAGCTTTCACATGGTGGCCATATCTTGGATGGCCTTCCTGGTACGATGATGTGCAACAACTCTTTTTTTCTCGACAAGACAGACTCATGCAGGACAAGGAGCACACGATGATAGAGAGATACCTACTAGGTAGAGTATAGAGGCAGTTTGGGGAGCTATAGGATAGGCCTGATGACTAGTACGTGGTGATATTTGTGCATACTACAAGTCAAAGTTCATGGGGCCGCTACATACCTGCAGCTGAGGTGGTACAGATTTTCATGTAGCTGGTGGTCAGGCTATGGCTATATGATCAGGGTCAGACCAATGCAAGTACCACTCAGGCCTATAGAGATTCGTTCCAACCACCCCTCATAGTTATAGTGCTAGGGGCACCATTAGAATGGCATAGGGCTAGAGGAAGAGGAGTAGGATGAGGCCAGGGCCAAGGAGGTTGAGGGGATGGAGGTAGAGATGGGGATTGAGGAGGAGATGGGCCACCTCATTAGCCAAATCAGGGCAGGGGTCTACAAGATCAGCAGCTAGATCCATAGAGACAGGATTAGGATCAGGGGCAGTAGGTTTAGGAAAAATAGCACGGACAACCACCACAGAGAGAGCAGGGACCTCCATCACTTCCTAGCAAGGGAGAAACCTAGATTCAATAGTTGTAGGTACAAGTGGCAGGGCTATAGGGATAGGTTGTTGTCTTGATGGAAGAGAGGGAAGAGTTGCGACAGGAGAGAGATCAGGTAATCCAGTAGAGGCAGGTTGTAGAGTTTAGGGTAGCTTAGGAGATAGGCCACCATCAACAACTTGAGAGCATGTATGTCTCTTCCTCTTGGAGTTCAATGTCATTACAAGCATTTAGGGAGGTGGTCAAAGAGGCCAACTACTACAGGGTTCATTATCATCATACTATGCCCCAAGCGTCCCAGGTACCAAACTTTTTAGAGCAAATAGGTTACAAAGTCCCTGAGGACCACGAAGAGAGACAACCCGGTGAGGGTGAGGGCAGCCAGCAAGGTTAGAGCATTTTTTTTATCAAATACAAGATTCTTTTTGTGCCCCATGGGATCATTTTTGATAGCTCCATGGGCCATTGCATTTTATGTATTCGATACACACTTGATCCAAATTTTGTACCATGACAATATATTTTTTGATGATGTATATGAGATGCAATGATTCGATGATGTATGGTGTCCTACTCTATTTTATGCATTTATGGATGGATTTTATTTCTATATGCGATTGTCATGATTCTATCTTATGTATGTTAATATGATTTTATGTGATGATGCAATAATTTATGGATGCATTTCAGTATCTTTTCTTATGAACTTTTTTATGATGATGCATGCAAAATGTTATGATATGAAAATTCTTAGACTAACAAATCTATATTATGCACTTAATAGATGATGATGAGATATATGAGATGCGACCTTTTTCCATTTTAATGTTTTTTCCACATATGATATGACGATGCACTTATGATGTTATGATGATGCAAATGAATGGTAATGCATATGATATGGAATAGTGTATGATGTTTATGATACGATGCCTATGTTACGATAATGCAAGTGGATGATATGTATGCATATGATGTGATAGATGTTAATACTGCCTATGTATATGATGGACGTGATATGCCCTTTATGATTATGCAATGGATGTTTTATGAGGTATGTGATATGAATTTAATGATGCATATGGGATGGTTTCTTTTATGTTTATATAATAAATGCATATGTGATGGTTTATGAGATGCTTAGAATAACCAATATATATTATGCAATGATGCAAATGATATGATAAATTCCTTCTATATGATATGGTATTCATGATGCAGTATGCTGACAGCTTATGGATGCAGGATGGATGCACTAGTGATAATGATTTGTAATTAACTATCATGGTACCATGTTAGCACAAAAAATGTTGGAAAAACAAGGACAAACAACTAAGAGGGGGGGTGAATTAGTTGTCACAGAATAATAAACTTTTAAAACTTTACTTAACTTAATCTCAGATTTAATGAATAAGCAATTAACCATAAACAATTAACGCATCAAAGAGACAAAGAACACCAAGAATTTTTATGTGGAAACCCTGTTAGGGGAAAAACCACAGTGGATGTTAGTCCACAAGATTATACCCTATTAAAAGTATAATGAAATCAATAAAGGGGAATGAACATGCATTCAGGCACACTACCTAGAGTTCACTGCTCAATTATAGAAGGGGCTCACTGCCCAACAATACAAAATAGGATTAAAATCCAAAGGGTATGAACTAAAAAATTAGCTTTTGCACAAGCTTGATTACAATTCTAATTAAGCACATAAAACTCCTTCACAAACTACTTCACACTTCTTTTGATCTTCTTCACACTTTGCTCTGCAATTGAATGATATTCACACATACAGACATAAGAGCACACCCAACACATGAAGCACCTTTTCCACACACTACATCGATGAAACAATCGCTCTTATATATCCACTACATGATATTTCATCAATAACTTAGTCGGCTAGGAAAATAAAACATATTTTCAATGTCAACCTAAATTTACAAATAAATTTTCAATGTGAATCCACCAAGGTTGGCCACAACATAGTGGGGATCCAAATTCACAACTCCAACACAAAATTACTTCAATTAATTCCTCCTCAAAGATCCACAACATGCTACCACCAACATGTTGGCCAAGAACAAGAAAAACCAAACATACACAAGAAAAAATTCTAACCACGAGCACACTGATCAATGTGGACGTACCAAAAATATAGAGCATGATCTAGAAACATCCAGGAGCACCAAGAAACAATAGAGAAACATCTACAACAACTGAGATTTCCATAATCACACAAACTTCACTTAGGAACACTGACACAGACCACATAAACATTGTCAGACCACAGCATGACCAAATCTATAAGTGAACCTCTAAACCTTCTAATAGATGATTTAGATATACTCAACATAAGAACCTTTAGTCCACAACAGTTGAACTTCAATGTAAAGAAAAAGATACCTTCATGACTTGCACAGTTCCACTAGGAACCTGGAACACTTTCTTTTACAATTTTCTCAATATCCTCAACATATAAAACCTCTAATACACCAAATGATAATAGTGTTGACATCAATGAAAACCACATATCAGAAAAACATCCACAACATCCAACAATCTCCCCCTTTGGTATTGATGGAAACACATGATGTGAAAAATACGATCAACCGAACACACTCACTTACCCTTTGGTTTTGACTCTTCTCCTCAATTTCTCTTTGACAATAAAAAAGGATTTTTCATATTGCACTTCTCCCCCTTTGACATCAATGGAAAAGTTAACCATGACCTTCCCATATACACTCTCTGAACCACATATCTACATGTTTGACTACTCCCCCTGAGTAATAGCCACAAAAAAATCAATCCATATTATAATATAGAAATGTAGCTCATAGATTGATGCAAGTAAATGCATCTCTTAGTTCTTATCAGGAGGGGTAATTACCCTTAGCATTCCTCTGAGATACTCAAAAGTATCCTTCGACAATGAATTAGTAAATATGTCTGCAATCTACTATTTGGTAGGCACATACTCCAATCTGACTTCTTTCTCATTCACTTTCTCCCTCAAGAAGTGAAACTTGATTGATATATGTTTAGTCTTATAGTGCAACACCAGATTCTTTGAAATATTTATTGCACTTGAATTATCACAGTATATGGCAATAGGATCTTCATATACCATCTTGATATCTTTCAACATTTTTTTCATCCATATTACTTGAGTACAATTGTTTGCAACAACAATATATTCTACTTCAACATTAGATACAGAAATGGAATTCTACTTCTTGCTCAACCAGGATACCAGCTTCTTCCCTAAGAAGAAAGCACCACCACTAGTACTTTTCCTATCATCTACATCTCCATCCCAATCTGCATCAGTATATGCACTCAAAGTGAGATTATCATCCTTTGGATACTAAAGTCCAAAGTCAATTTTTCCTTTCAGATATCTAAAGATTATTTTAACAATAGTCACATGTGATTCTTTTGGATTAACCTAAAATCTGGCAACCATACATACAACATTCATAATATCTGGTCTAGTCTAGGTTAAATAAAGTAATTTACTGATCATTGACCTGTATCTAGTTTGATTCACCTTAGGAGAATCATCATTCTATGTTAGCTTCCATCCGGTCACCATGGGAGTACCAACAGGATTTGAATCTTCCATCCCAAATTTCTTTAGTAGCTCTCTCACATATTTGGACTGAGATATGAAAATTCCCTTGTCTAACTGGGTCACTTGCAATCCTAGAAAGAACTTCATCTCTCCAATCATACTCATCTCAAATTCATCATTCATCTCATCAACAAACTTCATGCATAGATTTTCATCTCCTCCAAAAATGATGCCATCAACAAAGACTTCTATAATTAACTCTTTATCATGATCCAATTTGAAATATAAGTTGCTATCAGTAGTGCCTTTAGTGAATCCAAGCTTCAATAAGTATTTGTCCAATCTAGCATACAAGGCTCTAAGGGCTTGCTTAAGTCCATATAAAGATTTCTTTAGGTGGAAAACCATATCTTCCTTGTTAGTTAGCTGAAATCCATCTGGTTGTGCAATGTATACTTCTTCTTCTAGTTCTCCATTCAAAAATGTTGACTTCACATCCATCTAATAGACTTTGTAGTCCTTGTATGTAGCATAAGAAAGAAATAATCCAACAACTTTGATTCTAGAAATAGGGGAAAAAGTTTCTTCAAAATCAACACCTTCCATCTGAGAATACCCTTTACATACCAATCTTGCTTTATTTCAAACCACTTCACTTTGTTCATTCAGCTTGTTTCGAAACACCCATTTAGTGCCAATCATATTTTTGTCTTTAGGTTTGGGAACTAGTATCAACATGTCATTCTTTTCAATTTGTGTCAGCTCTTCCTTCAAAGCTTCCATCTAGTGTTCATCTTGGTAGGCTTTAGTGACATTTTTAGGTTCAATCTTGGAAATTAGGCAGTACTCTTCTGTAATCTTTCTTCTAGTTTGCACTCCTTTATTCTTAGGTCCTATAATTTGGCTTTCAAAATGGTTTAGCTTTACATACCTTGGAGTTCTGAAATTTTCTTGAACTTCTGATTCTTCTGATCTTCCTTCTATTCTTGCACTTGTCTTTACTTCCTGACTTACTTGATTTATCGGAACAACTGGAACATATGGCACAATTTGAATTTAATTTTTTGTCTGAACATTCTCCCCTTTGTCTGTATTGTCTTCATCTAAATCATATCCAAAATATCTAAATGATTTGACAGAATCCTCATCAACTCTGACATTTGCACTCTCAACCATCTTTCTCAGTCTTTTGTTATCGTATTGATAGGCCTTGCTTTTAGTAGAGTAACCTTTAAAGATTCCTTCATCGCTTCTTGCATCAAACAATCCCATATCATCATCTCTTGATATAACATTTGCTTCCAAAGATCTTGAAATATTTAACAGTAGGTTTGTAACCAAACCATAGCTCAAAAGGGGTCTTACCAGAATTTCCATTAACATTTACCCAGTTTAAAGTATACACAACGATGCTTACAACTTCACTCCAATAGATCTGGGGCACATTTCCTTCTATCATCATTGTTATAGTAGCATCCAAAATTGTTCTTTTCTTTCTTTCTGCAACTCCATTCTGTTGAGGGGTTTGAGGAGCAAATAACTGTCTTTTGATTCCATGTTCTTCACAAAAAGAGTTGAACTCCTTGGAGGTGAACTCACCACCTTCGTCAAATCTCAGAAACTTGATTTTCATACATTTCTCATTCTCTTCCATAGCCTTGAAAATTTTGAACTTTTCCAATGTTTCACATTTTTCTCTTAAGAAGGAAACCCATATCATTCTATAGTAATCATCAATGATCAACATAAAGTACCTTTCTCCATGAATACTTATGACTCTGGAGGGACCACATAGGTCAGTGTGTAGCAGCTCCAACAAATCATTTGAATGAAACTATTTTCTTTAGAAGGAGACTCTAGTCTATTTACCCATCTGACATTCCTTAAAAATTTTGTTAGTGGGATTCACTAACTTACGTAGATCTCTTACTGCTTGAGTGGAACTTACCTTGACAATGTTATCAAAATTTATATGACACAGCCTCCCATGCCACAACTTTCATCTACTTGAGAAATTAAACAAATCCCATTAGCAGTATTCAAGTGAAAAATATTACCTTTTGTTTGTTTACTAGTAGCAATCATATTGCTAGAACTTCCACATATCTTGCATCTTCCATCTTTGAATTGTAGATCATATCCTTTTCCCACCATCTATCCAACACTCAAAATATTATGCTTCAAGCCTTCAACATAAAAAACATCATCAGTGTTATCCTTACCACCAAGACAAAGAGAACCTCTACCACGAATCACACCAACATTGTTGTCTCCAAATATTACAATACCACCATCATACTTCTCTAGACTTACAATTTTTTTTTTATCACTAGTCATATGATGTGAGCATCCACTATCAATAACCCACTCATCCTTTTCTTCAACTCGGGCTGCAAGATATTTCTCATCTTTAGTAGATTCAGTAGCCACAAGACTATTTTCAATGGTAGCAATGAAAACCCATTCATCTTTATTTCCATTATCCTTATCAAAGTCATCATCAGTTACTTCTTCAGAAAAGTAACATTTCTTTTGGAATCTAGACTTGTTAGGCTTATTTCTAGGAACTCTTTCAGGACATCTTGATGCAAAATGACCTATTTTACTTCATGAAAAACATTTAATAAGTAACACTCCTTCATACTTACCTTTTCCTTTTCCTTCTTTCTTTACAATCAGTGATTCCAATTCTTCTACCTCTCTTTCTTTATCTTCAAGCTATTTCAGTTCTTCATCATACTTGGATATCTTTCTAGAACATTCTCCTAGACCATATCTTTGCTTGTTACTTTTGAATATAGTAGCCTTGAATGTCAATTCAGTTTTCAGAACAAATTCACCAAATTCACTTAATTCAATGGTGTGGGCCTTCACTTTGTAGGAGGGAGGAAAGGATCTGAGTATCTTAGCCACAATTTCATCCTCATACAGAGAACCACCGACACATGTAATATCCATCACTATTTCATTTACTCTTTGCATAAAAGAAGTGATATTTTCATCTTCACCCATCTTTAAATTCTCATACTTTCCTTTTAAACTCTGTAGCTTAGCCATCTTCACCTGTGCATCTCCTTCATACAAGGTTTCTAGGTCCATCCAAATCTCATGAGCTATCTACAATCCTACCACATTATCCATCTCCGGGTCTACCAGAGCACTCACCAAGGCTTCAATACCCCTAATATTGTTTCTAGCATCTTTGATCTCATCATCAGTGGAGGGACCATTATGAGGAATAACATATGGGTCTTTTGTAATCTTCCATTAGGCTTCACCAATACACCTTACGTGACATTACATCCTGACTTTCCACAGTGAGTAGTTAGTTCCATCAAATCTTGGAATGTCCTTGAATTTTTCCATCTTGGATCACCTCAAGCTTTTAGACTTCTTTAGAGGAACCTACTCTAATACCAATTGTTGGAAAAACAAGGACAGACAACTAAGAGTGGGGGCGAATCCGTTATCATAGAATAATAAACTTTTCAAACTTTACTTAACTTAATCTCAGATTTGATGAATAAGAAATTAACCATAAATAATTAACACATCAGAGAGATAGAGAACACCAAGATTTTTTACATGGAAACCCTATTAGGGGAAAAACCACGGTGGATGTTAGTCCACAAGATTATACCCTGTTAAAAGTATAATAAAATCAATAAAGGGGAATGCACATGCATTCAGGCACATTGCCTAGAGTTCACTGCTCAATTACAGAAGGGGCTGACTACCCAACAATACAAAATAGGATTAAAATCCAGAGGGTGTCAACTGAGAAATTAGCTTCTACACAAGAATGATTATAGTTCCAATTAAGCACAAAAAAATCCTTCACAAACTACTTCACATTTCACTCGATCTTCTTCACACTCTACTCTACAATCAAATGATATTCGCACACATGCACATAAGAGCACACCCAACACATGAAGCACATTTTCCACACACTAAACAGATGAAATAACCACTCTTATATATCCGCTACATGAGACTTCATCAATAACTTAGTTAGCTAGGAAAATAAAACATATTTTCAATGTCGGCCCAAATTTACAAATAAATTTTCAATGTGAATCCACCAAGGTCGGCCATAACATAGTGGGGACCCAAATTCACAAATCCAACACAAAATGACTTCAATTAATTCCTCCTCAAAGATCCACAACACGCTACCACCAACATGTCAGCCAAGAATAAGAAAAACTAAACATACATAAGAAAAATTTCCAACCACGAGCACACCAATCAATGTGGACATACCACAAAGATAGAGCACAATCTAGAAACATCTGAAAAAATTGAGATTTCCAAAATCACACAAACTTCACTCAGGAACACTAACAGAGACCCCAAAAACACTGTCAGACCACAACATGACCAAATCTATACGCGGACCTCTGAAACTTCTAGTAGATGATCTAGATACACTCAATAGAAAACCCTTTAGTCCAAAACAACTGAACTTCAATGTAAAGAACAAGATGCCTTCATGACTTGCACAGTTCCACTAGGAACCTGGAACACTTTCTTTTACAAATTTCTCAATATCCTCGAAATATATAGCCTCTAATACACCAAATGCTAATAGTGTTGACATTAATGACAACCAAATATCAACAAAACATCCACGACATCCAATAGAAAAAGAGATAGAAGAAAGTAAGAGACTCCAACAAGTCATGATATGATGATGATGATCACAATGATGATGATTTTTTTACCGAGGAGTTTGGATTTTAAAAGGGCCAATTACCTTATATTTGATAGCGCACGTAGGAACAATGCATCAAGGTATAAAGAACCAGGATGGCGTTGCACCACCGAGTGTGATGGAATTTGACTCGACAATCAGATAGGAGTACCCTTGTTCACACCTGACATATGAAACCTTATTCAAAATGCAATTCAGATATTTCAAACATCTCTGACCAAAACATAGGAAGGAAAGATTTCCTATGTGGTCAACAAGACACCTAAAACACCCTCCCTACACCCAAACAAAGCACACATGACCAAGTTATATTACAAGAATATCCAACAAGCACAACAGATAAAAAGATAATGATCATTGCCCCATTCCTTTCTCTCTAAATCCCTTCATTTGGGACATCATCAAGAGGTCATCAAAAAGAGCACAATAAGATAAGTCAAAAGACAAAGATAAAGTAAACAAACAAGCTAATGTTCTTCATACCGCTAGCCAAGACTAAACTACGGTGATTCCTGATGTTGATGTCCATTGTAGAAAGGATGCATCCTAGGAAATGATGATATCAGATGATTGATTTGGGACTAATTGGATGATGGGCTATTGACACAAAGAGTTGACCAACTTGTTTACATATTGACATAGACTCGAGACCTTGATGTTTGAGTTTTCACTTTTAACCTGCTAGACTTGTTTCCAACTGTTTCACCAAAGGTTGAGGATGATGATTGATTTATTATGAGTGATGTTTATTGCAGGTGAAAGCGAGATGGGGATGGATGGAATTTTTCAAATATTTGGATGTTTTTTATGTTTTTTGAAATGTTTTGAGGCTATTTTTTGGTATTTTTGAGATTTTTCAAATGTTTTGATTTTCAAATTTTCAAATGTTTTGGGGTTTTTCTGAGATTTTGACCAAGAGAATAACCTAAAAACCTATCGTAGGGGCCTTAGGGGCTCATCAACAGATTAGCCTTTCCTACATTATACACATAGAGACCACATAGTTTGACTGATACAGACTCGATTATTAACGAGGTATGAACAGATGGATTGCCAGTTTTATTATGACAGACTCCTAAAGGACTAACCTAAGTGTCTTGGGGGATGATCAAAGATCAACCTTGCCTACGTTCAAGGCTTAGAGACCCGTAGTTCAACAAGACGACTATTTTTTTTGACTTTTTGACTTTTTGACCTATTTTTGGATTTTTATATGTTTTGAATGTTTTTGGATTTTTTGATTTTCTGATGTTTTTGGATGTTTTTGGATTTTCTTATTTTCTAGATGTTTTTAGATTTTTTTATTTAGGGACATCAAGAACACATGAATTTGATCTAAATGAGGACATTCCCCCAACATGATGCAATAGAATACTCCAATATAGGTAGGACAAACTGACCTTAAGAATGGAGTGAGTAGTACTAGGAGAGATCATGACACGAACACATGACCAAGCTATGATGCGAATGTGGATGGGTGATGGATGGAGATATGGAATGTGATGGATGATGAAACCGTAATGGATGGATGATGCAAAACAAGCCATGAAGATCTTGGTGGATGGAAAGTACTTATTTACACAAGGTGCCTGTTTGCCAAGTTTTCACCAAGGTACATGCCCAAAGCACCACTGAAGTGGTTTTCACTAGAGGATGATTTTTCTCTTTACTATTTTGAATCCCTCTTTTTTTGTTTTTGGAATTTTTTATTTTTTTGTTGTCACCAAGATGCCTGTTTGCTAGGGTTTCATCAGGGTGACCATTTTTTTACGACATTTTCTGATTTTTTTGTATTTTTGGTTTTATACCTTGGTAGGTCAGGCATAATTTTTTTTTAGATGAGAGTTGTTCATGGGCTCTTGTAGAGGCTCCCCTTTAGGTGTTGACAGTCGATATTCCCCTAACTTGTAACTTGTTGTGATGATGAATGGTTCCAACCAATTGGGTTTAAATTTTCCTTTTCCATCTGGATTTGGGACGTTCTTTTGATTCTCTTTTAGCACAAGTTTCCTACCTAGAATTTTTGATTCTTGATTTTCTTGTTGTAGCTCTATTTGAGTTAGTTTTGATAGAATTTCAAATTATTTAAGGCGTCCATACGCCACTCACCCAATAGCTCCAACTCATTCAGTCCTGATACTTGATATTCTTCATCTGTGATGAGGTTCTACAGTGATATTCTCAATGACAGGAGCTTGATCTCAATGGGGAGTATGGCTTCTAATCCATAGACCAGGGAACATGGGGTGGCACCTATTGGTGTGTGGATGATAGTTTGATAGACCCAAAGGATGGGATTTAGCTACAAATTCTAGTCGCGGCCAACTTCATTAACCATCTTTTTCAGGATTTTTAGTATGGTCTTATTTGTAGCCTCAACTTGGCCATTTCCTTAGGGATAATATGTAGTGGAAAAGCGATGTTGGATTTTGATTTTTTTGCATAAGTCACGAACATGCTGATTCTTGAATGGTGTCCCATTATCTGAGATAATGGCTTGTGGAACACCATAGCGACATATTAGGTAGTTCAAGATGAACTTAGATATCTACTTTCCAATGATGTGTGTCATGGGGATGGCTTCCATCCACTTGGCGAAATACTCAATGGCGGTAATGATAAAATTTTGGCCACTAGTTGAGGTGGGGGTGATTTTTCCAATGAGATCAAGCCCCCACTGTGAAAAGGGCCATGGTGTGATGATCAGATGGAGCTCTTGAGCTAGTGCATGGATGAGGTCCCCATGTTACTAGCATTGTAGACACCTTCTGACATAGTCATGTGCTTCTCTTTCCATAGTAGGCCAATAATACCCCATCCTTAGCAATTTCTTGGCCAAGGTCATTCCACTCGAGTGTGAACCACATATACCATTATGTACCTTAGTTAAAGTAGTCAAGGCTTCTTCAACGTTTAGGCAACGTAACAAGGTTCCTTCAATGCTTCTACGGTAAAGGGTATCTCCTAGGATGACGAAACAAGATGCTTTCTTGACAAAGGTTTTCTTAAGGTTTGAGGTTATGTTAGTTGGGAGGACTCCTATTCTCAGATAAGTGTATATATCATGGTACCAAGGATCACCAAGATTGACGATTTCACACACAAATTTAGACTATGGTACCTCAAATGCAGGCACGAGAAGTTGCTTTACTAGGAATTCATTTTTTGGGACATTGTGAGGGATGTCCAATAGAGATCCAATTGTCGCCATGGCATCTGTTACTCTGTTGTTTGCTCTAGGTATTTGCTTGAATGTGATCTCAATGAAGGACTCCTTAATACTTTCTACAAATTTCTTGTATGGAGTTAGTTTATCGTCCTTAGTTTGATACTCATCATTCACCTAATTGATTATACATTTTGAATCTCCATATTCTTTGAGAGCCATGATATGCCACTGCACTACTATTCTGATTCCTATGATTAGAGCCTCATATTCTACAATATTGTTTATGCAGGGAAATTCCAACTTGTAGGACCTTGGTATGCAATCTTCCTATGGGGTGATGAAGAAGACTCCAACTCATGATCCATGCTATATGCAGGAACCATCAAAGTACAACTTCCAATGGTTTTTTATGCTCAAGTTGAAGATGGATTCATTAGGGAACTCTTAATTTAGCAGATTCTCTGAATACATTGGTGCTTTTGCCAGTTGGTCTGCAATAGTTTTCCCTTTGATGGCCTTCCTCTCTACATACTCGATGTCATATTCTGATAGGATCATGATCCACTTGGCCATCCTTCCTATGAGCATTGCTTTGGAGAGTACGCACTTGAGTGGGTTGATCTCAAAAATGAGTTTGATTTTGTGTGTTAACATGTAGTGTTTAAACTTCTGTGAGGCAAACACCACTGTGAGACAAGCCTTTTCGATGAAGGAATGATTTAACTCATGCCCTACCATGGTTCAATTGATGTAGTAGATGGCCCTTTCTGTTCCATGTTCATCATGTTGAGCTAGGAGAGCATCGAGAGCTATTGTTGTTGTCGATATGTAGAGGATTGGAGGCTTTCCTGGGATTGGTCACATAAGCACTGGAGGTGTGAGAAAATACTCTTTGATCTTGTTGAAGGCCTAATCACACTTCTCATCCCATTTGTACGCTACCCCCTTGTCGAGTAGGTAAGAATATGGGATTGACTTGTCTGCTAATTGGGCTATGAATTGGTAGATTGGCTGGAGCCTACCTTGTAGGCCTCTTAGCTGCTTCAAAGTCTTGGGTGCCTCCATTTCGAGGATTTCTTTTACTTTATCTGGATCTATTTCAATTCCTCTCATTGATACGATGTATCACAATAACTTTCTTGATTGTACACAAAAGACACACTTCTTTGGATTAAGATGGACCTTGTATTCCCCAAGTTTGTCAAAGATGGCACTTAATGCTGCTATGTGGTCCTGCCTCTTTCTGGATTTTGCAATATGTCGTCAACATAATCCTCCATAGTTTTATGGATCATGTCATGAAAGATTAAGGTCATGGCTCTCTGATATGTTGCTCCAACATTCTTTAGGCCAAATGACATCATGTTCCAACAATATGTCCCCCATGGACAAGTCTAAGCCATTTTATGTTGATCCTCTTTGGCTATCATGATTTGGTTATACCCAAAGAATCTGTCCATCAATGAGAGAATCTCATGTTTAGCAATAATATCTACATTCGTATCAATGTTGGGAAGTAGGAAGTCATCTTTGGGACATGCCTTGTTCAGGTCTCTAAAGTCTGTGTAGATATGGATGCCCCCATCATGCTTTGAAATAGGTACTAGATTTGATACCCACTTTGGATAGTCGATCGATCATATGAACCCTGCATCAAGTAACTTCTTCAATTCTATTTTAACCAACAAAGCTATCTAGGGATGCATTTTTCTAAGCTTTAGTTTGATAGGCTTTGCTTTGGGGTAAATTGCTAGATGGTGGACCATAATCTCTTGATCAAGCCTAGGCATGTCAGCATAGGTCCATGTAAATTTGACCCTTCTCTCCCTTAAGAAAGCAACTAGGAGCTCTTGTTATTTTGACATTAATGATTCAACATAAAATGTGATATGTAGGGTTTCCTCTATTCCCAAGTTGACTAGGTTGCACTTATTGACTAGAACCGCTGACATTTCTTGATGTAGAGCACTGAGAGGAAGATTGAATCCTTCATCCTCGGGTGCCTCAAAGAGGTTTTCACCATTGGATACATCCTTTATTTTCACTATTTTAGGGTCAGAGAGTGCCACAGTGTGGTTTTCACTCAAAGACCTTGAGATTATTCTCAAATTTTCACTTTTGCAACTAAAGGATTCAATCGTTTCCCCATAGTAGGCTTGTGTGTCCAGTATGATATCAAACCCAGTCTTGTGATCTCCATATGGCACCATGGTCTGTAGTCCCATGAATTCTGAGAGAACCTCATCATTTTCAAAAGTGTCTAGAACTGGTGGTCCTCGTTGGTTGTAATCGATGAGCTGGGGGTAAACTAGGTTGATTTCATGGGTTTAACTGGTTGAATCAAATGACACGGTACTAATCATAAGGAGAGAGGAATTCTCAAATAGCATAGGTAGGTCAATTATGGAATCTTCCTTCTCATCACTATTACTATAGACGTCAGTTATATCAAATGTGAAGTTGTTTATGACTTGGCCAATAGATACGGGTAAGCGAAGTTCGACTACTATTAGCTAAGGCAGAGTCTTGACTGCTTTAACTAGGGGACCTCGTCCATGTATGGTTATACTCAAAGGGGTACATCTGAGGCCAAGATTTCTCATTCATTTCTCAAGAATGATGGGTACTAGAAGTCTGTTGTCATTCTGTGCAAGCCTCTGGTTTCTATCAAAGCCCATGGCGAGCATCATTTTTAAACCTTTACTGCTATCATCCATAGGTAAATCAGTTTTTGGTTTGTTGTCTTGGTAGAGAAGGTTTGATGGGTCCTCTTCTATTACTTCCCGACCAAGGTCTCCCCAACTCTTGAATCTAAAGGGGTCAGCTCTAAAATTTTGGGATGATGTTCCAACAGGTTGGGGTTTCCCATGGGACCTAGGAGATTGTGGTAAATCTCCTACCATGAAAGTACCTTTCTTCATTTTATAATCCCCACACCCGTTGTCTTGGACAATGACCTTGATATTAGAGATGGCATGGATGGCAGGTTTCTCTGTCATAGAAGTGGAGGTGAGAGTAGCTGGGTTGATGTATGGAGTTGAGGGACCTTCATTATTTTTAGGCACTTGGGGGATTTTGTAATATTTGGCTTCCAGATTTTTGCAATAGTGAAAGGTTTTAGGATCCCCATGGACAGTGACTTCTTGGCCTTGGTATGGAAACTTTACACACTGGTGGAAGGTAGAAGTAACAGTTTGCATCCTGTGAATCTAGGGACGCCCCAGGAGAATGTTATAAGGTAATTCCAGGTCAAGAACTTGACAAGTTGTTTCCATGATGGCCAACCCTACTTGAACAGGGAGTTGGATAGTACCCTAAGACACTCTTTCTTGATCATCATAAGCTTTGATAGTTATTCCTTTTCCTTTTTCTATAGCATCTTCGAAGAAGCCTAAGCTTTTTATTAGTTTGAGGGTGCATATGTTCAACCCTGCACCTCCATCTACCAAGACCCTCTTGACCTTGTTTTTATGGACGTAAGCCTCTAGATGAAGTGCACGATTGTGAGATGGTTGTGTTGGAAGATCTTTTTCTAAAAATGTTAGGAGATGAGGTGTGGTGAGGTGTGTGACCATATCTTGGAATTGATTTGCATTGAGATCAATGTGGACAAAAGATGAGGCCAAGGCTTCTTCTAAGATCTTTCTGTGGGTTGGTGAAACCTTCAGCAACTCCATGATGGAGACCTGAGCTGGGATTATTTTCAATTGGTTGAGGACATTATATCCATTAGGAATAGACCTAGTATTGGAGGTGGATGCTATGGGAGGCTGAGATGATCCTGCAATGGTAACTTTTCCACCTCTTGTGGTGACTCCACAATCAGCTTGGGCTCCTTTGATGGTGATAGTAGTGCAATACTTATCTAGGGATGCGATGACATGGTCATATACATGATTCAAATTTTTGAAGGTACCCTTTCCTTTATCATTGTTATTATTCCCATTATTATGGTTGGGCATCGAAATCGTGTAAATCTTGAGATTTTGATTCCCGCTAGTTGTTCCACATTTATGATTTTGGCATCAATGAGGTCTTGGATCAAGTTTTTTAACCTCATGCAACTAGCAGTTGTGTGGTCCTTTAATTTTTTGGAAATCACAAAGGTGATTTTCATTGTACCATGATGGTTTTACCAAGGGTTTTTGATAGTTTTCATAGGTGGGGATTGTGATGAGTTTTTCCTCCACTAGTCTTTTCATGATGGATTCGGCCGATTCCCCAAGGGTTGTGTACTTTCGCTTGGGGGAATTTTTATTTCAATGGGGTGGCCCCATTTGATCATTCACATTGTTGATTGTTTGATTGTTTGGCTGCTATGTCACAGTGTTAGCTCGTCAATTTTTTTCATTGTTGTTGGGGTGTTGGTGTGTTTTGTCAAGGAGCATTGATGAAAAAATTGGCATCAACAACACCATCATTGGTAATGTTTCTATTTTTCGCCCATGTGCAAGGTTCGTTGTTGTAGCTAGTGGATGGGTGATTGTTTTGTTGTTCAGGATATGTGGGTGTCCCTCCTTGTGCAATAAGGGCTCGTTCAATGATAAGTGCATGGGAGATCAATTGGTCATATGTGGTGATACCTTGCACCTTGAGATGGAATGCCAAGGCTCCTTCAAGATTTAAAATGATGGTACAAATTTTTTGTTCTTCAGGCATGCCCATTTTCTCCTATTGGCCTTGGATCACCATCATTGTAGGAAGGATGAAAATGATTCATTTTTACCTTGTTTAAGAGTTGATAGTTCCTTTAGATTGACATCCATAACGATATTGAATGTGTAATTTCTTATGAATACGTCTACTATTTCTTGGAACTTTTTGCTGCTAGGAGGAAGGCGAGAGAACCACTCCATGGTTTGGCCAGCCAAACTTCTAGGAAATAGCTGCATCAAATATGTATTTTCATATGCGACTTCCATGCAATGTACTTGGAATTCCCTGATGTGATCTTTAGGGTTTCCCGTCCCATAGGATTTATCAAATTTGGGGATCTCAAATCCCTTTGGGAATAGTTTCATTGCAAGACTCTTATCAAATGGGTATGGACACAAGTTGTCAAGTGTCTTCGTGGTTTCCCTTGACTGAAGATCAAGCACTTGTTGTGAGATCAACATGATTTGTGTCATCACATCATTTTGCAGATCAGGGGGTGGAGTGAAGGTGCTTTGTGGTAATTCAACTATTGGCAAGATGGGTGGATTGGTTGGTGTGTTGGTGGATGGTGCGTGCACATTTTTCTGTTCCAAGTACGCTTGTAATTTTTGGTGTACCAACAACGCTTGCTATTGGTCATGTTGCTATTGCGCTAATAGTGTCTTTTGCTAAGCTTGTTGTTGGGTTGCTATTCAGGTTGCTTCTTGTTGCTCTTGGTATTGTTTCAACACTTTTTGGTATGCTTGCTATTGGGCTACTTGTTGTTGTTGTGCAAGGTATTGTGCTTGTTCCTATGCTTGTGCTTGTTGGGCTCCTTATGTGGCTTGTGCGGCTTGAGCTGCTTGTGTTGCTTATGTGGCTTGAGCTACTTGTGTTGCTTATGTGGCTTGGGAAGCTTGTTTTTGTTGTTGTAATAAGGCCTAGGCTTGAGCAACTTGTTGTGCTTGTTGTGCAGCTACTTGTGCTTGCACTTGCTAAGTGGCTAACTGTGCAGCTTGTCAGTTTTGGATTTGTTGGAGTGCCTTTTGATATGAAGCTTGTTGAGCAGCTTGTAACACAATACTGTATTGGTTTGACATGTTTGAGTTGGGTGGCGGAGGTGGTGGAAGATTTAGAATGGTGTTTGTTGTCATGACGAGAGGCACTATTGTATTGATGATTGGGATTTAGGTGGTGGATGGTGCGATCGATATGCTTGGTCCTTGAGAGATCATGTTTTTAGATAATTGGGGGATGGTGTATGATGTGATGGTGGCTTGTGTTACTGGGATGGTTGCCATCTATTGTTGTGATATCAATGGAAAGATGGGAGGATTCGGTATGATGCTTTGATTGATGATCGGAGGGTTGTTTTAATTTTGTTGATTGGTGTTTGGAAAAGGGGGAAGCCCTAAACTAAGGGGTGGTGTGGATGTTAATGGAAAGGGTGGAGGTGGTGGAAAAGTGAGTGGCATACTCCCTTGAGGAAATGGCGAAGATGAAGGGTCAAAGATGCCCCCTGGTCCAAATAAGTCACCTTCTCCTTGTGAGGTTATGAGGAGAGAGGTTTGAGGTGTTGCGTGAAATGATGATGATGGGTCATTAGGATCGTGAAAGGTGAGGGGGACATATGGGTGTAATGGATTTTGGGGGACGGGTTGCCCCAAGATAATGTTTGCTTCCAAATCTTGATTATTCACAAGAGGGAGTGTTTGTAGTGCATTGAGAAATGTGCTCCCCTTGTTGACAATGGGTTGAGTTGGAGCAATGGATGATGTAATTTGCAGGATGATTTGAGTGATGTTTTGAATTGGGGATGTGGATGAAATTGGGAGTGTGGTCGATATTGGGGTCATGATCCCAAGAGGTTGTTCCACAATGGTGCTCACATCATAATTAGAAGGGAATTTAGCCCCTTGTTTTGCTAATTCAAGCATATATTGTGAGGGATGGAGCTTCATCATGATATTGGTAATTCTATGATTCTCAGGATTTTGGAGCATTTCGATGATCTCATCTTGCATCATTCCAAAGGAATTATTGGTGATATCCTCTACTTGACCTTTCTCTTGAGGATTTTGTGATGATGAAGGAATATTTAGTTAGGCGATTGCTTGATCCAACAGGATTGATTTCAGAATTGGTTTGACTTAGATCACTTGAAGTATATGTTTCTTTGTTGGCCTCCATGTTCCTCTTGTGTTGCAATCTAGTTTGCACCATAAAATAGGGATCAATTTTCAAGAATGTGTGAGATGAACCTATAATTCTTTGGATTGATCTAACTTTAGGTACAAAAGAGAAAATTTAAGATGATTTAAGGATCAAAGGTGTGATGATGAAATGTGTGAAAGATGGATGGTATGGATGATTGAACTCTTAGAAGATCTTTGAGGGGATGCTAGACTTTTGGGACTTTTTTGGATTCTTGGATTCTTGGATTTTGGGATTTTGATTTTGACCTTGATTTGGTTTTGGATTGTTTTGATTTTGGATAATGAAAAAATGGATCCCAAGATGTTGGATGTTATCTATGGGATGGATTTGTTCACACGATGATAATTTGACTAAGTGTAGCGAGAAGGATGCATCTACCCACACCTAACCAAACAAGATGATTTGATGATAATTCAACTAAGAATATGGAAAAGGATACATCTACATATACCAAGATTTTTTTATTTGTTTGATTCAAGGATTTTGATTCATGGATTTGCCAAAAAGTCTAGCATGATAGATGATTTCAATATTTTCAAGAGTTTTTGGTGGGATGATTTTGGTTTGATGTTTGAAAGATGGATGAAGGTTTTGATTTCATCCTATGTGTACCTAAAAAGAATCTTGTTTTACAAGACCTTGGTTTTGAAGAACACGCTTTAATTCTCATACAAGATGCTCAAATTTCTGAAAAAGATTTGGATTTTGACAATAATAAAACAAGTACAAATTGGGATTTTTTATTGAAGCTCTTCTGTAAAATTTGAAAAGAACTCTTTGTCTAAATTCGTAGAGCGTTGAGAGATGCTTTTGAAGATATTTTGGACTAAGATATTTTGACTTTGGTTTCCGGATTTTGATCTTTCTTGAAATCATTTGAGACACATGTATGGGGTTCAATTGTTCTTAGCTTAGCTTACTGACTTCTTTTTACCACAAACAATTCTTGATTAGGTTTCTTCAAACTAAATGTCTAATGTCCTAACTTCTTATCATCCCACAAAGTGTACTATGTGGAAATTAAGGAAATTAAGGAAAAAGTTTCCTATTGTTTACTTTAGTAAGCAAATTGAGATGCAGATTCAAATGTTTAGAAACCTCTAAGGATAGAATCCCTAGGGAAAGAAATAACACTTGAATTTTGTCAAAGATATTTTCTTCCTATAGGGTTTGAAGTTTGATGATAATGTTGAGTGTTTTTTTTCCCAATGTTTATGAACAAGAAATGTGTTTTGATTCCAAGAACATGTACAACCCTATGGATATGAAAGAGTGTATTTGTTGAATCCCCACTTGGACAAGGCCAACTATGCCTAATTTTAGCAGATGGTTAGATGCTTGACCCCAATGGCTCCCCTCCATGACACTCACTTATATGGGGAATCCAAGAATCAGTACCCATGAAACTCCCATGGAATACTTTTCATCTCTACTAAAATTCGTAAAAGTGTGGGGCGGCTTCAAAACGACTGTTCTTGCACCAACAAATAGATCAAGGATTTTGTCTTTTTCTAAACAAGGGTTTTAATGTGGGCATTTCGTTCATGGGGGACCATCCATGCGGCGAGAGACCATTGCTTCCCTTCTCATCAAAATAATCCTCGTGATACTTGCCTTTGTTCAAGTATGCACACTTATATACTGGTTGGAAGTCACTTGGCTTTAGCATGTTGTCGGTTGGGTCGTTCCCTTGGGTGATTAATTTTTCCCACAAGGTAGTTCATCTAAGATAAACAAAAGTGAGCAAACATATCCGTAGTTTGATCGATCTTTGTTGAGAAACAAAGAGAAAACACACGCAATATGTTCAACTCACACTCGCAAGATTTTTTCAATTTTTAATCCCAAATGAAATGTGGAGGCAATCACTTACCCAACTTAAGATCACCAAAAATCCTTTTGATTCTCAAGATCGCTGTGAGGCATGAGAGAAGTGCATACATCTTTTTGATGGTATTATTTTGGGTAAATGAGAACAAGACAAAGAAGTACATGTTCATTTTATCCTCAAAGAAATGATTTGATTCATTTTAAAGCACCAAAGGAAATGTGAGATTTTGATTGTTCAATTGTTAACCTTAAACAAAATCTAGTAGATTTTCCTAAGGTTCTTTTTAAATTTTTGCCTTGTTCATTTTAAACCCAAATTGAAACTTAGTGAGTCCTAAAAGCTTGAAGAGATAAAATCCTTAAATTTGGAATTATAGTTGTTTCTAAAAGTGTCTAAAGACACTTGATACAATGGACAAATAATGTTATGTGTCAAAATTCCTCTTTGCTCCTTCCTTGCTCCCACCTAAAAAACTGATTAATTCAAGGTAACAAAGGAAAAAAACTAGTTAATAACTCCAAATGATCAAAAGAAAAAAAGCATATGTCGAAAAAAAATTAAAATTTGACTTTTAACTCCACCCTAGCGGTGCAACCCGTATATGTGTTGTTGTTTGAAGAAATCAGCGATGTTGTATAGTGCCACTAGATCTACATGCAACACTCTACAACAAAACAAAGAGTGTGATGGCAGCACAATTTTACTCAGTGGCACAGTTTGAAGTTTAAAAATCCTAGCACTCGAGAATTGAACCAGCGTCGCAGTTTGAAGATTTGAATTTTTGGGTGGGAAGGTTGTAGCAGCGGAGTTTGGAGTTTGTAGCATCACTGTATGGTGCCATTGGGCTGATAGCGGTGTTGTATGGCACCATTGGACTGATAGCGACACAATTTCCTATAGACACCAAAAAATAAGAAAAAAGAACAGAATTTTGTTAAAAAATGTGATTAGAACTTGAGATTTTCCCTCCTTCTAGTGCCAAATGTAGAACCCCAATCCTATACCTACACAAACACAAGAAACAAACATAATGTTAGATCAAATGCAAGCAAGAATCAAGATTCCCCATGAAATTCATCTACAAATACTCAAATTGGAAAGAAATTGAAGAAAAAAGCAAAGAAAGTGATTGAAATCATATTTGAACAAGCAAACCCTCAATCCCATGGGGGAATTGGTGCCAATTTGATGTGTAAATTGGCCCTTTCCCAACTCCTAGGTAAAATTGTGATGATTTGATGAAGATTGATCTACTTGATGATTGATTCAATTGAGCTCCATGAAGAAACTTGCAATAACCTAGCTATGAACTTGATGAAATGGATGAAAATGGATATACTTAAGGATGAAATTGAGGATAGTAAAATTGCTCAAATTGTGGATGCTAAAATACAAAGGAAAGCCTTCTATTTATAGAAAGACAAGATGGAGGAATGATCAAAATGAAGCAATGTGGGATCATTCAACATCCAATGGGCAAGTGTCACTTGTCAAGATGTGAATGGGGGGAGCATGAGCACATTTTGATGAATGTGCACAATAAATGAAATTAGGTGGAATTTTGAAAATCATGAAATGACATGTTAGAGGGAAAAAGAATGAATTAAATGCCATTTGGCTCAATGCACAAGGACATGTACTAAGAGGGAATGAATGTCTTGTTGGAAGGACAAATCCACTTGGAGGGATTTTCAAACTTGGAGGAATATTCCCCTAAAGATGCCAAGTTGGAAGAAAATAGGGATTTAATAAATCAATTAAATGTATTTTCATGTGCAAGTGGAAAAATCTAGAGAATTCAAGTGATTAAGATTAAATTAATCAAGATTTAATTAATTTAATGAGGGATTAAAAGATGTGACAATTTAATTTAGATTTTTGGGTTGATTTAAATCAAAGCTGGTAGGAATGCAATTTATATTTAATTAAATAAAATATTTTGATTTATTTAATTAAAGAGGGATGATTGTTAGATTAAATTAAACAAGGTTTCATTTATTTAATTTAATAAGATGAATTTAGAGATTTAATCAAATAAAATGAATTATTTAATTAAATAGAGATGAGAAGATTAATTAAATAACATTGATTTATTTAATTAATGAGAGAGAGAGAGCTAATGACTTAATCAGATAAATAATGATTTATTTAATTAAGGGATGAATGGTGATGATTAGCTAAGAAGATGATTTAGGATGAAACAATGTTAGTAATCAGTATCAAGTGTGTCGGTATATTTTCCATGTCTATATTTACAATAGGTCTTTTCATTGTACCATGGGAATTTTATGGTAGGTTCACCACTTTGTGACAGTTTTAGAAGTGTGATAAGTTTGGAATTGAGTAATTTTTTTAACACACCCTCAATGGGATCCCCTAAAGGAGTGTATTTATGTTTAGTAGTGTGGTTGGATGTGAGGCTTTTTGTGGTGGAGATGATTTTTTTTTTGAGATGGAATTTCTTGTTGGTTTTGAGATTGATGATCTTGATGATGTTGTAGTTGATGATTTTGATGTGGATATTGCTGATTTGGGGGTTGATATTGTTGTTGGATTTGATTTTGATGTTGGGTGATCTGATTTTTATTTTATGACCATTGATGTTGTTGATTCACTTGATTTTTTTGTTGATATGAATCAATGTTTTGATGATATTGGAAGTGTTGTTAATGTGGATATTCAGGTGTTTTTGGAATGATGTTTGTTTGTTTGTTGTTGATATGCAATGTCTTGACATTGAACATGGTGTTGACGATACATCATATATTGATTTCGTTCAAGTTCCTCAATCATTTTCTCAAGTGCATTTAGGGATTTGATGTTCTAGATTTTGTCCTTGATGGTGATTTTGAAACCCTTGATAAGAGTGATTTTGATATGGATGGGGATTTTGATTAAAATCAGCCATGTGACAAGATGATCCAAAACCTTGATTAGGGGAATCCATAGTTGATATATCATTGTCATTTGCAGTATATGATGTCACCATGGGTGTATAGAGTGGAACTAGATTTGGGTAATAGATTGGCATGTTTTGTGGTTGCGTATTTGGGATGTTTTCATGCTCAATACCTTGTCGTAAGGTCACTTGGTTTATATCCCTATGGGTCGCTTCCATCATTTGTGGTGTTTTTTGGGGGTATACTAGAGCTACTTTTTTTTTCTTCCATTTTTTTCTGATTGTAAACACGTGGTTGTCATAAACAAGTGTCAAAATTTTATGGAAGTTGGTGATTTCTAACTTATGGAATGAACTAATGCTTTGTTTTTGGGATCTTTTTTTTTTGTGAATGTTTTGGGATTTTTTATTTTTGAAAGGATGGTATCTATTGCCACATAGGAGGTGGTAATATAGGCCTTTCGATTGCAAGATCTGCTTTCCATTCCTCTATATCTAGGATGTTAGGTGCATTTCTCCACTAGTTCAATGTTTCATTTTTCTCAACTATGAAACTCCTCAAACTACTAATGATATATGTTTGTTCACCTTTAAATTGTGTGAGACTTGGTTGTATGATAGGTGTCATAAGGTTTGGTTGTTGAGCTAGAGTAATTGGATGCCAAACGGTCATAAAGTGGGGTGTTTTGATACGGTTTTCATGATACTCAAGACCCTAAAGTTTGAGTGATGTTTTCGGATGACGCTATTTTTAGAACTCAAAATGTTAATATACTTGGATCAATATTCCACTTCCTTTTCTAGAGGAATTATTGTGGGAAATTTACTTGAACTATCCTTGAAGTTCAAGCAAATGTTGATATCTTAGAAGTTTGAATGAAGGAGTGATCCAAGTTGTTTGTTTTGATTTTTAATTTCTAAAAGTAGGATGAGGTGTTTGATTTTTAAAAAATGGATGATGGATTGATATAAATTATGACATGTTTTGGGAGTCTAACTATTTCATTCTTCAAAATATTTGTAACTAGTTTCAGATTGGTTTTATGATTTCACCAAAAAATAGAGCAAAAGCGGTAATTTTGGAGAAAAAGCGACAATTTCTATCAAAAGTGACCAAATTATGATCAACTACAGATAAATAAAAAAAGAAGCTATGGCTAGTTTTCTCAAAAGTGGCCTTTGTGTGTAGTTTTGCTGACAGGTGAATTTGTGCAGGAGAAAGCGACCTTCTTGGTCAAAAGTGGCAAGTTTTTAGTCAACTATGGCTAGGAAAATTTGTTAATTGTGATAAGATTTTTATCAATTGCATCTAGTTTATATCATTTGCATTCAGATTTGCAAAAGCAACATGCTATTACTAGTGACTATCATAAGGAAGAGAGAAAAAGCAAGTTGTTTTAGATCTACAACGACCAGTTTTAAGTCAAGTACAATAGAAATAGAAGCAGTAGTAGAATTTTGTGCAAATTTGTTTCCCAATTTTTGTGTTGGTAGAAACTTGGATAAATTTGTAGTTATGAATGACTTCATTTGATCTGATTTGAGATTTGGCAAGTGATATCATGCAACACAACAATCAAAACTATTTGACCCTAGATGCCTACAACTTTGAGCATGTTTCCTTCCATAAAAGCTCAAATTTCATGGAATTCAAAATGCTAAAGTCATAGTTTCCAATGTTTACTTTGTCCTAAATGTGATTTGAAATGTGAGCCTAAATATATGGAAACCTTTAGGGATATTGTTTAAGATATCCTTAAGGAGTGCAAATATAGGGCTCTTTTCAAAGGATTTTTACTAAGTCAAAAGGGTTTGAAGTTTGATAATCATGTTTAATGCTTGTTTTTGATGCATTTATTTTCATTCAAGCATAATGTTTGATGTTTCAAAGTAACCAAAAGATTTGGAAATTTCGTGAAGACAATTTACACCCTAGGGATAGACACTTTCTTTTAGGTAGGCTTACCTCATGCCCAAAAGGGATGATTTTACATGCAACAAATGGAGAGTGTTTTAAGCTCAACCATAAGTCAGACTTGGTAAGTAACTTCTCAAAATCAAAGTTCTAATGCACCACTTCAAAGAATTTTTTTTGGCTAAAAGGGGTGGCTTCTACAACATTGGTTCTTAATTAGTGTTTCAAGATAATCTGGTGTCTATACATGTGGTGATTCACTCATTTAAGAGGTCTCCTAGCCCTTAGAAAGGGTTTTTACGTATCTCATGGATATTAAAGGAGACTTTCATCAGTATAGAACATCTGCACTAGGTGGTTGATGACTTTCGTCACACCCATAATTATTTGTATAACAGACCAAAACAAAAGTACCACTTAGGTCATTCCCTCTCACAAATCAGGAGGCAAGCCCTCTAAAGGTAATGCTTTGAAATGAAAAAAATGTGTGAAACTCAAGATGCTTTTTGTCACCCAAAATCGCCAAAAGGCACAAGGGGAGAGGATAGAAACCTAGTTTTCCAAACACAAAATACACAGTACATACAATTCATTGCAATGTTATTTTTAAGCCCTAAGAATGTGTTGGCAACACAAGGGCAGACAACTAAGAGGGGGGGTGAATCAGTTGTCACAAAAATTAAACTTATTAAACTTATTAACCTTATTCTCAAATCTAATAAATAAACATGAAAGCATAAATCATCACCACATCAGAAATACACATAACACCAAGATTTTTACATGGAAACCCTGTTAGGAGAAAAACCACAGTAGAGGTTAGTCCACAAGATTATACTTTGTTAAAAGTATGATAAATGGGGAATGCACATGAATTCAGGCACACTTCCTAGAGCTCACTGCTCAAATACAAAAGCTTTACTACCCAAAGGAAGACACATTGTCTTATAGAAACATTCAGATTGCATTCAGAAGATTGAATTGAGAAAATAGCATCTGCTAATGCCTTATTACAGTTCTAGTTAAGCACATAAAATCTACTCACTCTTCACATGTTACTTTGGTCTTCGAATGATTATAAATTTATTCACACACAAGACTCACACACTTCGCTTCACCATACCTTCAAATGATAAAAAAAATTGCTCATATATATTTGTAACCAAGAATAACATCATCCACATGTCAGCTCAATAAAATATAAAATGTGTACAAAATGTCGGCCCAAATCAATAAGCAATTATCAATGTGATTCAACCAAAGTCAGCCACAACATAGTGAGGACCTAAAAAAACATCTTCAAACATGAAAAATCTTCAATAATTATTCCTCGAAGATCCACAACACGCTACAATCACCCTGTTGGACATGAACATGAAAAACATGAACACGCAAGAGAAAATATCCAATCGCGAGCACAATGATCAATGCAAACATGCAACAAAGATAAAGCACAATCTATAAACATCCACAAGAATCATGAAATACTATAGAAGGATCTACAACAACTGATATTACTAGAATCACATCATCTTCTTTCAGGAAGACCAACTAGAACAACTAAACAACTAATAAAACACAAATACTCATAACTCGATCAAATCTTCATGTGAACCTCTGAAACTTAATGTGGATAAACTAGATATACTCAAAAAAAAACCCTTTGATCCACAACCTATGATCATCAATATACTGAGCTAGCCATCATATTGAACTTCACTACATCACTAACAACCTGCAACTTATTCTATTACAATTTTCTCAATATCCTCGACATATACAACCTAAAATCTACATTAATGCTAATAGTGTTGACATCAATGAAAACCACATATCAGCAACATCCAATAATCTCCCCCTTTGGCATTGATGGAAACACATGATGTGAAAAACACCATCAACCCAAATTTCTCTTAGCACTTTCTCCCCTGTAGGTTTTGACTCTTCTCCCCAGATAATTCATAGTTTTTCAAATGACTCTTATCCCTCTTTGACATCAATGACAAAGATAGACATTATCTTTCTCCACACAAACTCTAGATCACATTTCTAAACATCTGACTACTCCCCTTGAGTAGCAACCACCACAACATCAATCTGGATCAAGATATGACTATGAAATGCACAGACTGATGCAAGTAAATGCATCTTAGTTTTGATTAGGAGGGGTAATCACCCCTATCTTCCCTTTGAGATATGCAAAAGTATCCTTAGGCAAAGTCTTAGTAAAGATATCTATAATTTGTTCCTTAGTGGTCACATACTCTAATCTGACTTTTCACTCACCTTCTCTCTCAAAAAGTGAAACTTGATAGATATATGCTTGGTTTTTTAATGCAACACCAGATTCTTAGAAATGTTAATTGCACTTGAATTATCACAGAATATAGCAATAGGTTCATCATACACAAATCTGATATCTTTCAACATCTGCTTCATCCATAATACTTAAGTACAATTGTTAGTAGCAACAATGTATTCTACCTTTGCAATAGATAAAGAAATGGCATTATGCTTCTTACTTAGCCATGAAATAAGCTTCTTTCCCAAGAAAAATGCACCACCACTAGTACTCTTTATGTCATTCACATCTCCTGCCCAATCAGCATCAATAAAAGCACTTAAAGTAAAGTCATCTTCTTTAGGATACCATAGGCCAAAATCAATTGTTCCCTTCAAGTACTTGAAAATACTTTTCATGGTTGTCACATGAGATTCCTTAGGATCAACTTGAAATCTTGCATCAATGCATACAACATTCATGATATCAGGTCTAGTTTGAGTCAAATAAAGAAATCCACCAATCATGGATCTGTCTCTAGTCTAATTTTCTTTAGGAGAATCATCATCTTGAGTCAACTTACATCCGGTCACCATAGGTGTACCAACTGGCTTTGAATCTTCCATACCAAAATTCTTTAGTAATTCTTTCACATACTTGGACTGAGATATAAAGATCCCTTTGTCTAGTTGAGTAATTTGTAGTCCCAAACATAATTTCATTTCTCCAATCATAAACATCTCAAAATCACTCTACATCTCATCAGAAAACTTCATGCACAAACTATCATCTCCTCCAAAAATGATATCATCAACAAACACTTCAACAATCAAATCTCTATTATGATCAATCTTGAAATATAGATTACTATCAACAGTACCTTTATTAAATCCAAGCTTCAACAAATACATATCCAATCCGGCATACCATGCTCTTGGGGCTTGCTTAATTCCATACAATGCTTTCTTCAACTAACAAACCATATCTCCCTAATTAGTCAATTGAAATCCACTAGGTTGCTCAATATACACTTCTTATTCCAGTTCACCATTTAGAAATGTTGACTTGACATCCATCTGATAAACCTTGAAGTTTTTGTAAGCAACATAAGCAAGAAATAGTCTCATAGCTTCAATCCTAGCAACAAGGGAAAAATTTCTTCAAAGTCAATTCCTTCCATTTGTGAATATCCTTTGCACACTAGTCTTGCTTTGTTTCTAACAACTTCACCTTGCTCATTCAGTTTATTCCAAAAGACCCATTTAGTTCCAATTTCATTTTTGTCCTTAGGTCTAGGAACAAGAATCCAAGTATCATTCTTCTCAATTTGCAATAGATCTTCTTTCATTGCTTCCATCCAATGTTCATCTTTGCATGCTTCATTGACACTAGTAGGCCCAATCTTTGATATCAAACAATATTCTTCTACAATTCTTCTCCTAGTTTGAACACCTTTGTTCTTATCACCTATAATCTGATCTTCTGAATGATTTAGTCTTACATACCTTGGAGTCTTAGGATGTTCCTGAAATTTAGGCTCTTGTGATCTCACTTCTGCACTTTCACTAGTTCCTTCCTCTTGATTTTGTTGATTCACCGGAATGATCTGAACTTGATTCTGAGTCTGAAATTTCTTTCCTTTATCATTTTGATCATCTGAATCATAACCATGGATTATGGATGGTCTAACTATGTCTTCATCAACCTTGACATTAGCACTTTCAACTACTTTCCTCAATCTTTTATTGAAGCACCGGTAGGCTTTACTTTTAGTAGAATAACCAAGAAAGATTCCTTCATCACTTCTAGCATCAAAATTTCCTATATATTCATCTCTTTTGTTATAGCATTTACTCCCAAATATTTTGAAGTATCTAACAGTAGGCTTATGACCAAACCATAGCTCACAAGGAGTCTTACCAGTATCACCTTTGATATGTACCCAATTGAGAGTGTACACAGTAGTACTCACAACTTCTCTCCAGTAGATATGAGGGACATTTCCTTTTAGCATCATCTTGAATTGTCATGTTTTTCCTTTCCACAACTCCATTTTGTTGAGGGGTCCGCGGGGCAGATAACTATCTCTTTATCCCATGCTCTTCACAAAAAGAATTAAACTCACCAAAAATGAATTCACCACCTCTATATGATCTCAAACATTTAATCTTCAGACCTATCTCTATCTGAACCCTAGCCGTAAAAATCTTGAATTTCTCTAGAGCTTCATATTTTTCCCTTAAGAAAGCAACCCACATCAATCTAGAATAATCATCAATGAGTAACATGAAATACCTATCTCCTTGTAAACTTCTGACTCTATAAGGACGACACAAATTAGTATGCACAAGCTCCAACACTTCATTTGAACAATGTTGTTGGCTCCGAAATGAAAGTCTAGTTTACTTCCCTAACTGGCATTCCTTGCATATGGTATTAGTAGGCTTTATCAACTTAGGAAGATCTCTCACAGCCTGAGTAGAACTTATCTTGATAATATTGTCAAAGTTTACATGACACAATCTCCTATGCCACAACCAACTTTCATCAACTTGAGCAATCAGACAACTTTTACTAGCAACACTTAGGTGAAAGATATTACCTTTTTTTTTGTACCAGATGTAATCACATTTCCAAAATTCCCTAATATTCTTCAATTTCCATCCTTGAATTAAAGATTTTATCCCTTGTCAACCATTTTTCCAACACTTAAAATATTATGTTTCAAACCTTCCACATATAGGACATCTTTAGTATTATTCTTACCATCAAGAGAAATGGATCCTCTGCCATGGATTACACCAACTTTTTCATCACCAAATCTTACAACACCACCATCATACTTTTCAAAGCTCACAAATTTACTTTTATCACCTTTCATGTGATGAGAGCAACCACTGTCAATCACCCATTCATCCTTTTCTTCAACTATGGCTACTAGAGCTTTCTCCACATTCATGCAACTAGCAGATTCAATAGGTACTGGATCATTTCCCTTGATAGAAATAAATACCCATTCATCTTCACTTGCATTCCCTTTATTAGATTCATCATCTGTCACACCTTCATCAGCAGCATAATAAAAATTTCTTTGTAATCTAGGCTTGTTAGGTCTTGGCTTAGGAACTCTTTCAAGACACCTTGAGGCAAAATGACTATCTTATTGCATGTAAAACATTTAAGAGGAAATTTCCATTTATACTTACCTTCTCCTCTGGGTACTCTCTTGACAAGAAGTGCTTCAAGCTCATCTAGCTTTCTCCCTTCTTCTTCAATCTCTCTCATTTCCTGCTCATACTTGGACAAGTTTCTAGAAGAACTTTATCCTAAATCATAACTCTACTTATCTTTTCTGAAGGTAGTAGCTTTGAATGCAGATTCTATCTTAGGAAGAGAATCACCAAACTCACTTAACTCAAAAGCAGCAAGCTTACCAATCAACATATCTTTGGTTACATTTGTCATAGTTTGGATCTCCTTGATAGCAGTGAATTTGTGTTTGTATGTAGTAGGCAAGGATATGAGCACTTTAGCAACAATCTCTAATTCTTCTAGTGTTCCACTAGCACATCTGATATTACACACAAGTTCATTCACTCTCTGCATAAAAGAATTGATGTTCTCATCTTCACCCATTTTCAATGTTTCATATTTCCCTTTTAGACTTTGTAACTTATAAATCTTCACATGGGCATCACCTTCATACAATTTTTCTAGCTTTTTCTAGATCTCATAAGCAGTCTTCAACTCCATTACATTTGTCATCTCGAAATAATTCAAAGCACTCAACAATGCTTCCTTAGCCTTGATAATATACTCGACATCTTTAATCTCTCCTGCAATAGAAGGACCATTATGTGGGATGATATATCTATTCTTTGTAATGTTCTAGTAAGGTTCACCAATGCATCTCAGATGACACTCCATTCGAGTCTTCCATAAAGAATAATTTGTTCCATCAAATCTCGAACTATCCTTCTTATATGTCACCATCCTGGATCACCTCAAGCTATTAAACTTCTTCCAAGGAACCTACTTTGATACCAATTGTTGGAAACACAAGGGCAGACAACTGAGAGGGGGGTGAATCAGTTGTCACATAAATTAAACTTATTAAAATTATTAACCTTATTCTTAGATCTGATAAATAAACATGAAAGCATAAATCATCACCACATCAGAAATACACATATCACCAAGATTTTTATGTGGAAACCCTATTAGGGGAAAAACCACGGTGGAGGTTAGTCCACAAGATTATACTCTGTTAAAAGTATGATAAATGGGGAATGCACATGCATTCAGGCACACTGCCTAAAGCTCACTGCTCAAATACAAAAGGCTTACTGCCCAAAGGAAGACACACTATCTTATAGAAACATTCAGATTACCTCTGGAAGATTGAACTAAGAAAATAGCATCTGCTAATGCATGATTATAGTTCTGGTTAAGCACAAAAAATTTACTCACTCTTCACACTTTACTTCTGCCTTCAAATGATTAGAACTTTATTCACACACAGAAATCACACACTTCACTTCACCATACCTTCAAATGATAAAACAATTGCTCATATATATTCACAACCAAGAATAACATCATCCACATGTCGGCTCAATAAAATATAGAATGTGTACAAACTGTTGGCCCAAATCAATAAGCAATTATCAATGTGAATCAACCAAATTGACCACAACATAGTGAGGACCCAAAACAACATCCTCAAACATGAAACATCTTCAATAATTATTCCTCAAAGATCCACAACACGCTACAATCACCCTGTCGGCATGAACATGAAAAACATGAACATGCAAGAGAAAATCTCCAATCACGAGCACAACGATCAATGCAGACATGCAACAAAGATAAAGTATGATCTAGAAACATCCACAAGCATCATGAAATACTATAGAAGGATCTGAAACAATTCAGATTACTGGAATCACATCATCTTATGTTAGGAACACCAACTAGAACAACTGAACAACTGATAAAACACATATACTCATAACTCGATCAAATATTCATGCGAACCTCTAAAACTTAATGTGGATAAACTAGATATACTCGAAAACAAACCTTTTGATCCACAACCTCTGATCATCAATATACTGAGCTAGCCATCATAATAAACTTCACTACATCACCAACAACCTGCAACTTATCCTATTACAATTTTCTCAATATCCTTAACATATACAACCTAAAAGACACTAATGCTAATAGTTTTGACATCAATGACAACCACATATCAACAACATCCAATAGAGTGGTGTTATCCAACAAAATAAAGTGTGAAAAAGACTTAGCAAATTTTTTTTTATGTTGCACCAAAATTGAGTGTTTGAGATACCAAGAAATGTAGATAGCAATGTGCAAGTCAAAAAAATGATTTGTCCAATTTTAATCACCAATTGAAGTGTTTCTAAAGCTTTGTCTTAATTGTTCAACAAAAGGAAATTGCTCGTTTCATCAAAATATTGAAAGCATTGGTCAAAACTTGACAAGTATTTTCTTTTAGAGTACCAAAAAGAATTGTTTGTTCTAATCTAGAAATCTTTAAAAAATTATTTTTAGAGTTCCAAATTGAAGGCGTGTGGATTTGTAGGGATCATTTTATGCACCAAAATTGAAAAATTTCCTAAGCTAGAAAGCTTCTGAAAATTCTTTTTAAGCACCAACTAAGAAGTTTTCCTAAGCTAGAAAGCTTTTGGAAGTTCTTTTTAAGCTCACCAATTGAGAAGTTTTCCTAAGCTAGAAAGCTTTTGAAAGATTATTTTTAAGCACCAATTGAAAGCATGTGATTATGAGATTCAGTTTATACACCAATTTTTATTTTTTTTCCTAACTATGAAAGCTTCTGAAAAAAAAAAAAAAAAAAACTTTGACATTTGCCTTCTTTGTAAATAAACGTGTTAGTTGTTTTTCATGTAATGTGTTCCATATCTTGCAAGAGATGCACAAATGAAGTTAGAAAACACAAACATCACCAAAAAGCACCCATTAGTGTTAGAAAAATAAAAAATATCTTCTCAGACTTTGGATCAAAAAGTAACAAGGAAAAAGAAAAACTTTAAGAAAAAGAAGCTTTTTTAGAAGCAACTGTGGCTAAAAAAATTAGAAGTGGCCTTTGTTATTTGAACAGAAGCGGCTGAAAAATGCAAGATCACCCCTGTTATTTTGGGAAAAGCAGTTGAAATGGTGAAAGCGACTAGGAAATGGGCAAGTGCGATTGAAACGAAAAATATACCATGTGAGTTTCCTGTAGCTTCTACATGAAAAAAAATTGATTGCATTTTCAAAACCTACAACTATTCAAAAACTCATACAAATGTTAATGTTAAGGACCGAGGTCCCACTCGGTGTGCAAGAACATGTAAGGGGGAAATCGAGATAACATGAGGAAATCAATGTTAAAGGAATTAAACAAAATCTAATTCAAAACAAGGATTTAGATTCATACCCTTTACTCATGAAATGAAGTTTTTAAGCTATTGAAATCAACTAATGAAATCCTAAGATAACATAATGAATTCAGAAACAAAGAAAACTTTAACATTCCATGTCGAAGTATATTCGCAATGATGTTAAATAATTATTGTATCAATGTGAAGCCTCCATTTGTGCATGCATTTAAGCTTCAAAGTTGTGTGATGTTGATCAAAGATGTACGTAAAATATTCCAAGAAATCAATGATTAATTTGGCATTACTTTCTTGCGTAAAATATGCCAATTCTCTTATCATTTTTGAGGAAGAAGATCTAGTTGTTATATAGAATTTGTCTTTCGAAATGAATGCTCAAGATCACGTAGTAGAATATCTTGATCAACGGTTCAAAACCGTTGAGAGGAATTAGATGGGAATAATTAGTGTATTTTGATTACATAATCACTATGATTGAAGAAATCAATTTGAGTGTTCAGTGGAATTGAGGAAATAGATTGAATAATCTATGGAATTGAAGAAATCAAGTTGATCCTTCAGTGGGATTGAAGAATAGATAAATTGGTCAAGAATAGATGGATTAGTCAACCAATCAGAGTGAGCAATCGGGGGATCGTAATTTGCTCAATCATGAAAGTGGGTAAGGGTAATTAATTAATCTTTTTGAGTTGAATTTCAAAATCATGTTTGACTTTCACAAACAAAGTTGTATTTGTTTGTTTGACCTTTTTGATGATGTTTTGAATAATTTATTTTATTATTCAAGTTTGGGGAAGTGATTTAATTAAACTATTAACTATTAATAATTTAACTAATTTAGGGGAATAGGGTAAATTAGTGATATAATTAAATAGCTAATGTTATTTAATTAATCAGGATGAATAAAGTTAGATTAGGACTTTATTAAATAAATAGAATTTGTTTAATTAGTGGAAAATGATGAAAAAGTGAAAATTAAATAATGAAATATTAATCAATTAATAGATAAAATTAGGATTTTTGATGTATTTGATGTGAAATGTAATGATATTAAGTGATAATGATGCCAATAATGAGAAAATGTCATTTAGGATGTGTGATAAGTGTTATGTCATTTTTACATGTCTACACTTACTAAATAACTCAATCTACTCATTTAATGAGTTTTTTGATGCATTTCTCAACCATTTCCAAGTGTACATTGGTCCTAAGATGGCCCTACCTAATTTGATTTAATGTAAAAAAAATTCAGATGAAAAGGTCATTGATTTTATAACACATTATCAATTGGTTTACTCACAAATCAACATTATACTTCTTGATGTTGATCTTCAAATAATTTCCATTGACAACTTACAAAAAATATCCAAGATAAGCTTGGGATGATGAAATTTCCCTCCTTTACACACTTATGCATGGATCTTAATGATTATCAAAACTCACTTAATCAATGCGTAGGAAAAACTACTTCAACCCATCTTGAAAAATTAGAAATTGTGCCTCATAATAATTTTCAAACATTCAAGAAATAAAATAAGGGATTTATATAGATAAATCAACTGCAAATAAACCACCATGTTGAACCTCAAGTGGCTACCATAAAAAAAAATCCATACCAATTTCAATATAGGAATAGACAATTCACCCTGTTACTTGATATCCTCCATTCGATTATGTTGCAAATTTTGAGCAAGAACTTAATAACCTTACCTCCTGTTAGGCATCTTGATACCACTAAGCCTTTATCTCAAAACTATAACTCAAATAACTTTTTTCAACATCATCAACAAGTTGGACATGATGCAAAGTGATGCATGTGTCTTAAACATATAGTGCAAAACCTCATTTATTCGAATCACATCTAGTTGGGCGGTGTTAATGATAAAGTAAATAACAATCACATCTAGTTGGGTGGTGTTAATGATAAAGTAAATAACTTTGTTGCACTACCTAACCAAAATTTTCAAATATTTACCAATGTAATTCCAAACCATTCCATCTCATTTATAAAACCTAGTGATAACAAGAATGATGTGATGAATGTTGACAAGATACAAGATGTATACCTGATGATAATTGGAGTGATAATGAGGATGATATGAATGACATGATTGAATTCATTGATTTTCAACCTCATAAGGGCCAAACCAAATTCTCTCTTGACATTACTTTCTCAAATACTGGTATAATTAAACATGCACCCGATGGTCCTCTTTACATATCCAGAAGAATCAATGACAAGCCTACAAATGAGATATTAATTGATCGTGTGTGTCTAAAGAATGTGATTACTGAGGAATTCTTATTTGTGGATGAACTTTACCAAAATTATTATGAACAACCAAAAGCATGGATCAAAGTGCATAATGGTTTTTCTTTCCCTTTAATAGTTTTGATCACTCTTCCATTAAAAGTTGGATCGAAACAATTGAATGTGTCATTTTCCATCATCTCAACATTGGATCAATTTTATATGAAGTTAGGCTATCCATGGCTATGCTCCATGAATGTTGTCCTGTCAATCATCCATAAGATCTTGAAATTTCCATTTTACAACCAAATTTTTACAGTACATCATAGTGGATTTAATCCTTTGTCTTCCCATGGGAAGTTCTCATTGGATTTATTTTGGCTAGAACCCTATGGGAGATATTCTACCTCATGAGGATTTCTTCTTTAAATCATATCAAAATTTCAAAGCAAAGCATATAGAAAAGTTATCCCTTTCCAAGATCCCACCTAAAACTAAAAGATCCATAGTCATTCCTCCCACTCCCATTGTTATGGATGAACCTATGCTTGAATTCAAAGCTCTCCTAAATAATAAAACTAAGTATAATACTATTCTAACACCTATGTCCAATATGAGACCAAGAGATAACCATGTAATTCCATTTGTGCCTCCTAAAACCAAGAAATTTTATAAACCTAAAGAGAAAGTGGTTTCCCAACCCATGGAGGTCCCTTTTGTTCCTCCCCTAAGGGAAGAAAAGAGATCGATGGCTGATAAACCCACTCCTACACTATCACAACTTGAAAACTATTCAAGAAGAAACCAAATTGCTAAAGAGCATAGGCATAGACGTTGTGTTATTGCTCATCAATTAGAAGAAAATAATAAACCAATAACCCAAGATCAAAAACCAACTCAAACAAAGCATGATGATTTTCCACCTTGGCCACAACATGGAGCTTCTCCACCAAAAAAAAAAGAACATAAAATGGACATTGTCATTGGACCTCCTATCATGATTAACTTGGATGATGATGACGAGATTGCTAAAACTAATGAAGAAGTGTACATAATGAATTGAATTTATTATTTTCCACTTCTATGAATTTAGATGGGGGAAACCGTGATGATCCTCATAAAAAGAGTGACCCACCACATGTTGAACCTGGTGATACTCCTAGTATGACACTTGTTGTAGTCCCTTTGGCTAGGTATCCACCTTCTGTATATGATGAACAAGATTGGGATGTAGACGACCTGCTTTAGGTTGGCTCACATATGACATATTATCTCATTTTTATTTTCATGTTCTTTATGATTGGATGTATGTAATGTGATCCATTGTATCATGTTTCTTAGCGTGTATTTATGTTTGTGAGATTTCTTTGGATGACCTTTGTTACTTTGTTGGTGCAAGCATACAAAGGAAGCAAATCTATCATGATATTCTTCTATTTGGACTAAAAATTATCTTTTCTTTTGTCTTGTGTTTTCCTTTTGGGGATGATACAAGGCGTTGAGACATCTAAGTCTCTTCCATGTTGACCCAAAATCTTTTCCTTTTCTTTCACTCTTTATGTGTCATTATTCCTTTGTGTTTGTTGTTCTACGAAGTATTTGGGGAATGATGATGATTTTGAGCTCAATTATATCATCATAGCAAATACATACGTTGAACCTAAAACTGTAAATACCTTATGTGTTATCTTTTGAGATTGTATGTGGGGAAAATCCTTCTTAATGATGCAACATTATTCGAAAACATATCATTGGCATAGGGATTTCCAAATAAGCTATCATTACCCTTTTATCAATTATCATTTATCATTTCTACTTTAAAGTAACTTCTCATACTATGGTATTTTGAAATTTATTTAAAGTGGGGGCATACATTGGCATTATTTCATTTTGGCATTTTTAATTTGACATTTTTTCTTCACTTTTGTTCATAGGATTTGAACTTAGTGTTGTGTTGGCATAGCATTTTTATCATTTTGTAGCACCTTATCAAGGTTATCAGGGAATATAACTCTTAGTATGGTTGACATGGGTACACACCTAGTGAAAATCAGTCCTCGCTAGACCTAGTGTTTTTCTCATTTTTCTCCCTTGTCTTGGGGGCTTACCTAGTGAAAAGTGGTCCTCACTAGCCCGTGTGCCTTCTATTTTGTGATTCACCTAGAAAATATTGGGCTTTGCTATGGTGTGATTCATGAACACCCTTAACATGGCCACCTTGTTGCAAGGTGTGACCCTTGGTCTTCCTTGCAACACTAGTGCTTGGGTTTGTGACATGGTCTAACCGCCTCCTGTGGTTCTTAACCGAATCTTGTATCGGGCATTGATAGGTTGATCTTTTCGTGCAATGACAAGTCCAACAATTGGTATCAGATCTTGTCACAAGTTCAAACCCCATGCTTGTGCTAGGGGGCTTGTTGCAAGGTGTGACCCTTGGTCTTCCTTGCAGCACTAGTGCTTGGGTTTGTGACATGGTCTAATCGCCTCATGTGGTTCTTAACCGAAGCTTGTATCAAGCATTGTCAGGTCGATCTTTTGGTGCAACGGAAATTCCAACACACCTAACATAATACACCTCACTTTCCAATGGAGTTATGTGTTTCATGAGTGATGTGACATAACACAACTTTCTAGTCCTGATGTGAACACTAAAATTTATTTGATGGATGACGTTTGGTATTTGAGACAATTTAAGACTGAGGTCTCTTTTCCTTACCATCTTGGATCTTTTAGTACTAACCCTATGTTTTGTTGAGGATCTTTTTGCGTGTTTTACATTCATGTTTACATCATGTTTATTTTCATTTCATCATTATCTTTATTTTCCATCATGTTGTGTGTTTTTTTCATGTATGCTTTGTTTCTTTGGACATGTGTATGTTTGTGTATGTTGTTTTGTTGTATACCATACATGTGCATTTATTTGTGCTTATGTTGGTTTTCCATGGGATCTTGGATCTCAGGGGCTTGATTACCTCCCTTGATCTTGATTCATCCTATCTCTTCAACATTTTTACAATTAGACCCCTCTTGACATATATTTTGTTGGAATATTTGCCTCAATCCATACTGACATGTAACTCCTGGAGGGAAAAGTCGCTGTGACATTAATCATGTCTAGCCGACTAGCTGTTCTGAATCTTGTTGAAATTCCCTAGTCGCTGTGACTTGGTTTTGGTCTTTCCGAATAGACCTATCGCTATGACATGGAGACTCTGCAAGATCTCTCATCGATTGTTGTTTCTCTCGCCGATTGTTATTCACTCGCAGTTATCAGGGAGACTTAGGTTGTCAGTATGTAGACTTGCTGATATGAAATGTATCGATGACAAAGGTTGTTATCGCATGTCAAAGCGGATGTCGAAGTAGCTCAAGGGTCTCGGGGAGAAGTCCCAGCGACTGGAGAATGTCTCACCGATAGCATATTGCTATCGGGGTAACACAAGGGTCTCGAGGAGAAGTCTCAGTGATGAAGAAAGGTCTCACCAATGGGAGCATTCACTTGGTGCCTTCACGGTGACAAAAGACTTTGGAGTGAAGTCTTGGTGAAAGAAAAAAGTCTTGCCAACTCGGTAAGACTTGGTTGCTCGATGTGAGGTCTCGACGAAAGACAAAAGTCTTGCCGACTCAGTAAGACTTGTTTGCTTGGAGTGAAGTCTTGGCGAAAGACGAATGTCTTGCCAACGGTCAGGTGCTTCGGTGAAACTTGAGGAGACTCGGCGAAACCTCTTGGAGAATGGAAAAGTCTTGTCGATGGAAAAGTTGAATTTGTTGTGACTTGTGAGCATCGGTATGAGTCTTGCCAATGAGAAATCTCTTGCCAATAGGAATGCATTGGATGTCGGTGGTTTCAGTATGACTCATGGCATTTTTTATATCGTCTTGCCGACTGTTGGGACTTACGCCGATATCGATATGAACACTTTGTGGCATCGGGGAGACACTGTTAGTGTCTCACTGATATGCCAATAAAGTTGAATTCCTTTGACCAAATTAACCATCCTATGTGGAGCCTCGTGGACCAATCAGAGGAAGCAAATTTCAAATCAATGGCAGTTAGATTTCTATAATAGTTGTGACACTGGAGCTGAACTGCATGCAGGGAAAAATCAACGCTCAAGAGGAAACTTTCTATGATGGGGCAATGGTGGATAAGGATGAACAAAAGGTAAAAATTAGAATGTGATAAGATTTAAAGAATTAATTCTGATTTGGAAAGAGGTTGAGTGAATTGGATTGTTGAGAGCATTTCTATAACTGAATGAATAGTGAATGAAGCTACTGTGAACTGATACCAGAGAGTTGTATCTTTGCATTGTATGTAATTGTTGTTACTATAATACAAAGAGATTCAACTTGGTGTGGTGGGTTTTTTCCTGAAAGGGTTTTCCCACGTAAATCTATTGTTTATTGTCTTTGTGTATTATTTCTATTTCTGTAAATCTTTCATGTGTGTCTTAATTGGACTGTAATTAGAAAATTAAAAGTACTGTCTGCATTCTTCCCTGTGGTTTTGACATTAGGAAAGTTGCTTCCGCACCTCTGCTTTCCTTTCATATTTATCTACTTTAGTGTGAATTTGAGTTTAAGTTCATAATATCACTAAAGTGGGGGCTAAATTTAATATCATAAATTGTCACCCTTGATAATTTCACACAAGTTTTTTCTCCCCTTTAAGTTATTGGACCTAATTAAGCTCCTAATTTCCTAAAAGTATGCATTCCACAACTTGTTTTAGATATTTTTCAATAATTTACAAGCATAAAAAATTCTCTCATTTAATATTTTGTCCCTAACACTTTAAACCCCCAAAAATATGGCTAGGACACTAGTTCCTAAGGTGCCTATGTCCCCCTATTTTGGCTCCAAATTCAAATATGTCACCTTGTGACATTTTATTATTTAAAATTCCAATGTCTAAAGTTGGATTTTAGGATTTAATTTTTGGGAAATTAGAATAATAGCATATAAATATCTAGTTATTGCATCATTTGAACATTAAGTGAAATCAATTGAGCAATTCATGATCTAGAAATTATCAAGAGCATTCAATAGTAACTCAAGATCAATCATTAAAATATTTATTGTAGTAATTCAAGATCCAACATCATGTCAAATCTTATGTGAGTTTATGTGTGTTTATATTATCATTGTTTTGTGAAGGATAACCCTTGTTGTAGGTCTCCAAAGCATTCAATTATTCAAGAAAATAAAGCAAGCAAGATCCAAGACCTTGAGGTGATGTGTATGACTTCAGTCCTTCATGGAAACCATTGAAGGGTGGTGAGTTGTAGCACTTTGTGATTTCATCATTCTTTCCTTTCATATATCTATTTATCATTAATATTGCCATTTTGGAAGTGGAAACACTTACATGGGGTTTGACTGAGGAAAGCCCATAAAATGGCCCAACATTTCATCTCATTGTGAATGTGCAAATTTTAGGTACTTTGAAGATCAAAGGAAGTTTCAAGACACTTTATTCATTATTGCATTTAAAACTCTAGGCCTTGACAACTCACAAAAACTCAATTACAGAAATATCCAAAAGTGATCTGACAAGTTTGTAGATGAGAAACAAAAGTGTAGATCTAACATCAAAGGACTATGAAAATAGATCTAAAAAAATACCTAGTAGGATAGTGGTGCCCCTGACATCAACATCTCAACAAATTAGGTCAAGAAATTTACATCATAGGTGCACAATGTCCTCCCCTTTTTGTTTCTAGTGTCTGATTTTCTCTGTGAGATTCAAGATCTGTTATTTTTGTGTTAAAATGGTTATTTTCATCATTAGGACAATTATATCATTGCATTTCATTATTAAGACATTTCTAGATTTGGTTAAGGGTTGGTCGACTCACCTTTTAGGCTATAATCCAATCTCATACCTTGTCCAAATCCATCAAATCCCCATTCCATCTTTGCACATTCATACAACCCAATGAAATTAGGGGAAGGTGTCAAACCCTAAGGTGAAAACTACAAAAGGTTTCCCTTTCCCTACATTTCAGCAAGAATGACTTGAAATGTATATGATTGATTTGGTATAAAATGTGTTTGAAGACATATTTTTCTTTCCATTATGGATATCTAAATCTATCAATGATGTCTAAAGACATTTTTGAAGAGCTTGTTGACTCAATAGGTACATTATAGGTTCTCCTAGGTCAAACACCTTGCTAGATCAAATTAATGACAACGAGAAAGATTGAAGAAACTATTTTCAAAAATGTAGATAGTTTGTATGATGATGTAAATTTGATTCCTTTATTATGGGTATGTGACAGGCCCTTAAGTGGCAATGAAAATTCAGAAAAATCAGAGTTAGGCAACTTGACGTAAAAATTTGAATAAGCTATCTATATTATTTCAAAAACATGTAAGAATAGAATTTGTGGGAAATTTAATGTAGTTTCTAAACTACTAGGTTTATTTTTTTTTAAACAAAATATATTTGGTGAAAATTTGAAATTTCAATTAGTATTACTTAAATTTTAGAAAAAAATAAGAAGTAGGTGTCTGTCTGACCACCCTAACCATAATAAAATGATAATATTTTTTTATGAGATTTTAGATATAAGTAGAGGACTCATGTCCGGATGTGTATATTTTTTTGTAATTTTTTCAAGTAAATAATTAATTATGAATTTTTATTACAACTTTTTAAAAATATAAAACGTGTATGTCGACCACCTTAACTTGGTCAAAACTTCATGAAATTCAATTTTTTTAATCCTATGTTAGCAAGAGCATAGAATGTGGCATGTTTGGATTCAAAAATATGATATCATTTGAAAGTTATAGATGTTTACAATCAGCCTATCAATCAGGGACTTTAGTCATAATTCTAATAGAAAATGAATAATAATAATCTATTAAATTCAAAATAAAGCATAATTTATATTGGAAAAAAGCTGAGAATCTCCTCTACAAACCCTTTTCATTTTATCAATTTTGGCTAAAAATAAAGTCGTCAGCCACATGGGCGAAGTCCAAAAACAAGGTAAGTTGTTAAACATGCTTTTTGTGTTGACTTTTTTAGGATTGGCATCTCCTAACCAAATACCAAAGCAAACCGAGCCTATTCCCTAGGTAATGAATTTGTGAGACATATCGGATATCGTTTGAATCGAGATATCCAATTTGAATCGATATCCGATCTATATCATATCCAATTTGTTTACATAGCATTTTAAAAAATGTCAAGACTTTATAACATATGATTTAACATATGTTTTATAGTTTATAATATATTTGCCTACACTACCATCACCCAGGTTTATATAGAAACCGCCGCGAGAGCTAGGTTAGTGTTTCGTCGTTATGATGCTTGCTTTATACAATATTTTTATCATTTTGTGCCGTCTTTAAATTTGCATTCTATAATTTATTAGTTCCTGCCGCTAGGCAGGAATACTTATGCATTCGCCTGGAATGCTTTTAACTAGCAGCATCGGCCAATCACATTTCGCCATTTAACATATTACTTATTTTTTTGTATAGTTTGAATTTGGAGAGTTATTTTATATATTGGAAAATTAGCATTTATCTATTTTTCTATTCGTCCGAGTAGCTTTATAAATCATTTTCGTTTTAAAAATTCGAGAAAATGCGAGCGCATAAATTGATTAAATAAATTTAAGCAAAGACATAGTTTATAAAACTGGCGGGTAGACGTACGTAATGCATGAATACAAATTAAATGCATTAAATGGCATTTGGCTCGAGGTGAAGGTGCTGGAATGGTTTGGTGGCCACGCGTGGCCAGGGTACTTTGGTTATTTAATATAGAGTTAAGCCACTTGCTATGCATCTCTATTACTTTGCGTGTGTTGTTTTTGTGTTCTGTAAGCGCGTGTTCTGAGGAAGAGTTTGTAGCGACTGAGCAGGAGATGTTATAGTTGCAGAGTCCAGACCCAGAAACGAGTTATTTGAGGTGATAATTTGTTAATTTTCAGAGTTTCGTTACATTAAAGTGCATAACGAAGCTGTATTTCATAGTGCTCTATTGTGTGGTTGAGCAGGGGATTTTGTAGTTGCAGAGTTGCACACGAATTGCTTGAGGTCAGAAGAGGTAACTTTTCATTGTTTTCTTCTATTTGATACGAGAAATGCAAGTAGGGTTTCATAGTGCATTCACGTGTCTTTGTCTCTTCTACCACATTTTGTATACATGCATAACAGGGAGCCCGGGAATCTAGTTGCTCTAAAACCCCGATATTTTTAGATCAAAATCTGCTCAGTTTTCTTCATTTGTATTGCTTATTGCCTCAGATAATTGGACTTCCGCCACTGTTATTTTTTGTAAATGACTACAAACAGGTAATTGATAGCAAATTATTTGGCTGGTTCTCTTTGCATTCGAGTGAGTGGATGAAATTGTAATGTTTGCCTTATTTTTTCAAAAATCTCTACCGTAAGTGGATGAAATTGTAATGTTTGCCTTATTTTTTCAGAAATCTCTACCGTAAGTGGATGAAATTGTAATGTCTGCCTTATTTTTTCAGAAATCTCTGCCGACTCGGGCCTAATATCTTCTCTCGAGCTCAAGAGTCTAAGTAAGCCCTAAAACCCTGATATTTTCAAATTTCGTTTCCTGTGAATAGATTGAAGCAAGCTACAGGAAGATTGGTTTTGGTTCATTTCATTTAAATAAATTTCTCTTGTGTCAATGGCATCTTGGACAACACGACACAATTTGTGCAGAATTTTTAGGTAAGTTGCTTGCTGGCCAATTTAATAAACACTAGATATGATTCAGTGAAAAGTTTACCTGAATTTGCTATATCGCCCAAAATTAACAAGTGTCTGTAGTAAATTCTGTGCTTTTCTCTAATATTGAGCTATAATATGTGTCAGATACTTATAATATTCACCATTCTTTGAAAACCAAGTCTGTACTATTCTTTCAAAGCTATTCTGAATTTCAGCTCCCATTATGTCAACTATTCAACCTAGCAATGCATGGTGTTTGCTATTCTTTTTCTTTATCATGGAATCAGGTACAATTTCATGCCAAGCTCCGAGGTGATAAATAATGTTCAGGGATTGAAGAATGAGGTGTGCTCATTTTAATGTAGCCTTGTTTGTAAAATAAGAAGACGCTTAAGTTATGCTTTCTAATAATGTTGAAACTTGAAAGTGATAATACAATCACTGAAATTTGAAACAAATATTGCAAAAGATTAGATGGTCCTTTGCACTCCTGATATCATAGAACATGGCATTTATTAAGTCAAAACAATATACTATTCTTATAGCTTTGTATCAGTGGAAACTATTTATCTTGTCATGTACCATGTATTCATAGGGATGTAATTGAAATGTGATGATGATTTTACTGGTGTATGACAAGCACACAGTGCACATGCAATTTATCTAATCTACATGTGATTGGTTATTTTTGGAAAAATATTGTGAAATATACAATAATTGTTTATTCCAACCTGAGTCAGAGATAGTACAACTTACTGCATATTGAGATTGGCAGGCCCAGCTATCTCCTTTGCATGGTACTAGAAGAACATGTTGAAGTATTGCAGGTTATTTCATCAATTTAAACACAAAGAACACCTTAAAATTAGGTTTATAGGTTATTTCATCAATTTAAACACACATAACACCCTAAAATTAGGTTTATTTTTATTAAGTTCATAAGAAGTTCATGTGTTTTTATGGAGAAAGTTATTCATTACTGTATGGTTGCCATCTAAGACTAAATACGTACCTCCATAATAAGAATGTGTCTGGAGGAACTAAAGCATAAAATTCCTGAATAAAATACTTTAATCTTCTTATTATTACTTGCCCTATATTTCATTTCTGAAAGCAGTTAAGCTCGCTGCAATCACTATTTTTTTGAAGACTATGAGTTTATGCCGCAATTTTTATGGCTTCTTCATCTTAACATGTCTTTCACGGAAAAGCTCACTTTAACCATAAAGGCATATTACTCCACTTTAAGTATCGAATGTTCATTCATCTAAAATCTCTTATGTGGACACCTTGAGTTTCCATTTCAGTGTACCGATCTGTTTGCATCTACGAATCTAATTATGGGTGTTAATATTCCCTCTTATCCACCTCAAGTATCACCTCTTCCAAGGGGCAACATTGTATCGAGCATTTTTGGATGCTTATTCCATTTTTTACACCTTCCTTGAGGTCTTATATAGACATTCAAAGCAGAGCAGATTACTATTTATGAGAATTTCTTCATGTAAGGCTTCCTTCAATACTTATTTACAGATCTTGCATATCAACAATTACCATTGTAACATGACCTGAGATATATCCTTGAGCTTCTTTTATTTCTTTTATATTGAAAAAATCCAACTAAAAGCACAAGAAATAATAACCCAGAAAAGCCTCAAATGCAAGGACCCTGGTCGAACCCACAGAGGGACCGGACCAGGACGCAAACCCAGTGCGAACCCGGACCAGGACCGAGCCCAGAACCAGGCGAACCGGCTACACAGCTTTTATATCATTTTTGTATTCTATCTTTGTGGTTATGTATTATTGTCTATGCTATATAGTGCCAAACCCATCTAAAGTGCTTAAAATTCTTAATTTTTGAGATTCTTGCCATCTTGATTCCTTGAATTGGAATCTGGTATTTTCATCTCTGCTATAGATTTTTAGGGCTTACCAACCAAAATTACTAGTAAATGTTTTGGTGGGAAATTATCTAATAATACAAACTAACTGTTGTTTACAGTTTTTGATGGATCCATCTACACTCATTCTCACACCCATATTATCATATACAGGTTCTAGAGAGGGCCAGTAAATCTTTCATGAACCCTGCAAGCTGATTCCCAAAAGTGGCTTTGGATCCTCTGCCCATCTCCTAGATCCAGCGCTATCCTGCGTCTCAGCACCCATCTAGACTGCTATTTTATTGTTTCAGTGTGTCCCTCCACTCTTTGTGTAGGTAAGTTGCTTTACATGGTTTCAATGAATTTATTATTTTGGACTATCTGTTAAATGAAGGGATTGGTTCTCCAAAAATTTGTCTCATGCTGGGAAAAGAAACTTTCAGGTAGTTGAAACATTCCTCACCCCATGCTTGAAAATAAACTTTAACTCAACCAATATTTTCGTTTAAAAGCCTGCAAATTTTTTGTCTTCAAGTCAAGAATAGAGCTCATGCCTGCCCTAAATCCTATTACAGCCAATCCAGCGAGGGGTCAAAATGTTTATTCAGGAAATCATATTCCTCGGTGTTTCCCCATTTAATTTGGCAAATAATGTTGGACAGGCCCTTTTGTCTGACTTGGGTATTTTTGTTTTTAATTGTTCTCTTTTGTTTGCATGCCTGGTAAGATATATCACCCCCACCCGAAACATACGGTATAAAAAATGAAAATCCCCTTTTGTATACAATGTTATAGCAAACCTATCATCTGATTTGTTTTCGCTTTCAAATATTTCCTAATTAATTTTGGGTTCATGATTTTGGATACTTTGCATATCCACAGTACTAATGTGTTGTAGTTTTGTTCTAGGTATTCCGCGACTTGTTTGAAATATATATATGCATGGTTGGGCGTATGAATAAATCCTGTTTGAAGTCCTATTCCATCTAAGATTTAGCATGACTGGTTACATACATTGACTAATACAAACTATATTATATGCTACATGCTAGTGTGCTTTCGTGCATTTATATGGAAGACGAGTGACCCTTTTGCCTGAGTACTTTCGTTTGCCTCCTCAGGCAGTTTTGGCAGGAGACACATTTATTCAGTTGTTAGTGTGTGATCCATTCGTAAGAGGATAGTTTTCCATATCAGAATTTTGTATAATTGGACTAGTTAGTTTGTTTTCAGTTGGGTAAATATTTTTGTAGCGTGCTTCTTTGGATTAGCTAGAATTTGATTTATTTTTGAGGTTGTAATAGCGATCGTTCGCCTCATATTTATCAGTTATGTCTCATGTTTATGGTCCGTTTATTTTTTGCATAGGCTACTTGGTGGCAAGACAAGAATTTTGTATGTGATAATGATAGTTACCATCAAGTGCTTTATGAAGCAGTCTGATTTTTGCCAGCATTGAAAATTGAGAGGATAGTTGAATGGAATTTTGCACATAAAAGTTTGTATTGTGATAATGATAGCTACTCTCAAACACTTAATAGAGCATTTGAGCATTTTTTAGTGGCATTTTCCCATAAACTATCTTGCCATTCTATGCAATTTGGTGTTTCCATAATAATGACTGGCAAGAGTCCAAGGAAATCGAATCCTTGTATTCTGTTGGTTGGTATCTGTTTTAAATTTTCAACCATTTTACAGTGAGTTATTTTTTATATGTTAATTAACTAATTAATTATTATTGTATGTAGGTCACCTCATTTGACTTTGGGAAGTGATGTATTTTCACAATAAATAGTCTAAGTTACTGAATCATAGTCAAGTATGGGTACAGGTAAAACGTATTTAATTTTCAGTAATCTTATCTGTGCAAAATGGTGGTAAACCAGATTTTTCTGCATTTGAAGGAATTTTGTTATAAATTTTCTAGCATCTAACTTCCTATGCTTTTTGGTTAGCCAGTAGGTGCTAGCAAAAGCAGTGTTGTCTTGTATCTTGTTCATAAAGAACAGTGAAAAATCATGTGCATGCTTTTTGCTCTTTTTACCGGACAATTGCAGCCAACATAACATCAGAACCCACCTGCTTCATGCAACACCAATAGCTCTCATGTCCTTTTCACAAAATTATACTTCTCTTCAAGAAGTGTTGTGAACTTGTTGAGTCTCAGGCTTTTTAATTTTATCCAATAACAACTTCACTGTGCTCTGTTTAAGATGAAAGTGACTCTGTTTAGGTACCCAACTAGACATTTTATAAGTTATTCACTGCTAAACTAAGTATTATTTTATGACTAGTGGAATCATACAGGACATAACCCATTTCTTGTAATGCTTATGGTCCTTTACTATAAAATCATAATCGTTGACTTTAAGAACAATGGTTAAAACTTATTTCATTTATCGTTGTTCTGGAGAAGCAATCTTGGAAGATTGTTTTGTTCCCAGCTTATCAAATCCTTGGTGTTGTCTATGGTGATTTGAGTATCTCTCCCCTATATGTTTACAAGAGCACTTTTGCAGAAGATATTCAGCACTCACAGTCCGATGAAGAGATTTTTGGCATTTTGTTGTTTTTCTTTTGGGCCCTGACTTTGGTCCCATTGTTCAAGTATGTCTTCATAGTTCTGAGAGCTGATGACAATGGTGAAGGTACCATCTTAGATTCCTAACACTGATTAAATTCAACTTCAATTATTCATGCTAAGAAGAAATTTCTTTTGTAAATCAGATTGCATGCTTCTTTCGAATGGTAGAGACCCTATAATTATATGTTGTGTTATGTCAAGCAAATGAATTTTCACTCTAACAATCCCTAATTTTAACGATGATGTAGGTGGGACTTTTTCCTTATATTCTTTGTTGTGTAGACATGCAAATGTTAGTATTTTTCCAAACCGTTAGATTGTTGATGAGGAAGTCTCTACGTACAAATTGGAATATCCTCTTGAGACAAATCATTCATCAAGGGTAAAAAGGATTCTAGAAAAGCACAAAAATTTGCACACTGCATTCATTCTTTAGATATTATTCTTAGCTTTATCTAATATAGGGTTCTTAGATTTCTTCCAATTAAGATGTGAAACTTCTCACAATAGTTTATTTTGTATTATCTTCGCTGGGACTATTAGTGAAATTGTTCTTATATTATCCTATGGTTATCCTACTTGATTAAGAAGGAATAAAGGTCTATGTAAATAAGCTTGTTCTCGTACATTCTCAAGAATCATCAGTGTTGTTATCTAATGTATTGGCTGGAATAATATTGAGGGTTTCTAGTTTCTCAATTTAATGATGTCCAACTTGAGTCTAGAATTTTCAAACTTCTGTTTCAAAAAAAATGTTTTTCAAAAAAAAAATCAGGAAAATTTTGCTTTCAAATTTTTAAATTTTGTCCAGTTTTAGTTTTGGCTTTCAGTAGAAACATAACAGAAGTATCAAATAATTTTGGAGCATTACAAACTGCCAGAAATCTTTTGTGCTAAGTATTTACATGTGAGAAAACTCCAACTAAAAAAAATTCTTTAAGTAGCAAGTTGTTTTTCCATTAAACTAACATATAAATAACAGAGCATTAGAAGCAGAAATTCCATTTATTTCCAAATAACATATAGCTAAGAAAAAAAAAACCAGTAACACCCCTTCCATTTGTAGATTGCGATCGAGACCCAACAACAGAGGAAACAGAAGCAATGAGAAATTCATAGGCAAGTGTATTGTTAAGAGTGTTTGTTAAGATTTTTTGACAGCTGTTTTGAAATCAATATAACACCTGTCTTTTAAAATAGCTCCTTCTCCTACCCATGGTTGCATGAACCCACGCTAGCAACATTTTTGTATCTTGTCATATTCAAAAAAGTTCTCCCTTTTGGCAATTTCAGGTCTGTTTTGTCTCAGGTTTATGTATTTGAACAACCAATTTTTAGAAACAATTGTTGATGCTTTTTTATTTTTCTGTTATTGGCTCCTTTGTTTCCATTTCCATTGTAGCTCAACATACCTTCTTGTCTTAATAGCTTTCTTTGAAAGCTTATGTCCAAAAACTTAAGGAAAAAGGCGGAAGCGCAACAACTTCATAGAGGTTAATGGATGCAGATGGAGTTACTTGCAGGGAAGTTTTTGTGTGACACGAATACCTGTAATGATTTAATGATGTGTGCACATTGTTTCTCTTCATGTAGCACCTCCACATTCAGTTTACTATATAGTGGTTTATAGTACTTGGATAATCTTAGGCCTCAAAAAAAGTTTTAGGGTGATTTGCTGACTGGCTTCACCATCATGTTTTTCTCTTTCATTTCCAAATTTCAAACGAGTGGAGTTCCTTAGACTGTTAGACAAAGTTCAAGGTGTCATTCATGGCAAAATATAACGTAGTCTGCTTTATACTCATTTATGTGATTACTGATGTGACATAGTCTGCCTCCTCATCTTCTCTGATCTTCTATGATATTTAAACTATTAGCAATGCTTGTCATAGATAAATTTCTAAAATAATTTGTGTTTAGTGTTTGTGCATGATAGTGTATAATTACATAATAATTATACATATGTTATATATTTTTAAATTTATAATTCCATCGAACACTCTGAATTTCTAAATGACTTTATTTCCAGTAGTGCAAGCAGCAGATGTTAGGACGTGGTCACTTTCAGCATGAATATAATGACTCAAACTGTCCCAAATGATTGCAAAAATATACATGGGAACTTGAATCCAGTGGTTTTGTGCATGCGTTAATTAACACTAGCAGAACTGGTAGATGTGTTATCTAATTGGAATGACATTTGTATAATAATGCTTATCTACATAAATGCCAAATTTTTAGAACCCTTCAGAAAGCTGCAAAGGTTTAAGGTTTTATTTGTCGTATAAGTCACAGAATTTTTCCATTGGTTTTTGTTTCGCTAATTGAGCTTGCACACAATTTTGGTCTGTTGTGGGGGCATGCTATGTTTGCTATATGTTGATTTGATAGCATTTTTCTGATTAAAATTTTGTATTTTACTTAATTCTAGTTTACAGCAGTTAGCAATGAATTGGGCTTCAGGAGTATGAACTGTTATTCTTTAACTCCTTTAATACTACTCAAAATCATTGTTCTCATGCATATACAAGTTATCAGTGTTTCTGTTAACTTTTTCCCTCCTCTTCTTGCAAGTACTATTATGCCATATGAGACATAACTTAATGCTGCCTACAGACCTACCCGACAATTGCGACCTTATCAATGTCTCATTGATCTAATTTAAACAAAATTAAAAGCAATAGAAATTCTAAGTGTAGTCACTACATCTTTATCTACTTTCTCCTCTGAATCTAAATTTATTATGCTCTTTGGCAGGAACTCGACGCTTGTGTCACTTGTTTATATATTGATTTATTTCTTTTCTTTTCTTTGCTTTAGTTTTGATCCTCTATTTTATTGTATCTTTCATTATTTCTATTTATATATCTTTTATCTTTCTAAAATTTTTATTTCTCAATCCCTAATTTCTCTCTTTCATCCATCACCCATCCTTTCTCCTCTCTTTCTATTTTTTCTCCTTTATTTATTTTTCTTCCCTTTTCTATTTTGTTATCTACTCTAGTATTCTTTTGTTTGTTGTTTCCTAATCTCTTATTTCATTTTTATCTTTGTATTATTCCCTTTCTCTCACTGCTTATCTTTCTTTCTCATTCATTTAATCTTATTTTTTCTCTTTCTTTCTTTTGTGTTTTTTAGTTTCTTTATTTCTCTCTCATCTTCGTTGTTTCTATATTTATTTATTTCTTCTTTCTCTATTTTTTTTCCTTTTTTTGTCTTGTATCTATTCTTTCTTTTTCCTTATATTTTTCTCTTCAAGATGTTAGACCTTACATCCTATAACATATAGCCAAGACCTTCAAACTTGAAATTTAAACCATTAGCTTGTGTCTTGGACATAAACATTGGACATGAGCTTTGACCCTAAACACTTGATTGTGAACATAAGATCCTTGGAACCTAGATCTTAAGCCTTAGACCATACACCTTTCATGCTAGATGTAGAATTTACACTCATAGTCTCTAAATCCTTGGGTATAACACACTATAACCTAGACCTTTCTTTATTTCTATCATTCATACTTTTTTTCCCTAATTCTTTTACATTATCTCTCTTTCTCAATCTTTATTTATTTTTTCTATTTTTTTTCCTTCTTTCTTTTATCCTTTTTAATATTATGTAATGTTGCCTAAGAAAAGGCACTTGCCCTTTGCAACACATACCCCCTTGGCAAATACCCATTGGCTAGTAGGAAATTGGAGGAACTCCATTTTGGATAAAGTAACCTATTTTTATTAAGTAGTCTCCAAATTTAGCCCCACACCAAATGATCTAATCCCTTTTTTAGGAAATAAGTATTTTTTTATTTTTTTTTAAGATTCTCCTTGAGTTTGATCTTGGTCACCTTCGAGATTGGTGTGACACAAATCATTTGAGGCCTTTCATGTCCCATAACAACAATATTGTCAATCACTTTATCCTCCCACACATAAATCATGATTTCATTGCATCCATTGAGCTTTATCCCACAAACATAGTTGAAGAAATAGCATGGTGACCCTTTGATCATGATTGACCCCTTGATTATGATTGAGAAATGTGGAGAAGAAATACAAGAGGAAACCCATGAGAGCCACTTGTTTCATAAGCCTACCAATTTCCAACTTTTTTACCATTCTATTTTGCATGAAACTAGCAATTGAGTGTATGGTATCATGAATTGTAATGATCTTGTCAGAGATTGTCCTTCTTGGAGTAAAACTACTATTGAATATGTTTACTATTTCCTTTGAGATGATTTTGTATATGGTGTTACATAGTTAGAAGAGGCATAAATTTACAAATGAGATGCATTTTGTCTTCTTTTGAATGAGAACAATATTGGTGTTGTTCAAGTCTCTTAATGTTTTCCTAGATTTTCATAAGTCTTCCACAACACTCATCACCTCCTTCCCTATGAAATCCAACATTATTTGTAGAAGCTTGTGGGAATTCCATTTGGAATTGAGGCCTTTTTTGGATGCAACTAAAAAGCAACACATTTGACCTCCTCCTTGGTAAAGGGTTCCATCAACATTTCATTTTTATTTTCCCTAATCATTAATAGAATTTAGTTTAAAAGCATGTTCATGTTTCAAAGACATGAGGCACGATCTTCCACCAAAAAATCTTGAGAAACACTAATCAATAAGAGAGATAGCCTAGAAAGAATTATTTATACCTCTAACTATATCCAATTTAGGGTGGAGTGAGAAGCTCCACAAAAATGTGAATAGGATTCCAAAGGACCTCCAACCCATTGGTTGCACTAATTGCATCCACCCTAGTACCCATCCAACCTAAGCAACAAGGAACAAATTTGTTTCTTGCAACTTTAGTTTTGTTCCTAAAGTATAATTATATTAGTCAACATGTGATCGATTTGGCACTTGGCCATGAATGCCCCTAACATTCTTGGTGTAGATCTTCATTGCTTTGTACAACAAGGGACTTCTACTTTAGACCTAAGAAGATAATTTGTTAAGGAATATAGACCTTTTTCCACTGTAGCTTGCTCCCTTTTCTATTTGGTTGTTTTCTTACCTCTTGCATCCTAAGCTAATGTTGGCCTTGAGCAATCTAGAGGCTAATTAATTGATGTACCTCATGCCACTAATACCCATAGAATCCTTTGATCAATTCTCGAAGCTCAACCATTCCTCATTATTCTTCACATTTAGGACCATTCCATCCTCATTATAGGCTAGTGGATTAAAGGAAATGATAGCAAGTTTTCTTGGATTAGCGATTAAGACCAAATTTATTGTTGTTTTAGATTATTCTTTGATTTCCTTAGTTCTAGTTGAACTCTCAGTTTCATTGTTCTTTTCCTTAGGGACCAAGCATTGAGTCACTTAATAGTTGGCTTCCTTACACAATTGACGTCCACATGGTCATGGCCTCTATAATGCACATAAACAAATTTATTTTCCTCAATCTCCAACCTTTCAGTCAAATCCCTAACTGATATAGAAATGGTGATTTGGTTAAAAGGTTTTCCTAGATCAAGGCCACCTTTATGAGGGAATATATGTGAGAATTCTTATTGATTAGGTCCTAGTTGATGGAATAGATTGTTCCTACACAAGCATCGTTCTTCAATAAATAATTGTTGATCTAGTACTCTAGAATATTGTATTGTTGTATTCCACATGGAGCATAATTAGGGGAGCATTAGAGAGGATTGAAGTTTGGAATCCATTCTTGAATGTGAAGGGTGGAATCACCCACTTTCTATGGTGTGTTCTTTAGAACAAAATCCTTATGAACACTCTTCCAAAATTCACTAGAAAAAGCCCTTTGGTAAGAATTTCATTGCACCTCTTGCACCCCAAGAGGTGAGGATTGAATCATCAATTTGGTTTTGTGTCCCTTTCCCACTTATCCCTCTTCCAATTAGTGCACATTCTAGTAAGGAATTTTCCGTATACATGTCATCCAAGTGGACAATCACTCTTTGTTCATTCATGCTAGAATTTGTATATTGCCGATTTTGGCACCAAGCCCTTTTTTATAATTAAATCAAAAGAAATGGATTATATTCCATTAAGAGATAAAATTATATGACATATAATGAGGCTCTTTGAGGAAGCAACCTCGTTTGATCACTCTCAATATAATGAAATTCTTTAGAATTGTATTTCTTGTTCTCTCCTTTTTATTCTATTTCTTTCTATCTTTAATTCCTTAGTTATATTTACTATTTATTTCTCATCCTTTGCCTCTTTCTCCCGCACCCTCTTTTTTTTTATGTTCTCTCATTCTTTTTGTCCCTTTTTTTTATCTTTCTTTTCAACTCTTCCTTGCTTTCGCTCAATTTTTTCTTCCTTCTTTCTTTTCTTAGTCTGTCTCTTTTTTTCTCACTTTGTACTTTCTTTATTTGTATTTTTTTTCCCTCTTTCTTTTTGTTTTTATGTCTTTCTCTATCTAACTTGTTTTCTTTGATTTCTCTAGTGTTTTTAATTTTTCTCATTTTTAATTTTTTTTCTTGGTTCAATTGTCTATTTTTTTCCTTATTCTTTTCTATTCTTTCATTCTCAATGCCTTTTTAATTTCCTTATATTTTTATTTCATAATCGTTCATTTTTCCCCTTATTTTGTCTCTTCCTTTATGTTTATTATATTCTTTTTATATCTATTTATCTCATTCATTTTCTATGTACCTTTCTTTTTCTTTATAACTCTTATTGCCTCTCTTTGTTCTCTATTTATCTTTGTATTTTTCTCTTACTTTTTTCTTTTTTTTTTTGTGTTAATTTTTTTTTTCTTTTACTTCTTTTTTTTCCTCTCAAATTCTTTATTTTTTTTCTTGTTTTCTCTCTATCTATCTCTTTCTATCTATTTGTCATCTTCTCTTTAGTTTACTTATTTTCTCATATTATATCTTTTTCTATGCTTATATCTTTCTTTCTATGTCTTTTTCTTAGTGCTTTTCTATTTGATTCTCTTTTTTTTCTCTCGTATTTATTCACTCCATCTCTATTTTACCTTTCTATGTTTCTTCATCAATATTTGTTTTTTGTTCCTTGCTTTGTCACTTTTCTCCTCTTTTGAAAATCTTTATCTCTATGTTGGTCATTCTCTCTCAAACCTTTTCTTTTATGTTATATTTCTATATTTTTCAATCTTTGTTATTTATCTATCTCCTTATATGTGTCTATCTCTCTTTCTCCATGTTTCATCATTTATTTTTCTCTTTTTATATTTACTTTTTTCTTTAATAGGTATGTATTATTTTTACATTATTTATTTATTTATCTTTATTTTTAATATCTATTTCTATTTCTTATATATTTTTTTGTATTTTTATCTTTTATCCTTCTCTCTTTTTTAATTTTTTCTCTGTATTTACTTTATTCTCTCTCTACTTCTCTCCACTATTTCTTTCACTAATTTTCTCTTTAGCTTTCTTTTTCTTTCCCCTCATGTCATTCTTTCTATTTTATCTCAATCTCTTTCCCTCTTACCCTTCTTTCTTTCCTTGTATCCAATTTGTTTGGCTTTTTCCTTCCCTTAGTGTTTTCTACTTTTGTTTCTCTTTGCCTATATATATACATATACTTTCGTTCTCTTAATGATTTTTATTATATCCTTTTGTTTACTTCATCTCTTCTTCCTTAATTTCATTATTTATTTATTTTCCTATTTTTCATATTTATCAATTTTTTAATTTATTTTTATGTTTATACAAATTTTCTTTTATTCTTCCTATATTTTTTCTTTCATTTTTCTCTCATATTGTATTTCTCACTTGCATCTACCTTTATACCTCTTTTCTAAATATCTTTTGACATATCTTTTTTCCTTTTAATTTTCTTTTATCCTAGTTATTTGTCATTGTCTAAATATCTTTATTTATTTTTAATGTTTCTCTACATTGCTATTTCTATTTCTTTGTTTCTTCTTTTCATCTATTTTCCTTTCTCTATGGGTTGGACTTTAGACCTTAGAATTTAAGTTTTTGACCCATAGACCTTGATCTATGCCCTAACTTCATGGATCATGGACCCTAGATTGATAAACATTTATCCTATAGCCGAAGCACTTAGATTCTAGACCCTTAATTTTTGAACCTTAAACCTTAGAGGCTATGCCTTATACTTGTGGACTCTAGACCAAGAAATATTTCTATTTACCCTTTTCCTTAAACTTGTGGACAAACCCTAGTGCTTAGGCTATGTTGCTAGATATTTGACCTCGGTTAGTAGAACATGGACATCAGATCCCAAGAACTTAGACCTTAAACCGTGGACCTAAGAGCTTCAAACTTCAATATTGAACCTTGGATTGTTAGATGATTAGAGCTTGGATCCAAGACAATGTATACTAGACTATGGACCCTATAATTTAAACACTAGACTATATAAAATTCATTCCCTAAATCTAAGAAATCAAACATTGTATGTTAGATGTTTACCCTAAAACTTGGAGCCTAGACCTTGGGCCCTATCCCTAGATTTACAAATCATCAATCCTTGACCAAAAAACCTATACCATTTATTGCAAACTCTTAGAACTTGGATTTGGGATCACTAGGACCTTAGCATTATGCACCCTCAACAAGAAACACTTACCCTATACCATAAATCCTTTGACCATTGGCATTGAACCCCGTCCCTAGAGCCTTAACTTTAGACATTGGGATGTGGACGCTATACCCTTTGAACCTAGATCATTAGAACTTGTCCCTCAAACCAGACTATGTACCTTTATATTGTGTCCCTTGGTCCTTCACCTTGGAATCCAAGACTTCTTGAACATTACAACTTGAGTGGTTAATCTTGTGCCCTAGAATTTGGACTATAGAATGAAAGCGTGGACCCTATAGATCAAATCCTTGAAGCCAAACCTTGTTTCTAGACACATGATCCTAAAGCCTTTTACCTTGGAAGTTGAATCCTAAACCCTATAACCTTAACTTTGGACACATGAACACTATATGTTCTAGGTTGGATTCATGGACTATGGACTTTAAATCAAGTA
>VDFB02047230.1:599346057-599369933 GCA_007258455.2 Sequoia sempervirens
TCTCTTCCAGCTGTTCCAACACATGACAGAGCTTGGAAAAGAGAGAAGGAAGTTCGCTAGCTAAGAGGAGAGTAGAGTCCGCTTCAAGAGTAAAACATGGCACTTGCTAAGACTAAGCCCGTCCAACCATACAAAAGTGGCATACAATAAAGCCAAGTCCGCTCCAAGGAAATAATCAATGGCTTGGTATAAAGCAAAGTCCGCTAGCAATACATAAAGGAAAGTCCGCCCTTGTTTCATGGCACAAACACTCAGCAAAGCCCGCCCATGTTAAGAAAGGGATGTGTCAAACATGATTGAAGTCCGACACATGTCTTGGCCATGAAACTTGACAAGGTCCACGCTTACTAAAGAGTGACATGGCATAAAAGATGGAATCTTGCCAAATCCACTTCAAGAGGATAATGAGTGTCTGGACTTAGAAGAATATGAACATGGAAAGTGAATGAGTGAAGTCCGCTCAGCATATTAAGTCTGAAATGGCAAGAGAAAAGAGGAAGTCTGCCAGCCTTAAAGTGAAATTGAGCTCACCCCTCATTTGTAAAGGGTGGAGACAGTGTATAGAATTGTTGTGATAGACTATTTCTGATAATAAAATCTCTTATGCATGATTTGATTTGAACCACTTTTATTGTCAAATAGTGTGCATGGTTGCATAACTTCTTCCACCATAGATTGGAGATAGATTAGAATTAGATTACATTTGGAATAAAATTTTCTTTGAAAGTTTGTTAGATGAATGCAAGATTTGATAAGCATTGATTTATGGTGGAACTTTTGCTCATACTTTCTTTGAACGGATGATTTTCGTTCAATGCGTAAAGTTAGCCTGAGCTTACTCTGTGGATTCTTAACTTCTATCTGGATAAATATTGTTCGATTAGAAGGTAGTTATTCATGATATGAAAACCATAAGCACATTTCCTTGAAGATTGCAATGGCTTTGCATAGTTGGCGCAATTCCTGCATGGTGAAACAAAGTTTGGTTTCATTTCACCAAGTCAATACCGTCTCTTGAATTCTTAGGAAGTAGATTAGAACTTCTGACCCCTTGTCTCCTTTTTCAGTTTGTTTGATCTGCAACCCAAATAAAAGAGCTTCATTGTCCAAACCTTCATTGTGAATTAAAAAAATCCAGCGTAAGTCCCCTTGTGATTACTAGCAAATCACAACACCCATTGAGCTTACCACACGTCAAGACCTGACATAAGAAACCTTGGAATCGCCATATGATCTTCTCGCAATCTTAGCATACGGGGTGGTTTTTCAAGAGAGGATAGGGTGTCTCTGGGAATTTTTATTCTGATGTACGAGTGTGTCATAAAACACGCATCAACAGGTTAAAGATAAGGATTTGACAATGCTTGCCCTTAATGGTTTGCCATTGTCTTGGGAGTCCTATATTCAAGGAATTAGTGCAAGGTCCAAACTCCTGAAGTTTGATCGTTTGAGGGCCGATTGCATTCATTATTCATCAAGATTGATGGTTAGAGGTGTTGGCCAAAATTCTACTAATGAAGAGATTCATGTTCTTGCTACCCAACCTTCGAAGAAGAAAGGAAGAAGTGGAAAGAAGGGATTCTTCAAGAGGAATCGAGACAAAGGAAATGATGGTGCTCCCCCTTCCAAGAAGAAGCGAGACTTTTCCAAGATTCAATGCTTTAGGTCTGATAAGTTTGGTCACTTTTCCAAACATTGTTCAGATAGACCTAAGCATCAAGCCTCCGTTGCAGATGTAGATGATGTTTCTCCATAGAAGAATGAATATTTGTTTTGCTCAACATTGTCAAGCAATTTACCCACTGACACCAACACTTGGCTGATTGACAGTGGTTTTCTCAGAAAGAGGGAGTTGATTATGAAGAAATAATTGCTCCTGTTGCTCATTACACTTCTGTCAGAACTATCATTGTAACACTTATCAAAGGATGGAAGATTCATCCAAATGGACGTGAAGACAACTTTTCTCAGTAATTGTGATTGAGGAAGAAGAAGTTTATAATGGCGAGCAACACGATGGTTTAAGGTTCATGGGGAAGGAGTCACATGTGTGTGGTGAAAAGAAGGCCTTGTATGGTCTTAAAAGCGAGGGCTCCTAGTGCATGAATGCGAAAGAAGTTGATCGGTACTGTCTATTTGGGCTTCTTGAAGAGCGATGTTGATTAATCTCTCTACTTCAAAGGGTAATCAATGGTGATGCATTAATGTGGTACTAATTCGTAGCTTCTAGGCTGCATATATATATATTATTTTGCATGCTTTCTCAGCTGTTATTTCTACTCTAGTAAATGGTTGCATAGTGTGTGGAATGAGGGCGGCGAGACTGTGAATTGAGAAATTTTCATCTGCTCCCGGCATCTAGTTGTTGCCCATGCAGTAGCGGAAGTAATGATTTTGAGTTTGAAAGATGTTGCAATGCAATGTAATCAGTAGTATGAATAAATTTTTTAATTATTAGTTATGCAATATGAAGTAATTGCATAACTACTTAGGTTAACTTTGTAAATACTATATTGTAATTAATTTTTTTTCATCTATCAACATCTAGTTGTTAGTTATGCAATGTAACTTAGTAATGCTTTGAGTTTGAAAGATCTGCAATGCAATGTAATCAACAATAAGATAAACTACATAATATAACCATTCTTTTTTTATGCTATTGTCATCAAGATATTTAACCATTGCTCACTTGATTAAATTTTCAAAGAGTTTAATTATGCACATGAGGAGGAAATTAAATTTTGATTGTCAACTTCTATATATCCAATTATCCAATAATAAAGTGTATGTCCATATACAAAAATGTCATCAAAGCCAACTCAAACAAAGTTTTACAATATGTGGCATATGCCATCTAGGTATCTATTCAAAATTTACATGCCAAAATGTCTCTCTCATCCTAAACTATTGGTGGATCATCAAAATGGAGCCTCTTTGAAGCGCACGTTGCCTCACGAAAGGTAGGTGTACAAAGAATTCAAACGTTGATTAGTTATACTATATAATTTAAAATGGAATAAATTAACATCAAAATCAATATACATTAAATTATAATTGAAATCTAAAAATTGTAATCTTGATTACACAAAGAATATCAAAGTCTCTTCAAAGGGTCAGGAGTTCTAGAATATGCCCCTCTCAAAGAACTGACCAAACCATCTTTTGTAATTTCAATCTATATAGGTGAACAAAAACATAAAACTGATCCAAGTTAGCATACAATTGTAAGTAATAGGAACATATAAATACCAAACACAAAATAAAATGAACACATACTTCTTTAGGTTGATCTTTTTCTTTATCTCCTTTAGGTGTTTCGACACCTCCTCCTTGAGGTGCTTCAACACCTACTCCTTCAAGTGTTCCAATACGTACTGCTTTGGGTGTTGTGGCCCTTGTCAACAAGGACGTATAGCTCATAATTCCCTGCACATAAAAATGACAAGTACATATGAAACTACCAATCTATGTCGATGTATGTATAATCAATATAAGATCTTAAAATTTTTAATTCAATCAAATTTGAGTTCAATTACCTTCCCCTTATCCAACATTTCACTTCCATAATCTGGACAAGGCTGCACCTCGCTCGCACTAGGTATTTCCTACAAGAGGAAAATAAGATAAACATATAAATTATTATATAATTTCATTAAGCAATAATTTCAAATGAAAAGAAAGGATATAATAAATAAATATAAATAGATGAGTGCAAAAATATATCTTGTGTGTATACGAGGGGCCAAATGAAATATTTATCCATCACTTGTAATGAGTTCCTCCTCGGACATCAACTATTAAATAGACCATGTAAATAAATATTAGTACATTATACTATCTCTTATTAATATTCATTTAAAAACAAATGCAAGTTATAAATTCACAACTTAAATTTTACACAATGTCACTATTCAATGTCCCTCTCTGTGAGAGGACTTTTGTATAGTGTGCTCACGCCTCCTAAATCTAATCCTATAATGTCCATCATGGAAGTCATGTCGGAAGTGTCCAGGGATGCTCGGCCCGAGGTGACCTGAGAGGACCCAAGCATCGGGCGCATGGAGCAAGTATATGGTACACAAATATGTGGACCTAGCCAGGGATGACGTGCCTTTCGAACCATCATAACATCACCGAATGTGGGTGGCTACGAGCAGCAAAGCAAAGACCACTCAAAGAGTGAATAGCATGGATAGTCTGTGTGGCCACATCCTGCATAATATCTAGATGGTATACTAAAGGTGACAGAGGAAGGGGAGGAGGAGGAACATATGGGCGGGGTATTACTCTAACTACCCCTGGTCTATCTTGGGGCATACCTCCACCAACGCCCTGGAAGGGTTTAATGTCAAAGTAATTGACATGATGCCCTAACAAAAACTCAGCAAATAATTTTTTTATAAAGTAAAATGGTATATCACAATTGTTGTTCGGTGGTTTCAAAAAAACCATACACCAACGATCCCAAAAGTTTTCTACAATGTCTCTATGAGTGCACCATTTTATAGAAAGTTTTGGTTTATTAACATTAACCGGCAAACCAGTGCGGGGGTTAACAAATAAAGAGGCTATTTGGGCTTTGGTTATTCCGAGATCTTTCACATCATCATAGGACAATCCACATGCATAATATTCTCTCATGTCTTCTCACCACGAATGAAAGGCATTATGTTGCGAGGAGAGGGTTTCTATGTTTTTAATTATTTCTTTCATTGTGTTTGACATCTCAGATAATCGAGGGACTCTCGTATAAACTTCAGAAATGCCCCTTAATTGTTGCAATTTTTCACTAATTAATTCTTCAATTGATGGTTGTGGAGGTGGTGGAGCATTTGGTATTTGTGCATTTTCATTGTCAATAGCCATAATTCCTGATTAAAGTTATAAAAAAATTAATCTAATTAAAATTAGACAATATAAATGAAAATATTATAAAAATACCCTAGTTTTTAAAAATCCAACAAAAACCCTAGTTTTTAACAAAAATCTATAAAATTCTCTAATTTTTAATCCAAATACATAAAAAACACTATTTTAAAATCAAAATCCATTACAAACATTCAATTTTCATCAAAATCCATACTAAACTCAATTTTTTCATAAAAAATCTATCAAAAACCCTATTTTGAAAAAAATCTATAAAAAATTAACTAAAATTACACAAATCTAATTGAAAATTTGATTAGAGCAAAGAAAAACAAAGAATCTAACCTTTTGAAGATGGATTTGTGGGAAATCGAATATCTGATTTGCAGAATGAAGTTTTCACTATGCGCCCGCAGTTAAACAAATGTGAAATGAGTTTTAATCAGGCCGAAATGAAATATATATGTGTGTCGCAAATCGGATATCCGATTTTTCCGATCCAAATCAGATATCCGATATGGAAATCTAGGTTTGGGCTTTGCTTCGGTAGTGTGTACTGACACCCAAGCCACATAAAGTCAACTCGGCATTTTCGCGTTTTTGAGTCGATGAAACATGTAATTTTTTCTCCATTGCCACTTTTTGGCATACCATGATCCTACACATACCCTTATCCTTTAGAATTAAATTTTGTTGAATTGAAGTTTTCTCTAATTATTTTGATCATCCTTTTGACATTAAATTCTTCCATATGCTCTCTGCATAATGAATCATGCATAACTTAAATTATTGGTTTATAGTTATGTTGATAGGCATAACTTATAGTGGAGAAAAGGTGAGAAGCATCTCATGTTGTAACCATAAAAAAATAGCTGAAAGAAAAACTATTTAGAGTCACCATTTATTTTTTTAAATATTATCCCAACTTTAAAATAAATTAAAAAATATGTAGTCATTAAAATAATTCTAATATGATAAAATAAATTATTACCTCGTAATTTTTAATATAATAGCTCTACAATAAAATAGTGATAAATCAAAGATAATTAATAAAAAAATTATGTATGTCTAATAAATGAAATGTTATTATTGGTTACTAAAAATGCCATATAAATTTATTGCTACATGTAAGAAGGAACATACTAAATTTTATGTCTTATGTACCAAGTTAATGAAAAGTGTAAGTCAAAACCTACTTGTAGTTATTTTCCAATTGATGTGGCATACAAATTGTTGGAACTTATCTTTTGTATTATAAAAATACAAATAGAAATAGAATCTAGAAGATTTTTAAACATCCACAAGGAAAAAAATAACTCACAAGATAGTAGGCCCTATAATTTTTACTTTCTAAAGTGTTGATCTAATGTTATTAAATTTGATAATGAACTCCCCCATTTTTCTCAACCATCTCCTTGTTGAATAGATATTGTAGCTAGGTTGCTACCAGATTACTTATGTACTTGACCTAGATATCATTGTATAATTTACATTCTAAAATAAAGTGTATCATTGTTTCCATTGCCCCAACTATGCAAAAGACACAAAATCTCTCTTTCCATACCTCTTTTGGCCTTTCCCATATATTTATTTCACATTAAAGATGATAAAAGTTAGTCCTTAATTGAGCTATGAGATTATTTAATCTCCAAGAGATATTGACTTATAAATAGGATTTTTTCTTATGGTAAAAAATGAGGTTAAATTCCTCAAGAAAATATTTTTCTTTCTCTCTACCGCCTTTTCCCACATAGATTTGTGAAACTTATCTACAAAAAATACCTTTATTTCTTTTCTATTATTAGATCATGCTTTCAATTGAATGTACCATTTTTTCAGACACCTATTGTTTTGCATCATCCATGACTTATTTCTGCCACTCAAGACATATTTAAAGACAACCTTGGGCCATATTTTTTCCTCCATCTACACTAATTTTTCATGTATCTTGAGAGATTTACCACAAGAATGGTTTCAATAAGAATTTTACTTGTTTTAGCTAGATGAATCTCTTAGGGGACCAAAAATTTTAATTTTAATTTTCTTGTGATCATTCATTTTTGGATTATCTCTATTTTATTTCATATGGTTTTTGAAGTGCTATTGGCCCACATTTCATACATATACAACACTACAAGAATTACTAATAGGTCCAAACACAATCTAAGTAGTTTCCCAATCCTATAGATCCACCAGGCTCTACATCTATTTTGAAGGGCAAAAAGTACTCTCCAACTTCCCAAAGTTATTTTCCTTCTAAATTTTTTCCATTAAGCTTGTTGTTGAAGTCAACCCCAAGGTATTTATACTTTGTAACTTCTTCTAGAATACTTCCTTCAAAATAAAACTTGACCTCATCTTTTTGTTTTTATTGAAGAAGATGATGATCTTAGTTTCACTAGTGTTGACTTGCATACCACCTAATTTTCACAAACTTACTCAAAGACATTTAGGTGATCTTGCAATTGTTCAACAAACATAGCAATCAAAATAAGATCTTTAACATACAAAAGAAGCTTGACTATATTATCCTAGAAGAACACTAGATTTGTACCTTGTAAATTCAACTATTCTTCAAGTTTTTTGATGTAAATAAAAAAGAGTAGGAGATATAATGAGAATCCTTGCTTAACTCCAATGTCACTCCTAAAACATTCTAAAATGATTTCTTGAGTTTTGATTTTTACTTGAACCTCTTCATAGAGTATATGGATAACTACTCTAAATTGTATTAGGACACCAATATCCTTTATTCTACACCATAATTTATTCCCAAGAACTATGTTGAAAGCCTTCTTCAAATAAACAAAATTGTAATTCCAACCTTTTTCAATGTTTTTTTTTCTTGAAAATTTATTCCATGATCAATTGTTGAGCACTTTTGTCTAAACCCTATTTTCCATTTGCTCTTTTTTCTTTTTCTTTTGCACACTTGTTGATGTCATGCTCAACCATGCTTCCAAACAACTTAAAAAAAGAATGTTTAATCATGATGGCACTATAATTGGAAGGATTATTAACATCTCCACTCTTAAAGAGAGGTATTGCTACATTGGTGATCCAATCTCTTAGAAACCCATATTAAATGATGTTATTAAATATTCACAATGTGAGAAGAGGATTTTGATTACCCATTTTAGGTATTCATCCTAAAACCTCACCACATCACTAGCCTTTCTTACACCCAACTTTTTAATACCTTCCTCAATTTATCATAAGATTAGTTTCATTGTTGTATTGACCTTGGGGGGACCTCAACTCCTTATTTCTACTCATATCATTAAATCACTATAAATTATTATAAATTAGATTTTTATCTTAAACACATAAGTATTCTCCTATTTATAAATGCTCCTCTTTAACATTTATAATCTACTTATGAACTAATGTGCAAGGTCGTTGATGTCACTTCTTGCATCATTTAGTTTATCAATTATCGAACTGAGTGTGTCTTAGAGCTGTATGTGATAAGGGTGTTTCCATAAATTGGGGGTTTTGCACTGTAAAATAGTGACTTTTGGTTGTAGTTTAGCCCCGTTAGGAGCTTTTAGGAGCTCTCAGGAGTTGATCTTAACAACAGGTTCCTAACTATTTTTAAAGACTTAATCCTAATTTATCTCTTAACTAATTATTGTTTAGACCCCAATAACTCAATTCAAACTTTACTTGACTTATTTTCAATTTATCCATGGAAGAATTAAGCTAAGAATTAAATCTACTTTTCAACTAAAACTCATAATTGAAATGTACTTGGAAGGTAAATTTATTTACATTTGTAGAAAAGGATCTAATTATGTTTGCAAAAAATAAACATTAATTTAGAAATCAATAATACTAACTTCCATGAACAAGTTCCAAACAAGCTTTAGTTTCATCTTTCCATAAGTCATCATTGTCTTCCCCATTAAAACTACATGCATTCTAAAATAACCAATGAATCTAATTCTATGAACAACAATTAAATCTATAGTAAATGAGTGAATATAAATCTACAGTAAAGCTTAAATGAATTATTCTAAGGACTCAATGAATTTAATCTAAGAATATAAGCATTAACATTCACTAGCAATGATTAACAAAGATCTATATTCCTACTTTCCAACTAAGATGAACAATGTAAAAATTAACTAAATCAAAGAAAATAACACAAGTCACCTCCTTCGGTTGAGTGGGCCCTGCTCTTCCTCTGGTGGGACTTAAACACTGAGATTCAGATCAACTCCTTATTTTCATTTCAATTCGCCAAAATAGGCAAATAGTACAAAAGTGCAGATAATCCACATTACAATACTAAAGAAAATATTAACTAACTCCCAAACTAATACTAAGGATGGATATTTATAAGAATATCCACTTATTTGAATACAAAAACTAGTGTAACCCGCCAAGATGCAAAATGGTAACAACTAAACTTAAACAAAACCAAAAGTGCCATAAAGAAATCTGCCACATGAAAGTAGCTTAATAAAAAGTTTTCAAACTGACTGTAGAAGTCAATTCAAAAACATTCATCAAGAGCTAGTTGGAGCGATTAGGAGCAAGACATATTTCAAATCTATTAAATATAGGAAGTTTAACATGTCCACCTCATAACATCAACACTTAATCAACCGAACAGAATCCTCAAAGACAGAATATAATCAAGACAACAAAATATCTTCAACTTGCATAAACATATTATCATTAATCATCATTCAAAAGCAAGAAATTTCTCATATATACTCTAATTAGTTAAATATAATGAACATCAAACAAACATTCAAGCATATAGTCTACCGCTAGCATAGTTAATTAACATATAATAAAGTCTTTTAAAACATAAAAAGGATTAATTAAAGTGTCTTTCCTTTCACTCATCATGAACCTTTAAACTTTATATTATTTAGCTAATTTAGAACTCTCATAAATTAAGGATCCTTATCAAACAACAGACGCATTGTGCCAAGTTCCTACCAATGGTTATTGTTAGATAGAGTAGTTGTTGCATGATTTGATTTCAAATAATTATGTGTCTGTTATAATGTATATTGTCCTATTTGTGGGTATATATTGAGATTAAAGGTATAAATACACCAAAGGTAAATTAGATCTGTTTCTTAAAATTTTGGTTTACACCAAACATTACACACAAAGTATTGTTAGATAGAAACTATGCAATGAGATTTTTCTATATTTGGTTTAAGATAAGATTGTATATATCTTATCAATGAAGTTAATATAGATTAAATTTGTTGGGTGACATATCTTACCATAGATTTGCACATATTTTTAGATTTGTATGTCTTTTCAATATCATGATATATACAACATTATTCAATATTATTCAGGACATTTATACGATTGAAATTCAACCATAAAAAGTAATGTACTCTAAATCCAACGGAAATATATTGCCACCTATCATGTCTATAATTAATTTACTAACACTACTAATAAAATGAAATTTGTTGAATTACTTTTAAAAAAAATTCTAAACGATGTTTAAAAGTTAAAATAAAATAACCTAATTCAACAAAACTTAGACTTATGTTGCAAATGTTAATGAAAGAGAGGCAATGTCAAACGAGAATTAAAGCTCTAAATATGATGTAATTCATAATTACATTTGAACATGAATGCATTTGGCTTTAAATTGATAAAAGATGCTAGAATTTACATATATAGTGTTTTTTGAGGAAACTATATGAAACAAATAAATATAAAATTGTTCAAAAAATTATTCATTATTTTTTATTGTTAATTTTTAAAATATTTTAAATTAGTAGATATAAATTTTATTTATATTATTATTAATTATTTTAACCACAATTTCTCATATTTTCTCTATTTCACCTATTGAATAAAATAAAATTGTCTCAAATATGATTAAATTATTTATATTCATTGACCCACAATCTTTAAAATAAAAATAATGCCATTTATCAAAGAAGACAATAAATAGAATTGTAAAATGACATGAAAATGCATTTGGACTACTAACTTTTTGATAGTCAAAATTAAATAGTTAAAAGATTCCATAGGTTACATCACAATGCTATTCACAATTATTATCCAATAGAATGATAGATAAATTAGTTTGAAGTATTTTAAAAAAAATAAAAATATACATTAGAAATTTTGGTCAAACTAATTCTACCATCTCATTAATTTATTTGTTGACAACTACTAAATTAAATGAATGCATTGAATATCTTGACAGGAACTAACTAGGCATTTGCTATAAAGGAATGATTTTTATCTTCTTATTCAACTACTTCCATGACTGTAAATACCCTATTTCTTTTGGGAAATGTCTACCCAGCCATCAAACTACACATTTGACCTTTGTTTTGTGAGGTCAGGGCAAAAAATGAAACTCTTGTGAAACAATCAGATCTCTATGAACATGGACTTAAGTAGTAGTTTGTTGTATCCTATATATAATTATGGACAATTTCAATTCACAATCAAAGAAAGTTTCCACATAGAATCACCAAGAATTTCCACAATAATATGATATTGCTCGAATCCAAAAACATACAAGCAAAATATAATTTATATTATCATTCCTTGAAAGGAAACAGAAACAAAGAAGAAAATGATAGGAAATGACATAATAGATAAAGTCTATCTTATATAATTGGAATGAGAAAGGAAGAGATCATGTGGGAATTCCTCGGAGGCACTCCAACAAAGGCTTTATGATAAAATAGTGATAAATTAAAGATAATTAATAAAAAAATTATGTATTTCTAATAAATAAAATGTTATTATTGGTTACTAAAAATGTCATATAAATTTATTGCTACATGTAAGAAGGAACATACTCATTTTTATGCCTCATGTACCAAGTTGATGAAAAGTGCAAGTCAAAACTTGTAGTTATTTTTCAATTTGTGTGGCATATAAATTGGTGGAACTTATCTTTTGTATTATAAAAATACAGATAGAATAGAATAGAAGATTTCCAAACATCCACAAGGTCAAAAATAGCTCACGAGATAGTATGCCCTATAATTTTTTCTTTCTAAAGTGTTGATCTTATGTTATTCAATTTGATAATGAACTCTCCCATTTTTCTCAACCATCTCCTTTTTTAATAGATATTGTAGCTAGGTTACTACTAGATTAATTATGTACTTGATCTAGATATCATTGTAAAATTTACATTCCAAAATAAAGTGTCTCATTGTTTCCATTGCCCCATCTATGCAAAAGACACAAACTATGTATTTTCATACCTCTTTTGACCTTCCCCATCTATTTATTTCACATTAAAGATGATGCAAGTTAGTCCTTAATTGAGCTATGAGATTATTTGATATCTAAGAGATATTGACTTCTAAATAGGAATTTTTCTTATGGTAAAAAATGAGGTTAAATTTCTCTAGATAATTTTTTTTTTCTCTCTACTGCCATTTCCTATATAGATTTGTGAAACTTATCTACAACAAACACCTTTATTTATTTTCTATTATTAGAGCATGCACTCAAGTGAATGCACCATTTTTCCATACACCTATTGTTTTTTATCATCCATGACTTCTTTCTCCCACTCAAAACATCTTTAAAGACAACCTTGGGCCATCTATTTTCTTCCATCTACACTTTTTTTCATGTATCTTGAGAGATGCACCACAAGAATTTGGTTTCAATAAGAATTGTACTTGTTTTAGCTAGATGAATCTCTTAAGGGACCAAAGATTGTAATTTGTATTTGTGACCAAAAATTGTAATTTGTATTTGCCTATGATCATGCATTTTTGGATTCTCTCTATTTTATTTCATATGGTGTTTGAAGTGCTATTAGCCCATATTTCACACATATACAACACTACAAGAATTATTAATAGGCCAAACAAAATCTGAATAGTTTCCCAATCCATATATCCACCCCTCTACATCTAATTTAAAGGGAAAAATGTACTCTCCAACTTCCCTAAGTTCTTTTCCTTCTATAATTTTTCCATTAAGCTTGTTGTTGAAGTCAACCCCAAGGTATTTATACTTTGTTACTTCTTCTAGAATACTTCCTTCAAAATAAAACTGGACCTAATATTTTTGTGTTTATTGAAGAAGATGATGATCTTGGTTTTGCTAGTGTTCACTTACATACCACCTTATTTTCACAAGTACTCAAGGGCATTTAGGTGCTCTTGCAATTGTTCAACAAACATAGCAATCAAAATAAGATCATTAACATACAAAAGAAGCTTGACTATATATTCTCCTAGAAGAACACTATTTGCACCTTGTAAATTCAACTATTCTTCAAGTTTGTTGATATATAAATAAAAAAGAGTAGGAGATAATGAAAATCCTTGCTTAACTCTAATGTCACTTCAAAAACATTCTAAAATGATTTTTTGAGTTTTGATTTTTACTCAAACCTCTTCATAGAGTATATGGATAACTACTCTAAATTGTATTGGGACACCAAGATCTTTTGGTCTACACCATAATTTATTCCCAATAACTATGTTGAAAGCCTTCTTGAAATAAACAAAATTGTAATTCCAACCTTTTTTCAATATTTTTTCTTGAAAAGTGATTCCATGATCAATTGTTGAGTGCTTTTGTCTAAACACTATTTTTCCTTATGCTCTTTTTTCTTTTTCTTTTGCCCACTTGTTGATTTCATGCCCAACCATGCTTCCGAACAACTTCACAAAATACTGTTTAATCATGATGGCCCTATAATTAGAATGATTATTAACATGTCCACTCTTAAAGAGAGGTATTGCTACATTGGTGATCCAATCTCTTGGAAACTCATATCAAATGATGCTATTGAATATTCACAATGTGAGAGGGAAGAATTTTCATTACCCATTTTAGGTATTCAGCATAAAACTCCACCACATCACTAGCCTTTCTTACTCCCAACTTTTTAATACCTTCCTAAACCTCTCATAAGATCAATTCCATTGTCATATTGACCTTGAGAGGACCTCAACTCCTTATTTCTACTTATAACATTAAATCACTATAATATTATTATTAATTAGATTTTTATCTTAAATACATGAGTATTCTCTCCTTATATTTATAAACACTCTCTTTAACATTTACAATCTACTTATGAACCTTTAACCTTTTATATTCTTTAGCTAATTTAGAACTCCCCTAAATTAAGGATACTTATCAAACGAGGCATTTGCTATAAAGGAACCGATTTTTATCTTCTTATTCAGCTGCTTCCATGTCCGTAAATACCGTATTTGTTTTGTGGGGTCGGGGTGAAAAATGAACCTCTCGTGAAACGGTCCGTGACGGGACAAGCTTAGAGTGCAGATTTCCAATTACAGTAACTTTCAGATCTCTACGAACATGGACTTAAGTAGTAGTTTGGTGTATCCTATATATAATTGTGGACAATTTTAATTCACAATCAAAGAAAGCTGCCACACAGAATCAACAAGAATTTCCACAATAATATGATGTTGCTCGAATCCAGAAACATACAAGCAAGTACAATTTATATTATCATTCCTTCAAAGGAAACAGAAACGGAGAAGAAAATGACAGGAAACGGCGTAATAGGTAGATAAAGTCTATCTTATATAATTGGAATGAGAAAGGAAGAGATCAGGCGGGAAGTCCTCGGAGGCACTCCAGCAGAGGCTTTATAATTCTGCCGTCGGCAATCGCGTCGAACACTTTCTGCACGCACTCTTGCGGTGTCTGCTCTGTTCTCGCACTCATCATACTTGTCTTGAGATCATCTCGGACAAATTTATAGAAAGGAAGGAATTTGGAATACTTGATTGGATTAGACATGTAGGAGACGCGGCCACGCTTTTCGTATTCCACCCTGACTGCCGTCATAGCGCCTTCCAGTTGCTCGCCCAGATAATTCTCAAATTCTTTCATTCTATACACCAACCCGTTGCTCTCTCCGTCATTCGTTTGGTGGTAACAAAGAATGGAATCGAAACATGATTGTTTGAGGGCTGAGAGGAGGGGAAGCGAGGGGTCACAGGGGTATTCCAGGTATGTGTAGACGGGGACTGCTCTCGCCACATTTACGAGCTTTTCCCTGGTCTCATCTGGGAAGCCCAACTCCTCTGTAAGGGTCGAAATAAAGTAAGTGACGGTTTCCACGAGAGCTTGCTCGAGCTGGCGAAGGTCGATTGCTTGACAGAGAGCAGCTAAGTGCGAGGCGAGCATAAGTTTTAAGATGTCCAATGCCTCCTCTGTCTTGCGGGCCAAGATGAGGGCAAGAGAGTTGATGTCCTGGTTGTGCTGCTCGGCGCTGTGGACGTGGGTTGTCACGGGGTTGGCCAGGTACTGAAGCTCCGAGCTGTAGGAGGCCATGGCGATGTCCGCGCCTTTGAAACCGTAGTGCACGCTCAAATCGGGGCCCAACGACAGGTTCCCCGGGAGACCATTGCTGTAGTGCTCAATCATCAGTTCCGTGAATTGAGCGAAGAGCAGTTTCCCCAGCCCGCCCACTGCGATGCGTACGTAGTCCATATGAAAGCCCACAGCGCTGCCTTGGGAGTTGGCCCCGTGGAGCGCCCTGTTGATGGTGTAGGATATAAGACACGGCCAATAAACAAAAACAGAGAAAAAAAACACTTGCACAGAAAATACACTAACATAAACTTTTATTCAACTTCCCACGATGACTTACATTGTTTGCATAGAGTTTAGAGCACCCAACAATAGATTGAAGTCTTAGTAAAAGATGCATTATTAGTTAACTGCTATCTAAACCGAAGAATAATACAAACTATAAATAGACTGATTGTCAAAGTGAGGCTCATGCATCACTTTTCAACAGATGGCTCACAACACAAAAACATTCATTCATACAATAATTGATATTCACAATTTTAACTTTTAAAAAATAAGTCAATTCAATATTTTAAGATATGTATGAGGTGATCTTTCTCAATTTTTATCGAATTTATTTACATATGTTAAAATTAAAAAAAAAAGTTACACACAAATTTTCTCTAAATTGTTCTAATTTGATGTCCGGTTTGAAGCAAGGGAGCGTCATACCGGTCGTTGGCGTGGTCGATGATAGGATTGTCATTGGCAGAATTTATCTCCGTTTCCACAGTGACCGTGGCGGCTCTGATTGTTTGAACAAGGGGGCCCAACCATTGCGGGCACGACCTCAGAGCAGAGCCGTCTTGCCTGGGCTTCTTGAGCTTATCGATGGAATAATACACCCGGGACTCCTGGAATGGACTGTTCTTCAGAAACCACTCGAGCAACGCCGCGGACTCAATCTGTCCCGGACGCGGCTTCACCTTGTGGATAAGCCGGTGCGCAAACTCCTCTCTGCCAAAGATCGCTTCGCAGAACATTCCGCACAGCGTCTCGACCAGTAGCAGCAGCACGTTGGCGTCGTACATCACAGCGGAGGCAAGGGCAGTAGCAAAGGAGGTGCCGTTGACGAGCGCGAGGCCTTCTTTGGCTTGGAGGACGAAGGGCCGCAGCCCTACCCTTCGCAGCGCCTCCGGGGCAAGGATCTCCTCTTGATCTTTGCCGTTGCCCGTTCGCACGACAACGCTGGGCTTCCCAGTGAGGAGCCCTGCAATGTAGGCGAGCGGGACGAAGTCCCCGGATGCGCTGACGGAGCCCCGGAGCGGAACCTTGGGTGTCAAATTCTGGTTGAGAAGGAGTTGCAGCGCTTCCATGACGGCCCAGCGGATGCCGGAGCATCAGTAGGTGAACCTGTTGAGGCGGAGCAGCATGGCGCACCGCGTGGTAGCTGGTGACAGCTCATCTATAGACGAAGCGCAAGCCCTTGTAAAGACGCCTGCGAGCAGACAACGGATGAGGGACTCCTGCACCTCGCTCAGCTGGTTGGTTCGCTTGGTGCAGCAGGCACCGAAGCCCGTGGTTACGCCGTATTTATCGGCGCCTTCCTCGGCCTTGCGCTGTACCCACGACGAGCACCGCTCCACCCGGCTTCTGCATTCCTCGGCATTTAAGGCCACCTTCACCTTAGCTCTCCGCGCCAGGGCCGCGACATGCGCCACTGTGATATGATTTGTGCCGTCAAGAGTTATCCATTTGACGGCCTTGAACGTCTTGAGCAGCGCCAAAATATCTGTTACATGAGAATGCGAGTCCATTGATAGGTAATCCGAGGCAAGGCAAGAGAAAAAAAGCTTAGTCTCTGTCGACCGATGAAGGGGAGTTACAAGCAAATAAAAAATGGCTCTAGATGGGCTTGCTCTAATGAAACTCACACTGCGTATTTTATGTGCGAGTTGCACCACTCTTATTTAGACACGTAATGAGCTCTCCTCTACTTGGACAGCTGACTGTCTCAATCATAATTTAATACGGTGAAGGAAACCATTATATTCTAGATTACATCGTATGGGTTTTTAGTAGTCTATGGAACATTCTTGGTATGGGTTTTTAATAATCTATTAATCTATGAAGTAGTGTTGTAAGGTTGTTTTTGGATTTTATAGGAAGCAATTCAATAGATGTAATTTTAAACTAGCAATCGTATCTTAGTGTGTAATGGGTATGCCGAAGAGGTGCGGAAGGTCAATTAAGCAATATTTTGGTTTTTTTTGCGTACATTTGTGCAATACATGAGGTGAATTAGTAGGACCTCTGAATTAGGAATATAATTAGGTTCCATAGAAGATCATATGAGTCAATATAATGTTGGATATATTTTGACAATATATTTGTACCTAAAAAATAGTATGATAATATCTCCAACCCTAGCACTCGATATATATGGGTACACAAAAAAACCATGTGTTGTAAGCTACTATATAATTCAGACATCCATCTCCATATGTAAATTTCAACAACCAAATCAAGCTTAGTTAGTTGAGTAGTGTTCTCCTAACATTTCCATAACTACTCCATGATTCTCTCCATCGTTTTTGAATATTCACACCTTACAAGTTGTCATAGTTTTAATTAGAAACCTTCATCACACCTAGAGCCACTCCAAATAGAACACCCCAAATATGGTAAGTATAAACAATGAATAATTAATCAAACAAAACATTTCAAACATCAAGATCACAAGGTGTATGACACCTACCAAAAAAAATTGTTGCTCCTTTTAATGCACCGAATCTAAATGTTTGGCTAATGATAGTTCCTTCAATGCTTTGAAATGTGATAGGATGCTCGAATGTGTGTGGATGTGAAACAAATGTAATTAAATGCCTCTAAATAATAATACATATAATCAAATTTTGCAAGGCAAGAAAATAAAGGGGATGAATTGGCCAAAATTTCAATTTTGGGTTTTGAAAAGACAAAGGTCAAGTCCACAATCACAAGGCCAACCTTACAACTTTGAAAATGAACTTGGACAAGCACATAATCATATTGGATTGTATAATAGTTATATCTAGGTAGGTGTAGAGATAAATATTTTAAATGCATCAACAAGACAAATTTAATACGATATATGCATAAGGATAAGGTGAAAACTGAATATGTAAAGATACTTATAATTTAAGAGTAGGTAAGATTAAGAAAATGAACTTAATTTTACACGAAATTGCATCATTTGTTAACACATTTCTAGAAATGAGTATAAAACTAAATAGAAAAGGATGCACTTATATTTTTGCACAAAACTACATCATTTGTCAACATATTTCTAAAAATAAATACAAAATTAAGTAAAAAATAAAATGACACAATTATATGCACATTTCATGTAACATTGACATTTGCAAGCAAAAGTTAAAATGTTTGAAACACTAAAATATATTATAAAGTGTCTGTGAGTTCACTTAGTGCTTCGTAAAAATATAATAATTTCGTGCCCATTCATATTCACAACTATTTGCAAAATAAGCGAATTCAAACATTCTTCCCTTATCTGAAACAAATTTTAACGGAAAGTGAACATGTTTTGAACTTGCAAAATAAGCGAATTCAAACATAGAGGAGATGAAAATACTGAAATAAAGAGTTCATTAGCTATGGTTACAATTTGGAAGAAGCTACCATTTCTAAGCTCCGTTAAAAGTCTGATCTAAATTCCAGCTGCTTGGACCCACATTGTACGAAGTTGACATTTTTTCTGTCGTTAACTAATGAATATAAATGTTTTAGCCCTTGATCTTTCTTTTGAATTGATGGTTGGAAATGTAATTTCCCTTCTATTAAAAATTTTTAATATGCCCATATGAATTGAGAAAATTATTGTCAAATTTGAGTATCCTCATTTGGTTGTTCATAAATAGAATTGGCGGTCTTACTTCTTGTATTTTGGGAGATTATAGATAAGTAAAATTAGGGGTAGGGGTAGCATAACATTTTCTACTAATTGTCCAACACATCTAGAAATAAGTAGAAGCTTCTCAAATAGAGACAGTGAAGATGGGGAGTCATCGAGGGACAAGAAGTTGGCATGGTCTTTTTTTTTTCCCTCTATTTAGACTTTTGTGTTGTACAACTCGGATATTTTTGCTAAGGTCTTCTTCTATAATATATCCTCAAATTGATTATGATTGAATTTCTTTGATTCATTTATTTAGGTGGACAAGAAGCAACTAGGCATTTTTGAATGAGCCTCCATAGTAAAAAATGGAGGGACATGCCTATAATATATAAAGCACATCATCAAATTTCTATGAGAACATGAAAAGTTTGTATGTACATAATTTACAATGAAAGTAACTGTAAATATTAAACTAGTTTCTCCAAGGCAGCCAATATGGATATAATGAAGTTGGAGAGCATTGTACGAATTTTGGTAGCATTTAGTATTAGAACTATATTGGGCTATGATTTTGTGTGCTAGCATGGATAAGGATGAAGTAAAAGCTATTTAAAGGGATGGCATGGATAAAGATGATGGAAAAGGTATTTGTGAGTGTGGCAAGAAAAGTTTCAAATATACTTCTATCTTTAAATAAAACTATGAGATATAAATCAATGGAAAATTAATTGGGATGTTAGGAATTCCAATAGTGGTTACCCTATAAATCGGTGGAAAATTAATTGGGGTGTTAGGGATTCCAATAGTGGCTATCCATTTATAGTGGTGATGACATAAAAATACATTACTAAGCCATTATTTTTGTATTGTGGTGTGTCTTGATCCATAAATTGTCTAGTTTGTGTGAGTTTAAAATTAGGTTAAAGTAGTGGGCCAGTCTTGTCTTGTAATTGTAACTACTGATCTTTATTGTGAAGATGTGCAAGAACAATATAAAAATCAAGATGCAAGAACTATATAAGTTTTGGTTAAGTTCTTGTCATCTCGTAATTGAAATGTAGAAACATGTTGAAGACAATGTTGGATAATTGACTGGGAGTTGAGTTCAGATGGTTAAGACATTCTAATGGCTGTTGGTGTTCAAAATTAGATAATCAAGATGATTTTAGTTGGTGGTGTTCAAAATTAGATAATTAAGATGATTTTATTGTTTTGCCCAGGCCTGGAATTTGATGGTCTATTTGACCATTTTTTTCAATTTTAGACCGTATATTACAACTTTAAAACTTATTAAACCGTATAGTTTGACTTGCTATATTTTTATTAAACTGTAAAAATTTATTATAAGCAAAATATAATATAGTATTTTAATTTATAATATATATTATTTTATAATGTTTATGATAAAAAGAAAAATTAATTTAAAATGGAATATAACTTTTTTGAATATTTTGTAATATGAATTTAGAAACTTTTGACATTTTCACTGATAGTTATAATTGTTTTATATTAATATATATTATTTATAATATTTATTATAAAAATATATATTGATTTAGAATCTTTTCAAAATAAAATATAATTGATGTTAACTTGTACAATATTTTTAACAAGATTTTTTTTTAATATGAACTTAGAAACTTTTGTTGATTGTTAATTATAACAATAAATTTAATATTTTTATATTTATTACTAATAATTAGATCATTGTTTTCTAAATTTTCAAGATATTGCATTTATAAAAAAAATCATATAAAAAATCATAAATTAAACAATTTTTTTGACAATTTATATTTTTCTTAAAATGTCAAATGAAAGGCATTTAAATAACAGATCGTCATAAAATTTGCATATGACAGGTAGGGGTGACCCCCAAATTGGTTTTTCCTATTTAATTATTTTAGAATAATATAATTGTAATTACATTGCCTATTCTGATTTTGAATTATGAAAAAAAAGTTTTATAATTTTTTTATTTTGATGCTGTCAAAGATAAGTTGGTAAATTTAAGGCCACTATCCACAATTCAATACTCTCAGAAGATCTTAATTATTTTTTTTTATAAAGGTAATTGGACCAAATTCAACAATTGTTTAACGTAGGTTGTCATCTATACTTTAGATACAAACACAATCAAGAGTCTAATTTAAATTTCCAGTAATTTGATTTTCATCTGGAAAAAATCAATCTAATATAATGAATATTCTAGTAATCTACTAAATCTAAGCTACGAGCTTAGGAAATCTAAATTCAATTACTTCTAAACTCATTTTTCATTTCAGTTGTGTATGAAAGTGTTGTGTAAAGACTGCAAGTTATAAATATATTTTGATTGAATTTAGTTATAAGTGGGTGAGTGACACCTAAAAGTCATCTACATAAAGTAAGCTGTGAGCTTGGTAAAATTCAAATTTCATTAATTATAAACTATTTTTTCATTTCAGCTGTATACCAATATTGGTATCTTGTGATTGAATTTAGTGGAACCTATACATGAGAAAAAACAATATAACATTTGATTGGGAAAAGTAAATAAGAAAAATGAATACCAACTTCTACCCCAATCTGAAGAAGAAGACCTTTGAGGAAAAAACCAAGTCATGGTCTATACAACTATAATCAGTAACACAAGAAATTATTCTTAAATCAAACAGTCCCAGCACACAATCAGTATTAGTCAGTGCGCTGCACCTTAACCATATGTTACACAAATCAAACCAAATCCCAAATAGAATTTGAATGCCTTATAAATGTTTGAGAATAGCAAAGATGCAAAAACCCGAATAGAGTATTTGGGTATTCACTAATAAACAAGTGAGAAATTTTGTAGAGGAGACGCCTTACATCTGCAAAAGTTTCCATAGAAGATACAAAGTGCCTGTTGGCTCTCACCCATTGCTTGTATGCCTCCATGCCCTTCTTTTCGCTGTCACTCACCCACTTGTTTTCCTTTTAATATCTGTGTGTGCAAAGAGCATTTGGTTTGTATAGATCTAAGCACTCTTATAGAATGTTTCCATTCCTGTTGCTTTTCATGGGTATCTACAAGGTAGACTAATCCTAATGATGTTCGACTAATAAATATTCAGACCCAATTTAAACCATAATTTTATTTCACAATCTAGAGACATGTAAACGTGCACCGAAAATGGCAACAATTTTAGCTCACCGTTGTCAATCTCACCCTTCAGCTATGTTGTCAATTAGACCCTTTAGCACACTATTTATACAAAACAATATATGACAGCATATCGATATCTGCATGGGATAATAGGGCTAAATTGGTATGGTAGTGGCTGTTGTAGACGAAATTGTAAGGTTAAATCCAATTAAAAGCCATGGAATTGAAGATGATATGGATGCAATAACTTTCTTCACTCTCATTCCATAGTTAGTAATAATGAGAATAGCAGAAGGCATGGTGGAAGTGGGTAAACTGGAATTCTTTTATGATCAAGCTCAAGAGACTATGTGAAGTATGGGAAATGCAACGTATGCAGCCTCTCAAGGCTTGGCTCCTTTCTTTGCAGTGGTATTCTAACAGTTGTAGTACACATTACTGAAAGACATGGACACAAAAGTTGGATACTAGATAACCTGAATGCTTCACAACTAAATTACTTTTATGATTTCTTAGTAGTTCTGAGTATCATGAACTATGTAGCTTTCTTAGCTACATCTTTCTTGTATACTTATAAAAAAGAACCAAGTGAAGCCCTCAGAAATGCATCTTCCAAACTAACACAAGCAGTAGACCATTTTAACACCAAGAGTGCAGCCTTCCATGAGACCACATCTCTTTGAGGCATCTTGTCAAACACTTCATGTGCCTTGTCTATGCTTCCACATTTTGCATACATGTCTACCAGGGAAGTTGTAACTACATCTGACAAACTCCCTCTATCCTTTGTGCTTTGGTGGATGTCCATACCCTATTCCAAAGCCCTCATTTTGATCAAGCAGGGAGAATTGTGGAGTCTAAACTGTTTCCTATAGCTGCTACCTGCTACAAAAGTGAAAAGTGTTCATTTACCTCACATAAAACCTAGCAGGAAGTGCGAGCTAGTTTTAAGCATCCGTACCCTCTTGCAGGTAGTATTAAAGGCGCACTAGAAAGTAAATTACATTTACAACTTCACCGTACAGTTTTTCCTAGAATAGTCGTTTCATAAAATGCAACTCGCAGAGCCACGTAAAATGCAATTTGCAAAGGCTGCGTAAAATGCAACTTGCAGCTTGATATTTCCCACAAAGTTAAAGGATAGGATGACTTTGTTCGTCTCTAGGATTTATTGATAACAATGAGCCATCAATCAAGCATTTGAGGTTGATCATCTTCACATTGGATACACCTTTGGTGTAAAAAATAGAGGGCAGGAAATGAATCAAGGGCTAGGATTGATTGACCGATGGAGTGTTGAGATTAAAAGAAAGATAGGGTTTGGATCAAGGAATAAAGAAGGATTAGAAGTGTCACAAGAGGCAAGAGGTGAATAGGGAGGTGTGCTCACATTGGGAAGAGTAAGTGGGTGTAGGTGAGATCTCACATAATGTGTGAGAAAAGGGTAGAGGACAGGCTAGGACACTTGTCACCATGTGGCAAGCTTAGGGAGAGGTGAGGGAATTTAAAATTAGGAGATAATGGTAATGAGGGTTAGACTTAGGGATTAAAAGGAAGGGTTAAGTTAATAAACCATTAACTAGGGTGAAGTTAAAAGTTGGAGAATGGGATAATTGTTAGGATTTAGGTGTCATCAACCTTGTAAATCCTTTATTTTTATTATTCTCCTAAAGTGTTTTGTACATTTACCCATAAGAGGTGAAACTGTTTGACCAACAGTGGTGAAAGAGACTA
>VDFB02047230.1:599370033-599415272 GCA_007258455.2 Sequoia sempervirens
TTTTATATTTATGTACTCAGTGATTACATTATTTTTAGGCATACAAATTATTTTGTTTTCAGTTAGTTGTTCAACTTTGCATTATACATTATTTAATCATCACTTGCATTTATCATAAATCAAAGATAATAACAATAGCATTATCTTTAGTAAAACATACATCAAATATAATAACAACATTACCCACTTTTTAATCATATCACAGTTATATTCTGAATCCCTTGTTAATAATCATGAAATTTAATGGGTATACAATTTTTGTCCCAATTTATTGAGTGGTTTTTGGATTACAATTTGTAGACAAATCTATATATATATATATATAGTCATGCCATGTAGGGTTTCATCATATCAAGCCGTGTAGGGCTTCATCACATGAAGCTTCACAGACAATGATATATTCTTTTCAGATTATATATATATATATACACACACACATGGTATGACTGTATATGTATGCAATCTAATAATAATATATCATTTTTTGCAATTTGTGATCATTGTATTTGTAGACAATGATATATCAAGTCGTGTAGGGTTTCATCACATGGACATTAACATGAGCCTCTATCAATGTCTGCCATTTAATAATGTCCAAGTTTCTTGCCATATATCCCTATAACTCAGTTATCTTTAATAAACACATTGACATTATTAGTTTAATATATATATATAATCATGCTGTGTAGGGTTTCATCATATCAACCAGGATAGGGTGTTGGGGGGTATACACACACACACACGCACATAATTTGATATAACACTAACATGTGTATAATTTGATATATATATCAAATTAAATATATAAAAAAATGTAGAAATATATGTTTATCAGATTATATATATTTCCAATTTATACTACACTAACACTTCCATACCATCAAATACTTTCACCTTGCTCTATGACTGTCCTTGCATTAGGCTGCTGTCCAAGTCAATGGCATGTAGTAGACGTAAAAATTGCCTGACGACTTGTGTTGATGTAGACACATCAAAACACTCTTGCCCTGCAGTTAGAAGTGTTATAAAATCCATGGCAAATACCATGACTTATGATTTCTTGGCAAATGCCATGAATTTTAAAGTCATGGCAAATGCCATGAATTTTATAACACTTCATTGCAATCTCTACAGGCCAAAATAGCTCATTTGTTTCTTCATCCTAGCAAACTTAGGTGCATATCTTGTTAATCTGTTTACCTTTCCCTTGGCATTTTGTATGTTCAACAATGGGTTTCAATTGGCATCGAGGATCATTCTGTGTTTTATTGTTTTTTACAATCATTTCTCTATATGGCATCAAAGGTTTCACTGTAACAATTTTCTTTAAGGTATTGTCAGTTTTATTTTAAAATACATAGATTGTGAATGAAAGTTATATATGTGTGTGTGTATATATATATATATATACAAACACAAACACATATATACATATACATATGTATAGTTATAAATACATAATACACATGCATACATACATATATAGTTGTTTATATACATGCACATATATACATACACATATATAGATTTTTTAAGCACAAACCATGCACTATTTGATTTAAACAAGTAAAACCCAGGATTACATGATTTTGTTTGTAGATATACATACATAGCCTGAATGTAAGGGTGCAGTCCTAAAGCCTTTTGTGATCATGCTTGTTTATTTTTTGGATTTTCAGACTCATATTTATGCTACACTAACAAGTTATGCTATTTTTACTGTTCGTACAAGTTAAGTGGAAAATCATGGCACCTGCTAGAAGACCAAAAAGGGTTGTAGGAAGAGACCACAAGCCATTAGAGTCACTCATGGGGTGCACTTCATTGAAACACAGTCTGCTGAGGAAGTGCATGCAATTCCCAACCAACAAGATGTTCTCGACTCTGCGGATGGAGCCACAAACACAATAGAAGTCGAACCTCCTGTTCAACTAGATGTTCAACTTGCTGTGCAATTGCCCTCACTTGTACCCATTATAATGGCAGTGGACATATGCTGATATGGAAGGAGTAGTTAAAAGTGTCGAAGAACACAACATGTCAATTAGGGTAGCAGTAATCAAGTGGGGTATGCCACCTACCAGTTTGAGGGCATGGTTGTTAGGAGTTACCACCACTAAGAGGAGGGGTCCAAGTACCATTTTATCTGAGGAGACTGAAGTTGTCCAATGGTGCAAGAACATGAAAAAATTGGGCCATAGACTGCAAGTAAATGAGCTACAAGCCACAGTTGGCCAAATAACTGGAAGTCGACCCAATCCATTTACAAATGGGGTCCCTAGGAGGTCATGGTGGACAAGATTTCGAAGAAGGCACCCAAATTTGACAATTAGAACAACTGAAGGAGTGGATAGTGACAGAGTGATTATGGTTCGTCCTTCTGTCGTGCAAGCATTCTATGACAACCTCGAGAATATGATCAACCTTAACCACTATGGAGCAAGCCGAATTTGGAACTGTGATGAGACTGGTAGGAACTGTGGCATGAGAGTTATTGCCAAATTGGGTGCAAAATGTGTACCACATTTGGTATCAAAAAGTAGAGAGTGGATCATAGTGCTAGCTTGTGTAAGTGCGTCTAGGTTAAGTATTCTTGGGTTCTACCTGTTTAAACCAAAGAGGCACATGCAAAACTATATCATAAATTGTGAGATAGAGGCATTGATGGCAGTTCGAGAACATGCTTGGATGAAAAATGAACTATTTGGCAAATGGTTAGACCATTTTGCAGGTAATATCCCCGGTGGGGTTTCACTGACAAACATGGCCCTTCTAATTTTTGACAGTCATGGTAGCCATGTGGCTTTCAAAACCATAGAAGAAGCAATAAAATTAGGAATAGACCAGCTAACGTTGCCTGCTCATACCAGTCACAAGCTGTAGCCTTTAGATGTCAACATTTTTGCTCCATTCAAGACATATTTCTGAGAGCAAAGAACCATATGGCAAACAAACAACCCACATATTGATATCAGACGTGAAGAGTTGACAACTCTTGCAAGCCAAGCTTTCAAAAAGGCATTGAAACCAAGCAACATTATTAGTGGGTTCTGTAGAACAAGAATTTGGCCACTTAATTGGTCAACCCTTGACAGGGACATGGGGCCAAGTGAGGGCTATGTTGTTGAAGAGGATGTAGCAACTCCTAGAATAAAAGATGATGCAGTCACAATGGAAGATGAAGAGGATTTTATGGTAGAAGAGACATGCTTGCGTCTACTTGGTTACAATGATGACCAAATAGATGGTTTTGTGCGGGAATACGATGCAAGGGATGTGGCAAGTGATGTTGTAGCAAAATGCAATGAGGGTGTTGAAACTACAACACATATTCAACTAGAAATCCAACCACTTTTTGTAGATTTCCAACCAGAAGTCCAACTAGTTATTGCACCCTACAATGAAGATACAACGATTACATCAGTAGGCCTGAGTTTTCCAACTCAAGTATGCCAACCGGAATAGATGCATGAAGCAGCCACAAACCTTGGAGTGCAATTAAATCCAATTGAGGAAGAAATCATCCTTTCTATGCCATCCCCACCACACATTGATCCAATTGAAGTAATTCATTACTTCACTACTGCAAGGAATTGGGAAGAGCATAGTGATGCTCAAAGTGAAGATGATAATGCAATTAGTGAGGAAGAAGTTGAGTTTGTGCCATGCACCCCACATGATGGACAACAAAGAACAAGGCCAAACAACAAATTCTTGAGACTTCTAGTGCAGAGGGTGCAAGGAACATCATGGGGAGGTCGTTTGGGAGTGCTTCGCCTTAGTAGGTAGTCCCAAGTACTAACATCTGATTAAATGTACAATGAACAAGAGGCACAAAAGAAAAGGCAAGAGGAGTTGTAGCAACTTTAGAAGGAACCGATGTTGTAGAGAAAGGCAAAACGTGAAGTGGAAGCAATTGAAAAGAAAGCAATGAGGGTTGAGAAGCAAGCAGGGAAAGTGATAGAAGATGAGGAGAAGATGATTAGAATGCAGGAGAAAGCAATTAGACAGGAGTAGGCGAAGGCTGAATGTCTAAAAAAGGCAGCTGAAAAGAAAGCTAAACAGCAGAGAGGATAAAACGTAAGTCTATAGTGGGGAATCCTATACCCCCAACACCGTATCCTACTTGATATGATGAACATATTGTCACCAACCTTTACAACTATCAACAATATGCAAGTTGGGAGTGGCTCACAACAAATGGGACTGATTGTAGATGCAAGCCAGACATAACTTGCTCAAATATCAACATGCCTTTAAACCTCTATTAACCAAGTATCACCTCCTACAAGTGGACCAAACTCAACTATTGGGGGATATCTCACTCAACCTCCTTTTCCTAGCAATATGGACAACTGATAATGTTCGTATTGAATTTTGTCTTTTGATCGATGTAGCAGTATATTTTGGTGATCTGCTTTACATATCAGATTTGTTTGTTTGCTTCAAGTTATAACTGTGATATGATTATAAGATGTGATAATGTTGTTGTTATTATATTTGGAACCTCGCATATGTTTAAGGTGAGAAGAAGTTGAATACAAGCTTTCAGTAATATTTTGATATGTTTCAAGTATGTTTCAGCCAAGTTTATTCTAGGGCACCACCCAATCAATGATTGCAACTTGATTAAAAATATAACTATGATATGATTATAAAATGTCCTAATGCTATTGTTCTTATTTATTGGAACCTCAAATTTGCATCTCTTATATGTTTGATGAGGGTTTTAGCCTTGTATTTTCTATGGTATCACTAATTACACTATGTTTCAGTGTTTGTCAATAAAAAAAATAAAAAAGAACTTTGATTGCAAACGTAATTTGAAGACAATGATATATTCTTATCAGATTGTATGTATATATGTATATACATACAATCTGATAAGAATATATCATTGTCTGCAAATAGTAATCATTGTATTTGCAGACATGATATATTCTTATCAGATTGTATCTGTATATATATACATACAATTTGATAAGAATATATCATTGTCTGCAAATTGTAATCACTGTATTTGCATACAATGATATGTTCCTATCAGATTGTATATATATATTTGTAGACAATGATATACTCATATATATATATATATATATGTACAATCTGATAATAATATATCATTGTCTGCAAATTGTAATCATTGTATTTGCATACAATGATATATTCTTATAAGAGTATATATACAATCTGATAAGAGTATATCATTTTCTGCAAATAGTAATCATTGTATTTGCAGACAATGATATGTTCTCATCAGATCAGATTGTATATATATATATATATATTTGCAGACAATGATATATTCTTATAAGATTGTATATATATATATATGTACAATCTGATAAGAATATATCATTGTCTGCAAATTGTAATCATTGTATTTGCATACAATGATATATTCTTATTAATTATCACTATCAAAATTTAACAAAACTACAGATTAATTTTATACACGGACACACATTTATATAGCTATATATGTACATATATAAACCTATATATGTATATGTATATACATACACATATATAATAATCTAATACTAACTAATCTCATAATTATTCTATACTATTACTCAATATAAAAGCACATATTTTTCAATATTACTAGGTCATTACCAAAGCAAAGTCAAAGACTTTACCTGCCATTAACGCTTGATGTCTTCTGTTGATTGTGGAGAAGTCCTCACATGCCTACCATTAAGAGTCCAATGTAGTTAAATATATTCATCCAATCAAATAAGAATTTGTAAGAACATAATATTTATGAACACAATATAACAAAAATATAAACATATCATAAAGCATTTAGAGCAAAATGTCCCTATATAGTTTAATGTGTTAACAAACACAACTTCGTTGGTATGTTGATAATCAACATACTTGGTTCACCTCTCGACGCTCACACTTGCCTGCAAAATAATTGTAATAAATGGGGCTAGTACTCATACTCATAACATTCCCACGTCAAATCATCTTTACAATATTGTATGCACAACAATAAGAGTTTTGATTGGAGCATTATATGCAATTCGAAAGCTTTAATAAGGATAATGTTGTTATTATCTTTGATGTATGATGTATGCAAGTGATAAAAATGTAACTATGATATGATTAAATGATGGATAATGCTAATTTGAACAACTGACTGAAAATTGAATAATTTGTATGCCTCAAAATAATATAAACACTGAGTCCATAAATATAAAATAGTATATTGAATAATGAAACAAAGAACATAAATATAAAATAGTATACTGATAAATAAAAACATGAATTTAGTTATTATGGGTGTATCGACCTAAATAAGCTTCCTTTTACGAGGAATGTGCATAGGTTGCCTTAGTAAGCTTTGAATTTTGCAGAGGATATTCAAGGAATGACCCTAAAAATTCCCTCTTATAAAATCATTCAAATGTACAAATTGAATCTTCGTGGGAAACAATATGTCATTTCATTTTGTAGTGGCCATTTATGCCTGAGTTCTACCGTGGCTTTTAGGAAATCAATTTTATATTTGGTTTAATTGACAAAATAGGTGGCTTGCATAAATTCAGTCATGTATATGAATTATAATATGTTTTTTATTTTATTATATGTATGGAGTTGAATTTTGTAGAGGATATCCAGTGAAAGTATAGGAGAATTCGTAATGAAAATGACACTATAAATTCCCTCTTATAAAATCATTTGAATGTGTATATTGAATGCATTGAATTGTGGTGATCGATTTTCAAATTTGAATTTTCATGCGAAACAATCGATCATTTCATACTACAATTTCCATTTATGTCTAATTTCAATGGTGCCTTGAATGAAAAAATCCTATTTCTAATTATCAATAAACCTATTTCAACTTGCATTTGCACGTGGGCTTGCTCATTTTTACACATGGGTCTACTAGGAGGTGGGCGCTTTAATCTCAACCCGACCACATTACCATGTTAATCACGTGCCACATATGCCTTCAACAAACCATGCATATGGGTTTACCTAACTGCACGTTGTCGGGCATCTTTAAGCCCTAAACTCATCATCTGGACTACAATTTTCTTATTTTCACCTCTATTATCCTTCATCCCCCTTAATATATATAGGGTCAGTATATATTGCAAATATATATAATCTGATACACACATATATAAGATTATATATATACATATATATATATATATCTAATCTTGTATACATATGATCACAAAAGGCTTAAGAGTGCACCCTTACATTTAGGTTGTGTATGCATATCTACAAACGAATTCATGTAGTCCTAGCTTTTACTTGTTTAAATGAAATACAAAAGGTTATATAAATTGAAAATATATATAATGTATATAAGATTATACATATATATAATTTGATATATATAATGTTTATTAGATTATACATATAATATTATACATATATAATTTGATATATGTAATGTATATAAGATTATACATATATAATCATACATATATATAATGTATATTAGATATATATATATATATATATAGTCATGCTATGTAGGGTTTCATCACATGAATCTAATAAGAATATATCATTCTCTACAAAAATATATATACAATCTGATAAGAACATATCATTGTCTAAAAAGAATATATCATTCTCTGAAAAAATATATACACAATCTAATAAGAACATATCATTGTCTGTTAAGCTTCATGTGATGAAACCCTACACGACTTGATATGATGAAACCCTACACGACATGACTGTATGTATATATATATAATTGTCTGCAAATTGTAATCCTAAAACTAGTTGATAAATTGGGACAAAAACTATATATCCATTAAATTTCATGATTATAATGTAGGGATTCAAAGAGAATCCGAAAAAATCTGTATATCCATTTAATTTCATGCGTGCATATTATAATTACTGAAAGTAGAAAACGTCTACCCGTTAAGCCGTATCTTGAAACCCCTCAATAATTTGGGGAAAAAACTAAAAACCCATTAAATTTCATGATTATACCAACGTTTGACAATATACCCATTAAATTTCATGATTATAGCATTCAAAAATCCGACAATGGTCTGTTTAAATCACATTCTATGTGATTAGTTCATAGTATAATGTCAAAAAAATCATAGTAGTCAAACTCTTGATGCCATAGATAGAATAATTCACGAGGGATCAAATTTCTACTAGTCATATGTAAATAAAAATGATTACAACCAAACCCTCAATGCCATACAAAGAAATGATTTTAAAACATACCAAAATGCACACAAACACCATCGACGCCAACAAAAACCCATTATTGAACAAACAATATTGTAGGTGAAGAGAGGTGGAGATGTTACTTGCAGCAGAAGGGAGCCGATGGAAGTGGCCAAGGTTGGACGAGGTTGTGTCGACGGCGGGAGAAGAGAGAGGTAAATGAGAAGTGGGAAGAAATTCATGGGAGATGATGAGTTTGGGGCTTAAAGATGTTTGACAACCCGCAATTAGGTAAACCCATACACGTGGTTTGATGAAGGCATATGGGGCACATGGTTAATAAGCTAATGTGGTTTGATGAAGGCATATAGGGCACGTGGTTAACAAGGTAATGTGGTCGGGTTGAGATTAAAGTGACCGCCTCCTAGCAGACCCACGTGTAAAATTGAGTAGGCCCACATACAAATGCAAGTTGAAATAGGTTAATTGATAATTAGAAATAGGCTTTAAATTTTTTTTTTTGGATTTTTAATGAACAGGTATTGGTGAAGTGATAAAAATGTAGCAAACAAAGGTCTAGAAACACTCTTTTTTGAGCACCTTTCACTTTACCGGTTTGACAAGATGCGTTTTAAGTACCTAGAATCCAATTTTTTCTTTTTAAGGTCCTAACTCACTTACGAATAAGCCAACAAAAAAAACAAAGAAATCAGACCTATTTTCCACTCTCTACAGATGTGTGAAGTTAGCCTGAGCAACTACTGGTATGTCTCCCCTAGTACATACCATAATCTCTAATAGTGAAAGGCAACCAAAATGTAGGGTTTAGTTACCACTACAGAAGTCATTAAAATAGATGAACCAACATTAGAATAATTGAACACACTAGCCATTTGATCACTGAAATATCACATGTAGAGCATCCAAAGTCCTATCTAAGAAAAATAAATAAATATAACCATTGTGTATACTTGAGAATATAAGTGAAGCTAGGTTTTATCATATTCATTAAGGTCATCAATAGTGATGAGCACATTGTATCCCTTGGGCTAAGCATACAAGAAATATATAATATGTAATTCAACTTCAATTACAAATGCCCCTCACTTAGCCTATCTATGAAACTCCCTTAGTCTTGCAACTCATTAAATTACACCTTTTGGACCTAGACTTGTCCAAACCCTCTTCTACACAAATCCAACAATTTCTTGCACTTCACTTTACCCTAGTGTCTTCTAAAAGACCCTTCACTTTCTTGATTTTCATCACCTCTTTCATTAATGCATATATAGGGGATCCCCATGGCTAGGTTTCACCATTGATGTTGTAAGATCCTCTCTTGAATTGACACCTATCTTCCTTAGTTTTCTCACTAACACTTTTTGGCTATTAAGTAGAATCCAATCATTACCAACCTCCTTGGTGCATATTGACATGCAACATTGTCCTAGTAGTTCCTTTGAATGGCTAGTTTACAATCTTATTTGTTCCTTCTTGGCAATAGGGAAGTTTGGATAATTGTGACTTGATCATATTTAGTGCCAACATTTTCCTTAGATTAAATTGTTTGTAATTCCTTAGGCCAAAATACAAACTCATGGTAGAAACTTAGAAAACTTGGCACCGATGTTGGTTGTCAAATAAACAGTCCAAACCTTAAGTACTCTATGTATTCAAGTTGGGTTGCCTCAAATTTGCACATGTTGGTTTGTGTATGTACCATGTTTTCATTCAATGCCAATGCATCCTCCATCTCCTTTATCAACTGTGTGAACCTTACACTAGACAACGTTTCTTTTAAACAAACTCTTAATTATTGTACATGCTTGCAAAGAGTAGCTTTTTGATTTTATCTAATTGAAGATTGACCTTCATCAATTGTTCGTCTCCACGAGCCTTGAATTTTGTGAATTCTTTCTCAATTTCATCCCTCTTTTTTACATATGGTCTTGAAATATCTTATTTCCAAATGTTATGTCGACTACCTTGACTAATGCATCTTCTATTTTTTCTTCAATTATTTCATCACATGAATTGTCATTTCCTTGGTATCCTTCACTTTTCTTCACCTTTGTAAATTGTGTGTCTTTGGAATGTGGGATGGGTATCACATGCAATATTTTTATATGGTAATTTAACAATGCCTTTGCATTTATGTCTAGAATGAAAACATCATTCATTATATCTAATCTTTATGCCTCCATTGTCACTACCATCTTAGAAACTTTATTATTATGTCTAGCACATGCTTCCTTTCATGTTATATAGCTAGCTTTGAAGGTTGTTCCTCTATCTTTTGTAATGTGTATGTAAACTAGAGGTACTTAGTTCCATTTAAAGTTGATATTGTTGCAATTTGTGCTTTGGGAATTATCAAGAGGTCATCACAAACTTTGGTAGTCTTTACCCATTCATTAGCATACAAACTATTTGCGATCTTTGTTTTTCGGTTGAGCATCAGATAGATTTTCCCTTTAATTATGTTTTGGACCAAGATTTTTTTTTTTCCTTTTGGCCCAACATTGTTACAACACTTGTCATTTTCTTGGGTTATGTTTTGTTTTTCTTTTGTTCTTTCTCTTGCTAGCAATGCACTTCTCACTAGCAATGCACTTCTCACTAGCAAATAGAGTAGGAAGAGTCCAATGAAGAAACATTGTAGAGGTTGATTAAAGTGGAGATTATCATGGTATTTAATGGAGCTCATGGAGAAATTGCCACCAAGGGAACTAAAGAAAAGGAGGAGCTTTAGAATATTCTATGTAGAAGAGCACAATGTGTGTAGGGAAATAATCCCCAATTTACATTAAAAAAAAAGGATTCAAGAAATAATTGGAAAGGAGTGCTTGAATCATGAACTAAAGAAGATAACACCATTGGTAGAGAAGCATTAGAAGTAAGGTAAAGACTTGGGTTGTTGGTATGTGAAGATGCTTTGATCTGAAGGAATGATCTAATAACAAGGCATGATAAAAAAGCCTTGAATTTGAACCCACCTAATCTTTATTTCTTCTTACTCTTCTTCATTGGTTGTCTTCTCTATGTCTTGTTCCTTGATGGTTTGATATCTAAGATATGTTTGTTGCTAAATTTTTTTGGGTTCTCACCCCTTATTCAATTTTTTGTTTAATAAATGTGGCATCTTCCTCCTCAGTGGCCTCTTTATCTTTATTGCTAGTTTTCTCCTTTCCTTAAATATTTTTTTCCTCTTTCCACTTAGATTGCTTTATGAATCTTGTTTTGCAATAGAGGCCATTCTTACCTTCTTTATCCCCCGAAGTATTTCGTTCTTATTATTGGGTTAAATAATATATATGAAGGGATAGTTTGCACTAATAATATTGGTAGTAGATGAAAAGTAAAATTTCATTAGAGACCTTGGGGTTACATGTTAATTTTGACACATTTACAATTTCTATAGCATTTTTAGATGATATCATTTACATGGAACTTTGGAACAATGGTATAACCAACATCCAATATTCGAGATCTTCAGTAGTGATGTATTTGATTGATTTGAAATTGTTTTGACATTGTTAGTGAATCCATTCGAAATACCCACTAACCAAACTAAGACAAATATAATCCTTTTCAATCTTTGGGTTTTGCTTAGTGTTGGTAAACAAATTGGCACTTGAAATTATACTTGACTCACCCAATGGGAAGTGGAAATAACACACCAACAATTGGATAGATTGTTATGGAATGATAATCTTCCTCTGCATTTGAGAGGGGCAACTCCCTCGTATGATGGGGGTGTTTGAAGTTTTTTTCATGTACTTTTAACTTGAAAGTACATAAAGGAGAAAAGGAAAAACTAAACAAAAATGAATAATGGAAACCCCATATGTAGACCTATAGATACCAATTGAGATTTCACAATGCATGACAAATTACAAAAGGGGGGTGGGGGTTTATCACAAAATATGTTTTGATATGTAATAGTGATGAAAGAGGATGATGAATCTCAACATACGAAGAAACAAGTCATCTTATCACATTCAAACCAAGATTCTAGGGTATGATTGTGTTTCATCAATCACATATAAATGACCAATGGATTCCACAATTACACAAAGAGATTACCAATTTAACATACAAGAAATCAATAATAATAGCTCAAAACACATTTGGGACATACAGACCAAATGCATTCTTCATTATCTCTAAAATTATACAATTCAAAAAAATTCTCTCAAGTACAAAGTGTCAAACCAAAAGTCTTAAAGTTTTCCCCTTCTATAAGAGTCCATCTCTTACAACAACCAAGCCTTATATTTATAGGCTTCCTTGGATAACTACCTTGTAACTACTTGATAAGTACCTTTTTGAAATACAATGGTTTTGAAAATAATAAACCTTATTTGGTTAATTTTTGCATCACTTTCCCAAAAATGAAGTTTTTTTAACTTTCAATTACAATGAGTGACGAAAGTCACTTTTACAAAAAGGAAATTAGAAGCATCTGTTGAGTGATGGATTTTGTTAAAGAACCACATAAAACTTAGGAAATTGCATGGTATAAGATGCACAAACTTTGGTTATACTATACTCACATACTAAAACATTTTTGTTTGCACCAATACATCAACAACCTTTAGTCCTCCTAACTCATCACCACAATTACAAATATGAGCATCCCTTGAATTAAGATCACTAATGACATCTCCCAAATTCTCCTAAGTTGTCATAAGAAAGCATCATGAGTACAAGTTAGAATGCTACTACATTGGAGTCCACATCATGATTTGACCATCAAACCAAAGTTCATATTCTTAGGTTCAAATTGCAATTCAAATAGGTTCATTATCATATGAATCATTGGATGATCCACTTCATTATCTATTTGGTAGGATAATCCTGCTTAGTACCAAAGTCATCCTCCTATCGACAAAATTCTCATATTACTCTGTACTTGGTTTGAGAGTCCTTTCAAAATGTTGCCACATTAGACCTTTCCAATATATAAATAGTACAATCTTATTAGATGCCTTGATAATTTAATTGTGTATTTGAGGCTTCCCTCTATGAAGTGATATCTAGCCTTGTATATGGTATAATAAAGTTGATGGTAAAATCATATTCTTTGATTACATGAATATTCATCTGATAACTTTTCTCTCCAAGTTATTTAAGTTCTGGATTTGTGAATTTGAGCCCATCATAACCACCAATAACATACAAAGCTCCACCCAAAACTGCTCTTGCTAGAGCAAATTGTTTTTGAAGCATGCTTCCATAACTCACATGCAGGTTCAACAAGACACTTGTAACCGCAAAACAAAATGCAATTTCTAACTTTTGACTATTGCAGTTGTTCAAGCGATTTTTCTTGAATTTGAAAATACTCTGCTGCCTTTATTTGCTAAGGCAACATCTCCAACTTAAAATGGTTTTTCTATGTCTAAAGATGTGATTTGTCTCCTACTCAAAAAGCATGCACCACTTTATGACTTTCAATCCAATTGCATCCAGGTATCTTTTGAATCCCTCTATCTTTCATCAATTTCCTAACAATTTAAAACTCACTACACATGCTCATATTTGTATAGGATGTTTATGAGAAGAACATGAATGCTTAGCTTATATTCATATGTACTCTTCGAGCACAGGTCGAAAGGTTCTAGAATTTAGCTTTACATTTGCTATTTGCATTTGCATGAACGTTTCTACAATCATTTACATAAATCCATTTTGTGCATGGCCTGTGTATACGTCTTTGCAACCTTTGATAATAAAGAAGATTTCTTTTGCTTGGGCGCGGGTTGGGAGACACTGGTAAAGGCATGGAAACTTGTTTTACACTGGCTATTGCATTTTCAATGAATCCATATTTGCAATCATTATTCCATGAGATTACAAAATAGTTCAAATACCTTCCATATGGTCAGCATTTTGCATGCATGCTTATCATAGCAGTTTCGGCTGCAACAGAAGAAAACATCCATTTTTAATGGCGCCTTGTTCCCAAAAGTCCTATCTTAGCATGACAAAGAGGATACTGATAAATTTTGAGGATAGCAACTTTGAGCTTGCCGATCGTATATGCTTGAAGCTTTTCCAATTAATTCATAACCTTCAAACAATTATTCCATGGATTGATATCTTTAGTGGGGAGCGCTGTCAAAAAATTCTCCTCTCCTTTTTTTTTAAAACCTTCGTGCTTTGATGGATGTCAATGCTGCACATTTTTCATCTTCAAATCATTTTCTTTTAACGCCTCTTCATCATCTAGTTAGGGTATGTCTTATTGGCTGCACTCAATGCATGCATTCCATGAAATAATCTCTTAAGGTTGTTTTTCAAACAATGGATATGCCTTGCCTACGCTTCAGGTTTCCACACACACGAATTTGCAGAATGTGAGATAATTTCTTTGTCTTATAATCTCTGGAGTTATTGTCTTCTACTAATGTAGGAGGCATAGAGAGGGAGTTTCCAGTTGTAGATTAATTACAAATTGCCGCTTGCATGAAACTAACTTCCTGCTCTTTCTACAAAACGCCAAAATAAGAGGAGAAAAGTTGTGTACATGATGTTTAAATTTAAAACCAACTTCACTTGGCTTTCAACACTATTAATGGATTTTCTTCAAAGTAAGAATAACTAATTAAAATTAGTTATATAAACATTTTTTTTTTAACTTAGGGTTGTGAGTTGGGGATTTGCATCACAACCTATTTTTCCAAGTTAGAATTTTAAGTTGTGTATTTGAACTACCTCACTTTCTATTTCAATTAAATCTTCCCACTTATGATTTTAACTACTTATTTAATTAAAATAAGTAATTAATAATCCAAACTTTGAAAAACCATATTATGTCATGAAATTTGTACACCTCTTCCATTCATAAAATGTTGCTTATGCTTGGAAAATATTGGATCCAAAATAATCTAGAAACTTTTTTGCCATAACAACTAAAACCCAGTTAAATCCATGAGCTCACAAAATAAATAAAATTTCATAAATTTTGATTGGTTGCACATCTTCCCTTGAAAATTTGCTAGATTCTCCAAAATACCAATGCAAAGAAACCCATTAAATGAAAAATTCCCAGCTTCTTTGGAAATGCATATTTAATTGTTTTTGTAATCTTGTGCTTAAAAATTGAACCATTAATATATCTCAACCTGTGAAGATTCAAGAATTTGAATTGGTCACATTGGCTGAAATACCCCCAAGAACATCCCCATTGAAGAAATTTGTACTGGATATTTCATCTATGTTAAAATTTAGTTTTTTTTTGGTGAATTTCACCACTTTTTGCCATTACACCTAAGGATTGGATCAAGAATGATGAGCAATTTTGCTTTATACCATCGAATGACTTATGTGTGAGGATAGTTGGTGTTAGGGTAATCATACATTAGATAATAATTAATTAATATTTAATAGATTATTAGTCTAATTTATTCTCACACTTTAGCTAAACTTAGGAATGCTTTATTAGTTGAGTTAATATTAGATCATTATGTCTCATCTCATGTGATGTTGATACTTGTCATGATTTGATCCCTTTCTCATTTAGGGATTTTCTCTTATAAACATTCAACCCTTATTGTAAATAACTCATGGAGAATATCTGGAACTTTCATATCATCTTAAAATTCTCTTCTATAGCTTTTTCTTGTTGAAAAAAATTGCAATTCTTTATTTGCAGATCTCTTGTGTGGAAGGTGTATTAGTTTGTTGTTTGATCCTATGGCTCATGGTTTTGTGCTTGTTTCACAATTCTAACATGGTATTAGAGCGTGGATTCAATGAACCCCTTCTCGATTTATGAGGTTTTTTTCTTCTACAAGGGTTGTAGGCTTCAGATTTGAATTCCCTTTGCTTGTTTTACAAATTTTGGAGGTGGGCATTTTTCGAAGTAATTTTGTGTGAAAAGGACTTCACCGTTGGATCCAGAGCTGTTGAGAAAGTCAAGTTTGGCTTTTGTTTTGTTTGATTTCGATTCCTGACGCCAGATCTACAAGGTTTTGAAGTGGTTGCTCTTTTTTTGGATCTAGAGGGTACCTGTATTTTTAGTTCATTTTGGTGTGAAATAGACATCACCATCATGCTTAGAAGGCCCAAAAATCTTAAGATCACCTATCAAATCGTCAAATTTGGTGAAGTTGGCTTCTGAGGCAAATTTTTTTTGCACAAGGGCCTGTACGACCTCTGTATGGACTCTTGTGCATGCGGATCAATTTTTTTTATTTTTAAAAATTTCTTATATTTCAGAAATTTTATAAAAATGAAAAAAATATCAAAAAGATTTTTTAATAAGTTGCAGCAAATTTTTACAAAAAGGGGGCACATTTATATGGGTGGAACTCGCAGGTACCTGCACCCGCAGGCTTGCGGGCCCCACCCAAGTGCCAATGGCCTTCTTTATTTCCTTTGATAGTGTCTTTACTCGACTGACGACCACTCCATTTCCTCCGGCGACTCCATTTCCCCATCGACTGGCTTCTTCCAAGCAATAGCAATTTTTTTTGGGCTGACCATCACTTTCCTGTTAGCTCCCCAGTTTCTGGTGGCTGACTTGTTTTTTTCAGTGAACAACATTTTACTCGGTGATGCATCTTCTTCCACTAGCGCCAAGGAAATATTCCATTTTTTGGAAGAATATTTTGTTGATTTTCTATTTTTAGGGGCCGAATTTTTTTGGTGGATTGGGGAATATTCCTTAGAATATTCTATTGACATCAGTGGTATGGACTACTGGGTGGCCCCCTTTGACCCCTTCTTTGGCCTCCAGGGAGTGACTTTTTCCTTTTGGTCATAACTGGGGCATACAAGATATTGTTTTTTGGCAAACGAGATATTTTTGGAAAACTGGTTTCATCAACTTTCTAGTGATGTGGGTCTCATTGCTTTATTTTGCTATTGGTGCATTCTACATTCAGTTGAAGTCATAGGAGTTGTTTTCAGTCCCGAGCTTGTAACTTTTGACCAGTTTCTCTATTTTTTGCAATTCCAGCGGCGTTGGAACTGTCTTTCAGAGCTCTTCAGTTCCATCCATGCAATTTTTCCAGATTGTTCTCTAGGTACATTTTATTCATATTTTTGTGTTTTCACACTTTATTGAATTTCTTGGACTTTTTAGCTCTTGGAAACTTTTCATTTGTGTGGGTTGCTTCGTTTTTTGTTGTTCTTTATGTATTTCTAGTTTTCTATCCTATTTGGGCATTGTAGACATCTTTTCATGCATGTTCTCTTTTGTAAACACACTGAGATAAAGTGCCTCTATATTGCACATGTATTATGGGACCTTGCACATCACTTTGTGCCTTATTGTACTCGCACTATGATATAAAGTGCCATGGGAGTTGATGTTTGCCTTTGTTTTTCCTTCATACCTTTCTCATGTGTATGTGCCTTGATTTGCACATCCTTTACATCTGCTTGTACTTTCATAACTGCACCTTCAGATGTTCTTGGTTCCTCTTCATGCACTACTTTCTGGCATTCAGTTTCAGTGTATTGGTCACGCCTCTCCCTTTTCAGCATTATGGGGGGGTTTCTACTGTTGGTGCTACTGCTTCTTTGGTTTCATGTTGGAGTGAGCTATGTACACAATATTTGTTCCTATGTACTAGGTGGATGCAGTAGCTGGTTACCCATGCATTTTAGTGAGATGGAGCACTTACCATATGGACACTCTTGCATTCTTATTTTTGGAGGCGACCTTCCATTTTTCATTTGATTAGTTCTTCAAACTATTGGTACTTGTGCCATCTGTATCTTTGAGTTCTTGATGTTTTCCATGGTTTGCCATTTGATTCAAGTAGTATCGTTTGGGGCACTCATACAGATTCTTGTCTTCTTGATCTTGATCATTATATGTTTCAGAGGAGGTTCTTGTTTTAGCATTTCAACAATTATTCTTTGACAATGTTTGCAACTTCTTCATGCTTCTGGATGTTCTACATGCTCCTTTTTTTAGGACCTTGCCTTGTTTGGAGGCTTCTTTAGTTCTTCACTTGGCTTTCATCTCTTTTTGGAGTAGAGTTTTTCCCATGAGGTTTTCTCTATTTCTCCACATTATAGAGATCTTTTGTTTGTACATGGGTACCTTACTTGGCCTTGTTTTCCAGGATCCATCTTGATTCTTTTTAGGGTTTTTTAGCTACTCCCTAAGTTCATCTTAAGGGGGGGGGTGTTAGATAATCATATATTAGATAATAATTAATTAATCTTAATTGATTATTAGTCTAATTTATTCTCACACACTTTAGCTAAACTTATGAATGCTTTATTAGTTGAGTTAATATTAGATCATTATGTCTCATCTCATGTGATGTTGACACTTGTCATGATCTAATCCCTTTCTCATTTAGGGCTTCGCTCTTATAAGCATTCAAACCTTATTGTAAATAACTCTCGAAGAATATATGGAGCTTTCATATAATCTTGAAAGTCTCTTTTGTAGCTTCTTTGTTTGCAATTCTCTTGTGTGGAAGGTGTATTAGTTTTCTGTTTGATCTAGTGGCTCGTGGTTTTGTGCTTATTTCATTAGGGTTTTTAAGCTACTCCCTAAGTTCATCTTAAGGGGGGGGTGTTAGAGTAATCATACATTAGATAATAATTAATTAATCTTTAATTGATTATTAGTCTAATTTATTCTGACACACTTTAGCTAAACTTAGGAATGCTTTATTAGTTGAGTTAATATTGGATCATTATGTCTCATCTCATGTGATGTTGACACTTGTCATGATATGATCCCTTTCTCATTTATGGCTTTCCTCTTATAAGCATTCAACCCTTATTGTAAATAACTTACGAAGAATATCTAGAGCTTTCATATTATCTTGAAAGTATATTCTGTAGCTTTTTCTTGTTGAAGAAAATTGCAATTTTTTGTTTGTAGATCTTTTGTGTGGAAGGTGTATTAGTTTTTTGTTTGAACTTGTGGCTCCTGGTTCTGTGCTTGTTTCACAATTCTAACATTGGACTAGGATAAACTCAACATTAGCATTTCAAGGAAAAACATTTAAAAATTGGTGAGTTTAAAAATGGGGCTTATAGTTGGCTTTGATTGGGGACAAGGATTGCAAGAGACACAACAGGAAACCAAAAGCTTTAAAAAGGATCAATGCATTAACCATTGGGCAACAAAGTCAAGGGAGATAACATAGGAGACTGTTTGAAGAGAAATGACACAAGCCAAAAATGGTACATACACCAAAAAATTACTACCTAAAATATGAACATGGTAGGAACCCCTACCTCAGGCTGCTTCAAGATGGTTATACAAATCCATTAATAAGCTAAGAGAAATAGGAACCATTGCAAAATATTGGCATGTACCTATGTAATAGCTATGAACTTAGTAAGTGGGCAGTACTAAAACACATGAGATGAGAAATATTTTTGAACAATGAACCAAACAACCATTTTTCATCATAGATATTTGAGTCCTCTTGAATCATATTGGTACTGCCTTGTGTAGCATTGCTTATATTTTTTGACATCATGTTGAGCATACTAACTTTCTCTATTTGAAGATCCTTTCACGATGATCTAGATTGGAATGAATTAACCCATAAATTGAACAACCTTCATATAATTTGTGATGTGATGATTTGATGCATAAGGGACCTATGAAAAAAGTTGCTAAAGTGAATATACGTAAAGGTGAACAAATCGTTAATGCCTAAAGCTTAACTAAAAATACATGTAATAGGAACAATAAAGAGATAGAATTAAACATAGGAAAAAGTGAGAGAAGAGGACACAAGATTGATTGCGGAGTTCGTCCGAGTGGTCTACATCTCCGGGTCTATCTCAACTGAGTGACCAATCTATTAACAATGCTTTTGATGCTAGTACAAATTCTGAGAAGAAGATCTTTCAACCTGCAACATAAAGTTGTAACAAAAATCTAAACTCTATCGCCTCCCAAAAGACTCACAAGGCCTACAAAGGCTTACAGACAAAGTAGAATTACAACATAAAAATCTGCAACAGAAAAGTCTACACAACTCCCTCATAATATTCGCAGAATAATTCTGCATCATATGGCTTACTCCTCTTCAAGAAAATCCTCCTCATAGTCTATTCCTCTCTCTCCCCACTTGGATTCTTGAGAATTCAATCCAAGAATGGGATCCTTTGAAGGAGATAATTCTCCAAGTGAAGTGATGATTTGAAAAGCTTCCTAGCTTCTCCTTTTATACATGAGGTTTTCCCATTTGGGCTAAAAACCTCCAAGATTGCAATTTCCCCTCTTTAGGGAAAAAATAAAAACCAATCCCCCATAATTAATTAACAAACCCCCTAAGAATCTTTTGAAATTTGTTTGAGCCCTTAATTTATTATTTATTCAGGCTATATGGTTTTGTTTGTTTCGGGGTTTGTTTTTATTTAATTTCAATCCCAACTATTAACCATTAAAATGTTGTTGGTTAGGGATTCAAGCTTATTTATGGGTTATTAGAAACCCATGCCACTTATATTACAAACCACTTCGGTGGTGTAGTGGCAACTATGTATTTTGACACCTCGCGGATCGGGGGTTCAACTCCCGATGGTTGCATTTTAACCTCCAATTTCCAACGAACTAAAAACAAAACAAACGCTCACCCAACTTATGGTAGGCACGATCTTTATGCCGTAATGATTGGCTAGTAGGTTCATAGGCTGGAGAGTGGGGGATCAAACCTCACCAATACTTTTAATAGAAAATTCAACCAAGCAGACTGGAGGAGACATGATGGAGGAGACACGTGGCACATTCTCATTGTGTCACCTGTCAATTGTTGATTGGCTAGAATTCACATGTCACTTGCCATGCAAGTGCCCAGTCATTGTCCACGTCACCCGCCACTGGGTGTTGACTCACCTACTAACTCGGACACCACATGTCCACATTGGAGGCTGCCATGTCATTAGTCGTATGATGACTCAGCTGCTGACGTCACATGTCGTACTACCAACTTAGATCTGTACCACCATGTCATTGTACAATTGACACATGTCAAGACTTGATTGGTGAATGTCAACATTCGTATGATGACTCGTATGCTTTGTTAGCTGCTGATGTCATGATGACATCATCATTGTACCATCTAGTCGTCCTAGTCAACCTGGAACTTTGACTAGCCGTTTCTTCGTCATATGAGCTCTGTTTTCGATGAAACAAACATTGTCGGGATCGTCTCGTCGAGCTCTTCATCTTGATGCCATTTCCAAACAATTTTGGATTGATCAATTTTTCACCTTCTAACAGGCCCCTAGTCTAGGTTTGACCAATCTTTGATCGACCATAACTTTTGCGTACGTACTCCATTTTCCATGATTCAAGTGGCGTTGGAATCATGCTTCTGAGCAATATGCCATGGTGCTGACTTCCTGAGCATTGGAGATAATTGATTTTTTGAAGTTCATAGATCCTCGTAGATCAAACCTCCCCACTGAAGAGATTTTGGTCTTCCAAAAGCTATCTTGTAGAACCTTTGACTCCCTCGGCTCAGATCAACTTTGTTGTCACCTGCGAAGCTTCACTACAATGCTACTCCTGGCTCCACCTTTGAAAACTGATTCTGATTCTGGTCCTAGTTCCACCATGCTTCAAAACTTACATTTGGCCTCCACGGGTCTTACACTTCAGCTACATTAGGCATTCAAAGGATGCAGTTCAAAATGGACCTTGACATACCAAAAAGCAAGAAGAAAACCAAGCACATGATAAACCTATCTTTTGGTGCTTCTCATGACGGTGGTTTTCATTTTGCATACCAACCTAGACAATTTCTTGGGCATGATTATGATGCTCCTCCTCATTTACAAACTGCATGAGTAATGGCAACTGTACCTCAGCCTAAAAATTCCTTCTCAACTTGTACTTCAGAATAGCTGATTATGAGCTTCACCATACAACTCTGTCTATGTTCGCCTGAGCAACAAGGCCATAGAAAAAGACCTTTAGGAGCCTCGATCATCAACTTAGGGAGTTGGACTAAGTCTTAAAGATGACAACATATAGGAAACTTCTCGACCGTTCTCTGCAACTCTGAGTCCCAACATGGAGTGATCATCCAAATCTATCCACCTTTCATTGAATTTCATCAAGTGCTTCTTTTCCTTAAACAAGAACAACGAGCATCTTCTCGCCTCGAGAATCGTCATTACCTAAGCACACTTTAGTTTCAAAAATCTGCTATTCTACAAAAAAAAGTCTTCAAGCATTTTCTTTTCTAATTACATGAGATAAAGCTTAAACAACCTTTCAAAATCCCAATTATAGGAAAATACAATTTCATGCAAATAGCATAATGATTTTACTACAAAAACCTTATCTACTTGTATCACCCAACCATAATCACAATGTGATAGTTATTAATGAGCTAATAAAAAAACAAATTTGATACAACTATTTAGATGATAGGTTTTCCCAGCTCTTACGGAGTTGGTCAAAAGCACTTTCCTTTGCCGACTGCTCCTTTGCTAGTTGAGGTTCCTCTGCCTCAGGGATCATAGCCTCAGGTTCCGCCTTCACCTCCGCCTTAGGGATAGTGCCTTCAATGGGCCTAGGTGAGTGTCAAAGCTCTGGATGCAACTTCTAGCACTTCTCAATCAAATGGTCACTTATCCTACAGTGGGTGCAGTAGTTCTGGGCTTTGACCTGCCTCTTCAATTTCTTCTTTGGAGAAGAATTGGCTTCATTTCCACTACCGTAGTCTGAAGTGTGTGCTTGAAGATATAAATTTTTAAAGGCTTTGGAGGATTCACTAGTCCCTCCATATCCTAATCCTTGATCACGAGGTCTTTGCTTAACCTCTACAAGATTGATCATGCCTTGTTCATTGATCCCAAGGCCCTTACCCTTGGTGTGCCTTTCAAAGCCTTCAAGAACAGAGTTCAAATCACTTCCCACCTCCTGATCTAATGCAGGAGACTCTTCCAGGTAACCACTTTGGTTACTAGTAATATTAAAAATTTTCAAGTACTCCACATGTTGACAAAAAGTACACTGACTAGCATTCTCCTGACTTGAGCCATAATTGGTCCACCTCCCATGACCACAAGAAAATCTTGACTTCATACTCTTTGTAGTGGAATTTTCTATAGATGATGCATCCAAGTTGTCAGATGGAGTGAGTGGAGAGTATGAGGAAGTATCCTTCGAATGCGGGCAAAAAGCACATATGCCAACATTCTTTGATGAAGGAGGACTCCTCCTGTGCTGCTCCTCCATGAGCTTCTGCAACTTCGTATGTAGCTCCTAATTCTCCTTATTTTCCTTTTCAAGCAAACCTCTGAGCTCAACATTCTTAGTTTGAATGCGTTGGTTGGATTCCTCCAACTCTTGAACCTTGTCAGCCTTGTCCTGGTGCTCTTGGTAGAGTTCTGGAACCATTCTCTTCATGGAAAAGATATCATCCACCATGGATGCAGATAGAGACAATGCCACCCTAGATGATTCTCCTTTCTTTGGTGCCATCTCTACTTCAGAACTCCAAATGTTCACCTAAAAACTTGCACATTGACACTGAAAACCAACAAACTATCAAACTGACAAATTGATTAAACTAGCAAGCTGACCAATATTGACTTCTGCAAAACCAGCCAAACTGGACTCTAATACCACTTGATCTGATGCAGAAGGGATCTATGACAAATGTTGTTAAAGTGAATATGCGTAAAGGTGAACAAATCCTTAATGCTTAAAGCTTAACTGAAAAGACATGCAATAGGAACAATAAAGGGGTAAAAGCAAGAAGTTGGGTACACGAAGAGAGGAAGTTTCAGCCAAAAAAAAATCTCATAGAAAATGCGTACGTGTTATTAAAAAAATGTGCATGCATTATGGTTCGGGTACTCGAGCCTAAAAAAACGCGTATGCACTATAAAATGCATACACATTATAACGCGTACGTGTTATATAATGTGTATGCATTTTATAACACGTACAAGTCATTTATTTAAAAAATTAAATACCTTTTAGAAACGCGTACGCGTTTTAAAACACAAAATGGGTACGCATTTTAAAATGTGTACGCATTTCTAAAAAGTATTTTTTTTTAAATAATCGAGAAAATAAAGAACACATATGCGTTTTAAAAAAACGTGTATGAGTTATTTAAAAATTTAATTCCCAACCCACATGCAACCTTGGTTTTAGGCTTGGGAAAGGCTTGGCAATCTGAGCCTTAGTCTTTGACCTACAACTAAAAAACTAACGTAGATTGAAAAAGAATGTCCAACTTTGGAAAAATGGTTGATGGACTTTTTTTCTGAATCAATCTATAAAATTAAAACCCATTAGAGAAAATGATGTCTACTTTCTAAATATATAATTTTTATTAAGATTGGATTATGTTTTCTATTTTTTAATTAATTTGTAAGCAAACTAGTCCTTAAACTTGAAATATCAGGCTTTTTTTTTTTAATAACTTTTTTTGGTTAAGTTTCTTGTAAAAAAAATTATATGGCATCAAACTTCAGACAATTCTCTACACAATGAAAAAAAATTCAAAAAATGTTTAGTTTGTCCAATTATGTTGTTGTACACGTTGATTTTAAAAACAACAATTAAGGCCAATAAAAATTCAATAAAAAAAATATTCAACAAAAAATTACAAAAAAAATTCCACATCAATCTTCATGTTGTTAGCTCTCTTTTCCCAAAAGGAATTAGAAAAATAATTTTATTTGGGTCAAAAAGTGGTGTTCGTATATGTGCTTGGTATGGTAAAAAAATAGGGAATTTTAAAAAGTGGTTTTTATAGATCCCTATAAAAATTTAATTTCTATAATCTGGGTATTTGAATAATTTACATATTTGGAAACTAGATTCAAAATGATAACTTTCATATTACTAATTTTTTTTAAGATTCATTGTGTAAGTGCCTCAAATTTTTAGTCCAAGTGTGACAAATTTTGAAAAAACAGCAAAAGCACTTCCACTTTTTGAGCTTTTTGTGTACCCAACTTCTTGTATCAGCCCAAAGAGAGAGAATTAAACACAGGACAAAGAGAGAGAAGAGGACACAAGATTGATTATGGAGTTCGTCCGAGTGGACTACATCTCCGGGTCTATCTCAATTGAGTGACCAATCTATTAACAATGCTCTAGATTCCAGTACAAATTCTGAGAAGAAAAGCTTTCAACCTACAACAGAAAGTTGTAACAAAAATCTGAACTCTATCGCCTCCCAAAAGACTCACAAGGCCTACAAAGGCTTATAGACAAAGAAAAATTACAACATAAAAATCTGCAATAGAAAAGTCTACAGACCTCCCTCATAATCTTCTCAGAATAAATCTGCATCATATGGCTTACTCCTCTTCAAGAAAATCCTCCTCGTAGTCTCCATTCCTCTCTCTCCCCACTTGGATTCTTGAGAATTAAATCCGGGAATGGGATCTTGTGAAGGAGATAATTCTCCAAGTGAAGTGATGATTTGAAAAGCCTCCTAGCTTCTCCTTTTATACATGAGGTTTTTTTATTTGGGCTAAAAACCTCAAAGATTGCAATTTCCCCTCTTTAGGGAAAAATAAAAATCAATCCCCCATAAATAATTGAAAAACCCCTAAGAATCTTTTGAAATTTGTTTGAGCCCTTAATTTATTATTTATTCAGGCTATATAATTTTGTTTGTTTCAAGGTTTGTTTTTTATTTAATTTCAATCCCAACTATTAACCATTAAAAGGTTGTTGGTTAGGGATTCAGGCTTATTTATGGGTTATTAGAAATCTGTGCCACTTATATTACAAACTGCTTCGATAGTGTAGTGGAAACTATGCATTTTGACACCTCGCCAATCGGGGGTTCAACTCCTAGCAGCTGCATTTTAACCTCCAATTTCCAACGAACTAACAACAAAACAAATGCTCACCCAACTTATGGTAGGCACGAGCTTCATGCCGTAACAGTTGGCCGGTGGATTTATACGTTGGAGGGTGGGAGATCGAACCCCACCAATACTTTTAATAGAAAATTCAACCAAGTGAACTGGAGGAGACAAGATGGAGGAGGCACGTGGCACATCCTCGTTGTGCCACATGTCAATCGTTGATTGGATGGAATTCACATGTCACTTGCCACATGAGTGCCCAGTCACTATCCATGTCACCTACCACTGGGTGCTGACTCACCTACCAATTTGGACACCACGTGTCCACATCAGAGGCTGCCATGTCATTAGTCGTATGACGACTCAGCTGCTGACGTCACCTATCGTATCGCCAACTCGGATCTGTACTGCCATGTCATTGTATGGCTGAAACGTGTCAAGACTTGATTGGTGAATGCTAGCATCCGTACAATGACTCATATGCTATGTCAGCTGCTAACGTCATCATCATACCGTCCAATCGTCCTAGTCAACTAAGAACTTTGACCAGCCATTTCTCCATCATACGAGCTCTGTTTTTGAGGAAATGAATTCCGTCGGGATCGTCTTGTCTAGCTCTTTGTCTTGATGCTATTTCTGACTGATTCTGGATTGATCAATTTTTTTCCTTCTGACGAGCCCCTAGTCTAGGTTTGACCAATCTGTGACCGGCCGTAACTTTTGCGTACAAACTCTATTTTTCACGATTCAAGTGGCATTGGAATTGTGCTTTTGAGCGTTACGCCATGGTTCTGAATTCCCGAGCATTAGAGACAACTGATTTTTCAAGGTTCATAGATTCTCCTAGATCATATGAGGAAAGTTGTGCAAATATTGAATTCTTTTTTGGAATATGGGTTTCCAGGAACATAGGGTTATATTCTACTATAATACTTTCCTCTTCTTTTGTCATGATAATTTTAGAGAATTATTTCTCCATGGAATATGAGAGCGAAGAAGAAGATAGCACATTCATATCTTGGGAATCATCTATGGAAATGCATCCATCTAAAAACTTTAAAGGATTAAGGTAGAAACCTTCATCGTAGAGGAAGTCATCAACTGAAGCTTCAAAGCACCAACTTGGGATATAGAAATCATGAGAGTGTAATTCATCACTAACTTTATTGGATTCCTTCATTAGATTTCCCATTACATCATTCCTTGTTTTGTTATCGATACAGTCCTAAAAAAATCATCTATTCTTTTCATTTTTTTGTGATAACAATTATCAAATGTATGAATACATTCTTCTTTTTCAAAGTCATCATGGAGAGGAATAGAAAGTGAACTCATAGTATCTGATACAAATATTTCTACTTGATTAGAATATTCAAAAAGAGGATTGCTTCAAACTTTGAATGCTCCACAATTTTTGTAGATTTATTTAACCTGTTCATCCATATCTGTATGGTTTTCTATGCTTTCTTGTCACAATGATTCTTGTCCATCATGCTCTTCATAAAATTTGAAACCTTCATATCCAGGTTAGATTTATGACAAAGAATGAAAACTTGATGATTCATCTTCTTCCACTTGGAATTGATCCTTAAATTGTTTGTCAATTTCTCCACAAAGAAACTCATCATCTGAAGTATTGAGACACCAATTAGGAATAAATACTACATGAGGTTCATCTTGTAAAATTATTTCTTCATCATTATTTTCAAGTTGGTTCTTCATGCATGTTGAGATAACTTTTGGTGATTCTTCTTCATTGCTACAATCTTCATAATATTGATGACAATCTTTCTTTTCTATCACTGTCACCTCTTCTTGATAATTCTCTTGACATGCATTCTCATGAGTAGATATACCAATTTCATCTTATTTGGCATATGCATTTTTTGATGAGCCTCTTTTAGTTCTTTGATTGTAAGTTTTTTCATCCAAAATGTATTCATCAATAAGAATTTTTTTTCTTTCCCCATCTTTTCATTCAATCTTTTGTAATTTCTTAAGAAAACAAGAATGTACCTTGTCAAGAGAAAGTTGTGTGTGTTGGACACACCCGAAGATTGAGAGGGGGATGTGAACTAGTATTTTCAAAAAATAAACCCTTCAACAAACTCAAACTTCTCTACCAGATCAAAAAATCTCAAATAGATCAGTAGCAAAGAAAGATATAGTAATTTAGTTCCTCTTAACAAGGTCAACAACCCACAACAATAAAAGATACAACAATTCAACCCTTAACTAGATCTGAAATAATGAGAAATGAACAAAGAACACACATGCACAAGATAACACTAGATTTACATGGAAAACCTAATGAGGGAAAAACCACGGTGAGAGTTAACTCATAATATAGAAGCTCACTGCTTACAAAGTTACAATTAGGCTCACTGCCAAGGACTTGCAAGCTAAGGCACACAAACTTAGGGCAAGCTACAAGGGACTTGCAGAACTAAAGCGCACAAGGGAAAGATACAAGGACCTGATGAGATTCACTATCTCAGAGCAGCATACAAAAAGGCTATAGAAATTACAATATTTTTCAACACAACACTCTGTTGAATGAGGCATTAAAGCACATCTGATCCATCGTCCACACACTTTTAGATTGCTTATGTGAGATATTCAATATACACCACACACTTATTTTCCACACACTTGCATCTAAAAATTTCTCTCATTTATATCCACCACAAGACCTCAAAACATCAATTAGGTCAACTAGAAAGAATTCAAACAATGATTTCAACATGCCAAACAAAAAACTATAAAGTGGTCCTATCTAGCAGATAGAGAAGACCAAAACCAATCTTATTGCATCTTCCAATGTGATCCCAAATAGCTCACATGTTGGCACACATTAACCCAAGTTGGAAACAAGGAAACGTGTAGATGAAATGCAAAGCACATAACCAGTTGACTCAAAAACATACTTTTAGTTGAATTAACTCAATGCGGTCCCCAACAAGATAGGTTAAGACCTAAATCCATCATAACACAACTTCAATTTTTGACGCAGGCCTCCAAGCACATAGTGCAAGCAAAAAAACAAGACCTATCAGTCATACATCCATAAATAACCCATAAAACCAACTCAACACAACATGCGCCATCACATATCAAATAGAAACAAAATACTTCATCCTAGAAGCATAAAATACACAAAAATGAGGTATAACATTAACTTGCAGACCACTTCAACACATGAAATTAGAATTGAGACACTACACAAGCACCGAGAGCACATTCACCAAGCCATGGGAGCAAGGACATCAATATGGAGAAATGCAAAGTATTTTTTGGGCCAGTCCAGACAACTAGCAAGACTACCAACCTTCTGCAATTAACAAAAACCTCCTCAACAACATGGTGATCTGAAAAAATAGGAGTGTAGTATCCATAGAATAGAAACTCTAAATCCAAAATTGCAAGACCATATCTCCAATAGCAAAGGAATGCAAAGCATTTTCCCAAAGAGTCTTCAAAGAAAATTTCTAAAACAAAAACTTTCAACAACTTAAGGAGGCCAGAACTTCCTTTTAGAAACACATGTTTCAATAGGGACAACAAGAGAGAGCATAAAATATACTATAGACCATCAACAACATCTCTCCACCATCAACAATACTTCTAATCCTCATCTTAATGTATCATCATGAAATCATACTCAATACTTCTTTCATTAACATCAAACAAGGCATGCCATCCAACCATGAAAATCAACACTGCAATCATACATCAATGACAACCCAAACTAAATGTTGTCAACAATGACAACCACTTCCAAACAACAATGTGACAATCTTCCCAAGTGTTGACAACCAATGCCAACAATGAATTCCAAACAATATTGCAACAAAATTCTCGAGTCTTGTCATCAATGACAACAAATGCCAAACATACAACAATCTCACTAAGCGTTGACATCAATGACAACCAATGCCAATAGTGTGTTGCCATCATTTTCTTCATCTTTTTTATTGTCTATCACTGATTCATGCAAACGATCACGAGCAAGAAAACATGTTTCTATTCCATCTTTCTCTTGAATCTTTTGCAAATTTTGAAGTAGGGAAGGATGTACCTTATCATAAACCAATTGTATGCCACCATATAAGCTCTTGAAGAACTCAACCTGATTGGGATCATCAAGAACTTGATTTTTCTTAGATGGGTACATTGAGAAAGGCAAATCTTCATCATCACCATCACCATTAGATTCAATTCCTTTATAGCAAATCATTATGTTGGGTTTCTCTTTCAAGTCACCTTCATACCAAAGAAGGTACCTTTAAATTTTAGAGGAACAAAACACACCAGCACTTCGATCCCCAATGGATAGGCACTTAAAATAATACTTGACTTTCCCAATGGAAAGTGGCAAAAACACTCCAATAGTTGGAGAGATCATTATGAAATAATGATCTTCCTCTGCATTTTAGAGGGGCAACTCCCTCATATGATGGGGTGTTTGGAGTTTTTGTATACTTTTAACTTGAAAGTACATTAAGTATAAAAGGAAAAACTAAACAAAAATGAATAATGGAAACACCAACAATAGACCTACGAGTACCAATTGAGCCTTCAAAATGCATGAAAAATTACGAAAGGTAGGGTTTATCATAAAATATGTTTTGATTTGTAATAACGATGAAAGAGGATTAGGAATTTCAACATATGAGGAAACAAGTTATCTTATCACATTCAAACCAAGATACTGGGGTATGACTATGTTTCAGTAATCACATATAATGAACAATGGATTCCACAATTATACAAAGAGATTACCAATTTAATGAATGAGAAATCAGTAATAATAACTCAAAACAAATTTAGGACATACAAACCAAATGTATTCCTCATTATCTCTTTGAAATTATACAATTCCAAAAAAATATCTCAAATACAAAGTGTTTAACCAAAATTCTTGATACAACCTCTTTGAAAAGTCTTAAATTTTTCCATTTTTGTAAGAGTCCCCCCCTTACAATAGCCAAGCCTTAGATTTATAGGCTTCCTTGGATAACTACCTTGTCTACTTGATAACTACCTTTTTGAAATAGAATGGTTTTGAAAATAATAAACCTTATTTGGTTGATTTTACATCACTTTCTCGAAAATAAAGTTTATTTTTTTAATTTTCGATTACAATGAGTGACAAAAGTCACTTTTACTAAAAGAAATTAGAAGCAACTTTTGAGTTATGGATTTTGTTAAAGAACCACACAAAACTTAGCAAATTGCATGGTATAAGATGCACGACCTTTGGTTACACTATACTCACGTACTAAAACATCTTTTTCTGCACCAATGCATCAACAACCTTTAGTCTTGCTAACTCATCACCACAATTAAACAATGAGCATGCATTGAATTAAGATCATCAATGACATCTCCCAAATTCTCCTCAATTCTCCTCAATTTTCACAAGAAAGCATCATGACTACAAGTTAGAATGCTAGTATAGCAGAGTCCACATCATGATTTGATCCATCAAACCAAAGTTCATATTCCTAGGTGCAAATCATAATTCAAATAGGTTCATTATCATATGAGTCATTGAATGATCCACTTCATTATCTATCTAGTAGGATAATCCCACTTGGCACCAAAGTCATCAACCTACTGACGCAAAATTCTCATGTTACTTTGTACTTGTTTTGGGAGTCCTTTCAAAATGTTGCGACATTAGACCTTGCCAATATATCAAGAGTACAATATTATTAGATGCCTTGATAATTTAACTTTGTATTTGAGCCTTCCCTCAATGAAGTGATATCTAGCCTCGTATATGGTATCATAAAGTTGATAGTAAAATCATATTAACTTTTATTTCTTAAATATTCATTTGATAACTTAATATATTTCTCCCCAAGTTATTTAAGGTTTGCATTTGTGAATTTGAGCCCATCATAATTACCAATAGCATACAAAGCTCAACCCTAAACTGTTCTTGCCAGAGATTTTTTTTTTTGAAGAATGCTTCCATAACTCACATGCAGGTTCAACAAGACACTTGTAACTGCAAAACAAAATGCAATTTCTAACTTTTTGCTATGGCAACTTCTCCAACTCTGCATGGATTTTCTATGTCTAAAGATGTGATCTGTACCCTACTCAAAAAGCATGCACCACTTTATGACTTTCAATCCAATTGCATCTAGGTATCTTTTGAATCCCTCTATCTTTCATCAATTTATTTACAATTTAAAACTCACTACACCTGTTCATATCTACATAGATATTTATGAGAAGAACATGAATGATAAGATATTTTAATGCTTCAATTTTTACCATCTTTCATCCATGTTAAAATTTAATTTTTTTCATGAATTTCACCACTTTTCACTATTGCACCTAAGGATTGGATCAAGGATGATGAGCGATTTTGCTTTAGACTGGTGAACAATTTATGTGTGAGGATAGTTGGAATGTATTGGACTAGGAGAAACTCAATATTAGCATTTCAAGGAAAAAAGTTTAAAAATTGGTGAGTTTAAAAATGGGGCTTATAGTTGGCTTCGATTGGGAACAAGGATCACAAGAGACCCAACAAGAATCAAGAAGCTTTACAAAGGATCAATGCATTAATCATTGTGCAATAGAGTCAAGGAAGATAAAATAAGAGCCTGTTTGAAGAGAAAGGACACATGCCAAAAATGGTACACACAACAAAAATTTACTACCTAAAATATGAACATGGTAAGTAACCTTACCTCAAATTCCTTTAAGATGGTCATACAAATCCACTAATAGGCTGAGAGAAATAGGAACCATTGCAAAAAAGTGGTGTGCACCTATGTAATAGTTTTGAACTTACTAAGTGGGTAATACTAAAACATATGAGATGAGAATGTATTTTGAACAATGAAAAAAGAAACCATTTCTCATCATAGATCTTCGACTCCTCCTGAATCGTATTGGTACTACCTTGTGTAACATTGGTCATATTTTCTGACATCATGTTGAGCATACTAACTTTTTCTATTTGAAGGTCTTTCTAATGATCTGGATTGGAATAAATTAATCCACAAATCAAACAACCTTCATATAATTTGTCATGTGAGGTTAGTTGTGCAAATGTTGAATTATGTTTTAGAATATTGGCTTCCAAAAACATAGGGTCATATTTTACTATAATACATTCCTCTTCTTTTTTCATGATAATTTCAGAGAATTCTTTCACCATAGAATATGAGAGTGAAGAAGAAGATAACACATTCACATCCTAGGAATCATTTATAGAGATGCGTCCATCTAAGAACTTCAAAGGATTAAGGTAGACGCCTTCATCGTAGAGGAAGTCATCATTTGAAGCTTCAAAGCACCAACTCAAGATATAGACATCATGATAGTGTAATTCATCACTAACTTTATTGGATTCCTTCATTAGATTTCCCATTACATCATTCCTTGTTTCATTATCGATACAGTTCTCAAAACATCATCTATTCTTTCCATTTGTTTGTGATTTGATAATTTAATTATCAAATGTATGAATATATTCTTCTTTTTCAAAGTCATCATGGAGAGGAATAGAAAATGAGCTCATAGTATCTGATATAGATATGTTTACTTGATCAGAAGATTCAAAAAGAGGTTTGCTTCAAACTTTGAATGCTCCACAATTTTGAAAGATTTATTTAACTTGTTCATCCATATATGTATGGTTTTCTATGCTCTCTTGTCCCAAAAATCCTTGTCCATCATGCTCTTCATAAAATTTGAAAGCTTCATATTTAGGTTGAATGTACGACAAAGAATGAATCTTGATGATTCATCTTCCACTTGGAACTGATCCTTAAATTGTTTGTAAATTTCTCCACAAAGAAAGTCATCATCTGAAGCATTAAGACATCAATTGGGAATAAGAACTACATGAGGTTCATCTTGTTAAATTCTTTCTTCATCATTACTTTCAAGTTGGGGATTCATGCATGTAAGAGAACTTTTGGTGATTCTTCTTTGTTGCTACAATCTTCATAATATTGATGACAATCTTTGCTTTCTATCACTGTCACCTCTTCTTGATAATTCTCTTAACATGCATTCTCCTGAGTAGATATACCAATTTCATCTTCTTTGGCATATGCATTTTTTGATGAGCCTCTTTCAATTCTTTGATTGAATTTTTTTCATCAAAAACATATTCAACAATAAGAAACAAGCACAAGAGAAGGATCATTTTCTTCATCATTGTTATTATCTATCACTAATTCAGGTAAGCAATCACAAGCTAGAAAACAAGTTTCTATTCCATCTTTCTCTCAAATATTTTGGAATGTTTGAAGCAAGGAAGTATTTACCTTATTAGAAACTAATTGAATGCCACCATAGAAGCTCTTCAAGAATTCAACTTGCTTGGGATCATCAAGAACCTAATTTTTCTTGGATGGGTATATTGAGAAAGAAAAATCTTCATCATCACTATCACCATCAGATTCTATTCCTTTATACCAAATAATTATGCCGAGTTTCTCTTTTAGATAGAGTTGCCAATGTTCATACCAAAGATGGTACCTTTAGATTTCACATGAACAAAACACACCAACACTTTGGTCCCAACGAAGTCGCCAAAAATCTATTGGTAAGCAGATTGACAATTGAAGTAATACTTGACTTGTCCAATGGAAAGTTGCAATAGCACTCCAACAGTTGGAGAGATCATTATGGAATAATGATCTTACTTTTCATTTGAGGGGAAACTCCCTCATATGATAGGGGTGTTTGGAGTTTTGTGTACTTTTAACTTGAAAGTACATGAAGGAGAATCAAAAAGTAAAATGAAAATGAATAATGGGAAACCCCAACAATAGACCTACGAGTACCAATTGAGATTTCACAATGCATGAAAAATTATGAAAGGCGAGGTTTATAACAAAATATGTTTTGATATGTAATAACAATGAAAGAGGATAACACATTTTAATATACGAGGAAACAAGTTACCTTATCACATTCAAACCAAGATACCAAGGTATGATTTTGTTTCATCAATCACATATAAATGATCAATGGATTCCATAATTACACAAAGAGATTACCAATTTAATGCACGAGAAATCAATAAAAATAACTCAAAACACATTTAGGACATACAAACCAAATAACATACAAAGCTCCACCAAAAACTGTTCTTGCTAAAGCAAACTATTTTTGAAGTATGCTTCCATAACTCACAAGTAGGTTCAACAAGACACTTGTAACTGCAAAATAGAATGCAATATCTAACTTTTCACTATGGCGGTTGTTCAAGCAATTTTTCTTGAATTTGAAAATACTCTGTTGCCTTTATTTGCTAAGGCAACTTCTCCAACTCTACATGGATTTTCTATATCTATAGATGTGATCTGTCTCCTACTAAAAAATCATGCACCACTTTATGATTTTCAATCCAATTGCATCCAGGTATCTTTTAAATCCCCCTATCTTTCATCAATTTCCTTAAAATTTAAAACTCACTACACCTGTTCATATTTGCATAGATTTTTATGAAAAGAAAATGAATTCTTAGCTTATATTCATATGTAATCTTCAAGCATAGGTTGAAAGGTTCTGGAATTTAGCTTTACATTTGCTATTTTGCATTTGCATGAACATTTTTGCAATCATTTTAATAAATCAATTTTGTGCATAGCCTGTGCATATGTCTCTGCAACCTTTGATAATAAAGAAGATTTCTTTTACTTGGGCATGGGTTGAGAGATGTCGGTAAAGGAATGGAAACAGGTTTTACATCGGTCATTGAATTTTCAACAAATCCATATCTGTAATCATTATTCCATGAGATTACAAAATAGTTTGAATACCTTACATATGCTTAGCATTTTGTATGCATGCTTATAAAAGCAGTTTCAACTACAACACAAGAAAAAATCCATTTTAATGATGCCTTGTTCCCAAACATCCTATGTGTCATCCTTGAATCTAGCTACACTTGATTAGCGGGATAACCCTTACAGAACTTGTCCATTTTGTAGTCCCATGAACTCTAAGCACACGAAACAAGGAGAATCTAAATTCATCCTCGTGCGTAGTCTTTTGACTCAAAATGTTTTCCAAACGTTTGTCTCCATCATTTTGTCAAAATTCATCCTTTTGTTCAATTTGCAAAAAATAAGTTTTAAGTAGTTAGAAATTTTTTTATACTTGCAGGATTGGGGTTTTTCCTTGACCCTACAAGTCAAGATTGCAAAGTGAAAAGTTATTTTTTATGGTTGGGGTTTTTCTCCAACCTTGCAAGTTACATAGGTTTCATTTGCATAATCATCAAAAATTGCTGATCTTACAAGTTATAACTGAAAACCAACTTGAAATGACGTCATAAATGGACGCTCCTACAATCTCAGTTTTCACACAAGTTGCATTAATTATCTTATTATTGTCTTTTCAAACTTGTTTGAAAGCCTTTTAAACTTATTTTTCTTCCTCATTTTTGTTGTTATTCATTCCCTCATCTACTATGAACTCATTTGAGGCATTCAACTTCATTTGTGGGCATGGTTTGTGTTGTTGGATTTTGATCAATTTCGAGTTAGGGTTTCACCTTTTCCAAATTATATTCTACTTATGGGTATGTCTCACATTTGTATTCTTCATTGGAATGTTAAGGTTTCTTTTTAATCCTCATCTTTTTGTGTTCAATTTTATTTCTTTTTATTTGGTTTTGAGTTAACTTAGGTTATTAATTCCTATTTGTTACGCGTGATGTTTTGACCCTAGTTTCTATTTTGAGTTTGGATTCTTGTTTGTTCAGACCTATGCTATATGTTTCTTTAAAATCTTATTCATCTTAATGTGAGTCATTCGTAGATTTGTGTTTATCCTCACACCAACTTCTATGACTTTGGGGTTTATTCTCGTGCCCTAGCCTGTGTTATCAGAGGTTTTCACCGCATTTGAAATGCATATTAATTTTGTGTAAACCTCAATGTATTATGAAAGATGCATGGTCGGGTCTTTCCCTGACCCCACATGAGGTTTCAAAGTATTCATATGGTGTTTGCATAAGCGGAGATTTTCTGTGATCAAACAAAAGCATGTTTCAGTTTTACCATGATGTATCAATATATTTCTATGACAAGACAAGATTGTTTTTGTCGGTCATCATACTTCCCTTGTAAGGTCAGGGAAATTCCCTGACCAAATAATAAATTTGAACCTTATCATTGTAAGAGCGCTAAAAAATCCTGCGCTAACAAATGTAAAATCTGATCTATGCTTTACTTGCACAATTGGTGATTTTTTCTGATAGTGCAAGTAATGTTAAGCCTACCCCTTTGTAGGGTTGGATTTTTTCCCTGACATGATAATAAAATCAAGATTTCTTTTGCATGATCATTGAATTTTCATGACTTGGAAAAAAACAAGAATTGATCTTCTAAAATTGTAAAGTTGACATTTTATGACGAATTTGCAAACAAGCAAAATTCTACCCACTTGTAGGTTTGGTAATTTTTTCCGACTCAACAAGAAGTAAACCTTCATCTTGCAAAATTCATGTTTTTTGCTGAATTTGAAAAAAGGCTAAGTTCCATCTCAATTGTAATGTCGTTAATTTTTGATATTATAAATTTTTGTAAAGACATCTCAATCAACTTGCAATTTTGTCATTTTGCAGTGCATATACGCTCATTTTCACCAAAATCTATAACACTGGGAATTTTCCTTCTTTTCCAAGTTAACCCATTGCACTCCGTTGCATTCACTATGCTCAAAAACCCAATTTTTTGTGCAATCACTCTATTATTGCTGCTATTTCCTAAAATGCAATTTTTTCCTAACATCTACAAAATGCTAATCTTGTTGTGCAGTTTTCTATGCACACTTTTCAAGATCTTGTTTCTGCAATCTTGTAAGGTATGATTTTATGCCAATGTTAGATTTGTCTCCTTCCAAGGGAAAATCTATGAAGTACAAATATCAAGGTGTGCTTCCTTCTACAGTGGTTTCATTAAATGTGGATGAAATCAAGGATATAAAGATCAGTCATGTGGACATGTCCGAGTTTGTTGAGAGAACTATAAAACAACCCTTCGATAATGGAATGAAGTCAATTATTCACAGTAACATAAATCTTGTGGCGTTGTTTTAGGTAGCTGCTTAGAATCTTGTGTTTACTACTACAAGTTGCCTCACTACAACAAGGATGACAAGAAGGTCTGTGATTCAAACGAGAATGCAATGATGGAATTAGATGAAAATTTCTTTGATAAAGTATTCAAGAATCCGCATAGGCAAATATGATAAAGATCTTGCTTCTACCAAAAGGATGATAAACAATAAATGGTTGGAGCCCCCTAGAATAGGTGTCACAAGGTGGCATAAGAATCCTCCTCGTAGTGATTCATAGAAGAGGTAAACTACCTCATTACTCTTCTTAGTAGAGTACATGGTTTACCTACTTCATTAAGCTTTGAGGACTAGATGTACATGTACATCAAGATTATTCTGAAAAGGAAGCACAAGATATTTTGGGGTGGGAAGTTAACAACGCTCTCCATGAGAAATTGATCCAAGTGCTTAAAACACAAGTTTTATATGACATCATATTTGGTCTATGTTGTAACATCAATGAGTTATTTTCCAGGTCTAACTACTGAAGGAGATATGAAGGTTACACAAGTTTACAACTATTTTCTATAGATCACTCTCAAGGGAAGTATCAATCATTTTAGAAAGGTAAACGATACCTAATTTTCTTCACTCATGTGTGCCTTTGATTTTGAATTGGAGAATAAGAGAGTATGTGATGAAGCATGGAATATTGTCAACAAATATGGTTGTCTTTATCTAGAATTTTTGACATTATCTTATTTGAGAGTTGGATGCTTTGCTAGCTATCGATATATGCTTCCACATTATCCTAGTGATAAGATTGTTCTAATGGAATTATGTAGAAAAATTATTGTGGTGCATAGTAAAAAAATGACATCCCATAAACCTGGATTCAAATTCCCATTAGCAATTCGAAGATACTCCATTCAAACTTCACACAAGGCTAAGGTGGTGCATTCATAAATGCAATAGGTAACAATAAAATTGTACAAAGCAAGATCTAATTTTGATTACAGAGGTATGAAGTCTTGAATCAAAATGGATTTCTCTCGTGTAAATCAAGTTGAAGACATATGGACTGACATAAGAATGGAGCAAGAAATCAAGAGAATGAATTATTGCAGATTAACTTTGGGTCAATAAGGAAATTGGATCTCACCAATGTCCCTAAGGACATAGAGGATGATGACAATATATTGGATCTTGATTATGAAAGAAAGAATATTGCAAGCTCACCTTTTGCTACCATCCAATGGTCCCAGAAAGAGGTAATCTTGATCCAAGAAAGGTTTGAGCCCATTTTAGCTAGCACAAATGTTTGAATAGAAGAAAGAGGAATATAGTTGAAATCTTTCTTCACTGGATCACAAGATGAGCCACAAGTTTAAACAGGTAAGAGGTCTGAATTAAGGACTAGGAACAAGAATGATGCTCCAAGTTGTAGTAGACCTTCAAAACCTAAGATCAAGTTTGTGGTCAAGGGTGGCAAGAAGAAGAGCAAGACATCCACAAAGGAGCCATCTTCTGAAGCATAAGAGGAGCATGTGTAGGAAGAGGGGCAAGAAGAGGAAGAAAGATACGAGGAATCAAATTTTTCTCTTCACGAGGATATCCCCGAGGATCCTCTTGTTTCCTCTATCCTCCTCATATGACCTCATCTACATCTAATGTTCTTGTTATTGCTCCTCCATCAGTAACAAGTGTTGTTGTGCTTGCTGTGTTGATTCATTCTATGCATTCATCTCTTGTCTTAGGGTTTCCATTTAAAATCCCATAAAAAGGGTTAGATAATGTGATTGGTTTTCCTATGTCTTTACCAAGTTTTTCTTTACCATCCTTTGACCTCACACTTGTTTTGATTTAGAGCAATTCTTGAATGACTCTATGCAAGTGTCTAGGGTTGAAATTCCCAATATTATTTTAACTGACACTCCTCCCACTATGACTACCACCTTTGTGAATGCAACTACTACATCTCATAGGATGGCTACACAACCTGAAGAGAGTTCACTACTCCTGCCTTGGTTGTCATCACAAATGCCAAATAGGAGGAAAGTGGCCATCTCTCCTATTGAGTTTGAATTTTCACAACTTACATCTGCCAAGACAAGAACTAAGAAGAAAGAACAACCTCTTTCTAGGATGTTGTTTGACAAAGAGGGTAATAAGTATGCGGAGATAGCTCAACCTCCCTTTGAAAAAACTTATGAAGAAGTGTATATCACAGACTAAGTTTTGTCACAAGAGTAGAATTGGGTAAGGTAACACATGAGAGCACAAAGGAAGATGTTCAATCTACTTTGGATTCTCTCATAGAGAATTTTGACAAGGAGAAGAAGATGAAGGATCATTATAAGGAAAAAACAGAGCAACTCATAGTTGTGCTAAAAAAGATAACCCAATCTTCTAAATCTATTGAGCCTGAGGCAATTGTATTTGGTGTTGAAAATCCTATCATCCAAAAGGTGGAAAAGGTACATAATAGAGGTAGAGTGGTTGGTGAGTATCTTGACCGCATGATTGCATTGGGAATAGAAATGCTAGGGTCTGCTATGGGGAAGCTAAAAAAGATGGAAGACATAAAAGCAAAATTGGATGACACTATAAATGCTTTCTCTCAAGAGAAAGAGGATATGGAAAACAAAGTATAGTCTTGGATGAAATGAGGAAACTAAAAATAGATAAACTAAAGGGTTTTGGGATCATTCCCAACCGAGACATGTATGTGGAAATTGAAGAGTCTTTGATTCACAAAGACACTGTCCTCACCAACTTGCTCAATGATATACAATCTCCACGTGAACTTGGTGAAGAACATGAATTGTAGCTTATTAATAAAATTGAAGAAATTCCATGCAAGCTGCGAGAGGATAGTAAAAAATTACTTCCCCCAGATATTGTTGTTCAACAGTTTGTTAGCATGATTTAGAAGGAATTTGAAGACCAAGCTTTTCCAGTGCATCTAATGGATCAAATCTTTGACCTTTAATTAACTTTGGAGAACTTGAAACAATATCTTGGGCGACATGAAAAAGCCTGCAACACTGTTAGAGATTCAATATCAAGAGCTTGTGGCATCATGAAACATACTTTAGGGCCATATGAAAATGAAGTGCTGTCGATCTTGAAGAAACATGATGAATTCATAATGAAGGATGTTGAAGAAGGATGATCATGTCTTAGTTTAGATTTCAAATTTTGTCATTTACAAGTTTTTGTAGTTAGTTGAAGACAATTTAAATGTCATTTTTCAAATTGCAAATACATGTAACAAGAATGAAGTCCTCCAATAATTTTGGACTTCAATGTTGAATAAGTCAAAATAGTTAGAATTTTCCTAGATTAGCTCTTTAGCTCTCATCTATAAATATGAGAGAACTCGTTCTAATTTTGATCTTTAATCTACTACAACAAAGTGCTGCCCAAATTGAGAATCAACTTTGAGACTTTGAGTTCAAATTGCAAAAAAAAATTCTAATTAGTAAAGAAGGCAATTTTGGTATCAAAATTTGTGTTGAATCAAATTTTTATGAATAAGGATGTTCTTACATGTCACTCTTATTGATTTATTTTGTGTTTATTGGATAAGTGTTGTTTCTTTATTAAGGTTGGAGGACTTTCAAGATAAGTTATATGAACTTTGTGTTATATCATTTACTTGAAATTGTGTGCACATCAATGGGGTATGTGCAGGTCATCATGGAAAAAATAGGCCCTTAAGTGGCAAAAAATTTAGAAAAATCAGAGTTAGGCAACTTGACGTAAAAAATTGAATAAGTTATCTATATTATTTCAAAAATATGTAAGAATAGAATCTGTATCAAGTTGAATGTAGTTTCTAAAATACTAGGTTTATTTAAAACCAAAACAAATCTATTTGGTGAAAATTTGAAATTTCAATGCAGTAGTACTTAAATTTTAGGGAAAAAATAAGTAGGTGTCTGTCTGACCACCCTAACCACAATAAAATTATACTGTTTTTTATAAGATTTTAGATATAAGTAGAGGAATCATGTCCTGATGTGATGCATATTTTTTTGTAACTTTTTTCCATGTAAATAATTAATAATGAATTTTTTATTACAACTTTTAAAAAATATAAAAACTCGTATGTATGACCACCTTAACTTGGTCAAAACTTCATGAAATTCATTTTTTTTAATCTTATAGTATGCAAAGCATAGAATGTGACACATGTTTCAGATTCAAAAAATGTGATACCGTTTGAAAGCTATAGATGTTTTTCAATCAACCTATCAATAAGGACTTTAGTCATAATTCAAATAGAAAATGAATAATAATAATTTATTAAATTCAAAGTAAAGCATAATTTATATTGGTGGAAAGATGAGAATCTCCTTTAAAAACCCTTTTTGTTTCATCAATTTTGGGTAAAAAAAGAGTTGTTAGCCACATACCCTACACATACCCATCATATTGCCACTTTTTGGCCCATCATGATCCTACACATACATGTTGAAAGTGTTTATTGGTGGACAATTATCAAGAATTTTGAGCTTGTAATTATTCATTTCATGGATCAGTGGTATTATTAGTTGATATAAATTATGCTCCAATTGGTGATACAGTTATTTTAAAATCTTTTTGGAGGATAATTTGAAGACTTTGTGCTTGGGGTTATTCACTTGGTGTGTGTATCTTTTTGTGAAGTGAGTTGAAAGACTTTGTAATTCAACTTACGTCATTGGCTACTGCAGAACTCTCATTGAAGGTAGTAAAAAGACTTTGTGCTTTTGCGTGTCTTCTGGTCACTTATCACATGTTTAAATTGGTATTCTTTGATTATTCAAATGTTTAATCAAGAATATTGGTGATTACTATTTAGGTTAATATTAAAAGTGTAGAAGCATTGTTGAATATTACCATGAAATTTTGTAAACATCTTTTTTGAAGGAAGAGAAAATGATGAATATAAAACACCCCCCACATGGTTAAAGCTAGTGTAAATACCTTCAACTTAGAATAGTTTAATTTTATTTTAGTAAACAGTAAGAAGGGAGCCTCCCCTTTATGAGAGGATATATTTATCTCATCATAATTGTGGTTGAAATCACTATTTTGTAATCTTTAAAGAGATTACAAAATATTCACCCAACATTTTTTTGGTGACTATGCTAGGGATACGAGCACATAACCAAATCCTCACTCTTTCGGTTGAAGTAGACAAGTATTCCAATGTCTTATTGCAAGTTTGTGAATATCTTTTATTGCTGATTTTTATTTTGTTTCAAATGACTACATTCTGGCATACAAAAGTTATCCTAGTAGTCAAAGGGTGTAAGGTCAAGTTGGTTCTCTCTTCGAGTTATTGTAACACCATAATATTATCTCTTCTCCTCCATAGGAAAGGTCACCATTACAGCATACAAGAAGTTATCCACCTCAAAGAATTAGATCACCACTTCCAAGTTAATCTTCCAATTTTGTGGGAGTTTTACTTATCACACCAGTTCAAGCAACTATTTTTCAAGGTGCTATGGTAGCTCAACCACCTACTAGCCCTTGGGGTAATGCCTTTTTTCCTTTAAATTTGACAACCCCTTTGCATGAAATTCCTCGTGTTTCACATAAAAATATCCCCAAATTTTATGGTGATGATAAACATCCTGATGAGTATATTTTTGCTTTCTATATTGTATGTGGTGTTCTTGGTGTTGAACACAAGGATGTTTCCATAAGGTTGTTCATTGAAACCTTACAAGGAGTACCAACAGAATGGTTTTACACTCTCGCTCTTGGTTCTATTATAAATTGGGCTACTCTTCGTACCAAATTTGAAGAAATTTTCAAGCCTGCTGAAGATGCACATGCATTGTTAGCACAACTTAATACAACGAGAATGGAAGCACATGAACCCATGTGTGAGTTTGTGGCTAGATTCAATAAGTTGGTAACAAGGATTCTTGTTGAGGCTAAGCCAACAACTCATAATCTCAAATGTTTCTTCATTAACACACAACTACTAGAAGTAAGTTTCTTATTGCAGAGAGAAATTCTAGTTGATCTTGAGGTAGCACAATAGTTGGATACTAGATTTGAAGATGATTTGATGCTTGCTAATAAAATATGAAAAGAAACAAACAAAAATAAAGGTCAAGCATCTTCATCTTCATCTACCAACACAAGCACCGATCCTATGGTGCAAAAACTAGCAAATGAATTGCTAGCATTAAAGAAATAGGTTTCTCAAGGTTCATCTAATCCTCCATACAAGGATGTTCCAAGGAGAAATTTTCCAAGTTCTTCCAACTATTCTGGTAATAGAAACCATAATAGAGTTCTTGCACCAAAAGGAAGACTTGCTCTTGAAGCTCCTCCAAAAAATGCAGTTCTGGGGTACTATGAGGTAGAGCAAGATGATTACACACAACTAGAATATACTATTGAGGAAAATTCCAATCAATTCCAGGAGGAGGAAGCAGATCCATTTGGCAACTCAAATATTGGCTATTTACATGTTGAGAATGAATTTGATAAAGAGGATCTTTTGACTGATGCTTATGTTGTGTTCACACGTTCACAACAAAATCAACTTGATCAGCCTCAAGTTGATGCGACAAAAGAAAAGGATAGTTCATGACCACCAATGACTATTGCTAAAAGAGGAACTTCTTTGCCAATGCAACCCAAAGATACAACAACCAATAAGCAAGTAAGTACCACTCGCCCTCTAGTAGTTTCCTCAACACCAAAGGCCAATACTCAGGTTCCAAAGACTAGTGCTCCTGTTGTTAAACCTACCAATGAGATTACCCCATCCTCTTTACAAAGTTTGTTCTAATCCTTTGATATTATTGGTCATGCGAAGAGGACAAAGATACAAATGTCTAAAGTTGAATACCGAAAGGCCAATCCTGACCAATTTGATAGACTGGTTGAATATTTTAAAGATAAGAGCTCACCCTAGTAGAGATTCCTCTTTAGATATCCCCATCATTCCAAAATCTAAGTTTCCTTAGAGTAACTTAGTTTCCATTCCTTCATCTATTCTTGGAAGGATAAACCCATTATACATCTCTTTGCTTGTTAACGGTTTTAAGTTGAGTAACTGTGTAATAAATTCTAGTGCATCTAGTAATGTCATGCCCACCAAAGTGGCTACTGCTTTGGGATTGAATCTTACAAAGACTTTTGATTGTTGCTTCTCAATGGAAAATAAGCAAGTGCCTTTGATTGAGAAAATCAAGGATGGGAAATTTGCATTT
>VDFB02047230.1:599415372-599557872 GCA_007258455.2 Sequoia sempervirens
CACCAAGTCCTCAGCCTTTTTTGAATGTAGCCTATTGCGTTTTATTGAGTGGATGAAGGAGTATGTGCTCCAATTCCTCTCAGAAGAGGATGAACTAGCAACCTATTAAGACCAAATTAAATTAATAAATAGTTAAAGAGTTACAAAAATTAACTAAACAAAATTATTAATTAAAATTTAAAATTAAAATTACAAATATAAATTATAAAACTTACTTGGGATAAAACTTTTATTGCAATAGGTTGGAGGTGCATGTATTCTTGCCCATGGAAGTACCACCAACTATGAGCAGCCACCCTACACTTGTCTCAAAGAGCATCCATATTCTAATCAACACTCCCAGAGCATGCAAAAGCCATAAACTCAGCCCTCACTCGATCACATTGGTCACGATCACTGAAGATTCTACGAATTGCTGCCTTGTACCCTTGGGCCACTTCACCATCCCTATATGGAGCAACTCTTGATGAAGTAGAAAGTATCTCAGGGCTATAATATTTGGGACTCAATGCAAAAGCGAGAAGATGCAAGGGAGTGGTCATTTTGTTCCATCTATCAACCATGATTTCTTGTAGCTCTTTGAAGAATTTTTCTTCAGGATCTTCCTCTTTTGCATTGATGATGGATCTCATCTTCTCAATCATTGAGTCGATACCATCATATACCTCACCCAAACAAGGTCTATCCAAGTCAGTGTAACGGATCATGCTCAGTATGGGCTCGGTGAAACTGACGAGATACTCAACACGCTCCCACCAACCATCATCTAGGATCCTTTGCTTGATCCTATTTGCCCTTTCATTGCTAGATTGCCTCCATACAACCCAATTAGGGCTGATTACCATGGCACATAGTGCCTCACGAACCTTTATAAGTCTTCTCAACACAATTGTGTTGGAGGCAAAATGGGTCTCGGCAACCTGTTTGAAAATCAAAATTAAAATTAAAATATAATTTAAATATACAAAATCAAAATTTAAAAATTAAAATTAAAAGAAAATTCAAAAATTTAAAAATATTGAGAATTAAGTTATTAACTTACCTTCAACAACTCCAATTTAGAGAATTGTCTAAACATTCCTTGCGTCATATGGTGGTTGGTGACAAACATTTGGATGTCTTCGCCCTTCGCATACACCTGTTTGATCCATTCAATTTTGGATCCAATTTTTTGTAGCATTAGATTGAGGGAGTGGACAGCACAAGGTGTCCAAAAAATGTGTGGATACTTCTCCTCAACCAATAACCCGACAGCCCTACAATTTTTGGCATTGTCGGTTACAACTTGCACAACATTTTGATGGCCCACTTCTTCAATAGCTTGGCAAAGGATGTCAGCAATAAATGGACCATCTTTCACTTGTCCTTCACAATCCACTACTCTCAAAAACATTGCCCCTTTAGGGGACACAGCAATAACATTGATCAATGGGCGATTTCTTGCATCTTTCCATCCATCAGAAACTATGGTCACCCCTGTTTCGATCCACGAATCCCTTATGGGCTTCAAAGAGTCTGCTACATGTTTCACCTCTTTCTCCAATAAGGTGCAACGCATCTTCTCAAAACCTGGGCCCTTATACCCCTTTGGAGCCTCATTAATAGATTTCACCATTTTTTGCCAATATGGTGAACGAACAACGTTGAATGCCAATCCATTGGCATAGACACATCTTGCTATGTCTTAATCAGCAATCTCTCTTGCCTCATTCTAAAATGAAGCTTCCAACGGTCCCTTAGATCTTTTATTTGATGAGGGCACGGTTTGCTCTTGAGGGATGTTCATAAATGGATGGCTTTCTGTAGGTGGAATATTAGTAGGTGGTGTAGGGGGTTTCGTGGATCGAGATCCTTTCTTCAAAGGATGGCTTGTTTTACCACCGGTTGTTTTTTGGTCTGCCTTTTCTTGCTCAGCAATATATTTCAACACTATATGTTCTGGAATGCCTGCGTTGTCTTCACCTGGACAATTTTTGATGCCTGATTCAGGGATCCCACACAAGCGCCCTTTTACTCGACTGTATGAGCTCGAATATTGAACATTGCAATGACTACAAATCCAAATATATCCTCCACCACCTGGAAGTTGCTGAACCATTTCTACATATTTCCAAAGGGGAGAGGCTGGGTTTATTTTGAAACGAGAATGGATTGAGCCTGAGGAGGTACCGGTTGCCATTGTAATACGGAATAGTGAATACCTAAGGCACAACATATTGAAATTTTGGTATCGATTCATTCAATTTGAAACTAAAATCACTTAATTAATTTCAAAAAAATGAAAAAATTGAACATGTTGATGTGTTATAGACATTTAGAAGAATGAAAAGTAAAACAAAACAATAATTAAAAAGCAAAACAAAAGAGTTGAAGTTCACTTGTGAAACTGAAAAAAAATGTAAAAAAAAAAATCAAAAAACCTACCTCTTTTGAAGAAATCTTGCTCTACGATCTTCTTAGCAACGAATAGACACTTGCAAGTGCTTAGGAATAGCACAGCAATCAACTTTGAACAATCTACGATCAGCCTTCAAGTCTATTCCAGCTTGTGCAAGCAAAAGAGAAAGTTCAGCAATGGAGGCAAAAAATCCTTTTTTCTCATTCACAAATTGGTAAAATGAGTTTCACTTTACCTATTTCATGTTTTTGAGGCAAGTATTAGGGTTAGAAAGAATAAAAAACTATTTAAAAGTCAAAAAAATATTAAAAAATTCAAAAAACGTGTTAAAAATCGCGCTGGGCGCGAAATTCTGCCCGGGTTCGAAATTTTCGAACCCTGGCCGAACCCACAGTCAGGGGTCTGAACCCTGGCCGAACCCACAGGCCCATTTTCGGACCCACAGGCGAATTCGGGCGGACCGGACCCGAATTCCGGACCCGAACCGAACCCGGGCAAGGGGCCTATGGCCGAATCGATGGCATAGCTTGTGGATGATTACTGATCAACTTCAAGCAAAGTATAGCCCTTGAATCTGCTCTAGGGGTGATCTTATCACCTAAACAAACTATGCTTAAGTCCAATTTCAGATTGCTATAATGCAAATAATAAATCTCAAAATACTTTAGGTGACTCTTGGAATGCCTTTTGCACTCTGCATGCTTATCTTTCTTTAGTTATTTTCGTCATTCTTTTCATCAAGTTGCATTAGAAGCCGATGAGTTTTGTTAATAATTTTGATTCGTCCTATTTGTGCAAGAAACTGGAGTACTGGTGTGAAATGACTATGGCTAACAAGCATGAAAAGTAGCTAAAAACTTCGAAACAAGGGGTAAGTGTGACTATGCCAGACCCATGCCTCATGAAGCACCTTGCCTATGTAGGAAGAGAAGACATCTTTACACATCCTTGTATTGCCTGATGATGCGGTTGAAGCAATATAGTTTGGTTAATGCATGAAGTGCTCAAAACACATCTGAATATTAACAAGACTGGAACAACATTACCGAGTATTCCAAACTTGGGGATGATTACCATCTAGCTTTGATTGAAATATGTTCCTCAAGTCAATTGCAAAGATAATCTTTGGTCCAGAAAATCTACACACAGTCTATTTTTTACACACTATAATACAAATAATGAGTATTTGCAGGTTACGAATCTTGAATCTTTTATTTGGTTCTCTGAAGCTCTCTAAGGTGATGTTTGAGAGTCTTTGACCGTAAACAATGTCCCCTCACATGTTATTTTTTATTTTGTTTTCAGCGTGATGCTTAATTACTCTTCAAAATCTAAACCTTGTTACCTTTGAATTCAAGTGTGAGATCAATGACTTCCTTCCCTTTCATATGTGCCTTTGACCCTTGAAAACACTCCATATGAAGAACCTTCTATTTTGAATGTTTTTTTTTAGTTGCTCTTGTTCTATTAAATATATGTTGATTTGACTTAATTCTCAATATAGTTTGATTTCTCTTTTACTTCAATTAAGCTTTTTGATCTATCAGCTGGGAAGCATAATATATCTGGTGAAGGCCTAAAGGAGTTGCAATAAACTTATTAAGGCTGGGAACTTGGACTGTGAGACTGTTTAAATAATTAAAAAACATTTTCTGTTCAATAGTTTAATAGCATTCTGATGATCCACTTTTATGTTTATAATGTTTCTGCTTATTATGAATGACACGTTTGAGCTTGCCATCATTTGTAGGTATGGAGTTGCCTTTTACGGAAATACGCAGTCACCACAACTTGTTGCTTTACTTCCACAGGTTGATTTTTCTTTTCAATTTGTTATTAATTAGCATACAGCTAAAGGAAAAGTAATTATTCAAAATCCATATTGCTCTAAAGAAAATGTATATTTTAAAACTTGCCACTAGAGAATGGTGAGAGGCACAAGTACAACAAATATTCTAGAACAATAGATTCATAGAACAATATCACTATTTTGATACTAAAGGTTATACCATTTAAGGATTTGTTAATTTGAGATTTTGAATTTTAGGAACCTGTTTCATCTCAGTGGAACAATTTGCTAATGTTCTGCTTAAGGCTTTAGAATCTGTTTCTGTTACTGTCTTTTACTCCTGCAGCCCTCAATTCTGGTATAATCTTTTTCGGATCTGGGTTTGGGTTTTGTCTGTGGTGGGTTTGGACAGGATTTTGCATTTGCAGCCTGGATTGAACCGTTTACATTCATAAAGATTTTTCTGTGTATTTATATGGATGTACCTAGGCAAATCTGGGCTGCAAACACGGCATCTGGAACACACCCTCAGAGAATCCATGGGTTTTTTCATGGTAAAGATAGTAATTGCTTTTTCAATTTCAGGTTGTCTTCCGTTGATGCATTCCAGATGATGAATATGTCAGTTGTCATAGTTCTAATGACTAGAATGGTAATTCGTTATTATTGTGGTTCTTGTAAGAACTCTTCTTGGTTTCTATCTGAGAAAGTTGCAGCCTCAATAACTGCATTCTATACGAAGTTCACTGCATATCATCTAAAAAGTTTGAAAGGCAATGAATACTCTTCCAATCCCTAGAAATTCATTTAAATTCGTCTTCAATATTTGTTTGAATGGCTGCTGCAAAAATATGAGTGGTGACTGTGGCTGGGGTTTGAATGGTTGTTGGGCTTTTTTTAAGAGGTCTCTGGCTAGAATTTGGCCACGAGTATGGCAATGGTAGTGGAAGATATGGCTGAAGCAAATTTGGCCAAGAGAGATTAGTTGGAAGGGCCAGTACTTTCACCGCACGATGGGCATGATCATTATTCCATATTATTGTGAATTCAGTTTTGAAAAGCGGATCTTCAGCTATGTTGAGCTTTATGTTGCTACCAAGAGTTTTAGCAAGCATGAGTTGTTGCAGAATGCATAGGTACAAATGAGAAAGCCTCCAGTGATCCATAAACCAGTTGGTTGATAACCTTAGCGATGAACTAGAAATGAATATCTAAAACTAGCTTTCCTCCTACCATTCTCATCAGTGTTGTCCTAACAGTTTAGATAAATTTGAACTACTTTAACATTTGAAATAGCAGAAAGGAAATGCAGTCATAAAACAAGGCACAAAACACGTAACATTGAGATTTCTTTGGAGAAAACTCAATTGGGTGAAAAACTATAGGAAGGGTATGAAATTAGCATCCCATTACTATGTTCAGTGCGTTTATATAGATATAGATTTTTAGTATTGGCCAACATTGAGCTGTCCTAAGCTCTTAGCTATACACAGGCTCCTACACCTTTCTTTCCTTTTGTACAACAGTACCCTGCATCTCTCTCTCTTTCTCTGTCTGTTCTACTTGAATCAATATGAGAATGTCTTCTCAAGCCAACCAACCAAATAGCCTTGCAATCAGCTTCTTTGTTGTCTCTTATTCCTCTTCTGGCCCTTTACAGAAAGTCCGTAGTTATCTTTGGAAAGGCAATGACCACTCTTCCAACTGCCTTTGCTTGGAATATTGATAGCTTCCTTGGCAATGCCATTCATGTGATTGCAAAGAATCGCCCTCCAAAGTGTAATGCCCACATAGATCATGCAAGAAACTAGTCACCCAATAAACTAAGTCGACTAGCCCACTTGTGTGGAGGAAAGAGGAACAACCACCAAGATATAAAATTGAACTAGTTGTCATGGCCCCAAAGAGAAAGATCAACTGCTTGCTGGACAGAATAGTCAACCACGATAGGGAAAATCAGGCACTGTCATAACTGATGCCTTGATGAAGACAAAATTGCCTCTTCATAATCCTTTGCTTAAAATAACTTCCTAACTGTTGTTTTATGCTTTTAACTGGCCTATATCAAGCATGAATGAAGAAAATTAACTCCATGTGCATCATAGCGATATTCTGCACCATCTCAAACCATTCTTCAATATACGCTTGTTGTATCTTTTCTGACACATGCAGCATTGTTAAAAGCAATGCAAATAGCTCTTTATAACAGTTTCCAGCAGAAGACTTACTTCAAAAGACCTGTAACATGTTGAGAGATGCCCACAACACCTTTCTAGACACCTGTAGTGTACTACCAATCACCTGTAGCAGCTCCAGCATGTCATGAGACATATGTAGCACACTGCTAAACACCTATAGCAACCTACTAGATACCTGTAGCAACCCTCTGAAAAAATGCAGCAGTTTGTTGGACACCTACAGTAACTTACAACTGTCATGCTTGGCCGAGAACCTTCTAGATCTGGACTACCGAACCAAGTTTCCAGGTCATCTGGGTTCAAAAGGTGACTGGCAATTATTGAAGTGTAGCATACATTGGCAAAGATTGGGCTAAGATGGAGGAAACATGTTGCACACATAATTTATATTTTAGACTTTTGTAACTTTTTAAAAGAATTTTCTGTTTGATACATAAATGTGGCCTAGGAGGCCGCTCTCCCTTTTATATATTATCAAAAAGTGCACAAAAATCTTTGCTTCCATTTGAGCAGGCAGGCAAAGCATGGTTTTCAGGGATAAACCCTAGTATAGCTTAATATACAATGAATTTAATTTTTTTAGTCAAATAACAATTATAATTTATAATATTTTAGGCTTTTATAACATTATAATTTTTGGTTTAAAAGTTTATTATAATTTATCTTTTCCTAAGCTTAGATGTTACTCAAGAATAACATTTTATATTTTTTGGTTTTAGTTTTTTCATAAAATTTTATTTTAATTTTTATTATGTAATGTCCCACCCCAAGCTGTTTGTTTTTTTTTTTGTTTTTTGCTTTCTGATTTTTTGTGTTTTGTTTGCTAGGAAATGCAAATTAAGCAAATAGCTAAAACTAACTAGTTTATAAAGAAAGTGCATAAACCAATTACAACCCAGATCGTTATTTTGCATTAAAAACTAAGTTGAATCATACCCATTTGCTGCTATGGACAGTTGCATGTCTGATTGTACAAAACCAGCAAGCTGGTGCATACAAAATTGCCCACAAATCACCAAACCCTCGCTTCTCCCTTGTCAAACTGTTGTGCAGCAGTGTTTTCACCCTAGACACCTCAAATGGGAGAGATAGCAGTCCCAAACCCTAGGTATTTTGCCTAGAAAAGTCACACGCCCTTCTCTTGGCAGGTATGGCCCTTGCTGAAGTGGTATGGCTAGCCTGGGGTCTCTAAATGATCTTTTTCTTCTTCGAAAACTCTGCCAATATCTTTTCAAATTTGCTTTCAATTCTTCTCCTCACACTCTTGAACAATTCTCTCGAATAACAGTTGCAAATTGATCAATTCAATCACTAACAATAAAGGAATTCACAAACAACACCAATTTGCAATATTTTCGCTGTGTAGATCACCAAAACAAATCTCTAATCTGCAAACAAACAAACTCTGAAAATCTGCGATAACAAGCTCCGGCAAGACCTTTGAATGAAACCTTCAACAAGCAACCTTGGGAGATCTTTCACTCCTGCAGCTATTATTCCTTCTGAGGGTTTTCGTCCTCAAGAAACAATGCATACCAGTCATAAACCAGCAAAGGTCATATCCAAAACAATATTCAAGCATTTCCAAATGAGCTCTCCAAACCCCCTTGAGCGAACTTGAGCTGCTGAAAATGAGCTAGTGATGGCAAAAAAATGAGCGAACTTTGTTAATCTGTCCACTATAACATAAATACAATCCTTGCCTTGAACCTTTGGCAACCCAGTGATGAAGTCCATTGATATGCTTTCCCATTTTTGGTTGGGAATGGGAAGAGGTTGAAGCAGACCAGCTGGAAGAGAATGCTCATTTTTGTTCATCTGGCAAGTGGGACACTCCTTGATGTAGCGTTGGACTTCCTCTTTCAGCCCTTTCCAAGAAAACCTCTCCCAAATCTGCCTATATGTCTTGAAATAACTTTGATGACCAGCAAGTGGGATGTCATGGAATGTCGTCAAAATCTTCTTTTTGAGCTTAGAATCAACCACCAAAAAGATTCTTCCTTTGTAGTGTATCAAACCATCAACCACTTTGTACCTTTCATCATGAAAAGTACCTTCAATGATGCTGGTTGCAAACTGATTTTTGGCATAATCAGCAAGCAACAACTCCTTCCAATCAACAGTAAGCTCACACAATGAGCTCAAATGAGGCCTCCTAGATAGTGCATCCGCCACAATGTTGTTTTTCCTCTTGACATACTCAATGTCAAAATCGTAGTTTAAAAGCTTACTCACCCACTTTTGTTGTCTTTGTTCAAGTTGTACAATAATCAAACAATTTTTTTCATTTTTGAATTACAATCAGCAATGCAACACACCCGTTAGGGTTAGATAAATCAAACCAGCAGTTACAATATAACTCTTTGCCAAGAATGCGCACTCAATCTCAACAAGAGAGAGGCTGTCATATGGCAAGAGGATCGTCAGTACAATAAATCAGAACTGCAACTGAAAGTAACTCAACACCAAGTATGTGCTACCCAAACCAGAATGGAATGAGGCGACCATTTGGTGGAGATTTAAAGAAATACAAATGCAACTTCGAATAAACTCAACACCCAGAATGTGCTTTCAAACCCGGAGTGGGAATGGAGCTACCATAGGGCGGAGATGTACGATATTACAATGCAAATTAAAGTAAATAGGCGGCAAGCCAGCCTCTTCCACTTATTCAGTGGGCAATTACAAACATGATAAGCAAAACTGAGAGAAATGCTGACAGTACTACTGTTCAGCTTACAATAAGAAGTAGAATGCCTGCAAGATCAAGGATTTAAGCTCTACAAGTTGCTGCAATAGTAAAGATGTCATCCACTAGGTCAATAATGAATTCCTAACACCCGTCCCTTGCTAATATGAAATTTTCTCAAGTCTGATCTGACAGACCAGCAACATGAATTACAGAACCAGCAATGCATAAACTCAATGAAAAGCTCACAACTCACTCATTTCTCACTCAAATTACATGAAAACTGATGCAAAACACTCTTAAAATGATGGCGCCTAGTTTAGTAATGAAAAAGGGCAGCTAAAAGTGGCTATTAATTAATGGAACGGATCCCAAAGCACTCCAGAAAGTAGGGCTTTCAAGAAATGACGAATTTACTTTATAAAATCAGAAACTTCATTAAAAATCCCACAAATTTGCAAGTAAGGTCGCCCCAAGTAGAGAAGATGATATGACCAACACCCAGAACAATATCTTTTTTTATTTTTGATATATGAATGAAACTTCGAATCAGCTATGATATTCAGCAACTCTAGAATATGACAGAAAATGCAAGTACTCAGCTACAAAATGCAAGATCATCAAAACAATGCAAAACCTCACTACAAATTCACTCAAAACAAGCAAACCTCTCTACTAGGTGCTATCTCTCAAGCACGAAGTCGAGCCCAAGCTAGGAGGCATTCATTCCTCGAAGCAATCCAGCAACCATTTCGGCAGCATAACAATACTCAAGATATCAGATAATGAAAATGAAGACCAAGACCTCCTTTTATAAACTTGTGATGACTTTTCCAGAAGCTTCTAGAAACCCTAACTTTCAAATTTGACTGTCTTCTTTTCCCTCCAATTTGGGCGCCCCCTTTCTCAAGGTTTAATTTAACTTTATTTTAAAATCTTTTCCTTCATAAAAAGGCGTCCTTTTCTCCAAGTAATATTTTTTGACTTTAGAAATATAAAATATTTCCTTCATGAGACAATACCCCTCAAGGTCCCCTTCTTTAAAACAACTTAAAGTCATAATACTAGGACAAGGGGTTATTTTATAAAATAAAACATTATTGTCATTAAAATACTTATTCCTCCAAAATGAACCCCTTATGCCAAAATTCAGAATTACCCAATGAACTGCCAGAAGAGGAAAGTTGACCGAGCTGGTGCTGACTGGACCACTGCCAAAAATAGGATTTACTAAAAATAGTAAATTCGGAAAGTTGCTTGGAATGTAATGCATGCGCCACCATTGCGAAGCTCTCTGAAAACCCAGAAGGAATCCAGAATCCGAACACCCAAACTCCAACAAACAAAACCCTGAATCTTCAAGAGAACTCACCAAGCAGCCGGAAACCCTAATTCTGTCTCTGATTAGCCAACAACACACCAGGAAAAGGCCATCAATCACTGAAAGGAGCAATGCTAAAAACGGGGACATTACAATCCGCCCTTCCCAAAATTGCTTGTCCTCAAGCAATACCACCATAACTCCATAAAACTTAAGACTGATCCATACCAAAACAAGTATGATCCCAGGTTCCCAAACCCATCTCAGGAAGGTCCCACCATGCCGATGCTGCACCACTCTGATCACATTCGTGAAAACATCATGCCAATGCTGCACTAACCTTCCTTGTAACCCCAAAGTGTTACTATCCATGATACTCAAACTGAAAGATCTTAAAGGACTGAGACCAGCTTCATGCGACGTCTCATGTCCAAGAGGCCCAAAGTCAACAGTAACAATCATACCACTGTCAACCACAATTCTAGGCAAGAAGGATAGGCTGCTCATCTCAAAATCAAACTCCTCAACATACCTCCACATGGTAACAAACGAAGCCCTGATGGTAAAAGTGTCATCTTCAAATCTCCTTGCAAAGAGGAAATCAATCCTTTGCAAGAGCTCAACCAACTCATACTCACGTCTCCTCATGGAGCTACTATGCACCAACTGAATTATACTGACACCACCAAGAAGAATACAAAAAACTCTCATAGTTCCAACCTCATGAGTCTCAGAATGATGAATCAAAACAAGTTGTAGTTCGCTGTCCCGAACCAACAATGAGAGAAAACTCTCAAGGTTAACACCACAAACATTCATAAGATGAACTCCGAGAATAGGATAAGTGTGAAGGAACAAATAATATCTGCTATTCAAGGCTGAAGTCAGCGAAGTGCAATCTGATTTTAGTACTTCACACAAGAAAAAACAGCAGCACCAAAGAAATGCCCAAGTGTGAGTGTATGAGATGAGCATAGAGTTGCAAGTTAATCTCTCAAAAATGGCAGGAAAACATACTAGAGCAATCCCCAACTGAAAACTACCACCCTTTTGGCAAGTGATGAAGGACAAACTCTTCCGAACAAGAGTAACTCCACAAGTAAGATGGCTGGTCTGCCTCCAACCAGCAAGCTCATGTCCCAAAATCTGCCATTGTCTTGCCCAAGGATCAACGTCAAGAGTAACCAACTGTTCATCTTTCCAACCCATACTCAAAATTTCTCTCCAATCCATTTGTTGATGAACAAATGGGGCCATCAAGTGGTTGGTGAAGAGTAGAACAACACCCAAAGGTCTGAAAATTTGATCACTAACCCACCAAAAGTTCCTCTTTCCACCAGCCAAAAACTCCATCAACCCAAGTTGAGAATCCCAAGCATGGATACCCAACTGAAAATAATCTCCAAAACTCCGGCAAGAAAACATAACACATCTCTGAGTGCTGGTCAAAATCAAGTGCATACTTGTAAAATTGGCATTCCCTCTGATGAACCTCTGAAACCTATCCATGAAAGCTTCAGGAACACTGGAGCATGAAACATAAGATGACTTCAAATTCAACTCCCAGAACAAACTAGCATCACTCAACCCAAGGAATGGATTGACAAGAGTACAATCACCATATTTTGGTCCATTTTCCAAAGTGAAGACTGCATCCTCAATCCCTCTTAAGCATTCTTGATCAAACAATCTTCTTGGAAGATTACCAATTTCAAGGAGCGAATCTCCCTCATGTTCGGCTTGCAAATCTTCAATAAGCTGAAAATCACATTCCATATTGTGTCGAGAAACTTCATCAGGATCCCATTTCATGCTATTATCAATTGATGTTTCATCTTCCATCACAAAAAGAGGATTATCATAAGTTTCCTCAACACCCACTTCAAAGAGAGGATTGTCATAAACTTGAAAGTCATCCTTTTCATCTTGCTGCTCCAAATCAGCACATGCAACTTCTAATTTTCTTGAGACACTTTCAAGATCAAACTCCCCTTGAAGACTATCAAGCTCCTCAATTACTTGTTTGATTTCTTCAGCTCTTTGTGCATTCTCTTGTTCCTTAGAAAGTTTGAAATCAACAAGCTGATCTTCTACCTCCATTAATGCTACTTGAGTTTCTTCTAACATAGCCTTTGTTGATTCAAGCTCATAAGTAAGCTCACCAACCTTTCTCTCTTTTCCTTGGAAAGCATTGAAGGTCTTCTTTGCAAGTTCAATGGCATGATCCCGATCTTCAATCAAGTGTATGTAATCAGATTTCAATGTCTCCAAAGAGTCTCTGATAAGTTGCAAATTGGGAAGAGCAACTTCATCTTTCACTCCTCTTTGTCTCTCTTCAAGCTGAGCCTCCCAAATAAGCCCTTCAACCAGACTATGTGTGCGATCAAATCTAGATAGAGCTCGCACTTCATCTTCAACGGACACCTCAGGTTGGCCTTCACACTCATAAGAATGCGAAGATGGTAAATTGCTGATAGGCTGCAACTGAAAATCAGAACTTCGTTTCACGCTTTTGCTGCCCTCATTGTTGCTCCAACATTCTTGTTCTTCACCACCAACTAGTGGAGAATGCTCAATGTCTTGGAAAGCATCATACTTCACTAAGTCTTCAACTCGTTGATTGCAATCAGCTTCATGCCTTGATAAATCAGATTTGTGTTTGGTAATTCCTCCAAACCTTTCATCTTCAAGAGCCATATGGCCCTCAAACTTTGTTTCCTCTTCCATGTTACTTTGATCATACTTGAAAGCAGCCCCAAACTTAAGCATATTAACACCATTGTCTGCTGATAGAGAACCCTTATCAAGTTCCATTTCTTCATCCGGATCAAAGGGAAATTCATCCCATACCGGTTTGTCATCACTAAGTGCCCTCACACCTGGATCCCAAATGGTGAGAGGTTGATTGTTTTGATCACAAAAGAAGTGTTCTTTGTGCAACATTTGGATTGTTGATTCTTGGAATAGGTCAACTCCCAAATCACTAAAGCTGATATCTTCATAAATACCTCCCTCCAATGGTTGGGTTTGAAGTTCAAACCCAAAACCACCCTTAACACTGTCACTGAAATGAAGTAAGGAATCTTTAGAGCTAGCTGTTTGAAATTTTTTATCATCCTTATCTTCAATGAACCTATCATCTATAGGTATGTTTCTGATCTCATCATGAACAGTCCTATGCATGCCATAAAGGTCTTCTTGATCACTTGTAATAAATTCATCTTGTGAAAACTCTTGAGGAGTTTGAACAGCAACAAGAGGAAAACTATCCATCACTAAATCTTCAACAAGAGGAGGTACAAACACCTCAAAATCATTACCAACATCCTCTATGAAGCCCTTGGTCTCAAAACTTTCATGGGATGAATCCAAATTAGGATTCAAGTCTGCTGCTATATTCTTCTCACCGAATTGATCTACATCACTTGCTATCACATGCAAGTCAAGGGGCGTATTATGGGGCTCTTCCACACACTCTTCAACTGTCACGTTTCTCCTTCGAGCTCACGATCAATATGAGGTGACATGTGCACCTTGCTTGTGCCATCAAAATGTGGTAACATAACTTTGTTGATGGTTTGATTCAAGTCCCCTTGTACTGATGTTCTCCTTTGTTCATAATTCCTCCCTTTTCCTTTATTCTTCCTCCTAAGCCCCATGAAATCATTGAAGGATATGTCTAGCTTGACTTCATCAGGGAGAGTTTCATACTCAGTACGGCCTATCCTCAGCTTCTCCACAGTTGAAGCATTTTCTTCGAAAGCAGGACGTGGATTTGTTGGTGCCAAAAACGTGGGTTTGAATGGTCTAGCAGAGATGTATGTGCTGCTTGCTGAAGGTTGGACAACATGTCCATTATGCTGGTTGGAAGCACTATGCTCACCGGCATGCCCTGTATTGTTCTGTGGAGTATTCTTACCCAATCTCCCCAACATGAGAGAAAACATATCCAACAAAGCATCCATCTTCTTATCGAGCCCTTGACCTAGATTGGCCGAGTTGTCTATACCTTTCCCACTGTCACCTCTATTGCCAAAAATCCTCTCATTACCACCTGAAGTCCTTTCACTATCCCCCATTTCTGTCTCTTGAGAAGGCTCCCAATTAGCCCTCAAAACCTCTGATGTTGTCTGACCTTCTGGAGCCTGGTACAACTATGTCTAAACGGTATCCCTCTTGTATACCCTTGCCAAGTACCTCTGTTCTCTGTCACTCATAGAAGGCTGATTTCACAGGATGGCAGGATGCGTGGCTCTGATACCACTGTACAATACCGAACCAATTTTTTTTTCAATTTTTGAATTACAATGAGCAATGCAACACACCCGTTAGGGTTAGATAAATCAAACCAGCAGTTACAATATAACTCTTTGCCAAGAATGCACACTCAATCTCAACAAGAGAGAGGCTGTCATATGGCAAGAGGATCGTTAGTACAATAAATCAGAACTGCAACTGAAAGTAACTCAACACCAAGTATGTGCTACCCAAACCAGAATGGAATGAGGCGACCATTTGGTGGAGATTTAAAGAAATACAAATGCAACTTCGAATAAACTCAACACCCAGAATGTGCTTTCAAACCCGGAGTGGGAATGGAGCTACCATAGGGCGGAGATGTACGATATTACAATGCAAATTAAAGTAAATAGGCGGCAAGCCAGCCTCTTCCACTTATTCAGTGGGCAATTACAAACATGATAAGCAAAACTGAGAGAAATGCTGACAGTACTACTGTTCAGCTTACAATAAGAAGTAGAATGCCTGCAAGATCAAGGATTTAAGCTCTACAAGTTGCTGCAATAGTAAAGATGTCATCCACTAGGTCAATAATGAATTCCTAACACCCGTCCCTTGCTAATATGAAATTTTCTCAAGTCTGATCTGACAGACCAGCAACATGAATTACAGAACCAGCAATGCATAAACTCAATGAAAAGCTCACAACTCACTCATTTCTCACTCAAATTACATGAAAACTGATGCAAAACACTCTTAAAATGATGGCGCCTAGTTTAGTAATGAAAAAGGGCAGCTAAAAGTGGCTATTAATTAATGGCACGGATCCCAAAGCACTCCAGAAAGTAGGGCTTTCAAGAAATGACGAATTTGCTTTATAAAATCAGAAACTTCATTAAAAATCCCACAAATTTGCAAGTAAGGTCGCCCCAAGTAGAGAAGATGATATGACCAACACCCAGAACAATATCTTTTTTTATTTTTGATATATGAATGAAACTTCGAATCAGCTATGATATTCAGCAACATCCAGAATATGACAGAAATGCAAGTACTCAGCTACAAAATGCAAGATCATCAAAACAATGCAAAACCTCACTACAAATTCACTCAAAACAAGCAAACCTCTCTACTAGGTGCTATCTCTCAAGCACGAAGTCGAGCCCAAGCTAGGAGGCATTCATTCCTCGAAGCAATCCAGCAACCATTTCGGCAGCATAACAATACTCAAGATATCAGATAATGAAAATGAAGACCAAGACCTCCTTTTATAAACTTGTGATGACTTTTCCAGAAGCTTCTAGAAACCCTAACTTTCAAATTTGACTGTCTTCTTTTCCCTCCAATTTGGGCGCCCCCTTTCTCAAGGTTTAATTTAACTTTATTTTAAAATCTTTTCCTTCATAAAAAGGCGTCCTTTTCTCCAAGTAATATTTTTTGACTTTAGAAATATAAAATATTTCCTTCATGAGACAATACCCCTCAAGGTCCCCTTCTTTAAAACAACTTAAAGTCATAATACTAGGACAAGGGGTTATTTTATAAAATAAAACATTATTGTCATTAAAATACTTATTCCTCCAAAATGAACCCCTTATGCCAAAATTCAGAATTACCCAATGAACTGCCAGAAGAGGAAAGTTGACCGAGCTGGTGCTGACTGGACCACTGCCAAAAATAGGATTTACTAAAAATAGTAAATTCGGAAAGTTGCTTGGAATGTAATGCATGCGCCACCATTGCGAAGCTCTCTGAAAACCCAGAAGGAATCCAGAATCCGAACACCCAAACTCCAACAAACAAAACCCTGAATCTTCAAGAGAACTCACCAAGCAGCCGAAACCCTAATTCTGTCTCTGATTAGCCAACAGCACACCAGGAAAAGGCCATCAATCACTGAAAGGAGCAATGCTAAAAACGGGACATTACACAAGTCCTTTTGATGCATGAAGTGCTTGAGACTATTGTGATCAGTCTTGACAACGAATTGCTCCCCACCAAATATTGTCTGAACTTAGCTAATGCATGCATGATTGCAAGCATTTCTTTGTCATAGATGGAGTAAGTCCTTTCAACACCTCTTAATTTTTTGCTTTCAAACACAATGGGATGTTTATCTTGCATCAAAACAGCACCAACACCTTCCCCTGATGCATCACATTGCAGCTCGAAAGGCTTGGAAAAATCCGGTATGGCCAAAACCGGACAAGAACTCATGATCTTCTTGAATTTGTCAAAAACACTTTGGGCCTTTTCTGACCAAAAGAAAGCTCCCTTTTTAGTGAGGTCAGTAAGAGGAGCAGCACTTTGAGAGTAGCCCTTCACAAACCTTCGGTAAAAGCCACAAAGACCCAAGAACCCTTTCAAATGAGTCAAGTTCTCTGGAGGTGGCCAATCAACTATTTCCTTGATCTTTTTAGGATCAACTTTCACCCCATCAGCACTAATTATGTGACCAAGGTAGAGCAACTCTTTCATTCCAAATTCACATTTGGATTCTTTGGCAAACAAGCTCTCTGATTCCAAGATGCTAAGCACTTCCTCCAAGTGCTTGAGATGTTCTTCCCACGTCTTGCTGAAGATGAGGATATCATCAAAAAAATCAACACAAACTTCCTCAACTGCTTCTGAAAGACTCTGTTCATACAAGACTGGAAAGTGGCAGGAGCATTAGTCAACCCAAATGGCATGACTAAAAACTCGAAATGACCATAGTGGCATCTGAATGTTGTCTTCTCAACATCTGACCCCCTCATCCGAATTTGATAGTAGCCTGACCTCAAATCAATTTTTGAGAAGAACTTGGCACCATGTAGCTCGTCAATGAGCTCATCTATCCGGGGGATGGGGTACCGATTTTTGATTGTGCTTTGATTCAAGGCACGGTAATCCACACACATGCGGATGGTGCCATCCTTCTTCACAAGAACTACTGCTGAAGCGAAGGGACTCTTGCTTGGACGAATGAAGCCCATCTCCAAGAGTTCTTTTATGTTTTTTCAATTTTGTCCTTCTGCTTCTTAGGATACCGATATGGTGTTGTGATGACTGGCTTGGCCCCTTCCTTGAGTTCAATGACATGCTCAGCTCCCCTTTCAGGAGGCGGGCCAGGAGGTAGATCAGCAAACACCTTACTCTTCTTGGTGAGTATAGACTGGATATCTGGAGGGTAATCCCTCTTTGTTTCAACTGGACTAGCTGGAAGAACCATACATTCCACAGCCCACTCAACTTGCTCATGCCGAATCAACCTCTCCATTCTTTTGAATGACACAATCCGAGGACCTCCATTGGACATTCCCCTTAGCACCACCTTCTTCCCATCGGATTGAAACTTGAGCTCCATTGTTTGTAGATTGAGAGAGATTTCCCCAAGTGAGCGTAGCCATTGAATACCAAGTACGGCATCCGTGTCACCAATAGTAACTACATAGAAGTCATCTTTGACTTCATAGTTGCCCAACTGCATAGACATGTTAGGAACCCTTCGGTTGCAAGAAATATGAAACCCATCAGCCACCATGACTTTGAAACCTTCAAATTCTTCAGTTTTGAGACCTCTCTTTGCAACCACTCCTTCGTCAATGAAATTATGTGTTGCCCCAGTATCAATTAAGGCAACAATACGGTGACCACCAATCCCACCACGAACCTTGAAAGATTCGTTCTTTTGGAAACTAGAGAGTTGGGCAATAGGGCCCCCAACTCCTTGCTCATGATTGGACTCTTCTGGGGCTCTTTCCTCCTCACTGTCCCCAAAATAAGACTGCTGATCAGACATATCAGATTCTGATCCATAATCAGAATAGGCCCCCATATGGTTAGAATGCCCTCTTCCATAGCATCTATGGCCCTTAATCCAAGGTTCCTTACAAGTATAACACTTGCCATCCTTTCTAAGCTGCTCACGCTCCACATCAGTCAACTTAGGTGGAAACTTCTTATGCTGATTTGAAACATGCTTCTTGTCCCTCTTATGAGAAAAGGGCTTAGACTGAAATTTTGGCCTAGGGGCAGCCAATTCCATGCTTCTAGCTTTCTTGATGGCTTCTTCAAGACTTGGTGGGTCAAATGCCTTAACCCATCCCTTCAATGGTTCCATCAAACCTTCTGAGAATAGAACAACTAGTCTTCTTTCAGTGATGTTGGGCACCATCACAGAAAGTCTTTGGAAATCTCCAATGTATGCTTCCAACGCACCATGTTGTTTCAGCTGTGCAAGCTCCCTAAACTTCACTTCAGGATCCTTAGTGTCGAACCTCTCAATCGGCTTGTTGGTGAACTCATCATAGGTCGAATGAGGTTGTGGCCAAGAGTGACCAAACCATGGTACCACCACTCATGGGCAGCTCCTTCCAAATGCAACGTTGCAAACTTTATGGCATCTTCCTCCGGCATGGGCCTTAGCGATAGGTAGTTGTCCAGCTTCTGAACCCACGACCTTGCTGAACACTTATCACTTCCATCGAAGTGAGCCAATGACACCTTCCCAAGGGCTTGTTGATAGTCAGTTCTAGGAGCCATAGGAGCTCGGTTATCAACTCTTCCTCCGTTTCTTCTGTTTCTATGGTTCAAGAATTGATCAAAGGACCATTGGTCTCTAAGATCAGGGGGTAAGGTGGCATACTCCATGTAGGCTTGCCTGGCATCATCTGCAAAAGGAATGGCAACTTCAACTTGTGGTTCCTCCCTCTGAGTGAATGTAGGAAAGAATGGCCTAGAGGCTGATCCTCTAGAGGTGGCCTCATGTTGGCCAATAGTCCTGTCTCTCCCATTGCCATTGTTTCCATTGACACCACTATTTTCTCCTGTGGCATTGTTTTGACTAGGAGTATGATTCTGAGCAGCCTGCTGATCCATTCTTGCAAGCAAACGGGACATCATATCAATCATCCCATCAAACTTCTTCTCCATCCTATCCTCTCTCTCATCCATGGTCTGTTTATGACTATCTAACATGTTCTCATCTATTTTTCCAGTATCTACTGCTCTCCCTGTTTCTCTCAAAGCCTCTGAAAAGGTTTCTACTTTTGGCACTGGCGGAAACAGTGACTGCTGTTTTCTGGCCTGACTTCTGGTGTAGTATCTGCAATCATTGTCACTCATCTGACAACTGAATCACTGTAGGTTACAGGTTGGCAGGATCATGGCTTTGATACCACTGTAATGAACTGGACCAATTTTTTATTTATTTTTGATTACAATAGGCAATGCAACACGCACTCGTTAAGGTTAGCTCTAAAACCAAAACGATGCGGAAAACAACTCTAACCAAGGATGTACACCAGGATCCCGATGTTGGGCAAGGTGTGAGCATATGGTTAGAGGATCTGATGCAATGCTGAACTGAAAGGGAACTCTAACCAAGAAATGCGTTTAGGAAAGACGAGCATATGGTCAGAGGATCTTATGCATGCTGAGCTGAAAGTAACTCTAACCAAGAAATCCGCCGAGGAGTGGCGAGCATGTGGTCAAAGGGTCCTTATGAATTACTTGACTGGAAAGTAAATAGGCGGCAAGCCAACCTCTTCCACTTATTCAACGGGAAGTACAAGTAAGTAAAAAGAGAAGAAGTGAGAATGCTGACAGTACTACTGTTCAACTTACAATGAAATAGAGTGCCTGCCAAGAACACAAGGTTAGAAACTCATTAATTCTGCAATAATGTTTAGCTACTCTCCAATGCTCACAAGACCACTTAGAATCAATTTCTCACTCAACTAATGAATTCCCACAATCTGATATAACTGATTATTTACTGAAAATGCATAGACCAACAACTCAACAACTCACTATTATGCTCACAACTCACTCAAAACTCACCCAAAACACATGAGACAAAATGCATAATTCTCTTAGGATGATGGCGCCCAAGAAGAAACAATAAAACCAACCCCAAAGACTCATATTTATTTTGCACGGAATTCCAAGCATGTCCAGAAAGGTACGACCCTCAAGGAGGGGCGATTTTGCTCCATAAAATCCAACTCTTGATAATAAAATCTGCAATTTGGCACTCAAGGTCGCCTCTAGCAAGAAATCAGATTGGTAAAGTACCCAGAATGAGAATATTTTTATTTTTGAATCTATGAATAAAACTTACAATCAGCTATGATAATCAGCAACTCCAAAACATGACTAGAATGCAAGAAAAATTGAACTAAGATGCTAGAAATTCTAGTACAATGCTCAAACAACCAAACTACAATCTATCTCTCAATTAGTTGCTATCTTTCAAGCAAGAAGATGAGCAAAGTGCTAGGAGGTATGCTTTCCTCGAAGCTTTGCCTGAAATCAATCCGGCAGCATAACAGTATGGTAGACAAAAGATCCCAAATGAAGAGCAGAGGCTAGCTTTTATAGACTTGAGAGGAAACTTCTAGAAGCTTCAAGAAGGCGCCCAATTTTCAAATTTGAATTTGCTTTCTTCTCCCTCCAAAGATGGTATCCATTTTCCAAGGCAATATTTGATTTTTTAATTTAAAATAACCTTTCCCTCAAGTAGGCGTCCCATTTCTCCAAGCATAATTTTGACCTTTAGAAAATATTTAATCACCTCTTGATGAGGCATCCACCCTTGAAATCCCCCTTTCCAGAACAACTTAAGTCATTAAGCTAGGCCAAGGGGTTAACATTAAAACATAACATTAAAATATAATATTATTTAAATCAACTCAACTTATCTCTCCAGAAAATGCATCCAAAGGCCAAAAATCAAAATACCAATTGAACTGGCTGAAGAAGAGATCCAACTACATCAAAGCCAACCAGACCACTGCTAGAAATGAAATTTACTAAAAATAGCAAATTCCTGAAGTTGCTCGGGTCACCATGCATGCTATACCACTGCAAAGCTCTTTGAAAACCCAGAAAGAATCCGCAATCCAATCTCCAAACTTCAAGCAACAACCTCCTCAGAAACAGGAAACCCTAATTTTCACCCTCCGAGTAGCCTACGGGTCTCCGGAATAGGCCAACAGTCAACTGAATTGATCACAATTGAGAAGGGGACATTACAATATCTCACACCCAAAACTGAACTGTGAGGGTCTTAAAACCCTAAACCAAGAGGAACACTTCGTCTTGCCGTGAAAATATGAAGTTTCAAAAGTGTCAAATGTTTCCTTCTCCTCTCTTTTTGTATTTCACCATTCAAAACATAAGTGACTTTTTACAAAGTAATATTTTAAATATTTCATAAGTCGCTTTATGATTTTCACCATTCAAAACATAAGTGACTTTTACAAAGTAATATTTTAAATGTTTCATAGGTCACTTTATGATTTTCACCATTCAAAACATAAGTGACTTTTACAAAGTAATATTTTAAATATTTTATAAGTTACTTTAAAACTTGATTTATTAATTATTTAATATCCCCCTTTTAAATATACTTTAAGACTTGGGCCATACTAAATAATTAAGTCACTTCATCCAAATTTTGGGGACATTACATTTTGGCTAACTTGAAACTTGTGTTCGCATATTGGTGAGTTTGTGAACTTGTGTACTTGTAGATGCTTTAACTTGGTGATCTCTAAGTCAAAACTTCTAGCTCATGGTGAACCTTGTTGGCGTTTTCAGAGGCCCATGAACTTTGATAAACTTTGCTACTTTGCTTGTCAGCTCCTTGGCAATTTTTAGAAAATTTGAAAAGTGTGATGAATGAGAATCACTTGTCGGTGTTTTGGGAGGTGTATGGAAGTGGCAGAAGTGATTTGATAAAAAATTAAGGGTTCAAAGTGGAGTAGGGTGTGAGAATGAGAGATGTGGAGATTTGATGTGGGATCGAACATTGGAACTAGACATTAGAGGAAGATTCAAAAGTCCCTTATAACTTTGTAGAAGAAGTGAATGGAATGGATGAAATGCATAGGGGAAAGTGCAGGAAATATTTGTGGGAATGGACATCAAGATGGGATATATGAGTGGAAGGAACAATATTTAGAAGTCAAGTTGAAGTGTACATAAGAAGAAACAAGTAGCAAATGGCTTTAGAGACCTTTGTAGGAATTTGATGTGGAAGTGTAGGTGGGAATGTCAAGTTGGAATGGAGGTCTAATAAAGGAATCCTGCAAAAGGAAAGTGGGAGTGATGTGAAGAAATCTTGTGGAAGAGGACATGGGAAGTGGATGAAGTTGAATGTTTGACAGCAAGAGGAGAGGCCACAAAGGGGAACCAAAAGGAATACAGGAAATGGGAGTGGAATAGGAAGCGAGGTCAACATGAGGAAGTAAGAAGGAAGACATCCAAACCATTATTAGACACCTCAAACATGCAAAGATGAGAGATGGGAACATGAGGGTAAATGATGTGGAAGTGGATGGTGAAATTGGAGGAAGTGGATGAAATGGGGGAAAATGTTTGGATCTGCTTCAAAAGTCCACAAAAGGGCAGTGGAAGAGATTGTTAGGAAAGTTTGTGGATGTGGAGAAGGGATTGGGAGGATGGAGAAATATCAGATCCTTATTGGGATGCTACAACGAGAAGGGAAAGAAGGAAAATGGAAAGAAGGGCCCTCTAGACTTTGCAAATCTTTAAATTGGAATTGGACATTAGAATTGGATATTGGACTAGCAAGGTACCAGATGTCCACTAAAAGTCCACAACTTTGTACAAACACCAGAAAATGATTGAAAACATCCCATTTGGAATTTTCTTGAATTTTGGCTTGAATATATGATAGGCACATGGGGGATGAAGGAGAATAACCGTTAGGAAAATTTGTCAAAAGGGGACCCGCTTGAAGAGGAAAATTTGACAAAAGGGGGACCCACTTGAAGATCTCTCCAATCGGTTATCTATGATGGGCAAAATGAGGTCTAAATGCACAAAGGAGCTGGGACTCAAGCAAATTTTGGCAATGTCAGATTGAGTCCCAATAGGAGTATCCTATGGCCCATGCACTCCCATGTGATTATTTGTAAAATTGTTGGTTGTTGTGCCATTGGTTGGTGTTGTCGGGTTACCATGGTGGTAGGTCCTAGATCATTGGGTTGTTAGTGGCCTATGTCATTTGTGTTTTTATTAGCTATAATATTTTAGTGGTGAGACTTGTGAGCTCTATTTTATGCTGAAGGGCATTGTTATCAAAATTGTGAGCCATGAGATCATGTGGTGAGCTGAACGATTCAAGAGCCACCACACATTGAAGGGTTGAGCTCTTCTTTTGCTAGAATGAGATTGTTCTAATTGCTTATCTTAACGAGATGGACACCCCTCGCACCTCTTGTGAGTCCCTTTGTTTTTGTTGGATCAATGTACTAAGTGTTTCTTGGCTCGAGCACCTAAACCTACACAAACATGGTTGTGATATCATTGTTCACTCTGTGAAATCTGGAATGTTAACTTTGTGAGAAACTCATAATGACCTACCAAAGAAAATTATTATTGCTGTTCGACCAATTTCCTTATTGCTATGTGAAATCCAGAATGTTAACTCTGTGAGAAGCTCATAATGACTTACCAAAGAAAATTATTATTGTCATTTGACCACATTTCCTTGTTGCAGATGAAATAAGAGAGATAAAGTCGTCAAAAAAGAAAAAAAGAAATTGATCTATTTTCTAGTAGTTCAATTAGAGTGTTACATGATGACTTAGAATGGACTTTCAATCTTTCCAAATTTTGGGACTTAATGAAGTTCATTACAAGTCTTGAACCTTGTGAAGTAGCCAATGATCTTCATAACTTATAGACCCTTTGTTTCTTCCTCAGAATTATTACTGCATTCTAATACTTATTAAAATTTTAGTTCTTGGTCTTTAATGTCTGATGTATATGAACTTTTGCATTTATAGATTTTGAGTTCTCTCTGCCCCTATTGATGGTTGAAGACTTGTATTTTGCATGGGATATATTTGTATGGCCATTTTGTTTATTATATGTGTGTCATGCAGTTATTTGAGCTTACCTACTTTTAGGGTAAAATTTGTATATATTTATGATTTTTATACAATTTGTATAGGCATACCCAACCCTCTGAAATTTTTTGCCATACCAGCATATACCCAAATCCCTCTACCCAAACTCAAACCCAAAATAGTAACTTAGGGATCTAGGAATTCTTTGGATGCTACTCACTATGCACAACTTCCCTGCAATTTGCCCTTGTTAGGTGCCCATGATTTCCACAAATTGAAGCTAGGATGCATTATGGTCATTTTGCTCCAATTAGGCCTCCACAAATCAATATCAAAACAAACCATTAGCCTTTTTTCAGAAATGATGTTGAAGCCATTTGTTTTGGTAAACATTGTTCATTCTAATGATGTCTTGAAATAATCAAACTTTCCTTTTTACTCCTTTTTACTCCTTTTTAATCAAATTATATTTTTACCCTTCCTTGGTGTCCACTGTGCTTTGAATTTGCTAAGTTACAATATTTTGCGGATATTAAATGCTCATTGTAGGTAGAAATTTTAATATTCTCAATCATTTGGCATTAGTTGCTTTGTACTGTTTTCTTATATCTATGTGTCAGCAAGTAGAGTTTATTCTTCATTTCATTTGATATAAATGCAAAGAATTATGAGTTAGGTTGCTAATCACTTAGATATCTTAATCAAATTTGTAATTTAGGACAATTGCTAACTTCCTCCATGCTGGTTTTATAATAGTTTGAAGAGGCTTGTTGTAGATTTGTTTCTGATTCTCTATTTGTTGGAGAAATGAGCCACGCCTAAACTATAATGTGGAGCCTACCAAAAGGGTCTTACTAATCCACGCTCAATTCTGCTCAATTTTCTCCTACACATCAACTCAACATAAACTTGTTTCATGTTGCAATTTTTCCTTGCACGCACAACACTGCACCAAGGTGCTTTGCACATGGATGAGACACTTTGGGAGAATGGCTTAACACACATCTGTGCAAGCATTGTTTTCAACAGTTTAGGGTAAGATATCAGTGTGCACACTTTAGTCACACTTTGAAAGTTCAGGATTCTACACTACAGTTTCAACAACATTATTAGCTCCTGCAGTCCTTTCTGCATTGTGTGTGATTTGCACATGAGCAGCACAGGCATATACACCAACATGTTCAATTTGTCTCCATACATGTCCAACACATGGCTGCATCTGCTCCACATGATCAAGCCAACTAATTGTTACCATGCAGATCCGACATCTGGCACAACCTTGGTCACATGAGATGCACACTATATGTGCATGAGACTTGTCAGCACATGATGGAAGGCCTAGCTGATAGCCTGTTTATAAATGCAATTAATTGTACATTCTATAAACTAGTTTGTTGGCTACAAAGCCTTGTCAGTTGTCACATCATTTAGCCTAGTCTGGTTGTACTCTAGGTTGCTTTGGCAAATCAAGTGGATGCATTCTTCCTGCTTGATCACAGGAACATACTTTCCCGCCAAATCCTTTGTAATTATTTGTATTTACTGCATTACACAATATCAATGAATGAATGACAACATATTTTTCACGCTGTTTGCATGCTTTGTAGTTTCATGGCTCGCTTCTTTTATAAAGCTTCTGCATTACAAGCACCTAATGGACATAAACCTATATCTATTGTTGGTTAATAACCTTGTTACTATGCAGAAGGTTGTTCTCCAATCTCTGACAGAAATTGGATCATCCAATCATGGAGTGCCAGTAGCCCAATGGCAGAGCATCCAAGCATGCGCAAGGGAGGTCCTCAGTTTGGTCCATAGAAGTGACATGGTATTAAAGTCAGATACAGAGCTTTGAGCACCAAAGTGTGGCTCAAGGGGAGGGTGTTGGCGAAATGAGCCACACCTGAAATGTATAAGGAGCCTACCAAAAAGGTTCAGTCACAAAGAGGGCTGGTAAATCAATGGCAGGGCACCCCAGCATGACATGGGATATCCTAGGTTCAAATCCTTGCAGGTCCATGGAAAATAGCAGTGTTATGGTTGGACATTTCTTCATGCACTTGTAGATATTTCCTTTCTACAATTACTAACATCTCTCACAATCCAAAAAACCATTGTTACATCAGTTTATGATATTCCATAAACACTAGGAGTGTTCTATAAGTATTACCATTGAACTGCAATACAGTTTCTCAGACTGCTGGATGGTGCAGCACCAGACTAGAGACATTTCCCTTGGGAACCCTGTCAAGACTGACTAAACTCAATTTTTTCCGTTAAATAGTTGTATCTTGCAAGTTGTTTCTCAATTATTCCAATCGAACTGAACTTCTGTTTCTCCTAGTCAAACCATACCTGCACCCAATGATCCCGTTTACAAAAATACATCTCTGATCCTTTCTTGTACTTGGTGACAGGCCAACAGGAACAATAGCTATTAACAACTGTTATGGAAAATATGAAACAGGTTACAACTTACATCTATGTAGAAATACAAGCATTTTTAAGAAGCTTGCTTGGCTAAGAAATGAACCTATTAATTTCCAGAGTAATTGGGATTTGATTTTCTTAAATATTGTATTTTTCCTTCTACATTGTGCTATAGATTATGCTCTATCACAAGAGTATATATTTTTTACTTAAGCAACCAAATTAGACTTCAGATTTTTCTTTGAGGTCAAGCAGGAAATGCATGCAATTTGGATGTGAATTTTAGCAGTCATTGTTGACTGAGGAGAGCTTTAACTAAGATCTTGAATGATAAAAAATACAGCAGAAGGATTTAAAATATCGAAATGTTATGGTAAGAGTCAGGATAAACTTTTGGGTTCATCCCATAGTTGAAAAACTCAGAATTGGCAATTATTTGGCTGTCCCAAAATTTTTAAAAACTCAAGACTTGGCAAAAAAATTGCAATAACTCAACAAATTTATTCAACATTTAAAAATACATAATTTTTTAAAAATATTCTCCAAAAACACACATATTACTGAATTTGCAGATCACATCACTGCTTTCCTTCATATATAAATCAAAATTAGAGTTTAATACATATCATAGACCAAAAAACAAGTTGAACCTCTCAATATGTATGAACATCAAGTTTCAATATCAATAAAAAACAAAAATAAAAAATTTCTTCTACCACTAATGCTCAAAAAAGTCTGCTGGGCTGCTGTGAGGGTATTGCCAAAGTGGATGGTATAGCTGCAATTTGGGTTTGAATCTTATTCATTTTTCAGAAAAGGATTCCATTTAGAAATAATTACCACCACCTGAATATATTCTCTTCGTCACATATCTTGTAAAGGCTAGATATTTTTTAAGTCATTTAATTTTATTTAGGTATATTGATTTGTTGGGGTCTAGCATATAAGATTCATATAAGAAATCAATCATATTTTACATTTCCTCTAGTTTGTGATAAGTGGTATGTGTGATTCTAAGAATAATGTGCCTGTTAATCCTGCGAAAAACCAGCTGTGTTGTTGCCCTAAACCCATGTGCGTGAATGAAAATTGTGAGTGAAAATCATTTAAAAAAAAGAGTGCAATCGTGACTCGACTTTTAGTTCCACTGTTGGATGGGATTTTTGGCCTAGTCAAGTGAGTTTTGGCATGGAAGGGCATTTTTTTCGAAAACCCTTGCTGTGAGTTTTACAGAAAACTCAGCATTGAGTTTTTCCACAAGTTACTGATGAGTTTGACTTGTGAGCTCTGTGAGTAACTGCAGAGTTTTTCAACACTGGTTCATCCTATTCAATAAACTTTTGTAATGAAGAGTACTTGTTAATGACACTTCTATACCTTTTGTATTTGTTTTGAATGTTTAAGAATCAAAGATGATGGAATTGTCATATAAATTGCAACTTGTTTTGTTGAAATCCATGCCACTAGTGACAAGAAATGTATTTCTAATGATATGTTGTTTGCATATTTGAAAATTCTAAATTATTCTTTAACTCCATAGGCATGCTAAAGAATTCTGATAAATGATAACCAAGCAATTATTAGCTAGAAATGCTTGAAGCAGTCAGCACTGAAAATAAAGGGAAGCTAGCAACTTGATGCAGTCTTTCCCTGAATTATGAATGGGAGTAGCAGCTTTATCAGTATTATATTTGTTGTTGTATATTCATAAGAACTGCCTCAAAGCGGTTTCTCCAATGTATAGATTTCTTTCTTTTACTCCTGTTTTCTTCTGAATTTCTAGGCAATGACATTGTTAGGATTGTTTTGTTTTATTGCAGGAAGAAGTAACAAGTTCAAATGGTCAAATTGATCCTCCAGGGTTGCATATGATTTATCTGCCTTATTCAGATGATATTCGACGTATTGAGAAGGCAGGGATTGATAATATGACTTGTTTAGAAATTTCAATGCAACTAACCTGTGATTCTTGTACATCTCATTTCTGATTTATTTTGTCCATTTTTTTCTACTGTTTGTTATAGTCTTCACCTAGATTGCCTATCTTGAAAACATGCAGCTTCACATGTCCATGGATGGTCCTATACCTCAAGCATCTAAAGACCAAATAGACAAGGCCACTGCTATGATAAAAAAATTGGAATTGAGGGAGTTCTCTGTCTACCAAATTTCAAACCCCGGTATGCTGAAGTAGATATTGATGTATTTTCTTTTAATTTTTCCATCTGAGATTTAGACTTTTAGTGTGGAAAAGCTTCTGCAAAAGTGCTGAATTAAATATACTTATGAAAATATTGAAAAATATTATTAGACATACAGAACCAAGGGTAGTTATCTATTCCTTTTATTGTTTGTTTCACGTTCTGCATTGTTCTTATCTCATTGCAACTTGGAGAAATTGTATCTTATATGCCTTAGGTACTCTTAGTTGTTTTGAGGATTACTCTATGTTGTCACAAAATTAGGCTAGAGAATATTATAACCAATAGAAAAGAGATACATAGGAGAATATTTTAGACATTATATTTGCACAGTCCATTACAATGCATTAGCAAGCTTCTGGTGGAAAACTGTGTGCAGGATATTTCTATCAACATTTCGGATCGCATTCCATGATCCTTCATCAGGATGAGGAAACCATCACTGAGGATCACAGAGTGTGATCTAAAATGTTGAGATGAAAAACTTGCACCCAGTTTTCTAACAGAAGCTTGTTAATGCACAAAGGAGAATTGTTTGTATGCAGGGATAAACATAAAAAACTTATATTCCTTGTGACAGCCATCAGCAGATGATGATTTAAGGTGATTAGTACAATCTTTTCAATTTTACTACATTCCAGTTCAGGATATCGGAACATGTGGAGATTAGGATTGAATTGTTGCACTTTTCCCTCATTAAAATTTCAATCTACATGAACAAAGTGTAAAACAATTGGTTTCTGATCACATTTGCATAGAGGGATTTTTGTGTAATTATCAATATTTCAGAAATAATTTTACCCTGTCTGTGTCAGGTTTGTTGGTTAACTTAGGAGACTTGAGTCAGTTAGAAATGTTAGGTTGAGGGAAACTTAACCTAGTTTAGTTTAGTACAGTTGAAAATAGATTGTTGTTAAATATTATTGATGTGGCCTAATTCTAGAGGGCAGTTCTATCTATTATACAGTTAGATCATCATGCCAGACCATGGTAAAATGAGTTGATCATCAAAAGTCAGTGTATTGGCCAGGTGATGTGTTGTGAGATTTGGCAAGACTTTGCTCTACCCTGCAAAGACAGAATGTAACAATAATACACTGATCTGTTTGAGTGTTTCCCATTTATTTCCTATCATGTAGAGTTGAATTACAGTGTGCCTTACCGGGTCACTGCAAGCTCTGAGTGGTGACTGGTGACGTGACTTAAAAGTAGTTTTAGTTAGTTCTGTTCTAGTGCTTTTGTTAAGTGTAGTGCTTTCCTTTTCTCCATAAGATTTGAAAATTTTGTGTCAGTTCGTCTATTTTTCTTCTACTAGCTCATATGAAAATGCATGTATATATATTTTTTTGCAACGTTTTGGATCATAATCCATGATCCATCATCAGGATGTAGGGAGCCAGAGAATAGAAATATGATCATATTTCTCCTCTGGATCCCTACATCCTAATGATGGATCATGGAGTAATTGATGAAAAAATGTTTACACAGTCAAATCCAGAAGCTTTTAAGAAAATCAATATTATTGACTGGAAATCTCATGTCCCTAAACGCATGTATATAAATGTATACAAAAAGAAACAATAAGGTGTTTGATCATTTCCCAATTGCTTCTCTGTTGTGCATTGCGATTCTTTTTCTTGGTTGTCTTAGTTTTTTGGATGCTAATATACCTGTCATGTTTGCAGCTTTGCAGAGACATTATGCCATATTGCAAGTGTTGGCCCTTGATGAGAACGAAGATCTGCCAGAGATAAAAGACGAGACCATGCCAGATGAAGAGAGCATGCAAAGGTATTATCTTATTTAAATAAGGATGACATTTCAGCGATCTTTTGAAGTGATCCTAGCTCTTATAGACAAGCTGTTTGACATCATAAGAACTTGTACTCTAATTTCTAATTGCTCGGTATATGTTCCTAAATTTTCAGACCAGGGATTGCCAAGGCTGTACATGAATTTAAAGATGTTGTATATGGTCCAAATTACAACTTTGAAGAGAAGACTAAAACTAAAGGGGATGAAGATTCTAAAAAGAGAAAAGCAACTGAAGTAGCAGCAAAGGAAGCAGGGAACTATAACTGGAGTGAACTTGCAGATACTCAGAAGGTCATTCCTCTTGAAAAAATCTTCTTTTCCCTTTCTTTGTGGCATTATGTTATAAAATGAAGTTAACAAAGGGATTTATTTTAACCTTTCATGTTCATTTGCAGCTAAAAAATCTGACTGTGGTTGAATTAAAGTATTACCTGACTGCTCACAATTTGCCACTTACTGGAAAAAAAGAAGTCTTGATCAACAGAATAGTGACCCATTTGGAACAGTGAAGACCTATAATCTATTGCCATCTTTTTTTGAAGGTTTGTGAATAAATACAAAATCAGAATGTGCCTCTCTTTAGCTCAACAACCAACCAGATTAGGCGAATCTCCTACTATGTCCCAGAACATTTGAATGGTATATTTCTGTCCTGAATTTTGACAGCATCGTTTAGTACCAGGAATTTTATCATTTTTGTGATACCTACTTCCAAGAGTAGTATGACCCTTTGCTGCAAAAGATAATATGCTTATCACTGCATATGTTTTGGAAATGTGTGTATAATTTTGTATCATTTTCTCACTAGATTATCATGGCTATCTGCATGAGATGTATTGGTTTTCTTGCAGTTATCGAACATTAATGAAGTATGTATCCATTTCAGTGTTCACTAACATCGATAGTTAATAGAAGTGTTTATAAGCTCTTGCCGAATGCAGAAGTTATGGCTGTTGAAGTAATCCCTTGCTTGTACCAGTATACGTTGTAAGATATTTGCTCTAGCATTAACTTTTCCAGTATCTTTGTCTCAAAATCATTTAATGAATGTGTATATATGTATTTTATCGTGAAATGAATTTAATTTCAAAAAATTAGGTACATTAAAGTAGCTACAGATATATCATGCTCTTTGTCCTCTTTAACTAAATTGTAACTCTATTGCTTGACTTATGCTATCCAGTTGTGACTAACTAGAAATTATTAGACAGATTATTTTTTTCTAGTCTTTTATTCGTATACATACTGGCCTACTCTACAATATGCTGGAATAACTTTAAGGCTTGGGCTGATGGGAAAACAACGTGAATCTTCACATATGCGTTTTTCAACAGTAAAGGAGTATTAAGCATGTCGTCATTTTTAATTCTTTCTCTGATTTGCTTCCACCATTTTGCCTATCTATATTTCAATGTAGGCATGACATCCTCCATCTTATGACAGCTTGTATGATCCTTTTGATTTTTTTGCAGCTATCTGCAAAGGATTATATTTTGTATGCAGCAAAATAATTTATAGATCTTGTGTTAAAATGATCCTCTGATGATATTATGATCAGAAGCTTTATTGTGGTGCACCTCAAAGCAAATTATGCATTTTTAAATACTATGGCTGAATCTTGAAGATTATTGGAAGAATTTTTATCAATTCTGTTATATACTGAGATTAGGATCTAATGATTTAGATATTAACTTTATCGTGGTGCACATCAAAGTAAATTATGTATTTTTAAATACTATGGCCCAGTCTTAAAGGTTATTGGAAGAATCGCTGTCAATTCTGTTACATACTTAGACTAAGATCTAATTATTTAGATATTAACTTTCAGGGTTCAGCATATGGGTATATTTCCAGTTAATGCAATAAAATATTTATATGAATGACTCCGGGCATTTATACATGATCAAATAGACATTTTCTTGTTGCAATAAAAAATGTTACATATGATAAGGGAAATGTGCCAATTGCCGCCCATGATCCAATTGCTGTTTACTCCATGCTTACCTGACACCCCCAATAACCGTTTATATTTTAGTCATTACATTGTTTTAATTATGTCAATAACAATTTACAAATTACACCAATATATGTTTGCTACTAATTGCGTAACTACCCCAAAAGAAAAAAACAAATTTAAACATCTATTGGTATATATATGTTTTGAACACAAGATAAGTTGCACAAAATAAAGTCATTTTTGTATTAATTAAAGTACATTATAGTTTACAATTACCACTCTATGCAAGTGGTTCAAAGCTTCAACTACATTGTATTTATATGTATATATGAATAGTTAATGGTGCACAATGTCACATAATATAAAACATTATGAACAGTTAATGGTGCACATTGTGACATCATATAAAACATTGATAAACTTTATGAGCTATCAATTGCGCATTCACCTACACTTCCTATCACATCTTCATGCATTAATTCCATCAACTTTTGGTATCTGCACACAGTTAATGGTGTAAGGCTCCCTAATAAACCAAAAAATATTATAATTCATATATATGACTGAATTTATACAAGCCACCTATTTTGTCAATTAAACCAAATATAAAATTGATTTTCTAAAAGCCATGGCAGAACTCAAGCATAAATGTCCACTACAAAATGAAATGACAGATTGTTTCCCACGAAAATTCAAGATTGAAAATCAACCACCACAATTCAATGCATTCAATTTACACATTCGTTACTAAGGAAACTTTTGCACATTCCTCTTAAAAGGGAGCTTATTTAGGTCGATACACCAAGAATAACTAAATTCATGTTTTTATTTATCACTATATTGGATTTACATTTATGTTGTCTGTTTCATTATACAATATACTCTTTTATAATTTATGTTCTCAATGTTTACATTATTTTCAGGCATATTGTTTTACATTTATGTTGTCTGTTTTATTATTCAATATACTGTTTTATATTTATGTACTTAGTGATTACATTATTTTTAGGCATACAAATTATTTTGTTTTCAGTTAGTTGTTCAACTTTGCATTATACATTATTTAATCATCACTTGCATTTATCATAAATCAAAGATAATAACAATAGCATTATCTTTAGTAAAACATACATCAAATATAATAACAACATTACCCACTTTTTAATCATATCACAGTTATATTCTGAATCCCTTGTTAATAATCATGAAATTTAATGGGTATACAATTTTTGTCCCAATTTATTGAGTGGTTTTTGGATTACAATTTGTAGACAAATCTATATATATATATATATAGTCATGCCATGTAGGGTTTCATCATATCAAGCCGTGTAGGGCTTCATCACATGAAGCTTCACAGACAATGATATATTCTTTTCAGATTATATATATATATATACACACACACATGGTATGACTGTATATGTATGCAATCTAATAATAATATATCATTTTTTGCAATTTGTGATCATTGTATTTGTAGACAATGATATATCAAGTCGTGTAGGGTTTCATCACATGGACATTAACATGAGCCTCTATCAATGTCTGCCATTTAATAATGTCCAAGTTTCTTGCCATATATCCCTATAACTCAGTTATCTTTAATAAACACATTGACATTATGTTTAATATGCATGTACAAAGAACGTTGAAAGGAATATAATAGCTATTTTATTTTTAAAAATTTCTTATATTTTAGAAATTTTATAAAAATGAAAAAAATATCAAAAGATTTTTAATAAGTTGTAGCAAATTTTTACAAAAAAGGGCACATTTATATGGGTGGTACTCAGGTACTGACCCGTGGGCCCCACCAAGTGCCGTGGCCTTTTATTTCCTCGACAACATCTTTACTCGACCGACAACCACTCCATTTCCAACTCCATTTCCCCATCACGGCTTCTCCAAGCAATAGCATTTTTTGGGCTAACCATCACTTTCCGGCGACTCCCGCTGTGGCTAACTTGTTTTTTAGTGAACAACATTTTTCCTCGGTGACACATCTTCCCAAAGACCAAGGAATATTCCATTTTTCCTGGAAAATAATTGTTGATTTTCTGCTTTTTAGGGGCTGATTTTTTATGGACTGGGGAATATTCCTTAGAATATTCTATTGACATCAGTGGTATGGACTACTGGGTGGCCCCCTTTGACCCCTTCTTTGGCCTCCAGGGAGTGACTTTTTCCTTTTGGTCATAACTGGGGCATACAAGATATTGTTTTTTGGCAAACGAGATATTTTTGGAAAACTGGTTTCATCAACTTTCTAGTGATGTGGGTCTCATTGCTTTATTTTGCTATTGGTGCATTCTACATTCAGTTGAAGTCATAGGAGTTGTTTTCAGTCCCGAGCTTGTAACTTTTGACCAGTTTCTCTATTTTTTGCAATTCCAGCGGCGTTGGAACTGTCTTTCAGAGCTCTTCAGTTCCATCCATGCAATTTTTCCAGATTGTTCTCTAGGTACATTTTATTCATATTTTTGTGTTTTCACACTTTATTGAATTTCTTGGACTTTTTAGCTCTTGGAAACTTTTCATTTGTGTGGGTTGCTTCGTTTTTTGTTGTTCTTTATGTATTTCTAGTTTTCTATCCTATTTGGGCATTGTAGACATCTTTTCATGCATGTTCTCTTTTGTAAACACACTGAGATAAAGTGCCTCTATATTGCACATGTATTATGGGACCTTGCACATCACTTTGTGCCTTATTGTACTCGCACTATGATATAAAGTGCCATGGGAGTTGATGTTTGCCTTTGTTTTTCCTTCATACCTTTCTCATGTGTATGTGCCTTGATTTGCACATCCTTTACATCTGCTTGTACTTTCATAACTGCACCTTCAGATGTTCTTGGTTCCTCTTCATGCACTACTTTCTGGCATTCAGTTTCAGTGTATTGGTCACGCCTCTCCCTTTTCAGCATTATGGGGGGGTTTCTACTGTTGGTGCTACTGCTTCTTTGGTTTCATGTTGGAGTGAGCTATGTACACAATATTTGTTCCTATGTACTAGGTGGATGCAGTAGCTGGTTACCCATGCATTTCAGTGAGATGGAGCACTTACCATATGGACACTCTTGCATTCTTATTTTTGGAGGCGACCTTCCATTTTTCATTTGATTAGTTCTTCAAACTATTGGTACTTGTGCCATCTGTATCTTTGAGTTCTTGATGTTTTCCATGGTTTGCCATTTGATTCAAGTAGTATCGTTTGGGGCACTCATACAGATTCTTGTCTTCTTGATCTTGATCATTATATGTTTCAGAGGAGGTTCTTGTTTTAGCATTTCAACAATTATTCTTTGACAATGTTTGCAACTTCTTCATGCTTCTGGATGTTCTACATGCTCCTTTTTTTAGGACCTTGCCTTGTTTGGAGGCTTCTTTAGTTCTTCACTTGGCTTTCATCTCTTTTTGGAGTAGAGTTTTTCCCATGAGGTTTTCTCTATTTCTCCACATTATAGAGATCTTTTGTTTGTACATGGGTACCTTACTTGGCCTTGTTTTCCAGGATCCATCTTGATTCTTTTTAGGGTTTTTTAGCTACTCCCTAAGTTCATCTTAAGGGGGGGGGTGTTAGATAATCATATATTAGATAATAATTAATTAATCTTAATTGATTATTAGTCTAATTTATTCTCACACACTTTAGCTAAACTTATGAATGCTTTATTAGTTGAGTTAATATTAGATCATTATGTCTCATCTCATGTGATGTTGACACTTGTCATGATCTAATCCCTTTCTCATTTAGGGCTTCGCTCTTATAAGCATTCAAACCTTATTGTAAATAACTCTCGAAGAATATATGGAGCTTTCATATAATCTTGAAAGTCTCTTTTGTAGCTTCTTTGTTTGCAATTCTCTTGTGTGGAAGGTGTATTAGTTTTCTGTTTGATCTAGTGGCTCGTGGTTTTGTGCTTATTTCATTAGGGTTTTTAAGCTACTCCCTAAGTTCATCTTAAGGGGGGGGTGTTAGAGTAATCATACATTAGATAATAATTAATTAATCTTTAATTGATTATTAGTCTAATTTATTCTGACACACTTTAGCTAAACTTAGGAATGCTTTATTAGTTGAGTTAATATTGGATCATTATGTCTCATCTCATGTGATGTTGACACTTGTCATGATATGATCCCTTTCTCATTTATGGCTTTCCTCTTATAAGCATTCAACCCTTATTGTAAATAACTTACGAAGAATATCTAGAGCTTTCATATTATCTTGAAAGTATATTCTGTAGCTTTTTCTTGTTGAAGAAAATTGCAATTTTTTGTTTGTAGATCTTTTGTGTGGAAGGTGTATTAGTTTTTTGTTTGAACTTGTGGCTCCTGGTTCTGTGCTTGTTTCACAATTCTAACATTGGACTAGGATAAACTCAACATTAGCATTTCAAGGAAAAACATTTAAAAATTGGTGAGTTTAAAAATGGGGCTTATAGTTGGCTTTGATTGGGGACAAGGATTGCAAGAGACACAACAGGAAACCAAAAGCTTTAAAAAGGATCAATGCATTAACCATTGGGCAACAAAGTCAAGGGAGATAACATAGGAGACTGTTTGAAGAGAAATGACACAAGCCAAAAATGGTACATACACCAAAAAATTACTACCTAAAATATGAACATGGTAGGAACCCCTACCTCAGGCTGCTTCAAGATGGTTATACAAATCCATTAATAAGCTAAGAGAAATAGGAACCATTGCAAAATATTGGCATGTACCTATGTAATAGCTATGAACTTAGTAAGTGGGCAGTACTAAAACACATGAGATGAGAAATATTTTTGAACAATGAACCAAACAACCATTTTTCATCATAGATATTTGAGTCCTCTTGAATCATATTGGTACTGCCTTGTGTAGCATTGCTTATATTTTTTGACATCATGTTGAGCATACTAACTTTCTCTATTTGAAGATCCTTTCACGATGATCTAGATTGGAATGAATTAACCCATAAATTGAACAACCTTCATATAATTTGTGATGTGATGATTTGATGCATAAGGGACCTATGAAAAAAGTTGCTAAAGTGAATATACGTAAAGGTGAACAAATCGTTAATGCCTAAAGCTTAACTAAAAATACATGTAATAGGAACAATAAAGAGATAGAATTAAACATAGGAAAAAGTGAGAGAAGAGGACACAAGATTGATTGCGGAGTTCGTCCGAGTGGTCTACATCTCCGGGTCTATCTCAACTGAGTGACCAATCTATTAACAATGCTTTTGATGCTAGTACAAATTCTGAGAAGAAGATCTTTCAACCTGCAACATAAAGTTGTAACAAAAATCTAAACTCTATCGCCTCCCAAAAGACTCACAAGGCCTACAAAGGCTTACAGACAAAGTAGAATTACAACATAAAAATCTGCAACAGAAAAGTCTACACAACTCCCTCATAATATTCGCAGAATAATTCTGCATCATATGGCTTACTCCTCTTCAAGAAAATCCTCCTCATAGTCTATTCCTCTCTCTCCCCACTTGGATTCTTGAGAATTCAATCCAAGAATGGGATCCTTTGAAGGAGATAATTCTCCAAGTGAAGTGATGATTTGAAAAGCTTCCTAGCTTCTCCTTTTATACATGAGGTTTTCCCATTTGGGCTAAAAACCTCCAAGATTGCAATTTCCCCTCTTTAGGGAAAAATAAAAACCAATCCCCCATAATTAATTAACAAACCCCCTAAGAATCTTTTGAAATTTGTTTGAGCCCTTAATTTATTATTTATTCAGGCTATATAGTTTTGTTTGTTTCAGGGTTTGTTTTGTATTTAATTTCAATCCCAACTATTAACCATTAAAATGTTGTTGGTTAGGGATTCAAGCTTATTTATGGGTTATTAGAAACCCATGCCACTTATATTACAAACCACTTCGGTGGTGTAGTGGCAACTATGTATTTTGACACCACGCAGATCGAGGGTTCAACTCCCGACGGTTGCATTTTAACCTCCAATTTCCAACGAACTAAAAACAAAACAAATGCTCACCCAACTTATGGTAGGCACGAGCTTTATGCCGTAATGATCGGCTAGTGGGTTCATAGGCTAGAGAGTGGGGGATCAAACCTCACCAATACTTTTAATAGAAAATTCAACCAAGCAGACTGGAGGAGACATGATGGAGGAGACACGTGGCACATTCTCATTGTGTCACCTATCAATTGTTGATTGGCTAGAATTCACATGTCACTTGCCATGCGAGTGCCCAGTCATTGTCCACGTCACCCGCCACTGGGTGTTGACTCACCTACTAACTCGGACACCACATGTCCACATTGGAGGCTGCCATGTCATTAGTCGTATGATGACTCAGCTGTTGACGTCACATGTCGTACTGCCAACTTAGATCTGTACCACCATGTCATTGTACGACTGACACATGTCAAGACTTGATTGGTGAATGTCAGCATCCGTATGATGACTCGTATGCTTTGTTAGCTGCTGATGTCATGATGACATCATCATTGTACCATCCAGTCGTCCTAGTCAACCTGGAACTTTGACCAGCCATTTCTTCGTCATACGAGCTCCGTTTTCGACGAAACAAACATTATCAGGATCATCTCGTCGAGCTCTTCATCTTGATGCCATTTCCAACCGATTATGGATTGATCAATTTTTCACCTTCTAATAGGCCCCTGGTCTAGGTTTGACCAATCTTTGATCAACCATAACTTTTGCGTACGTACTCTATTTTCCATGATTCAAGTGGTGTTGGAATCATGCTTCTGAGTAGTATGCCATGGTGCCAACTTCCCGAGCATTGGAGATAATTGATTTTTTGAAGTTCATAGATCCTTGTAGATCAAACCTCCCCACTGAAGAGATTTTGGTCTTCCAAAAGCTATCTTGTAGAACCTTTGACTCCCTCGGCTCAGATCAACTTTGTTGTCACCTACGAAGCTTCACTACAATGCTACTCCTGGCTCCACCTTTGAAAATTGATTCTGATTCTGGTCCTAGTTCCACCATGCTTCGAAACTTACATTTGGCCTCCACGGGTCTTACACTTCAGCTACATTAGGCATTCAAAGGATGCAGTTCAAAATGGACCTTGACATACCAAAAAGCAAGAAGAAAACCAAGCACATGATAAACCTATCTTTTGGTGCTTCTCATGACAGTGGTTTTCATTCTGCATACCAACCTAGCCAATTTCTTGGGCATGATTATGATGCTCCTCCTCATTTAAAAATTGCATGAGTAATGGCAACTATACCTCAGCCTGAAAATTCCTTCTCAACTTGTACTTCAGAATAGCTGATTATGAGCTTCACCATATAGCTCTGTCTATGTTCGCCTGAGCAACAAGGCCATAGAAAAAGACCTTTAGGAGCCTCGATCATCAACTTACGAAGTTGGACTAAGTCTTAAAGATGATAACATATAGGCAACTTCTCAACCGTTCTCTGCAACTCTGAGTCCCAACGTGGAGTGATCATCCAAATCTATCCACCTTTCACTGAATTTCATCAAGTGCTTCTTTTCCTTAAACAAGAACAACGAGCATCTTCTCACCTCGAGAATTGTCATTACCTAAGCACACTTTAGTTTCAAAAATCTGCTATTCTACAAAAAAAAGTCTTCAAGCATTTTCTTTTCTAATTACATGAGATAAAGCTTAAACAACCTTTCAAAATCCCAATTCCAGGAAAATACAATTTCATGCAAATAGCATAATGATTTTACTACAAAAACCTTATCTACTTGTATCACCTAGCTCATAATCACAATGTGATAGTTATTAATGAGCTAATAACAAAACAAATTTGATACAACTATTTAGATGATAGGTTTTCCTAGCTCTTATAGAGTTGGTCAGAAGCACTTTCCTTTGCCGACTGCTCCTTTGCTGGTTGAGGTTCCTCTGCCTCAGGGATTGTAGCCTTAGGTTCCGCCTTCACCTCCGCCTTAGGGATAGTGCCTTCAATGGGCCTAGGTGAGTGTCAAAGCTCTGGATGCAACTTCTAGCACTTCTCAATCAAATGGCCACTTATCCTATAGTGGGTGCAGTAGTTCTGGGCTTTGACCTGCCTCTTCAATTTCTTCTTTGGAGAAGAATTGGCTTCATTTCCACTACCGTAGTCTGAAGTGTGTGCTTGAAGATATGAATTTTTAAAGGCTTTGGAGGATTCACCAGTCCCTCCATAGCCTAATCCTTGATCACGAGGTCTTTTCTTAACGTCTACAAGATTGATCATGCCTTGTTCGTTGATCCCAAGGCCCTTACCCTTGGTGTGCCTTTCAAAGCCTTCAAGAACATAGTTCTGATCACTTCCCACCTCCCGATCTAATGCAGGAGACTCTTCCAGGTAACCACTTTGGTTACTAGTAATATTAAATTTTTTCAAGTACTCCACATGTCGACAAAAAGTACATTGACTAGCATTCTCCTGACTTGAGCCATAATTGGTCCACCTCCCATGACCACAAGCAAATCTTGACTTCATACTCTTTGTAGTGGAATTTGCTACAGATGATGCATCCAAGCTGTCAGATGGAGTGAGTGGAGAGTATGAGGAAGTATCCTCCGAATGCAGGCAAAAAGCACATATGCCAACATTCTTTGATGCATAAGGACTCCTCCTGTGCTGCTCCTCCATGAGCTTCTGCAACTTCGTATGTAGCTCCTAATTCTCCTTATTTTCCTTTTCAAGCAAACCTCTCAGCTCAACATTCTCAGTTTGAATGCGTTGGTTGGATTCCTCCAACTCTTGAACCTTGTCAACCTTGTCCTGGTGCTCTTGGTAGAGTTCTGCAACCATTCTCTTCATGGAAAAGATATCATCCACCATGGATGCATATAGAGACAATGCCACCCTAGATGATTCTCCTTTCTCTGGTGCCATCTCTACTTCAGAACTCCAAATGTTCACCTGAAAACTTGCACATTGACATTGAAAACCAACAAACTATCAAACTGAAAAATTGATTAAACTAGCACGCTAACCAATAATGAATTCTGCAAAACCAGCCAAACTGGGCTCTGATACTACTTGATCTGATGCAGAAGGGATCTATGACAAATGTTGCTAAAGTGAATATGCGTAAAGGTGAAAAAATCCTTAATGCTTAAAGCTTAACTGAAAAGACATGCAATAGGAACAATAAAGGGGTAAAAGCAAGAAGTTGGGTACACGAGAGAGGAAGTTTTAGCAAAAAAAAAAACTCATAGAAAATGCGCACGTGTTATTAAAAAAATGCGTATGCATTATGGTTCAGGTACTCGAGCCTAAAAAAATGCGTATGCACTATAAAATGCATACACATTATAACGCGTACGTGTTATATAATGTGTATGCATTTTATAACACGTACAAGTCATTTATTTAAAAAATTAAATACCTTTTAGAAACGCGTATGCGTTTTAAAACACAAAATGGGTACGCGTTTTAAAATGTGTACGCATTTCTAAAAAGTATTTTTTTTTTAAATAATCAAGAAAATAAAGAACACATATGCGTTTAAAAAAACGTGTATGAGTTATTTAAAAATTTAATTCCCAACCCACATGCAACCTTGGTTTTAGGCTTGGGAAAGGCTTGGCAATCTGAGCCTTAGTCTTTGACCTGCAACTAAAAAACTAAGGCAGATTGAAAAAGAATGTCCAACTTTGGAAAAATGGTTGATGGACTTTTTTTTTGAATCAATCTATAAAATTAAAACCCATTAAAGAACACGATGTCTACTTTCTAAATATATAATTTTTATTAAGATTGGATCATGTTTTCTATTTTTTAATTAATTTGTAAGCAAACTAGTCATTAAACTTGAAATATCAGGCTTTTTTTTTTAATAACTTTTTTTGGTTAAGTTTCTTGTAAAAAAATTTATATGGCATCAAACTTTAGACAATTCTCTACACAATGAAAAAAATATTAAAAAATGTTTAGTTTAGGTCCAATTATGCTGTTTTACGCTGATTTTTAAAAACAACAATTAAGGCCAATAAAAATTCAATAAAAAAAATCAACAAAATTACAAAAAAAATTCCACATCAATCTTCATGTTGTTAGCTCTCTTTTCCCAAAAGGAATTAGAAAAATAATTTTATTTGGGTCAAAAAGTGGTGTTCGTACATGTGCTTGGTATGGTAAAAAAAAAGGGAATTTTAAAAAGTGGTTTTTACAGATCCCTATAAAAATTTAATTTCTATAATCTAGGTATTTGAATAATTTACATATTTGGAAACTAGATTCAAAAAGATAAATTTCATATTACTGATTTTTTTTAAGATTCATTGTGTAAGTGCCTCAAATTTTCAGTCCAAGTGTGACAAATTTTGAAAAACAACAAAAACACTTCCACTTTATGAGCTTTTTGTGTACCCAACTTCTTACATCAGCCCAAAGAGAGAGAATTAAACATAGGACAAAGAGAGAGAAGAGGACATAAGATTGATTGAGTTCGTCCGAGTGGACTACATCTCCGGGTCTATCTCAATTGAGTGACCAATCTATTAACAATGCTCTAGATTCCAGTACAAATTCTGAGAAGAAAAGCTTTCAACCTGCAACAGAAAGTTGTAACAAAAATATGAACTCTATCACCTCCCAAAAGACTCACAAGGCCTACAAAGGCTTATAGACAAAGAAAAATTACAACATAAAAATCTGCAATAAAAAAGTCTACAGAACTCCCTCATAATCTTCTCAGAATAAATCTGCATCATATGGCTTACTCCTCTTCAAGAAAATCCTCCTCATAGTCTCCATTCCTCTCTCTCCCCACTTGGATTCTTAAGAATTAAATCCGAGAATGGGATCTTGTGAAGGAGATAATTCTCCAAGTGAAGTGTTGATTTGAAAAGCCTCCTAGCTTCTCCTTTTATACATGAGGTTTTTTTATTTGGGCTAAAAACCTCAAAGATTGCAATTTCCTCTCTTTGGGGAAAAATAAATATCAATCCCCCATAATTAATTAAAAAACCCCTAAGAATCTTTTGAAATTTGTTTGAGCCCTTAATTTATTATTTATTCAGGCTATATAGTTTTGTTTGTTTCGGGGTTTGTTTTTTATTTAATTTCAATCCCAACTATTAACCATTAAAAGGTTGTTGGTTAGGGATTCAGGCTTATTTATGGGTTATTAGAAATCCGTGCCACTTATATTACAAACCGCTTCGGTAGTGTAGTGGCAACTATGCATTTTGACACCTCGCCAATTGGGGGTTCAACTCCCAGCAACTGCATTTTAACCTCCAATTTCCAACAAACTAACAACAAAACAAACGCTCACCCAACTTATGGTAGGCACGAGCTTCATGCCGTAATAGTTGGCCGGTGGGTTTATACGCTGGAGGGTGGGAGATCGAACCCCACCAATACTTTTAATAGAAAATTCAACCAAGTGAACTAGAGGAGACAAGATGAAGGAGGCACGTGGCACATCCTCGTTGTGCCACATGTTAATCATTGATTGGCTGGAATTCACATGTCACTTGCCACATGAGTGCCCAGTCACTATCCATGTCACCTACCACTGGGTGCTGACTCACCTACCAACTTGGACACCACGTGTCCACATCAGAGGCTGCCATGTCATTAGTCGTATGACGACTCAGCTGTTGACGTCACCTGTCGTATCGCCAACTCGGATCTGTACTACCATGTCACTGTATGGCTGAAACGTGTCAAGACTTGATTGGTGAATGCTAGCATCCGTACAATGACTCATATGCTATGTCAGCTGCTAACATCATCATCATACCGTCTAATCATCCTAGTCAACTTGGAACTTTGACTAGCCGTTTCTCCATCATACGAGATCTATTTTTGAGGAAATGAATTCCATCGGGATCGTCTTGTCTAGCTCTTTGTCTTGATGCTATTTTTGACTGATTCTGGATCAATCATTTTTTTTCCTTCTGACGGGCCCTTGGTCTAGGTTTGACCAATCTGTGACCGGCCATAACTTTTGTGTACGAACTCTATTTTTCGCGATTCAAGTGGCGTTGGAATTGTGCTTTTGAGTGTTATGCCATGGTTCTGAATTCCCAAGCATTAGAGACAATTGATTTTTTGAGGTTCATAGATTCTCCTAGATCATGTGAGGAAAGTTGTGCAAATATTGAATTCTTTTTTGGAATATGGGTTTCTAGGAACATAGGGTTATATTCTACTATAATACTTTCCTCTTCTTTTGTCATGATAATTTTATAGAATTATTTCTCCATGGAATATGAGAGCGAAGAAGAAGATAACACATTCATATCTTGGGAATCATCTATGGAAATGCATCCATCTAAAAAATTTAAAGGATTAAGGTAGAAACCTTCATCATAGAGGAAGTCATCAACTGAAGCTTCAAAGCACCAACTTGGGATATAGACATCATGGGTGTGTAATTCATCACTAACTTTATTGGATTCCTTCATTAGATTTCCCATTACATCATTCCTTGTTTTGTTATCGATACAATCCTAAAAAAATCATCTATTCTTTTCATTTTTTTGTGATAACAATTATCAGATGTATGAATATATTCTTCTTTTTCAAAGTCATCATGGAGAGGAATAGAATATGAACTCATAGTATCTAATACAAATATTTCTACTTGATTATAATATTCAAAAAGAGGATTGCTTCAAACTTTGAATGCTCCACAATTTTTGTAGATTTATTTAACCTGTTCATCCATATCTGTATGGCTTTCTATGCTTTCTTGTCGCAACGATTCTTGTCCATCATGCTCTTCATAAAATTTGAAACCTTCATATTCAGGTTAGATTTATGACAAAGAATGAAAACTTGATGATTCATCTTCTTCCACTTGGAATTGATCCTTAAATTGTTTGTCAATTTCTCCACAAAGAAATTCATCATCTAAAGTATTGAGACACCAATTAGGAATAAATACTACATGAGGTTCATCTTGTAAAATTATTTCTTCATCATTATTTTCAAGTTGGTTCTTCATGCATGTTGAGATAACTTTTGGCGATTCTTCTTCATTGCTACAATCTTCATAATATTGATGACAATCTTTCTTTTCTATCACTGCCACCTCTTCTTGATAATTCTCTTGACATGCATTTTCATGAGTAGATATACCAATTTCATCTTATTTGGCATATGCCTTTTCTGATGAGCCTCTTTTAGTTCTTTGATTGTAAGTTTTTTCATCCAAAATGTATTCATCAATAAGAATTTTTTTTTCTTTCCCCATCTTTTCATTCAATCTTTTGTAATTTCTTAAGAAAACAAGAATGTACCTTGTCAAGAGAAAGTTGTGTGTGTTGGACACACCCGAAGACTGAGAGGGGGATGTGAACCAGTCTTTTCAAAAACTAAACCCTTCAACAAACTCAAACTTCTCTACCAGATCAAAAAATCTCAAATAGATCAGTAGCAAAGAAAGATATAGTAATTTAGTTCCTTAACAAGGTCAACAACCCACAACAATAAAAGATACAAAAATTCAACCCTTAACTAGATCTGAAATAATGAGAAATGAACAAAGAACACACATGCACAAGATAACACTAGATTTACATGGAAAACCTAATGAGGGAAAAACCACGGTGAGAGTTAACTCATAATATAGAAGCTCACTGCTTACAAAGTTACAATTAGGCTCATTGCCAAGGACTTGCAAGCTAAGGCACACAAACTTAGGGCAAGCTACAAGGGACTTGCAGAACTAAAGCGCATAAGGGAAAGATACAAGGACCTGATGAGATTCACTATCTTAGAGCAGCATACAAAAAGGCTATAGAAATTACAATATTTTTCAACACAACACTCTGTTGAATGAGGCATTAAAGCATATCTGATCCATTTTCCACACACTTTTAGATTGCTTATGCAAGATATTCAATATACACCACACAATTATTTTCCACACACTTGCATCTAAAAATTTCTCGCATTTATATCCACCACAAGACCTCAAAACATCAATTAGGTCAACTAGAAAGAATTCAAACAATGATTTCAACATGCCGAACAAAAAACTATAAAGTGGTCCTATCTAGCAGATAGAGAAGACCAAAACCAATCTTATTGCATCTTCCAATGTGATCCCAATAGCTCACATGTTGGCACACATTAACCCAAGTTGGAAACAAGGAAACGTGTAGATGAAACGCGAAGCACATAACTAGTTGACTCAAAAACATACTTTTAGTTGAATTAACTTAATGCGGTCCCCAACAAGATAGATTAAGACCTAAATCCATCATAACACAACTTCAATTGTTGACGCAGGCCTCCAAGCACATAGTGCAAGCAAAAAAACAAAACCTATCAGTCATACATCCATAAATAACCCATAAAACCAACTCAACACAACATGCGCCATCACATATCAAATAGAAACAAAATACTTCATCCTAGAAGCATAAAATACACAAAAATGAGGTATAACATTAACTTGCAGACCACTTCAACACATGAAATTAGAACTGAGACACTACACAAACACCGAGAGCACATTCACCAAGCCATGGGAGCAAGGACATCAATATGGAGAAATGCAAAGCATTTTTTGGGCCAGTCCAGACAACTAGCAAGATTACCAACCTTCTGCAATTAACAAAAACCTCCTCGACAACATGGTGATATGAAAAAATAGGAGTGTAGTATCCATAGAATAGAAACTCTAAATCCAAAATTGCAAGACCATATCTCCAATAGCAAAGGAATGCAAAGCATTTTCCCAAAGAGTCTTCAAAGAAAATTTCTAAAACAAAAACTTTCAACAACTTAAGGAGGCCAAAACTTCCTTTTAGAAACACTTGTTTCAATAGGGACAACAAGAGAGAGCATAAAATATAATATAGACCATCAACAACATCTCTCCACCATCAACAATACTTCTAATCCTCATCTTAATGTATCATCATGAAATCATACTCAATACTTCTTTCATTAACATCAAACAAGGCATGCCATCCAACCATGAAAATCAACAACACTGCAATCATACATCAATGACAACCCAAACTAAATGTTGTCAACAATGACAACCACTTCCAAACAACAATGTAACAATCTTCCCAAGTGTTGACAACCAATGCCAACAATGAATTCCAAACAATATTGCAACAAACTTCTCGAGTCTTGTCATCAATGACAACAAATGCCAAATATACAACAATCTCACTAAGCGTTGACATCAATGACAACCAATGCCAACAGTGTGTTGCCATCATTTTCTTCATCTTTGTTATTGTCTATCACTGATTCATGCAAACGATCATGAGCAAGAAAACATGTTTCTATTCCATCTTTCTCTTGAATCTTTTGCAAAGTTTGAAGTAGGGAAGGATGTACCTTATCATAAACCAATTGTATGCCACCATATAAGCTCTTGAAGAACTCAACCTGATTGGGATCATCAAGAACTTGATTTTTGTTAGATGGGTACATTGAGAAAGACAAATCTTCATCATCACCATCACCATTAGATTCAATTCCTTTATAGCAAATCATTATGTTGGGTTTCTCTTTCAAGTCACCTTCATACCAAAGAAGGTACCTTTAGATTTTAGAGGAACAAAACACACCAGCACTTCGATCCCCAATGGATAGGCACTTAAAATAATACTTGACTTTCCCAATGGAAAGTGGCAAAAACACTCCAATAGTTGGAGAGATCATTATGAAATAATGATCTTCCTCTGCATTTTAGAGGGGCAACTCCCTCATATGATGGGGTGTTTGGAGTTTTTGTATACTTTTAACTTGAAAGTACATTAAGTATAAAAGGAAAAACTAAACAAAAATGAATAATGGAAACACCAACAATAGACCTACGAGTACCAATTGAGCCTTCAAAATGCATGAAAAATTATGAAAGGTAGGGTTTATCACAAAATATGTTTTGATTTGTAATAACGATGAAAGAGGATTAGGAATTTCAACATATGAGGAAACAAGTTATCTTATCACATTCAAACCAAGATACTGGGGTATGACTATGTTTCAGTAATCACATATAATGAACAATGGATTCCACAATTATACAAAGAGATTACCAATTTAACGAATGAGAAATCAGTAATAATAACTCAAAACAAATTTAGGACATACAAACCAAATGTATTCCTCATTATCTCTTTGAGATTATACAATTCCAAAAAAATATCTCAAATACAAAGTGTTTAACCAAAATTCTTGATACAACCTCTCTGAAAAGTCTTAAATTTTTCCGTTTTTGTAAGAGTCCCCCCCTTACAATAGCCAAGCCTTAGATTTATAGGCTTCCTTGGATAACTACCTTGTCTACTTGATAACTACCTTTTTGAAATAGAATGGTTTTGAAAATAATAAACCTTATTTGGTTGATTTTACATCACTTTCTCGAAAATAAAGTTTATTTTTTTAATTTTTGATTACAATGAGTGACAAAAGTCACTTTTACTAAAAGAAATTAGAAGCAACTTTTGAGTTATGGATTTTGTTAAAGAACCACACAAAACTTAGCAAATTGCATGGTATAAGATGCATGACCTTTGGTTACACTATACTCACGTACTAAAACATCTTTTTCTGCACCAATGCATCAACAACCTTTAGTCTTGCTAACTCATCACCACAATTAAACAATGAGCATGCACTGAATTAAGATCATCAATGACATCTCCCAAATTCTCCTCAATTCTCCTCAATTTTCACAAGAAAGCATCATGACTACAAGTTAGAATGCTAGTATAGCGGAGTCCACATCATGATTTGATCCATCAAACCAAAGTTCATATTCCTAGGTGCAAATCATAATTCAAATAGGTTCATTATCATATGAGTCATTGAACGATCCACTTCATTATCTATTTAGTAGGATAATCCCACTTGGCACCAAAGTCATCAACCTACTGACGCAAAATTCTCATATTACTTTGTACTTGTTTTGGGAGTCCTTTCAAAATGTTGCGACATTAGACCTTGCCAATATATCAAGAGTACAATCTTATTAGATGCCTTGATAATTTAACTGTGTATTTGAGCCTTCCCTCAATGAAGTGATATCTAGCCTCGTATATGGTATCATAAAGTTGACAGTAAAATCATATTAACTTTGATTTCTTAAATATTCATTTGATAACTTAATATATTTCTCCCCAAGTTATTTAAGGTTTGCATTTGTGAATTTGAGCCCATCATAATTACCAATAGCATACAAAGCTCAACCCTAAACTGTTCTTTCCAGAGAATTTTTTTTTTGAAGAATGCTTCCATAACTCACATGCAGGTTCAACAAGACACTTGTAACTACAAAAAAAAATGCAATTTCTAACTTTTTGCTATGGCAGTTGTCCAAGCAATTTTTCCTGAATTTGAAAATACCCTGCTACCTTTATTTGATAAGGCAACTTCTCCAACTTTGCATGGATTTTCTAAGTCTAAAGATGTGATCTGTACCCTACTCAAAAAGCATGCACCACTTTATGACTTTCAATCCAATTGCATCCAGGTATCTTTTGAATCCCTCTATCTTTCATCAATTTATTTACAATTTAAAACTCACTACACCTGTTCATATCTACATAGATATTTATGAGAAGAACATGAATGATAAGATATTTTAACGCTTCAATTTTTACCATCTTTCATCCATGTTAAAATTTAATTTTTTTCATGAATTTCACCACTTTTCACTATTGCACCTAAGGATTGGATCAAGGATGATGAGCGATTTTGCTTTAGATTGGTGAACAATTTATGTGTGAGGATAGTTGGAATGTATTGGACTAGGAGAAACTCAATATTAGCATTTCAAGGAAAAAAGTTTAAAAATTGGTGAGTTTAAAAATGGGGCTTATAGTTGGCTTTGGTTGGGGACAAGGATCACAAGAGACCCAACAAGAATCAAGAAGCTTTACAAAGGATCAATGCATTAATCATTGTGCAATAGAGTCAAAGGAGATAAAATAAGAGCCTGTTTGAAGAGAAAGGACACTTGCCAAAAATGGTACACACAACAAAAATTTACTACCTAAAATATGAACATGGTAAGTAACCTTACCTCAAATTCCTTTAAGATGGTCATACAAATCCACTAATAGGCTGAGAGAAATAGGAACCATTGCAAAAAAGTGGTGTGCACCTATGTAATAGTTTTGAACTTACTAAGTGGGTAATACTAAAACATATGAGATGAGAATGTATTTTGAACAACGAAAAAAGCAACCATTTCTCATCATAGATCTTCGATTCCTCCTGAATCGTATTGGTACTACCTTGTGTAACATTGGTCATATTTTCTGACATCATGTTGAGCATACTAACTTTTCTATTTGAAGGTCTTTCTAATGATCTGGATTGGAATAAATTAATCCACAAATCAAACAACCTTCATATAATTTTTTTATGTGAGGTTAGTTGTGCAAATGTTGAATTATGTTTTAGAATATTGGCTTCCAAAAACATAGGGTCATATTTTACTATAATACATTCCTCTTCTTTTTTCATGATAATTTCAGAGAATTCTTTCACCATAGAATATGAGAGTGAAGAAGAAGATAACACATTCACATCCTAGGAATCATTTATAGAGATGCGTCCATCTAAGAACTTCAAATGATTAAGGTAGACGCCTTCATCGTAGAGGAAGTCATCATCTGAAGCTTCAAAGCACCAAATCAAGATATAGACATCATGATAGTGTAATTCATCACTAACTTTATTGGATTCCTTTATTAGATTTCCCATTACATCATTCCTTGTTTCATTATCGATACAGTTCTCAAAACATCATCTATTCTTTCCATTTGTTTGTGATTTGATAATTTAATTATCAAATGTATGAATATATTCTTCTTTTTCAAAGTCATCATGGAGAGGAATAGAAAATGAGCTCATAGTATCTGATATAGATATGTTTACTTGATCAGAAGATTCAAAAAGAGGTTTGCTTCAAACCTTGAATGCTCCACAATTTTCAAAGATTTATTTAACTTGTTCATCCATATATGTATGGTTTTCTATGCTTTCTTGTCCCAAAAATCCTTCTCCATCATGCTCTTCATAAAATTTGAAAGCTTCATATTTAGGTTGAATGTATGACAAAGAATGAAGCTTGATGATTCATCTTCCACTTGGAACTGATCCTTAAATTGTTTGTAAATTTCTCCACAAAGAAAGTCATCATCTGAAGCATTAAGACATCAATTGGGAATAAGAACTACATGAGGTTCATCTTGTTAAATTCTTTCTTCGTCATTACTTTCAAGTTGGGGATTCATGCATGCTAAGAGAACTTTTGGTGATTCTTCTTTGTTGCTACAATCTTCATAATATTGATGACAATCTTTGCTTTCTATCACTGTCACCTCTTCTTGATAATTCTCTTAACATGCATTCTCTTGAGTAGATATACCAATTTCATCTTCTTTGGCATATGCATTTTTTGATGAGCCTCTTTCAATTCTTTGATTGGATTTTTTTCATCAAAAACATATTCAACAATAAGAAAACAATTTTATGTCCCATTTTATCATTCAATCTTTTGTAATTTCTTAAGAAAACAAGAATGTACCTTGTTAGGAGAAAGTTGTGTGTTACAATAGAAGGTTTTTAAAAACTGAATTTGGTTAGGATCTTCATGAGCTTTATTTTGTTGAGAAACAAGCACAAGAGAAGGATCATTTTCTTCATCATTGTTATTGTCTATCACTAATTCAGGTAAGCAATCACAAGCTAGAAAACAAGTTTCTATTCCATCTTTCTCTCAAATATTTTGGAATGTTTGAAGCAAGGAAGTATTTACCTTATTAGAAACTAATTGAATGCCACCATAGAAGCTCTTCAAGAATTCAACTTGCTTGGGATCATCAAGAACCTAATTTTTCTTGGATGGGTATATTGAGAAAGAAAAATCTTCATCATCACTATCACCATCAGATTCAATTCCTTTATACCAAATAATTATGTCGAGTTTCTCTTTTAGACAGAGTTGCCAACGTTCATACCAAAGATGGTACCTTTAGATTTCACATGAACAAAACACACCAACACTTTGGTCCCCAACGAAGTCACCAAAAATCTATTGGTAAGCAGATTGACAATTGAAGTAATACTTGACTTGTCCAATGGAAAGTTGCAATAACACTCCAACAGTTGGAGAGATCATTATGGAATAATGATCTTCCTTTTCATTTGAGGGGAAACTCCCTCATATGATAGAGGTGTTTGGAGTTTTTGTGTACTTTTAACTTGAAAGTACATGAAGGAGAATCAAAAAGTAAAATGAAAATGAATAATGGGAAACCCCAACAATAGACCTACGAGTACCAATTGAGATTTCACAATGCATGAAAAATTATGAAAGGCGATGTTTATAACAAAATATGTTTTGATATGTAATAACAATGAAAGAGGATAAAAAATTTTAATATATGAGGAAACAAGTTACCTTATCACATTCAAACCAAGATACCAAGGTATGATTTTGTTTCATCAATCACAAATAAATGATCAATGGATTCCATAATTACACAAAGAGATTACCAATTTAATGCACGAGAAATCAATAAAAATAACTCAAAACACATTTAGGACATACAAACCAAATAACATACAAAGCTCCACCAAAAACCGGTCTTGCTAAAGCAAACTATTTTTGAAGTATGCTTCCATAACTCACAAGTAGGTTCAACAAGACACTTGTAACTGCAAAACAAAATGCAATATCTAACTTTTCACTATGGCGGTTGTTCAAGCAATTTTTCTTGAATTTGAAAATACTCTGTTGCCTTTATTTGCTAAGGCAACTTCTTCAACTCTAGATGGATTTTCTATATCTATAGATGTGATCTGTCTCCTACTAAAAAATCATGCACCACTTTATGATTTTCAATCCAATTGCATCCAGGTATCTTTTAAATCCCCCTATCTTTCATCAATTTCCTTAAAATTTAAAACTCACTACACCTGTTCTTATTTGCATAGATTTTTATGAAAAGAAAATGAATTCTTAGCTTATATTCATATGTAATCTTCAAGCATAGGTTGAAAGGTTCTGGAATTTAGCTTTACATTTGCTATTTTGCATTTGCATGAACATTTTTGCAATCATTTTAATAAATTGATTTTGTGCATAGCTTGTGTATATGTCTCTGCAACCTTTGATAATAAAGAAGATTTCTTTTACTTGGGTGTGGGTTGAGAGATGTTGGTAAAGGCATGGAAACTGGTTTTACATCAGTCATTGAATTTTCAACAAATCCATATCTGCAATCATTATTCCATGAGATTACAAAATAGTTTGAATACCTTACATATGCTTAGCAATTTGTATGCATGCTTATAAAAGCAGTTTCAACTACAACACAAGAAAACATCCATTTTAATGACGCCTTGTTCCCAAACATCCTATGTGTCATCCTTGAATCTAGCTACACTTGATTAGCGGGATAACCCTTACAGAACTTGTCCATTTCATAGTCCCATGAACTCTAAGCACACAAAACAAGGAGAATCTAAATTCATCCTCGTGCATAGTCTTTTGACTCAAAATGTTTTCCAAATGTTTGTCTCCGTCGTTTTGTCAAAATTCATCCTTTTGTTCAATTTGCAAAAATTAAGTTTTAAGTAGTTAGAAATTTTTTTATACTTGCAGGATTGGGGTTTTTCCTTGACCCTACAAGTCAAGATTGCAAAGTGAAAAGTTATTTTTATGGTCGGGGTTTTTCTCCAACCTTGCAAGTTACATAGGTTTCATTTGCATAATCATAAAAAATTGTTGATCTTACCAGTTATAACTGAAAACCAACTTGAAATGACATCATAAATGGACGCTCCTACAATCTCGGTTTTCACACAAGTTGCATTAATTATCTTATTATTGTCTTTTCAAACTAGTTTGAAAGCCTTTTAAACTTGTTTTTCTTCCTCATTTTTGTTGTTATTCATTCCCTCATCTATTATGAACTCATTTGAGGCATTCGACTTCATTTGTGGGCATGGTTCGTGTTGTTGTATTTTGATCAATTTCGAGTAGGGTTTCACCTTTTCCAAATTATATTCTACTTATGGGTATGTCTTGCATTTGTATTCTTAATTGGAATGTTAAGGTTTCTTTTTAATCCTCATCTTTTTGTGTTCAATTTTATTTCTTTTTATTTGGTTTTGAGTTAACTTAGGTTATTAATTCCTATTTGTTACGCGTTATGTTTTGACCCTAGTTTCTATTTTGAGTTTGGATTCTTGTTTGTTCAGACCTATACTATATGTTTCTTTAAAATCTTATTCATCTTAATGTGAGTCATTCGTAGATTTGTGTTTATCCTCACACCAACTTCTATGACTTCGGGGTTTATTCTCGTGCCCTAGCCTGTGTTATCAGAGGTTTTCACCGCATTTGAAATGAATATTAATTTTATGTAAACCTCAATATATTATGAAAGATGCATGGTCGGGTCTTTCCCCGACCCCACATGAGGTTTCAAAGTATTCATATGGTGTTTGCATAAGCAGAGATTTTCTGCGATCAAACAAAAGCATGTTTCAATTTTACCATGATGTATCAATATATTTCTATGACAAGACATGATTGTTTTTGTCGGTCATCATACTTCCCTTGTAAGGTAAGGGAAATTCCCCAACCAAATAATAAATTTAAACCTTATCATTGTAAGAGCGCTAAAAAATCTTGCACTAACAAATGTAAAATCCGAACTATGCTTTACTTGCACAATTGGTGATTTTTTCTGATAGTGCAAGTAATGTTAAGCCTATCCCTTTGTAGGGTTGGGTTTTTTCCCTGACATGATAATAAAATCAAGATTTCTTTTGCAAGATCATTGAATTTTCATGACTTGGCAAAAAACAAGAATTGATCTTCCAAAATTGTAAAGTTGACATTTTATGACGAATTTGCAAACAAGCAAAATTCTACCCACTTGTAGGTTTGGTAATTTTTTCTGACTCAACAAGAAGTAAACCTTCATCTTGCAAAATTCGTGTTTTTTGCTGAATTTGAAAAAAGGCTAAGTTCCACCTCAATTGTAATGTCGTTAATTTTTGATATTATAAATTTTTGTAAAGACATCTCAATCAACTTGTAGTTTTGTCATTTTGCAGTGCATATACGCTCATTTTCACCAAAATCTATAACACTGGGAATTTTCCTTCTTTTCCAAGTTAACCCATTGCACTCCATTGCATTCACTATGCTCAAAAACCCAATTTTTTGTGCAATCACTCTATTATTGCTGCTATTTCCTAAAATGCAATTTTTTCCTAACATCTACAAAATGCTAATCTTGTTGTGCAGTTTTCTGTGCACACTTTTCGAGATCTTGTTTCTGCAATCTTGTAAGGTACGATTTTATGCCAATGTTAGATTTGTCTCCTTCAAAGGGAAAATCTATGAAGTACAAATATCAAGGTGTGCTTCCTTCTACAGTGGTTTCATTAAATGTGGATGAAATCAAGGATATAAAGATCAGTCATGTGGACATGTCCAAGTTTGTTGAGAGAACTATAAAACAACCCTTCGATAATGGAATGAAGTCAATTATTCACATTAACATAAATCTTGTGGTGTTGTTTTAGGTAGCTGCTTAGAATCTTGTGTTTACTACTACAAGTTTCCTCACTACAACAAGGATGACAAGAAGGTCTGTGATTCAAACGAGAATGCAGTGATGGAATTAGATCAAAATTTCTTTGATAAAGTATTCAAGAATCCGCATAGGCAAATATGATAAAGATCTTGCTTCTACCAAAAGGATGATAAACAATAAATGGTTGGAGGCCCCTAGAATAGGTGTCACAAGGTGGCATAAGAATCCTCCTCGTAGTGATTTCATAGAAGAGGTAAACTACCTCATTACTCTTCTTAGTAGAGTACATGGTTTACCTACTTCATTCAGCTTTGAGGACTAGATGTACATGTACATCAAGTTTATTTTGAAAAGGAAGCACAAGATATTTTGGGGTGGGAAATTAACAACGCTCTCCATGAGAAATTGATCCAAGTGCTTACAACACACAAGTTTTATATGACATCATATTTGGTCTATGCTGCAACATCAATGAGTTATTTTCCAGGTCTAACTACTGAAGGAGATATGAAGGTTACACAAGTTTACAACTATTTTCTATAGATCACTCTCAAGGGAAGTATCAATCATTTTAGAAGGGTAAACGATACCTTATTTTCTCCACTCATGTGTTCCTTTGATTTTGAATTGGAGAATAAGAGAGTATGTGATGAAGCATGGAATATTGCCAACAAATATGGTTGTCTTTATCTACAATTTTTGACTTTATCTTATTTGAGAGTTGGATGCTTTGCTAGCTATCCATATATGCTTCCACATTATCCTAGTGATAAGATTGTTCTAATGGAATTATGTAGAAAAATTATTGTGGTGCATAGTAAAAAAATGAAATCCCATAAACCTGGATTCAAATTCCCATTAGCAATTCGAAGATACTCCATTCAAACTACACACAAGGCTAAGGTGGTGCATTCATAAATGCAATAGGTAACAATAAAATTGTACAAAGCAAGATCTGATTTTGATTACAGAGGTATGAAGTCTTGAATCAAAATGGATTTCTCTCGTGTAAATCAAGTTGAAGACATATGGACTGACATAAGAATGGAGCAAGAAATCAAGAGAATGAATTATTGCAGATTAACTTTGGGTCAATAAGGAAATTGGATCTCACCAATGTCCCTAAGGACATAGAGGATGATGACAATATCTTGGATCTTGATTATGAAAGGAAGAATATTGCAAGCTCACCTTTTGCTACCATCCAATGGTCCCAGAAAGAGGTAATCTTGATCCAAGAAAGGTTTGAGCCCATTTTAGCTAACACAAATGTTTGAATAGAAGAAAGAGGAATATAGTTGAAATATTTCTTCACTGGATCACAAGATGAGCCACAAGTTTAAACAGGTAAGAGGTCTGAATTAAGGACTAGGAACAAGAATGATGCTCTAAGTTGTAGTAGACCTTCAAAACCTAAGATCAAGTTTGTGGTCAAGGGTGGCAAGAAGAAGAGCAAGACATCCACAAAGGAGCCATCTTCTGAAACATAAGAGGAGCATGTGTAGGAAGAGGGGCAAGAAGAGGAAGAAAGATATGAGGAATCAAATTTTTCTCTTCACGAGGATATCCCCGAGGATCCTCTTGTTTCCTCTATCCTCCTCCTATGACCTCATCTACATCTAATGTTCTTGTTATTGCTCCTCCATTGGTAACAAGTGTTGTTGTGCTTGCTGTGTTGATTCATTCAGTGCATTCATCTCTTGTCTTAGGGTTTCCATTTAAAATCCCATAAAAAGGGTTAGATAATGTGATTGGTTTTCCTATGTCTTTACCAAGTTTTTCTTTACCATCCTTTGACCTCACGCTTGTTTTGATTTAGAGCAATTCTTGAATGACTCTATGCAAGTGTCTAGGGTTGAAATTCCCAATATTATTTTAACTGACACTCCTCCCATTGTGACTACCACCTTTGTGAATACAACTACTACATCCCATAGGATGGCTACACAACCTGAAGAGAGTTCACTACTCTTGCCTTGGTTGTCATCACAAACGCCAAAGAGGAGGAAAGTGGCCATCTCTCCTATTGAGTTTGAATTTTCACAACTTACATCTGCCAAGACAAGAACTAAGAAGAAAGAACAAACTCTTTCTAGGATGTTGTTTGACAAAGAGGGTAATAAGTATGCAGAGATAGCTCAACCTCCCTTTGACAAAACTTATGAAGAAGTGTATATCACAGACTAAGTTTTTTCACAAGAGTAGAATTGGGTAAGGTAACGCATGAGAGCACAAAGGAAGATGTTCAATCTACTTTGGATTCTCTCATAGAGAATTTTGACGAGAAGAAGATGAAGGATCATTATAAGGAAAAAACAAAGCAACTCATAGTTGTGCTACAAAAGATAACCCAATCTTCTAAATCTATTGAGCCTGAGGCAATTATATTTGGTGTTGAAAATCCTATCATCCAAAAGGTGGAAAAGGTACATACTAGAGGTAGAGTGGTTGGTGAGTATCTTGACTGCATGATTGCATTGGGAATAGAAATGTTAGGGTCTGCTATGGGGAAGCTAAAAAAGATGGAAGACATAAAAGCAAAATTGGATGACACTATAAATGCTTTCTCTCAAGAGAAAGAGGATATGGAAAACAAAGTATAGTCTTGGATGAAATGAGGAAACTAAAAATAGATAAACTAAAGGGTTTTGGGATCATTCCCAACCGAGACATGTATGTGGAAATTGAAGAGTCTTTGATTCACAAAGACACTGTCCTCACCAACTTGCTCAATGATATACAATCTCCACGTGAACTTGGTGAAGAACATGAATTGTAGCTTATTAATAAAATTGAAGAAATTCCATGCAAGCTGCGAGAGGATAGTAAAAAATTACTTCCCCCAGATATTGTTGTTCAACAGTTTGTTAGCATGATTTAGAAGGAATTTGAAGACCAAGCTTTTCCAGTGCATCTAATGGATCAAATCTTTGACCTTTAATTAACTTTGGAGAACTTGAAACAATATCTTGGGCGACATGAAAAAGCCTGCAACACTGTTAGAGATTCAATATCAAGAGCTTGTGGCATCATGAAACATACTTTAGGGCCATATGAAAATGAAGTGCTGTCGATCTTGAAGAAACATGATGAATTCATAATGAAGGATGTTGAAGAAGGATGATCATGTCTTAGTTTAGATTTCAAATTTTGTCATTTACAAGTTTTTGTAGTTAGTTGAAGACAATTTAAATGTCATTTTTCAAATTGCAAATACATGTAACAAGAATGAAGTCCTCCAATAATTTTGGACTTCAATGTTGAATAAGTCAAAATAGTTAGAATTTTCCTAGATTAGCTATTTAGCTCTCATCTATAAATATGAGAGAACTCGTTTCTAATTTTGATCTTTAATCTACTACAACAAAGTGTTGCCCAAATTGAGAATCAACTTCGAGACTTTGAGTTCAAATAATTGAAAAAAAAAATTCCAATTAATAAAGAAGGCAATTTGGTATCAAAATTTGTGTTGAATCAAATTTTTATGAATAAGGATGTTCTTACATGTCATTCTTATTGATTTATTTTGTGTTTATTAGATAAGTGTTGTTTCTTTATTAAGGTTGGAGGACTTTCAAGATAAGTTATATGAACTTTGTGTTATATCATTTACTTGAAATTGTGTGCACATCAATGGGGTATGTGCAGGATCATCATGGAAAAAATAGGCCCTTAAGTGGCAAAAAATTTAGAAAAATCAGAGTTAGGCAACTTGACGTAAAAAATTGAATAAGTTATCTATATTATTTCAAAAATATGTAAGAATAGAATCTGTATCAAGTTGAATGTAGTTTCTAAAATACTAGGTTTATTTAAAACCAAAACAAATCTATTTGGTGAAAATTTGAAATTTCAATGCAGTAGTACTTAAATTTTAGGGAAAAAATAAGTAGGTGTCTGTCTGACCACCCTAACCACAATAAAATTATACTGTTTTTTATAAGATTTTAGATATAAGTAGAGGAATCATGTCCTGATGTGATGCATATTTTTTTGTAACTTTTTTCCATGTAAATAATTAATAATGAATTTTTTATTACAACTTTTAAAAAATATAAAAACTCGTATGTATGACCACCTTAACTTGGTCAAAACTTCATGAAATTCATTTTTTTTAATCTTATAGTATGCAAAGCATAGAATGTGACACATGTTTCAGATTCAAAAAATGTGATACCGTTTGAAAGCTATAGATGTTTTTCAATCAACCTATCAATAAGGACTTTAGTCATAATTCAAATAGAAAATGAATAATAATTATTTATTAAATTCAAAGTAAAGCATAATTTATATTGGTGGAAAGATGAGAATCTCCTTTAAAAACCCTTTTTGTTTCATCAATTTTGGGTAAAAAAAGAGTTGTTAGCCACATACCCTACACATACCCATCATATTGCCACTTTTTGGCCCATCATGATCCTACACATACATGTTGAAAGTGTTTATTGGTGGACAATTATCAAGACTTTTGAGCTTGTAATTATTCATTTCATGGATCAGTGGTATTATTAGTTGATATAAATTATGCTCCAATTGGTGATATAGTTATTTTAAAATCTTTATGGAGGATAATTTGAAGACTTTGTGCTTGGGGTTATTCACTTGGTGTGTGTATCTTTTTGTGAAGTGAGTTGAAAGACTTTGTGCTTCAACTTACGTCATTGGCTACTGCAGAACTCTCATTGAAGGTAGTAAAAAGACTTTGTGCTTTTGCGTGTCTTCTGGTCACTTATCACATGTTTAGATTGGTATTCTTTGATTATTCAAATGTTTAATCAAGAATATTGGTGATTACTATTTAGGTTAATATTAAAAGTGTAGAAGCATTGTTGAATATTACTGTGAAATTTTGTAAACATATTTTTTGAAGGAAGAGAAAATGATGAATATAAAACACCCCACATGGTTAAAGCTAGTGTAAATACCTTCAACTTAGAATAGTTTACTTTTATTTCAGTAAACAGTAAGAAGAGAGCCTCCCCTTTCTGAGAGGATAGATTTATCTCATCATAATTGTGGTTGAAATCACTATTTTGTAATCTTTAAAGAGATTACAAAATATTCACCCAACATTTTTTTGGGGACTATGCTAGGGATACGAGCACATAACCAAATCCTCACTCTTTCGGTTGAAGTAGACAAGTATTCCAATGTCTTATTGCAAGTTTGTGAATATCTTTTATTGCTGATTTTTATTTTGTTTCAAACGACTACATTTTGGCATACAAAAGTTATCCTAGTAGTCAAAGGGTGTAAGGTCAAGTTGGTTCTCTCTTCGAGTTATTGTAACACCATAATATTATCTCTTCTCCTCCATAGGAAAGGTTACCATTATAGCATACAAGAAGTTATCCACCTCAAAGAATTAGATCACCACTTCCAAGTTAATCTTCCAATTTTGTGGGAGTTTTACTTATCACACCAGTTCAAGCAACTATTGTTCAAGGTGCTATGGTAGCTCAACCACCTACTAGCCCTTGGGGTAATGCCTTTTTTCCTTTAAATTTGACAACCCCTTTGCATGAACTTCCTCGTGTTTCACATAAAAATATCCCCAAATTTTATGGTGATGATAAACAACATCCTGATGAGTATATTTTTGCTTTCTATATTGTATGTGGTGTTCTTGGTGTTGAACACAAGGATGTTTCCATAAGGTTGTTCATTGAAACCTTACAAGGAGTAGCAACGGAATGGTTTTACACTCTCGCTCTTGGTTCTGTTACAAGTTGGGCTACTCTTCGTACCAAATTTGAAGAAATTTTCAAGCCTACTGAAGATGCACATGCATTGTTAGCACAAATTAATACAATGAGAATGGAAGCACATGAACCCATGTGTGAGTTTGTGTCTAGATTCAATAAGTTGGTAACAAGGATTCTTGTTGAGGCTAAGCCAACAACTCATAATCTCAAATGTTTCTTCATTAACACACAACTACTAGAAGTAAGTTTCTTATTGCAGAGAGAAATTCTAGTTGATCTTGAGGTAGCACAATAGTTGGATACTAGATTTGAAGATGATTTGATGCTTGCTAATAAAATATGAAAAGAAAGAAACAAAAATAAAGGTCAAGCATCTTCATCTTCATCTACCAACACAAGCACCAATTCTATGGTGCAAAAACTAGCAAATGAATTGCTAGCATTAAAGAAATAGGTTTCTCAAGGTTCATCTAATCCTCCATACAAGGATGTTCCAAGGAGAAATTTTCCAAGTTCTTCCAACTATTCTGGTAATAGAAACCATAATAGAGTTCTTGCACCAAAAGGAAGACTTGCTCTTGAAGCTCCTCCAAACAATGCAGTTGTGGGGTACTATGAGGTAGAGCAAGATGATTACACACAACTAGAATATACTACTGAGGAAAATGATAATCAATTCCAGGAGGAGGAAGCAGATCCATTTGGCAACTCAAATATTGGCTATTTACATGTTGAGAATGAATTTGATAAAGAGGATCTTTTGACTGATGCTTATGTTGTGTTCACACGTTCGCAACAAAATCAACTTGATCAACCTCAAGTTGATGCGACAAAAGAAAAGGATAGTTCATGACCACCAATGACTATTGCTAAAAGAGGAACTCCTTTGCCAATGCAACCCAAAGATACAACAACCAATAAGCAAGTAAGTACCACTCGCCCTCTAGTAGTTTCCTCAACACCAAAGGCCAATACTCAGGTTCCAAAGACTAGTGCTCCTGTTGTTAAACCTACCAATGAGATTACCCCATCCTCTTTACAAAGTTTGTTCTAATCCTTTGATATTATTGGTCATGCGAAGAGGACAAAGATACAAATGTCTAAAGTTGAATACCGAAAGGCCAATCCTGACCAATTTGATAGACTGGTTGAATATTTTAAAGATAAGAGCTCACCCTAGTAGAGATTCCTCTTTAGATATCCCCATCATTCCAAAATCTAAGTTTCCTTAGAGTAACTTAGTTTCCATTCCTTCATCTATTCTTGGAAGGATAAACCCATTATACATCTCTTTGCTTGTTAACGGTTTTAAGTTGAGTAACTGTGTAATAAATTCTAGTGCATCTAGTAATGTCATGCCCACCAAAGTGGCTACTGCTTTGGGATTGAATCTTACAAAGACTTTTGATTGTTGCTTCTCAATGGAAAATAAGCAAGTGCCTTTGATTGAGAAAATCAAGGATGGGAAATTTGCATTTGTAGCATTCCCAGAAAAGAAAATCAAGATGATAGTCTTGGTTGCACATGTTCTTGCATCCTATGATATTTTTCTTGGATGAAATTTATACAAGGATGTAGGAGGTGACTTGAATATGGATATGTTTGAAGCCCAAATACCCATCAAGGGTGTTATGCAAAAGTTGCTTCCTAAAAGGGAATTAAAATTTTCTGTGACCAATTCAGATGATCCAAGATCTCAAATCTTATTTGAGTCTTCAGGTTTGGGAACACACATTTTGTAGATGGATGAAGATGTTGAATCTTCAAGTAAAAAGACAAGAAATGAGTTAAAAGATAAGAAATGAGTTAGAAACTGACAACTCATCCATAACAAAGAAAGAATCATCTTCTTCTTCAAAATTGTCTTTAGATGATATGTCATTCACAGATTTTGAAACTACATCTAAAGAAGATGTTAAATTTTTTGAAACTACTAGTCTTGGTGATCGAAATGATGTTTGGAAAATTGAGTTTGACAAGAATTTTTTTTTGATGAATTGTACTTTGAAGGTAGTGATTCTCCTCCATGAGAATCTATTTATGAAATTGATCGAATTACTGGTGAGGAGTTTCTGCAACTCAAAGTGAATAAGATTCCCAAGGGGTTGGTATCTCTAGAAAGAATTTTTGATAAGCATGACCATTATGTCAAAAAGAAACAACAATCCAATTCTGAATCATCTAATGAGGTTAAGAAAATCAACTTGGGAATCGAAGTAGATCCTAAAATGGTGAACATAAAAAATATTGTACTCCTGAAGAGAAAGACCAATTTGTTAAATTGTTATGGAAATACATTGATGTACTCACATAATCATATGAAGGTTTGGAGTCTTTTTCACCCAAAGGAAGTTCAACATGAGATTCCACTAAAGTGTTGGTAGATGGAGCCTAATCAAACCCATAGGTTAAATTTTCCCCATTTTTATTGGCACAGTTTCCCCCCAAGTTATTTAACGAGGGTTTGGGGGAAATGCCCCTTGCCGGGTCTAGGGGTATAAAGGTGTTAGGAGTTAATTTTCTATTGGACGACATCAAAAAACCCTATTTTTGTAACCGACATAAGTCTTGATAAAAGGCTAAGGGTTAGGTTTTCTATCAATTGATATTCTATTGTAGCATTTACAACAGTATTGAGTTGCAAGGACTACTAGTTGTAATCGGTTTGATTTACTGGATAATAATATTAGACTCTTTGTTGGTGGATGTAGCCCGAGTTTGGGTGAACCACGTTAAATATTGCTTCTCGCTGTTATTATTTCTACGTTTTTCATTCCTCAATTTAATCTTTATTTGCATTTAATTGATATTTTCTGCATGCAATTCCTAACAAGTGGTATCAGAGCGGGTTGTGTTCGATTATCATCTGTAGGAAAGTCTCATAGTTGAGTGGAAGTCTCACGGTTAAGTGGGAGAAATGGTGGAGGAGGGTAAATTGAAGGTAGATAAATTCAATGGGCAGAACTATTAGTTATGGAAGATGTAGATGGAGGATTATTTTTATCAGAAGGATTTATGGAGGTTGTTGGAAGGAATATCCAATAAACCAACAGTAATGAGTGATGAGGATTGTAATTTTTTGGACAAAAAGGCACTGGGATCCATTCGTTTATGCCTAGCACAATTGGTGGCATTCAATATTACAACAACAAAGACAACTCAAGAGTTGATGGAAACCCTAGAAAAGTTATATGAAAAGCCTTCTAGTTCGAATAAGGTATTTCTTATGAAGCGTTTATTTAATATGAAAATGGTAGAAGGTGGGTGAGTTGCTGATCATTTAAATGAGTTTAATATAGTTACCATTCAATTAACTTCTATAAATGTAACTTTGATGAAGTTAAGGATATTTTGATTCTATGTTCTCTACCTAAAAGCTGGAATAGCTTGGTAATGGCTGTTAGCAATTTTGTTTCTGGTTCAAATACATTGAAATTTGATTTGTTGGTGTTATTTTGAGCAAGGAAATTCATAGGAAAAGCTCAGGTGGAACATCCACATCAAACAGTGTTTTGAATGCATAAAATAGGGGTAGAACAAAGGAGAGAGGAAATAATTCTGGAAGTCATGGGAAGTCACGAGGAAAATCAAAGGACAAAAGGTCCCAATCTAGAGACAAGAGGGATTGTTAGTATTGTGGTAAGCCAGGTCATTTAAAGAAAGATTGTTGGTCTCAGAAAAATAAAGGAGACGAAAAGGAAGGAAATAAAGAGGAAAATGTGGTAAGTAATAAATTTGATGAGGATGCTTTGATTCTTTCCCTTGATAATGCTGATGATTCTTGGGTGTTAGATTTAGGGGCTTCATTTCATGCTACGCCCCATAGAAGTTATTTTCTTGATTATGTCCAAGGGGATTTTGAGTTGGATTATTTGGGAGATAATGAACCTTGTCATATTGTTGGAAAGGGAAGAATCAAGATTAAGTTGCAAAATGGGAATCATTGGATACTACATGAGGTAAGGCATGTTCCAAAGTTAAAAAGAAATTTAATTTCAGCAGGGCAACAAGATGATGAAGGTTGTGTTGTTACATTTAGTGATAAAAATTGGAAGGTTACAAAAGGTGCCTTAGTGGTAGAAAAAGGTGTGAAAGTAGGCACCTTATATCTTTGTACAGGTCATAATGTTCCTTCCACTTTAGCTATGGCAAATAAAAATCAATGTTCTTGAATAGTTGTTGCAGTTCAACAGGAAAAAAATCAGACAGTTGCTATGTATTCTGAATTAGCACTGTGGCATAATAGACTTGGGAATATGAGTGCAAAAGGTATGAAAGTAATTCATTCACATAATGTTTTACTAGGTCTGAAATGTGTTAATATAGATTTTTGTGAAGGTTGTGTATATGGAAAAAAAAGAGAGTTAGTTTTATCAAGGGTGGGAAGCAAAAGAAAGATGAGAAATTGGAGCTTGTGCATACAAATGTATGGGGACCAGATCAAGTATCTTCTCTCTATGGCTCTTAGTATTATGTCACTTTTATTGATGATGCAACAAGGAAGGTATGGATTTATTTCCTTAGGAAAAAATATGATGTATTTGAAACTTCTAAGAAATGGAGAAGCTTGGTTGAGAATGAGATAGGTAAAAAGTTAAAATGTCTCAGATTTCATAATGGTGGTGAGTATTGCAGCAAAGAGTTTAAAGATTATTGTTCCTCTAATGGTATTCATAGGCAAAAAAAAGTTCCAAGGACTCCGCAGGAAAATGGAGTGGCTGAGCGCATGAAAAAAATAATAATGAAACGTGCACGAACTATGAGATTACATGCTAGGATACCTTTAAACATGTGGGAAGAATTTGTAAACACTGTTGTTATTTAATCAATAGAGGTCCCTTTAATCCTTTGGGTTGTGGTACTCCAGAGGAAGCATGGAAAGGTAAGAAGGTGACTTATTCTTTTCTCAAGACCTTCGTTTGTGAAATGCTTGCACATGTAGATTCTGAAAATAGAACCAAGCTTGATGTAAAATCAAAGAAATGTATATTTTTTGGATATGGCATTGATGAATTTGGTTATAGGCTTTGGGGTTTTGAAAATAAAAAATTGTGAGAAGTACGGATGTCATATTCAATGAGAAAGTGTTGTACAAAGATCAGTTGCAACAACGTGAGAAGAAAGAAAATGATTATGTAGTGTTGGATGATACACCAAACAACGATGTTCCAGTGGTTCCTCATGCTCCACAACAACAACAACGACAAATACCGCAAACTCCAATGAATGTTAGATGATCTTCAGGGATAAGTAGACCTCCAGAAAGATTTTCTCTCTCTTTGCATTCTATTTTGTTAACAAATGCTAGTGAACCTAAAGGGTATCATGAAGCTATGCAGGTGGATACAAAGGTTCAGTGGGAGCATGCAATGGAAGAAGAAATGGACTCCTTGCTGAAAAATCAGACTTGGGAATTATGCAAGTTTTCTGCAAGTAAAAAGGCTTTACCAAACAAATGGGTTTATAGGCTAAAAGAGGAAGATGGAGGTAAGAACATATTTAAATCTAGGTTAGTTGTCAAAGGATTTGCACAAAAAAAAGGAATTGATTTTGTTGAATTTTTTTCTCCAGTTGTTAAGATGATTTCTATTCATACTATTTTAAGTATTGTGGTTGTTGAAGATTTGTATTTGGAATAGTTAGATGTGAAAACCACTTTTCTCCATGGTGATTTGGATGAGGAGATATATATGGAACAACCCAAAGGATTTGAGTTCAAAGGAAAGGAGAAATTGGTGTGCAGATTGAAGAAGAGTTTATATGACTTAAAACAAGCACCTCGGAAATGGTACTTAAAATTTGATAGTCTTATGGCTGAGCAAGGCTACAACAGGTGTAATTCTGACCATTGTGTTTATTTTAAGAGGTTGGATAATGACAACTACATTATTTTATGTTTATATGTTGATGACATGCTTTTAGCGGGGTCTAACATGGATTACATAAGTGAGTTAAAACAAAAGTTAGCAAAATCTTTGCTATGAAGGATTTGGGGGTAGCAAAAAAATCCTTGGTATGAGAATTTGCAGAGATAGGAAGAACAAAAAATTGACTCTATCTCAGGCTGGTTATATTAAAAAGGTGTTGCAAAGATTCCACATGGAGAATGTAAAAGCTATCAACATGCCTTTTCCTAGTCATTTGAAATTGACTAAGGAGATGTGTCCAAAGACACAAGAGGAGGAAGACAAAATGTCTAAGGTACCATATGCTTCAACTGTAGGAAGTTTAATGTATGCCATGGTAAGCACGAGACTAGATATTGCACATGTTGTTGGAGTCGTAGCAGGTATATGAGTAATCCTAGATTGGAACATTGGAATGCAGTAAAATGGGTTCTCAGGTATTTGAGAGGTACATCCAATAAAAAATTATGTTTTGGGGCCTCTAATACTGATTTAGCAGGTTATGTAGACTTAGATTTGGTAGGGGATATTGATACTAGGCGGAGAACTACAGGTTATGTCTTTACTGTAGGTGGGATAGCGGTGAGTTGGATCTCTAGGTTGCAAAAGGTGCTTGCTTTATCCACCATGGGGGTAGAGTATGTAGTTGCAACAGAGGCAAGAAAGGAGATGATATGGCTACAATCTTTCATGGAAGAATTGGGAAAACAACAGGCCAATAGTTATTTGTTTAAGGATAGTCAGAGTGCCATACATCTTGCAAAGAATTTTTGCTTGCATTCAAAGACCAAACACATATAGTTGAGGTATCGCTTCATTCAATTAGTGTTGGATGATGGAAAGTTAAGGCTAGAAAAGATACATATAGATGAAAATCCAATAGATATGTTTACAAAGGCAGTGCCAAGGGAGAAGCTGAGCTCCTCTTCAACTTCAGTTGGTCTTCAAGACTAAAAATAATAAAATCAAAACAACAGGGTCCAGGGTGCTTATTTCCAATGGGAGCTACAAGGTCAGCGATGTTATGACCAGTCTCCAAGTGGGAGATGATATGGGGTGGAGTCTGATCAGTCTCCAAGTGGGAGATTGTTGGTATATGGAGCCTAATCATACTCAAAGGTTAAATTTTCCCCACTTTTATCTGTGTGGTTTCTCCCCAAATTATTTAACGAGGGTTTTGGGGGCAGTGCCCCCAAGATGGGGTCAAGGGGCAGTACCCCTTGCGGGGTCCAGTGGTATAAAGGCATTGTGAGTTAATTTTTCTATTGGACGACATAAAAAACCCTATTTTTGTAACCTACATAAGTCTTGATAAAAGGCTAAGGGTTAAGTTTTCCATTGATATTGTATTGTAGCATTTGCAGAAGTATTGAGTTGCAAGGATTACTGGTTGTAATCAGTTCTATTTACTAGATAATAATATTGGACTCTTTGTTGGTGGATGTAGCTCGAGTTTGGGTGAACCACGTTAAATATTATCTCTCACTATTATTATTTATGTGTTTTTCATTCCTCATTTTAATCTTTATTTGCATTTAATTGATATTTTCTGCATGCAATTCCTAACATAAAGGTGAGATCATTTCCTTATAAACAGATGCATGGACAACATATTCCTAATATTTTTGGAACCATTCTTTTAGAAATCCAAAAGATGCTAAATGCTAGGATCGTATTTCCTATTCACCATTCAACATGGATAGCCAATATTGTTCTAGTTCATAAGAAGAATGGGGAAATTTGCATATGTGTGGATTTCAAAAATTTGAATCAGTTATTGTTGAAAGATAATTATCCTCTACCAGTGATGGATCAAGTCTTGCAAACTGTAACTCGATTCAAGATGCTATCTATATTAGATGGTTTCTCAGGATACAACAAAGTGGAGGTCAGCCCAGATGATCAACATAAGACATCTTTCACCAAACCATGGGGTACTTTTTTCTATAGTAGAATTCCATTTGGTCTTATCAATTTTGGTGCTATGTTCCAACGAGCAATGGAATTAGCTTTCCATGATGTCATGGGAAAGTTCATTGTTGTTTATCTTGATGATCTAACAATATTTTCCACAAAATGTCAAGAAAATTTCAATCATTTTGAGACGAGTCTTAGAGGTGCTGACAACATGAAATTTCTTTGAATCCCAAGAAGTCAATTTTTGGGGTTACAAAGAGTAAACTACTTGGTCAAATCATGTCCAAGGAGGGTATCAAAATTGATCTTGAATGAGTCAAAGCAATTCAAGCTCTTACTTTTCTTGTGAGTAAGAAAGAAATTCACTCTTTCTTCATTGAGGTGAATTTCCTATGAAGGTTTGTTCCTGACTTCATAGAAAAGACACATCATATTGTGAATACAATGAAGGGAAATACTAATTTTCATTGGTCTGCATAAGGTAAAGCTGCATTCAATGATATTAAAGAAGCTATTGTGCATGCACTAGTGTTAGTCTTCCCAAATTACACTAGGGAATTTATTATGTATAGTTATGCTTCTGAGCATACACTTTCAACCATTTTGGTACATTAAAATAGTGAGGGATTTGAGTCCCCTATTACATTCATGAGTTGTCCATTAAAATCTCATGAATTGAAACAATCTCAAATGGAAAAACATGCATTTGTTGTAGTTAAGGTAGTGAAGCATTTTTTAGTTCTACATACTTAACAATCATGTCACTACACTAGTTCCTAATTCGTATACTATCAAGTCCATCTTGATGCAACAAGAGTTTGGTACAAAAAGGGGCAATTAGATTTGAAAAAATCAAGAGTACAACATGGAAATAAAACCTACCAAGTTGGTGCGTGGTAAAGGTTTGTGCCAACTTATTGCTGACAACAAACTTGATCAAGTTTCCAATTTTGAGGAGGTAAGTTCTGAAGATATTCCAACTGTTCTATTCATTAGAACAACCAACAAGTGGTATTCTAATATCGCTTACTTTCTAACATATGGAGAATGTCCGAAGCATTTGACACATAAGGAGAAAAGGACAATCAAGCTTAAGGAAACAAATTTTTTCTTATGGATAATGGTTTGTGCAAAAGGAGCTTGGATGGTACTTTTCTACGTTGTGTTGAAAAGGAACAAGGAAAGTTATTGGGGTCTTTCCACAACTTGGTGTGTGGAGGAAATTTTTCTGCACCAGTTACATCTCACAAATTTTTTTGAGCTAAGTATTATTGGCCTACCTTGTTTCAAGATGCGTATAATTGGGTACATAGATGCAAACTATGTCAGTAGTTTGTAGGAAAGCCTAAGTTGGCTGCTCTTCCACTAAGGCCAGTTGTCATTGAAGAGTCCTTTCAACAATGGGGCATTGAATTCATTGGATTTGTAAATCCACCTTCAAGTGTAGGGCATGTTTATGTTCTCACAACCACTGATTACTTCACCAAGTGGGTGGAGATTGTACCAGTGAAGCATGCTACTTCAAAGGTAGTTTGCAGATTCTTGAAGGAGAATATCATTTCTAGGTTTGGTGTGCCAAAAAAATTTGTCTAGCAGACAATGCTACTACATTCTCATCAAGTGAGATCACAGAGCTCCATTTCTTGCATGAAATCACATTGTCACATTCATCAGATTATTACCCTCAAGGTAACAGTTGGGAAAAATCCAACAACAAGAACTTAGTCACTATCATCCACAAGTTAGTTGACAAGAATCAAAGGTCATGGCACAAGGTGTTGTATGATGCTTTGTGGGCTGATAGAATTACCTCCAAGCAGGTGATAGGCATGTCACCATTTCAACTCCTATATAGGTTGAATGCAAAGATTTTGATCACATTGGAATTGCCTGCCCTCAAGTTGGCTAAGGGCATTGCAGATGAAAAATTTGACAACTCAATTGACAAGCATATTATGTATCTCATCGAATTGGAGGAGAAAGACATTCAAGTGGTGAATTGTATTGCGGAGCACCAAGATAAAGTAAAGAAGCTTTTCAACAAGAAGGTAAAGTCTCAGGATTTCCAAGTTGGAGATCTAGTTCTCTTGTGGGACAAGAGAAGAGAGCCAAAAGGCATGCACGATAAATTTGATTCACTGTGGAGAGGACCATTCAAGATTCATCAACTCTACGGTGAAAATAGTTTTCTTCTCGCATATGAAGAAGGTACTCTATTTTCATTTCCACACAACAGACAACATCTGAAGCACTTCACTCAATGAGGTAACAAATGATTTGTGTAAATAATTGTATAGTCTTTGCATCTTTTTATTTTTGAGTCTTTTTGTGTTTGTCGTCGCCTAACTCTATGCCCAATGATGGATGAAGGCACTTAGAGATTGTAATTCTTCTCCCTTCGATTATTTCAAAGAACAAACAAAGGAAGCTCCCTGGCTAGAGGAAACTGTTATCCTTGAATCCAACTGCACTTGATTCATGGGATAACCCCTATGAAACTTGTTCATTTTGTAGTCGTATGAACTCTAAGCATGTAAAACGAGGCGAATCTCAATTCATCCTTGTGCATAGTATTTTGACTTAGAATATTTTCTGAGCATTTACCTTTTTCGTTTTGTCAAAATTCATCCTTTTGCTCAAATTGCAAAAATTAAGTTTTTAGGAGTTAGAATTTTTTTATACTTGCAGGATTGGGGTTTTTCCCTGACCTTGCAAGTTACATAGGTTTCATTTGCATAATCAATAAAAAATGTTGATCTTAAAAGTTATAATCGAAATCCAACTTGAAACAACATCATAAATGCCCGCTCTTTCAATCTCGATTTCGCATGAGTTGCATTAATTATCTTCTTAATGTTTTTTCAAATAAGTTTTAAAGCCTTTTAAACTCGTTTTTCTTCCTCATTTTTGTTATTATTCATTCCCTCATCTACTACGTGTTGGAAAAACAAGGATAAACAACTGAGAGGGGGGGTGAATCAGTTGTCATAGAATATTTAAATTTTTTTAAACTTAACTTAATCTCAGATTTGATGAATGAACAATAAACCACAAACAATCAACACATCAGAAACATAGAGAAAACCAATATTTTTTACATGGAAACCATGTTAGGGGAAAAATATGGTGGATGTTAGTCCACAATATTATACCCTGTTAAAAGTATAAAGAATAAATAATGGGAATGCACATGCATTCAAGCACACTTCCTAGAGCTCACTACTCAAATACAAGAGGGCTCACTGCCCAAAGAAGACACACTATCTTACAACAATTCAAATTATATCCACAGGGTATGAACTGAGAAAATAGATTCTACAAAATCCTAATTATAGTTCTGGTTAAGAACAAAATTCTCCTTCACACTTCACTCAAACTTCTTCACACTCTGCTTTGTAATTGAATGATTTGATCACTATTCACACACTTTCTCTTTCTCTAGAATTTCTTCACTTACAAAATTCGCACAAACAATCACTCCTATATATCCACAATATGGAATTACATCAACAAATTAGTCGGCCAAAATACAATATAAAATATAAAACAAATGCACAATGTCAGCGCAAATTTACAAGTAAATTTTTAATGCAAATCAAAACATCGTTGGCCACAACATAATGAAGACCTAAAACAATATCCTCAAGCGTGCCAAACATTCAAATTTTAATCTCCAAGGATCCACAACATGCTACAACCACCATGTCAGCCATGAACATAAAAACCCGAATACACGTGAAAAGATCACCAACCATGAGTACACCGATCAATGCAGACGTGCAACAAAGATAAAGCATGATCTAGAAGCATCCAAAAGCATCATGAATCATCAGAGAAGCATCTACAACAACTAAAATTACTAGAATCACATCAACTTCATTTAGGAACACTAACTAAAGCCACAAAAAAATTGTTAGAACACAACTGCTCACAACATGATTAAATCTTCATGCGGAGCTCTGAAACTTCTGGTGGATAACCTAGATACACTAAACAATAAACCATTTAGTCCACAATAAATTATCATCAATGTACAAAGAAAAAAACCTTCATGACCTTCACTGTTCCACTGTCAACTTGCAAGTCTTTCTTTAACATTTTTCTCAATATCCTTGACATATACAACCTTCAATGCATCAATGCTAATAGTGTTGACATCAATGAAAACCACATATCAGCAAAAATCACAACATCCAACAATCTCCCCCTTTGGCATTGATGGCAACACATGATGTGAAAAACACCATCAACACAACTAGCTTCTGACACTTACTACCCCTTAGGATCTGATTCAATATTTCTCTCCATAAGGCTCTTCTCTCCAGATAATCACTAGTTTTCACATGACTCTTCTCCCCCTTTGACATCAATGGCAAAGATAAGCATTATCTTTCCACATACAAGCTCTGAACCACATATCTGCTCATTTGACTACTCCCCCTTAGAAGCTGCCATGGAAACATCGATCCAGATTAGAATATATCTAAGAAGCACACAAATTGATGCAAGTAAATGCATCTCTAGTTCTTATTAGGAGGGGTAATCACCCCTAGCATCCCTCTGAGATACTCAAAAGTATCCTTTGGTAAAAACTTGGTGAAAATGTCTACAATCTATTCTTTGGTAGGCACATACTCTAGTTTGAATTCTTTCTCACTCACTTTTTCCCTCAGGAAGTGAAACTTGATTGATATATGCTTGGTCTTAGAGTGAAGCACCAGATTCTTTGATATGTTTATTGCACTTGAGTTGTCATAGTATATGACAATAGGCTCATCATATACTACTTTGATATCTTTCAACATTTGTTTCATCCACAACACTTGAGTACAATTATTTGTAGCAACAATATACTCAGCCTCAACAGTAGATAGGGATATGGAATTCTACTTTTTGCTCAACCAAGACACCAACTTATTCCCTAGGAAGAAGGCACCACCACTAGTGCTTTTTCCTATCATCTACATCTCCTGCCCAATCCACATCAGTATAGGCACTCAAGGTAAGATCATTGTCTTTAGGATACCAAAGCCCAAAATCAACTGTTCCTTTTAGATACCTGAAAATTCTCTTTACAGTAGTCAGATGAGATTCTTTCAGATCAGCTTGATATCTAGCAACCATACACACAACATTCATGATGTTTGGTCTGGTTTGAGTTAAATAGAGCAATCCACCAATCATTTACTTGTATCTTGTTTTATTTTCCTTAGGAGAATCATCATTCTATGTTAACTTACATCCGGTTACCATGGGTGTACCAAGAGGCTTTGAGTCTTCCATGCCAAACTTCTTCAACAACTCTCTCACATATTTGGACTGAGATATGAAAATCCCATTGTCTAACTGAGTGACTTGCAATCCTAGAAAGAACTTCATTTATCCAATCATACTCATTTCAAATTCACTTTTCATTTCATCAACAAACTTCATACATAGATCATCATCACCTCCAAAAATAATGTTATCAACAAAGACTTCAATAATCAACTCTTTATCATGATCCAACTTAAAATACAAGTTGCTGTCAATAGTACCTTTATTGAATCCAAGCTTTAGTAAGTATTTATCGAGTCTAGCATACCGGGCTCTGGGGGCTTGATTGAGTCCATACAAAGTTTTCTTCAATTAGCAAACCATGTCTTCCTTATCAGTCAGTTGAAATCGATTTGGCTATTCAACATATACCTCTTCTTCTAACTCACCATTCAGAAAGGTTGACTTCACATCCATTTGATAGAATTTATAGTTCGTATATGCAACAAAAGAAAGAAATAATCTTACAACTTCAATTCTGGCAACAAGGGAAAAGGTTTCTTCAAAATCAATACCTTCCATTTGTGAATACCTTTTACATACCAGTATTGCTTTATTCCAGACCACTTCACCTTGTTCATTCAACTTATTCCGAAAGAACCATTTAGTACCAATCACATTTTATCCTTTAGGTCTGGGAACAAGAATCCATGTATCATTCTTTTCAATCTGCATCAGTTCTTCCTTCATAACTTCCATCCAGTGTTCATCATTACAAGCTTCATTGACATTGTTGGGTTCAGTCTTGGAAATTAGACAATACTCTTTTGCAATCCTTCTTCTAGTTTGCACACCTTTATTCTTATCTCTTATAATTTGATCTTTAGAATGATTTAGCTTTAAATACCTCAGAATTTTAGGATTCTCTCACACTTCTGGTTCTTTTGTTCTTTCTCCTGCACTTCTACTTGTCTCTCCTTAAATTTCTTGATTTACTAGAACAATTTGAGCTTGATTATGTGTTTGCGAATTCTTCCCTTTTTTGTACTATCTTGCTAGTCATCTGAATCATATCCATAGTATTTGGATGATCTAGTAGAGTCCTCATCAACTCTTACATTTTTATTTTCAACCATTTTTCTCAATCTTTTATTATAGCATCGGTAAGCCTTGCTTTTAGTAGAGTAACCTAGAAAGATTCCTTCATCGCTCCTTGCATCAAACTTTCCTATGTCCTCATCTCTCTTAATATAACACTTGCTTCCAAAGATCTTGAAATATTTAACAGTAGGCTTATAACCAAACCATAGCTCAAAAGGAGTCTTACCAAAAATACCATTGACATTTTCCCGGTCTAGAGTGTACACAACAGTGTTTCCAACTTCTCTGCAATAGATGTGAGGCACATTTCCTTCTAACATCATTGTTCTAGCAACATCTAGAATTGTTTTTTTCTTTCTCTCTACAACTCCATTATGTTGAGGGGTTCAGGGGGTAGATAATTGTCTTTTGATTCCATGCTCTTCACTAAAAGAATTGAACTCCTGGGAGGTGAACTCACCGCCTCTATCTGACCTAAGGCATTTTATCTTTAGACCTATCTCATTCTTTGTCATAGATTTGAAACTTTTTAATTTCTCTAATGCTTCACATTTTTCTCTTAAGAAAGCAACCCATATCATCCTAGAGTAATCATCAATAAGCAACATAAAGTACCTTCCTTGTAGACTTCTGATTCTGGAAGGACCGCACAGATTAGTATGCACCAGCTCTAGTGCTCCATTAGAATGATGGTATTTTCTTTGAAAAGAAATTCTACTCTATTTTCCCATATGACATTCCTTGCATATTGTATTAGTAGGCTTCACTAGCTTAGGTAAATCTCTTATTGCTTAAGTGGAGCTTATCTTGACAATGTTATCAAAATTCACATGACACAGCCTCCTATGCCATAACCAGCTTTCATTTACTTGAGCAACTAAACAACTTTCATTAGCACCACTCAGGTGAAAAATATTACCTTTTGTCTTTGTACCTAAAGTAATTACATTTCCAAAACTTCCAAGTATCTTGCATCTTCCATCTTTGAACTGAATATTGTGACCCTTGTCCACCATCTGTTCAACACTCAACAGGTTATGCTTTAAGCCTTCAACATAAAGGACATCATCAATGTTATGTTTACCACCAAGAAAAATATATCCTCTACCATGAATCACATTAATATTGTTATCTCCAAATATTACAACCCCACCGTCATATTTCTCTAGACTTACAAATTTTCTTTTGTCACCAGTCATTTGATATGAGCATCCACTGTTAATAACTCACTCATCCTTTTCTTCAATTTGGGATGCAAGAGCTTTCTCAACTTTAGCAGATTCAGTAGCCATCAGACCATTTTCCTTGATAGCAATGAAAATCCATTCATCTTCATTTCCATTTTCTTTATCAAATTCTTCATCAGTCACACCTTCAACAAAATAGCATTTATTTTGAAATCTAGGTTTGTTAGGCTTAGACCTAGGAACTCTTTCAGGACACCTTGAAGCAAAATGACCTATTTTACTGCAAGAGAAACATTTAATAGGAAAATTTCCTTTATACTTACCTTGTCCTCTACCTTCTTTCTTCACAATCAATGCTTCCAGCTCTTCTACATCTCTTTCTTCATCTTCAAGTTGTTTCATCTCTTCCTCATACTTGATTGTCTTTCTAGAACTCTCTCCTAGATCATATTTTTGCTTTTTTCTTTGGGATACAAAGGCCTTAAATGTAGATTAAGTCTTGGGGGAAAAATCACCAAATTCACTCAACTGAAAGGCAACAAGTTTACCAATCAACATATCTCTTGTCACATTTGTTACTGTTCTGAATTCTTCAATAACATGAGCCTTTGATTTGTAAGAGAGAGGAAATGATATGAGCACTTTAGCTACAATTTATTGTTCATCCAGAGTACCACTGGCACATCTAATACCCATCACAAGTTCATTTACTCTTTGCATAAAAGAAGAAATATTTTCTTCTTCACCCATCTTCAAGGTTTCATAGTTTCCTTTCAAACTCTGTAGATTAGCAACCTTCACAAGTGCATCTCCTTCATACAAAGTCTCTAGCTTCTTCCAGATCTCATGAGCCGTCTTTAGATCCATCACATTTTTCATTTCTGAATCTGTTAGAGCACTCAAAAAATCTTCAATAGCCCTGATGTTAATCTCAACTTCTTTAACCTCATCAGGAGTGGAAGGACCATTCTGAGGAATAACATATCTATTCTTTGTAATCTTCAAGAAGGGTTCACCAATACACCTCAAATGATACTCCATTTTGGCTTTCCATAGAGAGTAGTTTGTTCCATCGAATCTAGGACTGTCCTTCTTGTATGATGCCATCTTGGATCACCTCAAGCTTTTAAACTTCTTTAGAGGAACCAGCTCTGATACCAATTATTGGAAAAAAAAGGAAACACAACTAAGAGGGGGGGTGAATTAGTTGTCACAAAATATTTAAAATTTTCAAACTTAACTTAACTTAATCTTAGATCTAATCAATGAACAATAAACCACAAACAATCAACACATTAGAAACATAGAGAACACCAAGATTTTTTATGTTGAAACCCTGTTAGGGGAAAAACCATAGTGGATGTTAGTCCAAAATATTATACCCTGTTAAAAGTATAAAGAAGAAATAATGGGAATGCACATGCATTTAGGCACACTTCCTAGAGCTCACTACTCAAGTACAAGAGGGCTCACTTCCCAAATAAGACACACTATCTTACAACAATTCGGATTAGATCCGCAGGGTATGAAATGAGAAAATAACTTCTATAAAATCCTGATTATAGTTCCGGTTAAGCACACAAATTCTCCTTCACACTTCACTCAAACTTCTTCACACTCTGTTATGAAATCAAATGATTTGATCACTATTCACACACTTTCTCTTTCTCTAGCACTTCTTCACTTACAAACTTTGCACAAACAATTGCTCTTATATATCCTTAACATGGAATTACATCAACAACTTCGTCATCCAAAATATAGTATAAAATATAAAACATATACATGATGTCGACCCAAATTTACAAGTAAATTTTCAAAGCAAATCAAAACACTGTCCACATCAACAACACGCTACAACCACCATGTCGGCCAAGAACATAAAAACCTAAACACACAAGAGAAAAAATAACTGACCACAAGCACACCGATCAACACAGACATGCAACAAAGATAGAGCATGATCTAGAATCATCCAAAAGAATCATGAATCATCAGAGAAACATCCACAACAACTGAAATTACTAGAATCACATCAACTTCAATCAAGAACACTAACTGAAGCCACATAAAAACTGTCAGAACACAACTGTTCACAACATGATTAAATCTTCACGTGGACCTTTGAAACTTCTAGTGGATAACCTAGATACACTCAACAATAAACCCTTTATTCCACAATGACTTATCATCAACGTATAGAGAAAAACACTTTCATGACCTTCACTGTTCCACTGTCAACCTGCAACTCTTTCTTTAACAATTTTCTCAATATCCTGGACATATATAGCCTTCAATACATCAATGCTAATAGTGTTGACATCAATAAAAACCACATATAAGTAACACAACCACAACATCCAACAATACGAACTTGTTTGAGGCATTCAACTTCATTTGTGGGCATGGTTCATGTTGGATTTTGATCAATTTTGAGATAGGGTTTTGCCTTTTCCAAACATTCTACTTCTAGGTATGTCTCGCATTTGTATTCTTCATTGTAATGTTAAGGTTTCTTTTTGATCCTCATATTTTTGCGTTCATGCTCATTTCTTTTTATTTGGTTTTGAGTTAACTTAGGCTATTATTAATTCCTATTAGTTACGCATGATGTTTTGACTCTAGTTTTTGTTTTGAGTGTGGATTCTTGTTTGTTAAGACCTATGTTATATTTTTCTTTAAAATTTTGGTCATCTTAATGTGAGTCATTTGTAGATTTGTGTTTATCCTCACACCAACTTCTGTGACTTCAGGGTTTATTCCCATGCCCCAACTTGTGTTATCGAATATTTTCACCACCTTTCAAATGAATATTAATCCTGTGTAAACCTCAATGTATTACCAAAGATGCAGGGTTAGGGTCTTTCCCTGACCTCACATGAGGTTTCAAAGTATTCATATGGTATTTGCATAAGTGAAGATTTTTCACGATCAAGAAAAAGCCATTTCAGTTTTACCATGATGTGTCAGTATATTTCTCTGACAAGACAAGATTGTTTTTCCAGTTGCCATACTCCCCTTGGAAGGTCGGGGAAATTCCCTAACAAAACAATAAATTGAAACCTTATCATTGTAAGAGAGCTAAAAAATCTTGCTCTAACAAATGTAAAATCTGAACTATGCTTTACTTGCACAATCGGTAATTTTTTCTGATGGTGCAAATAACGTTAAGCCTAACCCTTTGTAGGGTTGGGGTTTTTCCCCAACCCAAAAAAAAAATTGAAAGGTCTTTGTAGAGTTGTTAAAATTTAATGACTTAGTAAAGTTTGTGTTCTACCCCATTTGTAGGGTCAGGGATTTTCCTTGACCTAACAATAAAAGCAAGATTTCTTTTGTAAGATCGTTGAATTTTCACGACTTGGAAAAAAAGAAAAGAATTGATCTTCCAAAATTGCAAAGTCGTCATTTTATGACGAATTTGCAAACAAGCAATATTCTACCCACTTGTAGGTTTGGTAAGTTTTTCCCACTCCGCAACATGTAAACCTCTATCTTTTCAAAATTGGTGTTTTTTGCCGAATTTGCAAAAAATCTAAGTTCTACCTTAGTTGTAATGTCATTAATTTTTGAAAAAATTACAAATTTTTGCAAAGGCATTTCAATCCACTTGCATTTTTGCCATTTTGTAGCGCATATACACTCATTTTCGCCAAAATTTCTCTAACATTGGAAATTTTCCTGCTTTTCCAAGTTAACCCATTGCACTCCATTTTCTGCATTCACAGTGCTCAAAACCCCATTTTTTTGTGCAATCAATCTATTATCAATCCTTACTACTATTTCCTAAAATACAAATTTTTCCTAACATCTGTAGAATGCTAATCTTGTTGTGTAGTTTTTTGTGCATGCTTTCCAAGATCTTGTTTTTGCAATCTTGTGAAGTACAATTTTTTGCCAATGTTAGATCTATCTCCTTCCAAGGGGAAAGCTATGAAAATATCAAGGTATGCTTCCTCCTACAGTGGTTTCATCGAATGTTGATGAAATCAAGGATACAAAGATCGGTCATGTGGACATGTCCAAGCTTATTGAGAGAAATAGGAAAGAACCCTTAGACAATGGAATGAAGTCAATTATTCACAGTAACATACATCTTGTGGCCTTGTTTTCAATAACTGCTCAGAATCCTAAGTTTTTACTACAAGTTGCCTCTCACTACAACAAGGATGATAGGAAAGTCTGTGATTCAAATGGGAATGTGGTGATGGAATTAGATGCAGATTTCTTTGATAAAGTATTAATGTTCCCAAGTGCTAACACACATATGTGAATATTACCAAAGAATCCACACAAGCCAATTATGATAAAGATCTTGATTTTTCTAAAAGGATGATAAACAGTAAATGGTTGAAGGCCCGTAGACCTGGTGTTACAAGGTGGCCTAAGAATCCTCCTCATAGTGATTTCATAGAAGAGGTGAATGACCTCATTACTCTTCTCAGTAGAGTACATGGTTTACTTACTTCATTCACCTTTGAGGATTGGATGCACATGTACATCAAGATTATTTTGAAAAGGAAACAAAAAATATTTTGGGGTGAGGAAATCAACAATGATTTCCATGAGAATTTGACCCAAGTGCTTACAATGCACAATTTTTATATGACATCATATTTGGTCTATGCTGCAACATCAATAAGGAATTTCTAGGTCTGACTACTAAGGGAGACATGAAGGTTACACAAGTTTACAACTATTTCCCATAGATCACTCTAAAAGGAAGTATCAATCATTTTAGAAGGGTAAATAATGCCTTATTTGCCTCACTCATGTGTGGCTTTAATCTTGAATTGGAGAATAAGGGAGTATTTGATGAAGCATGGAATATTGTCAACAAATATGGTTTTCTTTATCTACAATTTTTGAATTTCACTTATTTGAGATTTGGATACTTTGCTAGCTATCCATATATGCTTCCACGTTATCCTAGTGATAAGATTATTCTAATGGAATTATGTAGACATATTATTGTGGTGCATAGTAAATAAATGGAATCCCATAAACCCGAATTCAAATTCTCATTAGCAATCGAAAGATACTCCATTTAGACTTCACACAAGGCTAAGGTGGTGCAATCATAACTGCAATAGGTAACAATAAAATTGTACAAAGCAGATCCAATTTTGATTACAGAGGTATGACGTATCAAATCAAAATGACTTTCTCTCATGTACATCAAGTTGAAGACATATGGGATGACATAAGAACAAAGAAAGAAATTAGGAGAATGAATTATTGCAGATTAACTCTAGATTAGATAAGGGAAATGGATCTCACTGATGTCCTTGAGGAACATAGAGGATGATGACAATATATTAGATCCTGAATATGAAAGAAAGAATATTGCGGGCTTACCTTTTTCTCCCATCCAATGGGCCCATAAAGAAGTAATCATGATCTGAGAAAGGTTTTAGCCCATTTTAGCTAACACAAATGTTTGGCTAGAAGAAAGAGGAATACAGTTGGAATATTTCTTCACTGGATCAGAAGATGAGTCGCAAGGTTAAACAGGTAAGAGGTCTAAATTAAGGACCAAGAACAAGAATGATGCTCCAAGTTGTAGTAGACCTTCAAAGCCTAAGATCAAGTTTGACATCAAGGGTGGCAAGAAGAAGAGCGAGAAATCCACAAAGGAGCCATATGCTAAAGCACAATAGGAGCCTGTGTAGGAAGAGGGGAAATAAGAGGAAGAAAGATATGCAAAATTAGAATTGTCTCTTCATGAGGATATCCCCAAGGATCCTCCTGTTTCCTCTATCCTCCTCCTATGACCTCATCTGCATCTAATTTTTTTGTTAATGTGCCTCCCTCGGTAACAAGTGTCGTTGTACCTACTATGTTGATTCATTATGTGCATTCATCCCCTATCTTAGGGTTTCCATTTGAAAGCCCAAAACAAGGGTTAGATAATGTGACTAGTTCTCCTATGTCTTTACCAAGTTTTTCTTCACCATACTTTGACCTCAAGTCACATTCTAATTTCAAACAGTTCTTGAATGAATTTTTGCAAGTGTCTAGACCTGAAATTCCAAATGTTGTTTTAACCTACACTCCTACCATTGTGACTACCACCTTTGTTAATGCAACTACTACATCCCATACAATGGCTATAGAACCTAAAGAGAGTTCACCACTCCTTCCTTGGTTGTCTTCACAAATGCCAAAGAGGAGGAAAGAGGCCATCTCTCCTGATGAGTTTGAATTTTTACAACTTCAATCTTCCAAGACAAGAACTAAGAAGAAAGCATAGACTCTTTCTAGGATGTTGGTTGACATAGAGGGTAAGAAGTATGTGGAGATAGCTCAACCTCCCTCTAACAAAACTTATGAAGAAGTGGATATCACACAATGCTCTGTCACAAGAGTAGAATTAAGTAAGGTAACTCATGAGAGCACCAATGCAGATGTTCAATAAGCTCTAGATTCTCTCATAGAGAAATTTGAAAAGGATAAGAAGATGAAGGATCACTATAAGTCAAAAATAAAGAAACTCAAAGCTATGCTATAGAAGATAACCCAATCTTTTGAATCTATTGAGCCCGAGGCAATTGTAGTTGGCGTTGAAAATCCTATCATCCAAAAGGTGGAAACGGTACATGTTAGTGTAATTAATTAATTAATTATTACACAAGCATAAGTTAACTTAGATCATGCATCATTTAGTCCTAGGTTAGATTTTAATAAATCATTTAATAAATGGGATAATAATCCCTTCCATGTTTGTAGGGATAAGATTCCTTCTAGAAGATGAGTTGTCCTTCTAGAACTTATCTCAACATTTAATAATCATCTAGATAGGGTTCACATGTTGTCACATGTTGTTAGATCATGACACATGGCAAAATATCATGCATCTTAGGTTTTCTCTTTTGCCTATATAATTAGGCAACTTTTTCATTTGTAACATATCAATCAATCATATCATCAATATAAAATCTCTATTGTGCATGCCTAGTTGCAATACTTTCTTTGTGGTTGATTATCTTTCCTAGAAAAGGTCCTTCATTGAAGATTGCAGCTTCAAGGACTCTGTGCATCCATAATCTCAACAATACATACTAGAGGCAGAGTGGTTGGTGAGTATCTTGACCTCTTAATTGCACTAGGAATAGAAATGCTAGGGTTCACCGTAGGGAAGTTGGAAAAGATGGAAGACATAAAAGAAAAATTGGATGACACTGTAAATGCTTTCTCTCAAGAGAAAGAGGATATGGAAAACAAAGTACAGTCTTGGATCAAAATGAGGAAACTAAAAATAGATAAACTGGAGGAGTTTGGGATCATTCCCAATTGAGACATGTATGTAGAAATTGAAGAGTCTTTGATTCACAAAGACACTATCCTCACCAACTTGCTCAATGATCTAAAATCTCCATGTGAACTGGGTGAAGAACATGACTTGCAACTTATTAACAAAATCAAAGTATTAGATGTTGTGGTTGTGTTGCTGATATGTGGTTGTCATTGGTGTCAACACTATTATCATTAATTCATTAGAAGCTGTATATGTCGAGGATATTGATAAAATTGTAATGAGATGAGTTGCAAGTTGTTAGTGGTGAAGTGAAGTTCAGTATATCAGTAAGTTCTGTATGTTGATGATCAGAGGTTGTGGACTAAAGGGTTTGTTGCTGAGTGTATCTATTTTATCCATGTCAAGTTTTAGAGATCCGCGTGAAGATTTGATTGAGTTATGAAGATTTATATTCTGATAGTTTTTTGTTGCTTTATTTTGTGTTCCTGATTGAAGATGATGCAAATTCAGTAAGTTCAGTTGCTGTGGATGCTTTTCTAGTGATTTGTGATGTTTGTGGATGCTTCTAGATCATACTCTATCTTTTTTGCACATCTGCATTGATCATTGTGCTCGTGGTTTTCGATTTTCTCTTACGTGTTCATGTTTCTCTTGTTCTTGGATGACATGGTGGTTGTAGCATGTTGTGGATCTTTGAGGAGTAATTAATTGAAGTGTTTTCATGTTGGGGATGTTGATTCAGGTTTTCACTAAGTTGTGACTGAACTTGGTTGATTCGTATTAATAATCTTTAGTATTTTGGGTTGACAGTTATATTCATTTTATTATTTTGTTGAAGCCCACATGTAGGGATGAAATTTCTTGTTGTAGATATATATTTTTATCTTTTGAAGGTGTGAGTATGTGAAGTGTGTGAGTGGATACTAAGTGTGTGTGTACGAATAAAGTCCAAATCATTCGAAGGTAGAGCAGAGTGTGAAGAAGAGTGAAGAAGAGTGAAGAAGAGTAAAGAATTGTTCATGTGCTTAACTAGAACTATCATCAGGAATTAACATATGCTATTTTATTAGTTCAAATTTTTGTAAGATAGTGTGTTTTCCATTGGGCGGTTATCCCTATTGTAATTAAGCAGTGAGCTCTAGGCAGTGTGCCTGAATGCAAGTGCATTCCCCATATTTTCATTTCTTATACTTTTAATAGGGTAGAATCTCGTGGACTAACCTCCACCATGGTTTTTCCCCTAATAGGTTTTCCACGTAAAAAATATTGGTGTTATGTGTGTTTCTGATGTGTTGATGATTTGTGTTTTCATGGTTATTAATTAGATTAGAGAATAAGTTTAATAAGTTGAATAAGTTTTAAATTTTTGTGACAACTGATTCACCCCCCCTCTCAGTTGTCTACCCTTGTGTTGCCAACAATTGGTATTACATCAAGTTCCTTGGAAGAAGTTTAACAGCTTGAGGTGATATGTGATGACGACTTACAAGAAGGATAGTCTGAGATTTGATGGAACACATTATTCTCTATGGAAGACTTGAATGGAGTGTTATTTGAGATGCATTGGTGAACCCTTTTGGAACTTTATTTGTAATAGGTATGTTATTCCTTAGAATGGTCTTACTACTACTGCTGAGATTAGAGATGCTGAGTATAATATTAGGGCTAAGGAAGCATTGTTGAGCTCCTTGACTGATTATGAGATGACAAATGTTATGGATTTGAAGACTGCTTATGAGATCTTGAAAAAGTTGGAAATCTTGTATGAAGGTGATACTAATGTGAAGATTGCTAAGTTGCAGAGTCTGAAAGGGAAATATGAAAAGTTGAGAATGGGTGATGATGAGAAAATTACTATTTTTATGCAAATAGTGAATGAACTTGTGTGTGGTATCATATGTGTTGGTGGACAGATAGACAAATCAAATATTGTTGCTAAAGTGCTGAGATCCTTGCCTGATTCTTACAAAGTCAAAGCTAGTGCTATTGAAGAGCTCTGAACTACAACAAATGTAACCAAAGACATGTTGGTTGGTAAGCTTACTGCTTTTGAGTTAAGTGAATTTGGTGATGCCCTTCCTAAGGTTGAATTTTCATTTAAGGCTACTACTTCCATAAGAGATAGACACATATATGATTCGGGTGAGAGGTCATCTAGAAAGAAATTAAAGTATGAGGAGAAATCAGAAAATTGAAGAAGAAAGAGAGCTAGAAGAGCTTGAAGCACTTATTGTCAAAAGAGTACAGAGAGGAAAAGGTAAGTATGAAGGAAAATTTCCTCTTAAATGTTTTTCTTGCAATAAGATAGGTCATTTTGCATCAAGATGTCTAGAAAGAGCTCCTAAACGAAGATATAACAAGCCTAGATTTCAAAAGAAGTGTTACTATGCTGCTGATGAAGGTGTGACAAATGATGAATCTAATAAAGGAAATAGAAGTGATGATGAATGGGTATTTATTTCTATCAAGGAAAATAATCCCACATCTACTGAATCTACTAGTTGTACAAATATGGAGAAAGCCCTAGCTGCTCAAGTTGAAGAGAAAGATGAATGGGTGATTGAAAGTGGATGTTCACATCATATGATAGGATATAAAAGTAAGTTTGAAAGCTTGGAAAAAGTATGATGGTGGTGTTGTGAGATTTGGTGATAATACAAATGGTGTAATCCATGGCAGAGGATGCATTTCTCTTGATGGTAAGCATAATATTGATGATGTCTTGTATGTGGAAGGATTGAAGCATAATATTTTTAGTGTTGGTCAGATGGTTGATAAGGGATACAAACTTCAGTTCAAGGATGGAAAGTGTAGAATATTGAGCTCCAGAAATGTAATTGCATCAGGTACAAAAACAAAAGGTAATATATTTCACTTGAGTGCTACTAGTAAAAGGTGTTTGATTGCTTAGGTTGATGAAAGTTGGTTATGGCATAGGAGAATGTGTCATATTTTCAAGATAAGTTCTACTAAAGCTGTGAGAGATCTACCTAAGTTGGTGAAACCTACTAATGCCATATGAAAGGAATGTTAGTTAGGAAAGCAAACTATAATTTCATTTTGAAGCAAACAACATTGTTCAAATGAATTGTTGGAACTTGTGCATATTGATTTGTGTGGTCCCTCTAAGGTCAAAATTTTACAAGGTTATAGGTATTTCATGCTACTCATTGATGATTATTCAAGAATGGTGTGGGTTACCTTCTTAAGGGAGAAATTTGAAGCACTAGAAAAGTTCAAGACCTTTAAGGCCATGGTTGAGACAAAGATAGGTCTGGAGATTAAATATATGAGATTAGATAGAGGTGGTGAATTCACTTCTGGTAAATTTAATTATTTTTGTGAAGAACATGGAATAAAGAGACAATTATCTGCATCGTGGACCCCTCAACAAAATGGAGTTGTGGAAAGTAAGAAAAGAACAATTGAAGATGCTGCTAAAACTATGGTGTTGGAAGGAAATGTCCCTCATATCTACTGGAGAGAACCTGTGAGTACTGCTGTGTACACACTCAACCGGGTACAAATCAAAGGTGATACTAGTAAGACCCCTTTTGAGCTATGGACTGGTCAAAAGCCTATTGTTAAATATTTCAAGATATTTGGAAGAAATGTTATATCAAGAGAGATGAAGATATAGAAAATTTTTATTCTAGGAGTGATGAAGGTATCTTTCTGGGTTATTCTACCAATAGCAAGTCCTACCGGTGTTATAATAAAAGATTGAGGAAAATGGTGGAAAGTGCAAATGTCAAGGTTGATGAAGATTTAGGTACACCATCTAGAACCTGTGGATATGATTCCAATGATCAAAATGTCAGTACAAACAAGGGAAAAAAATTTTAGACTACAAATCAAGTGCAAATCATTCTGGTGAATCAGGAAAATCAAGAGGAAGAAGAAACTAGTGAAATTGTAGAAGAAAGAACACAAGATCCTAAAGTTGAAGAACAACCTAAGGAGACTCCGAGGTATGTAAGATTGAATCATTTAGAAGATTAGATTATAGGTAATATGAAAAAAGGTGTCTAGACTAGGAGAAAGATTGCAGAAGAATACTGCTTGATTTCAAAGACTGAGCCTACTAGTGTGAATGAAGCATATAAAGATGAGCATTGGGTTGAAGCAATGAAAGAGGAACTAAAACAGATTGAGAAGAATGCTACACGGATTCTTGTTCCTAGACCTAAGGATAAGAATGCCATTGGAACTAAATGGGTCTTTAGAAACAAATTGAATGAGCAAGGAGAAATGGTTAGAAACTAAGAAAGACTGGTATGCAAAGGATATTCACAGATGGAAGGAATTGATTTTGAAGAGACTTTTTCCCCTATTTCTAGAATTGAAGTTGTAAGATTGTTTCTTGCCTATGCTGCTTACAAGAACTACAAGGTTTATCAGATGGATGTCAAGTCAACTTTTCTAAATGGTGAATTGGAAGAAGGGGTGTATGTTGAGCAACCTGATGGATTTCAGTTGACTAATAAGGGAGATATGGTGTGTCAGTTGAAGAAAGCATTGTATGGAATGAAGCAAGGATTGAGAGCCTGGTATGCTAGATTGGACAAGTAGTTGGTGAAGCTTGGATTTAACAAAGGTATGACTAATAGTAATCTATATTTCAAGAATGGTAATAAAGATTTGATTGTTGAAGTCTTTGTTGATGATATCATTTTTGGAGGAGATGATGGTTTGTGCATGAAGTTTGCTAATGAGATGAAGAGTGAATTTGAGATGTCAATGATTGGTGAGATGAAAATCTTTTTGGGATTACAAATTACTCAGTTAGATAAAGGGATTTTTACATCTTAGCCCAAGTATGTGAAGGAATTGCTAAAGAAGTTTGGTATGGAAGATTCAAAGCCAATTGGTACACCCATGGTGACTGGATGCAAGTTGACAATAGAAGATGATTCTCTAAAGGAAAATCAGACTAGATATAGATCAATGATTGGTGGATTGTTGTACTTAGCTCAAACTAGGCCTGATATCATGAATGTTGTATGTATTGTTGCAAGATTTCAAGCTGGTCCGAAGGAATCTCATGTGACTGCTATGAAGAGATTTTTTAGATACTTGAAGGGAACAGTTGACTTTGGCCTATGGTATCCTAAAGATGTTGATCTTACTTTGAGTGCCTTTATTGATGCTGATTGGGTAGGAGATGTAAATAGGAAAAGTACTAGTGGTGGAGCATTTTTCTTGGGAAAGAAGCTGATTTCATGGTTAAGTAAGAAGTAGAATGCCATTTCTTTATCTACTACAGAGACCAAATACATTGCTATTGCTAACAATTGAACTCAAGTCATGTGGATGAAACAGATGGTGAAGGATATCAAAGTTGTGTATAATGAGCCTATTGCTATATTCTATGATAATTCAAGTGCTATTAACATATCTAAGAATCTGGTGCTACATTCAAAGACAAAGCATACATCTATTAAGTTTGAATTTTTGAGAGAAAAGGTGAGTGAAAAGGAAGTCAGACTGGAGTATGTGCCTACTATGAAGTAGATTGCATACATATTTACCAAGCCGTTGCCTAAGGATAATTTTGAGTATCTCAAAGGGAAGTTAGGGGTGATTACCCCTCCTAATCAGAACTAAGGATGCATTGCATTGCATCATTCTGTGCATTTCAAAGTCATATCTTGATCCAAATTGATGTTGTGGTGGCTGCTACTCAGGGGGAGTAGTCAGATGTTTAGATGTTTAGATATGTGGCTCATAGCTTGTATAGAAGATATCTTTGTCATTGATGTCAAAGGGGAGAAGACCATGTGAAAACATTTTTAGGGAAGAAGAGCTTGTGGGAAAGAAGATCATGTGAAAAAATTGAGGAGAAAATGAGTCAGAATCTAAGGGGGAGTAAGTGTCAAGAATTAGTTGCATTGATGTTGTTTTTCACATCATATGTTGCCATCAATGCCAAAGGGGGAGATTTTTGGATGTTGTGGTTATCATTGATGTCAACACTATTAGCATTAATTCATTAGAAGCTGTATATGTTGAGGATATTGAGAAAATTGTAATGAGATGAGTTGCAGGTTGTTAGTGGTGAAGTGAAGTTTAGTATGTCGGTAAGTTCTAGAAATTGATGCTCAGAGGTTGTGGACTAAAGGGTTTGTTGTTGAGTGTATCTAGCTTATCCACGTCAATTTTTAGAGATCCGCATGAAGATTTGATTGAGTTATTAAGATTTATATTCTAACAGTTTTTCTATTGCTTCAGTTTATGTTCTTGATTGAAGATGATGCGAATTCAGTTAGTTCAGTTACTGTGGATGCTTCTCTGGTGATTCGTGATGTTTCTGGATGCTTCTAGATCATGCTCTATCTTTTTTTCACTTTTGCATTGATCATTGTGCTCGTGGTTGGAAATTTTATCTTGCGTGTTCATGTTTCTCTTGTTCTTGGCCGACATGGTGGTTGTAGCGTGTTGTGGATCTTCGAAGAGTAATTAATTGAAGTGTTTTCACATTGGAGATGTTGATTTGGGTCTTCACTAAGTTGTGGCCGACCTTGGCTAGTTCACATTAATAATCTTTAGTATTTTTGGCCGACAGTTTATATTCATTTGATTATTTTGTTGAAGCCGACACGTAGGGATGAAATTTATTATTGTGGATATATATAAGAGAGATTGTTTTATCATTTGAAGGTGTGAGTATGTGAAGTGTGTGAGTGGATGTCGAGTGTGTATGTGCGAATAAAGTCCAAATCATTCGAAGGAAAAGAAAAGTGTGAAGAAGACTGAATAAGAGTAAATAATTGTTCATGTACTTAACTAGAACTATCATTAGGCACTAACATATGCTATTTTATCAGTTCAAATTTTTGTAAGATAATGTGTCTTCCATTGGGCAGTTAGCCCTATTGTAATTGAGCAGTGTGCTCTAGGCAATGTGCCTGAATGCAAGTGCATTCACCATATTTTCATTTCTTATACTTTTAATAAGGTATAATCTTGTGGATTGACCTCCACCATGGTTTTCCCCTAACAGGGTTTCCACGTAAAAAATATTTGTATTATGTGTGTTTCTGATGTGTTGATGATTTATGCTTTCACGGTTATTAATCATATCAGAGAATAAGGTTAATAAGTTGAATAAGTTTTAAATTTCTATGACAACTGATTCACCCCCCTCTCAGTTGTTTGCCCTTGTGATGCCAACATGAATAAATTCCATGCATGTTGTGAGATGATAGTTATAAATTACTTCCCCCAGATAATGTTGTTTGATAGTTTGTTAACATGATTCAAAAGGAATTTGAAGCCCAAGCATTTTTAGTGCCTCTAATGGTTTGAATCCTTGACCTTCAATTAACTTTGGAGAACCTGAAACAATATCTTGGGCCATGTGAAAAATCCTGCAACACTACTAGATATTCAGTATCAAGAGCTTGTGGCATCATGAAACATACTTTAGGGCCAGATGAAAGTGCATTCGATCTTGAAGAAGCATGATGAATTCCTAATGAAGGATTTTGAAGAAGGCTGATCATGCCTTAGTTTATATTTCAAATTTTTTCATTTACAAGTTTTTGTAGTTAGTCAAAGAAAATTTACATGTCATATGTCAAATTGTAATTTTTACCTTTAATCTATTGCAATGAAGTGTTTCCCAAATTGAGAGTCAACTTTGAGACTTTGAGCTCAAATTGTAAAAATAAATTCCAATTAATAAAGGAGGCAGTTTTGGTATCAAACTTTGTGTTAAATCAAATTTGTATGAACAAGGATGTTCTTATGTCATTCTTATTGATTTCTTTTGTGTTGATTGGATAAGTGGCGTTTCTTTATTAAGATTAGAGGAATTTCAAGATAAGTTATATGAAATTTGTGCTATATCATTTACTTGAAATTTTGTGTGTTGAAAGCGTTTATTGGTGGAGAATTATGAAGACTTTGAGCCTGTAATTATTCATTTAATGGATCAGTGGTATTATTAGTTGACAAACTTTTTCCAACTGGTGATACGGTTATTTTAAAATATTTTTGGAGGATAATTTGAAGACTTTATGCTTGGCATTATTCACTTGGTGCATGAATATTTTTTTGAAGTGAGTTGAAAGACTTTGTGCTTTAACTTACATTATTGGCTACTACAAAACTTTCATCGAAGGTAGCGAAAAGACTTTGTGATTTTGTGTGCCTTTCAATCACTTATCACATATTTAGACTATTATTATTTGATTATTTCACATGTTTAATCAAGAATATTGGTAATTTATGTTTAGGTTAATATTAGAAGTGTAGAAGAATTATTGAATATTATCCTGAAACATTGTAAACATCTTTTTTGAAATAAGAGAAAATAATGAATGTAACACACTCCCACATGGTTAAAGCTAGTGTAAATACCTTTAGCTTAGCATATTTTACTTTTGTTTCAATAAATAGTAAGAAGGGAGCCTCCCCTTTCTGAGAGGAGAGATCTATCATATCATAACTATGGCTAAAATCACTATTTCGTAATCTATAAAGGGATTACAAAATATTCACCCAACACTATGTTAGCATGTTAGAGATGATACTGATCAAGCTTGAGGAGAGTAGCTTTGAACTTTCTAATTTTATATGCTTGAATATTTTTGAATTAATTCATAACCTACAAATAATTATTCCATGGATTGATATCTTTAGTGATGTACATTGTCAAAGAATTCTCCTCTTTTTTTTTAAAACCCTTTGTTCTTTGATGGAAGTCAATGTTGTGCAATTTTCATCTTTAAATATTTTCTTGTAGCACCTCTTCATCATATATTTAGGGTATTTCTTATTGGATGCACTCAATGTTTCACAAGCTGTTGCTATTGCACTGAAAGATTGACCTGCTAATGCTCGATAGAACTGCCAGATTTATACAAGATCCAAGATCCATAGGAGGTGGTTAAATCATGTCACAAAGCCCAAGTGTCACACTATCCCATGTCGAGGAGACCAAGGGTGAAACCTTGCAAAAATCCCCCAGTGCAAGTGGGGGGTTCATACATGTGACCTCGACTCTGATACCAATTGTTGCACAAGTAGAAATTGTTGCACCAAAAGATCTACCTGTTAATGCCCGATACAACCACCAAATTTATACAAGATCCAAGATCCTTAGGAGGTAGTTAAACCATGTCACAAAGCCCAAGTTCCACGTTGTCCCATTTCGAGGAGACCAAGGGTGACACTTTGCAACAATCAATGCATGCCTTCCATGAAATAATATCTCTTGAGGTTGTTGTTCACACAATGGATATGCCTTGCCTACACTTCAAGTTTCCATGCACACAAATTTGCAGACTCTAAGATACTTCCTTTGCCATAAATCTCTGAAGTTGCTATCTTCTACTAATGTAGGAGGCGTAGTGGGTGAGTTTCCAATTGTAGATTGATTAGAAACTACCTCTTGCAAACTAACTTCACATTCTTTCCACAAAAAAGGAGAAAAGTTATGTACGTGAAGTTCAAATTTAAAACCATCCCCACTTTCTTTTAAAAACTATTAATGATTTTTCTTCAAAGTAGGAATAACTAATTAAAATTAGATATATAAACTCATAACTTTTTTATTTTTAACTTAGAATGTTGGGCTATGATTTGGGGATTTTGCAAACTCACAACCCATTTTTCTAACTTAGATTTTTGGGTTGCAGATTTTACAAACTCACAACCCATTTTATAAGTTAGAATTTTGGGTTGTGAGTGCAGGATTTTGTGAACTCACAACCTATTTTTCTAAGTTATAATTTTAAGTTGCAAGTTTTGAACCAAATCACTTTCAATTTTAATTAAATTTTCCCACTTATGCTTTTAATTACTTAATTAAAATAAGTAATTAATAATCCAAATGTTGGAAAATCAAATGATGTCATGAAATTTGTACACCTCTTCTGTCCATAAAATATTTCTTATGCTTCAATAATATTGGATCTAATATAATCTAGAATGTTTTCCATAACAACTAAAAGCTAGTTAAATCCACGAGCCTACCAAATAAAGAAACTTTCATAACACTTCTGATCGGCTACACATATTCACCTAAATTTTTTCTAAATTTTCCAAAATAACAATGCAAAGAAATGCATTAAGTGAAATTTTCCCAGCTTCTTTGAAATTGTATATTTAATTTTTTTGGTAATCCCATTCTTAGAAAATTAAAGCAATAAAATATCTTAGCCTATGAAGAGTCAAGACTCTGAAACTGGCCACATTGGCCGAAGTATCCTTAGGAACATCCCCATTAAAGGGATTTGTACCAACTTTCATTTATGTTAAAATTTAATTATTTTCATTAATTTCACCACTTTTCCTGATTACACCTAAGGATTGGATTAGGGATGATGAGAAATTTTTCTTCAGACTAGCAAATGAATTATACGTGAGGATAGCTGGAATGTTTTGGACTAGGAGAAACTCAACATCAACATTTCAAGGAAAAAAATATAGAAATTGGCGAGTTTAAAATGGGGCTAATAGTTGTCTTTAACCAGGGACAAGGATTGCAAGAGACACAATAGGAACCCATAAGATTAACAAAGGACCAATAAGTTAACCATTGGGAAATTTAGTCAAGGGAGATAACATAGGAGAATGTTTGAAGAGAAAGTAGACAAGCCAAAAATAGTACACACAACAAAAAATTACTACCTAAAATATGTACATGGTAGGTACCCCTACCTCAGGCTACTTCAAGATGATCATACAAATCCATTAATAGGCTAAGAGAAATATGAACCATTACAAAAAGTGAAGTGTACGTGTGTAATAGTTGTGAATGCAGTAAGTGGGTAGTACTGAAACATATGAGAAGGATTTTTGAACAACGAACCAAACAACCATTTCTCATCATAGATATTCGAGTCCTGCTAAATCATATTGGTATTGCCTTGTGTAGCATTGGTCATATATTTTCTAACATCATGTTGAGCATACCAAATTTCTCCATCTAAAGATCCTTTTGATGATTTGGATTGAAATAAATCAACCCATGAATCATACAACCTTCATATAATTTGAATTTCAAGAAACATATGAATTTTAGGAAACTTATATGATGTGAGAAAAATTATATGAATTCTAGATGGATGCATTTTAATAGATCCTTAAATTGTTTTTCAATTTCTCCGCAAAGAAAATCATCTTCTAAAGCATTGAGGCACTAAATGGGAATAAAAAATACACGAGGTTCATTGATGCAGGAGCATTTGGGTCCATAAGAAATTGGCATCAACCGAAAAAATTTCCAGTTTGGTTTTTTCATTTTGATTGATTTTTCTTTCTTTTCTCTTTGGGTAGCTCAATTGAGTTTCATTGGTTTTTAATGGAGGATGGATGACATTATTGTCATGCAACCAATTTTAACTTCAATTAGATATTTTCTCTGTAATATTTGATAGATTTGATTGTATTTTTCAAGACTAGTTGTTGATATAATTTAGCGAGTCGAGATGATTAAAATAATGCTATCATTGTTGTAGACATTGAAAAAACGTCCTAGGCCTCACCATTTTCCTCGTCATTCCCTTTCTTCCCTACATAATTGAATAATCTTAATTATTTGATTATTATCTAAGATCACTTTCTTATATTAATTAAATAATTTTAATTATTTAATTACTTCATGTATTTCTTTTATTCTCTGTGATTAATTAAATGAATTATATTTATTTAATTACATCACTAATTCTTATTTATTTAATTATTATAATTTTTTACTATAATTAAATAATTAAATAATTTAATTATTCATTGGCCTCTTCCTCCATGATTAAATAAATTTTATTTATTTAATTATTTACTAATTTGTCCTTTTCCTCCACTTTTGAATTAAATTATTATTTAATTAAAAAGTCAACTTTCCCTCTTCTTCTATAATTAAATAATTATTTTAGTCATTTAATTATTCACTTTCCCTCCTAAATTAAATAATTTTATAATTATTTAATTTATTCTAGGCACCTCTTTTTCTATGGAAAATCTTATCTCCTTTCTCAACTAATTTCTACCCTTGATTGAATTAATCTATAATTCAATCTCAACCATCCATCTTAACTAAACCCTATCTTTCCCCTAATTTTTCCCTAAACCCTATTTCATTGCTTCTCAAACAATCTTGGCCATTGATTTTCATATAGTATTGGCTTTTAATCCTAGCCTTTCATTCAAATTTGGTTTTCTATAAAAGAGACCAATCATTGTCATTTCATTCCTAATTTCAAGTACATGCTATTGAAGGAGACAAGTACAATCTTCAATATTTTGCTATCACTATCACTAGGCCTATTGTTGCATACTCAAAATTTGAGGGCAAGAAAGCATATAAAGCAAAATAGAGAAGGGAAATGAAGGTGAATCACCCATGACATAGGAATTATGGTGATATTGCTTCATTATTTAATGTTTCTATGTTCATTTGTGCTTCATTGTTAGTTTAGGGCCTTTAGGGATTGAGTTTTATTGATTCATTACTTGTACCTCAATTTTACCCTATTCTACATTGGTGAACCCGACGTGAATCTAACTAGATTTGAAGGAATTTGTAAGAAATTTTGAGTTTTCAAGTTCAAAGCGCACTTGCAACACAAAATGATGCATTTGAGAGACATTGTGACACATTCACGAGATATCATGACACATTCATGGTATGACACAATACATTCGATAGAAAGTGTGATGCATTCGTGAAGGAAGAACGTCACATCTGTGGCACAACGAGCCGTATTTGTTTAACTATAGGGTAGATGATTAAATTGGTTTATTGTTGTGGTTTTTTGTAATTTCTTGGGTCTCTAGTTTTTATTTTCACATCTTGGCGGAATACTTAAATTATTTTTTATGTCAGTATTTTCAAAATTTATCCAGATTCAAGTGTTTTTGTAGCTTTCAGGTTGTGTGCTACATTTGTGAGACAGTATGCCACATCTATGAGATAGTGTGCCACATCTAAACTAATAGTAAGCTGCATCTTATTTGATATTCCACCATAGTCACAATCTAGTTAACCGTAGTCACAATTGGGTTCACCACATCTGCCTCAGTATAGTGAGCCACATCTTCCTGTTAGTGGTAACTAGGGTTTAATTTGGAGTTTTTCATTTTTTTCCCTTTCCATTCAGTAGAATAGAGGTTTTTGTGTTATTAATACTTGGTTTTTAGCTTTTTGCATTTGTTCTTACAAGATATTTCTATCAAGATTACTAATCCATGTTCTTGTAGGGTTTTATTTAACTTTAATTTTTAAAGAAGGAACATTTGGATTTGGGACCTAAAAAGAACCAAGTTTCTTTTCATTATTGCATTTTCAATTTGGGATTAAAAAGAACCATTGTTTTCTTTTCTTGGTGATTTTGTTTGTGTTTAGAGAGGTGTATGCTCTTCCCTCGCATTTTATATGATCTTGGGAATCAAAAAAACTTCTTAATACTTTCATTTTCACACCACATTTTATTTCTAAAGGTTAATGAACATTTTCTAGTGTGAATGAATACATGTGTATTCTCTCACATTTTTATATAATCTTGGAGATCCAAAAGCATTGTATTTATATCATTTTTGTATAACCCTTTAGAAGGGCCCGCCTTTAAAGAAGTAATCACTCTAAGGGGTACAACCCAAAGCAGTTTTTCTATTGGGTTGCTATATAAAAGGATAAGGCCAAAGCCAAGTCCAAATTGACATTAGCCTTTTCTGTACAATGCTAATCCAAAAGGAGAAGTACTCACATTTATGTGTGGTATTCTAATGTACCCAAGCAGGGTTAGTTAAAGTCTTAAGTGGCTTGTTGGACACTCATAAGGTGTCAAGTCTTGGAGTAGTAACTTGAAACCAATTAGTAAGAGTCCCACCCTATTGATTAAGTTATTTTTGATGTCATTCTTAGTGCAAGGGATGTGCATCACGCCTTGAAGTTACTCACCATATCGCTCCCTTGAGATGAGACAAAAATCCATGGCTTAGCATAAGCTACTTGTAGCTTTCTGGGGAGAGGGTGATTGGGTCATCCTTCCAGTCCTAGAGGCCCCTAACTATCCTTTCTCGCAAAGACAAGAGTGTATACATCCATTAAATTTTCCCTACATTTATGTCAAAGGAGATTCCAAGTTGTGGGCCTAATATTTGCTACCATTGGCCATTGAATTTAGGACTAGGAAAGTGTTTTATGTGTGTGAAGTGTTTTTGAATTGTGATTAGACCCATGGAAATTAGGGTGAATAACTCTTGAACATACACTATACATATAAAATTTGGACACTCAGCATCCAAGAATTTTTTTTTTTAGATTGTTTATTGTGTCTTCAATCACATTTTACAAATACCCAAGGTGAGAAATCAATCTAAAAAATTGAAACTAGGGTAAAAAACACTGTTCACCACATTTGCAAAATAGTACATCACAATTTCAAAACAATGCACCACATTTGCAAAACAATATGCCACAATTGCAAAATAGTGCATCACATCTACTAAAAATAGTGAACCACATTCATAGGACAATAAACCATATTTGATAGATGGTGAGATGCAATTTCCTTAGATAGTAAAATGCATTGGTGAGATAGTGAACCACAATTGCTAGTTTTCAATTTTTTTGGCAGATTCCTGTGTAGTTTCATTTTGGAATAATTCTTGACTATAACCACCTCCTTAGATCACAAAATTTATCATTTTATTCCATTCATTTCATTGCATTCACTTAGGTTTCCATTGCATTCCTTATATTTCTATCATTACACTTGCTTAGTCAAACCCTAGGGTCATTCTTAGTTGCATACACCTTTTCCAACTTTAGACTAGGAAAACTTATCATACCTTTGATCAAATCATTGCCACAAATTTAGATTGTCCTTGACCTTTTCATTTTAGTCATTCAATCTTTGTCATTTAAGTTGGGCCTTTAAACTCATGAGTCTAGTTTGAGGTCCACTTTGTCATTATCATCATCATTTTTAGTCTTTTTCCTTTTTAAGGTCTTGACAATCTGATTTGTTACTTTGGGCTATCTTAGCTTGGTTAGTAACCTTTTCTTAGGTCCAAAAAAAGTGCTTAGTCTTAAATTCTCATATCATAACTTTAGTCATACCAAACCCTTGATCATAACATCACATTGGCATCATTGCATACCCTAGCTCTAGTCATCATACCATAGATTTTGGGATCATAGTGACATTACCACATCTTGAATTTGTCTATTGTCACTTAACACCTTAATCTTGGCCACAATTGTGTCATCATTTGGCATTCTTGTATATTGAAAACCCAAAAACATAACATATTTACATACCCAACATTGCATTACCATTTAGACTTCATACCATTCATCAAATTTGTATGTCTTATATGGTCCAAACAAGGTTATAGAGGAAAAGAAAAGAAATGGAATACACAAATGAAAACCCCTTTCTCAACACAACTAGAAATATGCAACTTGGGTCTTCTTCCAATGAGGCACCCAAGGAATGACCCTCATTTCCAAATCCTTTTGAGAAGTTCACAATACAAGATATTAATAGAACTTTAACTGAAGAAGAAATTGAGTCAGTTGCTCAAGACCCTAGCATAACATGGTTTGTAGATGAGATAGTAGCACAAGACCCACAACGATTTCTTAAAAAAATGCTACAAAGTGGAGCTAAAATTCCTCATGGTTTTGATGTCAACACACTTTCCGCAACACCAATTAATGAGACCACACAAAACCAAGGGCATAATGCATCTACTTCTAATCATATTGTCCCACAAATACATGCTACTATGCCATTAGGGGGAACATCACAAAACACCATAACAATAAATGCAACACCAATATTTGGGACACAAGGTTCACAAGCTATGAAACAATCTCCTAGAGAAACATTTAATTCAATGGGATCAACATCTAATGCTATGGGGAATTCATTTTCCAATCCTTTTTCAATAGGTGAAAACAAGTCATGTTGGTGTAATTATTTATTTAATTACACGTGCATAAGTTTACTTAGGAAAAAGATTCATTTTAGAAAGTCTTAGTTGGATTTTCTAGAACTTATCTTATCTTGTTGAAATAAGTAAGCTTATCTAGGTTGAGCTATCTTTTAGCTCAAGTTAGGGTTGTGCATGCATTTCCTATTTCAGGAATCTCTTGTATCATTTGTAACATGACCTCAAGCCATATTCCCTCTTAATGCATTTCAACTTGAACCTTTCAGAGCATCTTTGTCTCTATCTTGTATCTCTTTTTTTGTGATAGGTTATTTGCATGCAGGTGCTCCCTGGGTTCTGTGAAGTTGGATTTCACAACTTCTACATGGTATTAGAGCATTAGACCTACGGATTCCTATTCGTCTAATGAGAGATTCATGGAGCTTAGAGGGTTTAGGGTTTGATTCTTCTAATCCAGGGAATACTCTTTTTATTGGAGTGTTTTGAGCCCAAATGGACCTCGCCATTTTGTCCGTAGTGGCTCAAAAACCTAGGAATGATTGCAAACTCACCTATATTTGGTTCAGTTGATCCGGGAGGCAAAAATTTTTTGCCCCAAGGCCGTACGGCCCTAGGGCACAATTTTTAAGAGAAAATTTAAAAAGAAAATCAATTTTTTTTTTATTTTCTGGTTTTATCAGAAAATTAAAAATTTTAAAAGCTTTTTTAAAAGCTTGTGCGATTTTTTTTTTTTAAAAAAATTTGGTGGATTTTTAGGGGTATCCCCAGGGAATATTCCTTGTAGACCTCGTATCCTGTATGAACCCCTATACTCTGCCTCTTGCAGTCCTCCTAATTTGTAGTCATTGCTTCCTTTCCAAGCGAGTGGGATTTTTTCCTTCTACCTGTGGCCAACGATCTCTCCAGTTTCCGTGGTTTGTTTCTATAGTAGAAGTGTGGGCATTTGTACCTCTACCTTCTTTTGGCAGTTATTCTCCCAGCCCTCGGTAGTGTTTACACTTAGGCTGGTGGCTTCTTCCACTGTTTGATAGTTGCTAATTTTTGTGGCGGTGCCTTTCCACCCACCAACTGACGTCGGCATCTCCCTGGCCTCCATTTTTCTGGGTAGCGATCACCCTCTCAACGGTTTTGTTTTCTTCCGAAGGTTCTTTGTTTTCTTGCATCGACGATTTTTCTAACTATTCTCCAATGTTTTCTGGCGTGTTTTGTGGCATGGATGAATATTCCACTCTCATAATATTCTAGCGACTCTTTTCTTTTCTGGAATTTTTTGTGGCTAGTTTCCCATTTTTCTGGTGACCAAATTTTTTCCCAACGAGAGGTGTTTTTTGCCATGATGGCCTCCAGGCTGTCAAATTTAACCCCGTGAAGTGCTAACGTCAGCATGACGTTAGCAGTACTGCCCCCTTTTGACCCCCTTTGTGCCCTAAAAGGGTTTTTTTTTTTTCTTTTTTTCTTTTGGCTGTATTTGGGGCATATAATATCTTTTTTAGCAAACAAGACATCGTCAGAAAGTTTGTTTCATCAACTTTCCCGTGGTGTGGGTATCATCACCATTTTTCTTCTGGTTCATTTTATAGCCTGTTGAAGTCAAAGGAGTCTTTTTAGTCTCAAGCTCGTAACTTTTGACCAGTTTCTCCATTTTTTGCGATCTTAGCGGTGTTGGAACCATCTTTTAGAGCTCTTCAGTTCTATCCATGCAATTTTTCCAGATTGTTCTCCAAGTGCACTTTATTCAAATTTTTGTGTTTTCACACTCTAGTGAATTACTTGGACGTTTTAGCTCTTGGAAACTTTTTGTTTGTGTGGGATGACTCATTTTTGGCTATTCTATATGTATTTCTAGTTTTTTTGTCCTTTGTGGGCATTTTGAGCATCATTTGTAAGAAATATTCTATGTAAACGCACTAAGATAAAGTGCCACACTATTGTACGTGTATTTTCGGGGATTTTTCACATAAGATTGTGCCATGTTCTATACTTGCACTGTATTATAAAGTGCCATGGGGGGTTGTGTAGTGCCTTTGTTTTTGCCATCACACCTTTGTCCAGTGAGTGTCCCTCCATGACAACAGTGGATCCATATGATTCCAGCCTCATGCACGTGTGCTTTGTTTTGCACACCACATTTTTCAGTTACAGGTTCTTTCTTGTGCACTTTCAGATGTTGTTTCTTCTCCTTCATGCACTGTAGGGTGTTACACAACATTTCAGTGGATCTGCCAGGCTCTCCCAATTAGCATTATGGGGGGTATTATACTGTTATACTGTTTGTGCTAATGCTTCTTTGGTTTGGCCTTGGAAGGAATCTTCCATCCTTAGTTGATCAGTGTTCTTTAGACTATTGGGACCTGTATTTTCAACTTTCAGTGGTTGAGTAGTGTCGTTGGGGTCACTTGTTCAGAATCATGTTCCATCTATATTTTTGATCATTGTTCGAGTAGTGTTGTTGGGGGCACTCATGCAGATTGTGTCTTCTAGATCCTGATCATCCTATCTATAGAGGAGGTTCTTCAACACCATAGTAGCCATCTTTTGACAGTTGTTTGCATCTTCTTCCTACTTCAATGATGTTCTTCATGTCTTGTGTTTCTCTCTTCTAGAGAGGAGTTTTCTCCCATAGGTTTTTTCTCCTTTTCTCTGGTTGTGAGAGATTTCTTTTTGCATTTTTGCATGGGTACCTAACATGGCCTTGTTTCCGGGACCCATCTTTTGCATCTTTGCATCTTTTTCATAATAATCTTCTCCCTAGGTTGCACTTATGGGGGGGTGTTGGTGTAATTATTTATTTAATTACATGTGCATAAGTTTACTTAGGAAAAAGATTCATTTTAGAAAGTCTTAGTTGGCTTTTCTAGAACTTATCTTGTTGAAATTAGTAAGCTTATCTAGGTTGAGCCATATTTTAGCTCAAGTTAGGGTTGTAAATGCATTTCCTATTTAAGGCATCTCTTGTATCATTTGTAACATGACCTCAAACCATATTACCTCTTAATGCATTTTAGCTTGAAGCTTTCAGAGCATCTTTGTCTCTATCTTGTATCTCTTTTTTTCATGATAGGTTATTTGCACGCAGGTGCTTCCTGGGTTCTATGAAGTTGGCTTTCACAACTTCTACAAGTCAAATATCAATCCACCTAAAATGAAAAAGGTCTACATTAGTGGGCCTAAGCCAAAATCTCCAAAAAACCATCACACCAAATATCAATTTGAACACCAACACATCACAACAAGGTCTTGGTATGAGTATTCCTCTACAAAGCAACACACAAGGGCCTTTTCAACAATATGATAACCAAAATCTGCATGGCCAAACAAGTTCAAACCCATTGTAAACTCAATCCAATATAAATCTATCACATGTCAATCAAATTCTAACTTTCACTCTCAATATCCAAAACCAAATCCCATCTTTCACTCATAACATTCAAAATAAAAATCCATCACATGCATTTGGGGCCAACCTTAATTCATCCACCCCAAATATTGGATTGAAAAATGTTAACTCAAATAGGGGTCACCCATACCATAATGCAGTGGCTAATACAGTGGACACATCATTGACTCAAGTTGATGTCTTGACAAATCAAATGCTTGCACTACAATGGCAAGTTGACAATATGCAAATATCAAGAAAGAAAACCTACTCCACATAAGAGTTATGTCCATATCCTTTTGACAAGAGCATATACATGCATCCATTTCCTTACAACTATTTCATCTCAAATTTCTCCAAATACAGAGGGAAGGGAAGACCAATTGAACACATGAGGGAGTTTCACGGCTTGCATAGACATCACATTTGAACACATGTACCTAATGAGATTATTCCCAAGAAGCCTAACAAGACAAGCACTTGAATGGTTTTCCCATTTACCTATAGGTATAAGAACATGGGATGAACTAGAAGATAAATTTGTGACACATTTTTCCTACAACATTGAAAATGATATAACCATAGAAATATTATGTCACACCAAAAAAGAGGAAGGCGGGAAATTCATAGAATTATTCCAAAGATGGAGAAGTTTGGCTAGTCAATGTCCTTGCGAATAGCCAAAAACAAAAGGTTGTCATGTTTGTCGAAAACTTGATCACAAAATTGAAATACCAATTTCTAGTGCATTGTTGTACCACATTTTCTGACCTAGTTGAGAAAGATACCACCCTTGAAAGGAAACTTATTTCCAAAGGAGAAATCAAACCTTTCAATAAAAATCAAAACACCAAAAGTACCTCAAATGACAAAAAAAAGTATTGGGCTCATAATAAGAATTTCATGAATGATGGAGTTGTAGATGAAATGATGATACACAAAACTGGCCCTTCAATCACCCTCAAAGGACCCAATGTATCAAACAAAAAACCAAATGTCCCTAAGAAAACATCAAAGAAAATATAGAATAACCAAGGACATGGACCTTAAAGAAACTTTCAACCAATACATAAATATACTCCCTTAGGGGAACCCATTGAATTTGTCTTGAAACAATTTTTTTAGTTCAATATCATAACACTTCTAAAGGAGAAACATTATGAACCAGGACCTTTCAAACCATCATGGTGGGATGAAAACACTTTTTGTGACTAACATCACATCAAAGGACATAAGAACTCATCATGTTAGAAACTTAAGAAGATAATCTAAGACCTTATTCAAAATGGTGTCATAGAAGTGGATAACCATCAAGAAACTTCAAATAATGACCATACCAACTTTAAAATTCCTTTGCATGACCATGGGATGGGGAAATCATCTAGTTTAGGTACCAAGACCAATGATCAATTTAACTTCACTTATGTTGCCTATGACTATACCATAAATAATATTCTAGCCTCGAATAACAATGCCAATACAATTCCATTTAAGAAACCACCAAAATGTGCAACCACAACATGACAAACCAAGGTAACCTTACAAGGGGCTCCTCCTAAATAGTAACCAAAGGCCCAATATGACCTTTTAGAACATTTGGGGAAGACCCCTACACAAATATCTATCCTTGAGCTTCTTTGCATATCTCCTGATCACAAAGCCATCCTAGATAAAGCCTTGTTAGACACTTCTATGCCCACATACCTTGATTTCAATCGATTCTAGGAAATGGTGGGATACCTAGCCAATACTCACCATGTCACCTTTTTTGATTAGGAATTATCCTCACAAAATCCCAGCCATAATGACCCTCTACACCTCGAACTCTACGTCAATAAAAAAATCAGACGAGTCCTAGTAGATGGTGGAGCAAGATTGAACATTTTCACTTTAAAATTGGTTATGACATTAGGTTTCTATGAAGCTTGTGTGGATACTACAAAGAGTATTAACATAAAGCCTTATGACGATTAAGAGTGCTCTTCCAAAGGTTTCATTTCATTACCTATCAGAGTTGGGCCCACCATATTGGATACAAAATTCCAAGTATTGGACCTAGATCTCCCCTATAACCTTCTCCTTGTATGACCATGGATTCATGCTATGAGGCCATCCCATACACATACCATCAATTCTTAAATTTTCCCTAAAATGGCACTAAGATTAGAATAGCTGGCGGTCTTGACCCTTTTCAGTATTGTATTAATCTGATGGACACCTGAACAACAAGTGCTAATCAATCAGGAGAGTCCATCATCCACTTCATCCCATTATGTTGATCCCTCCACTTTAACCAATGCATCCACATCCACCATTCCATCTTTCGATCCCAAGATTCAGGTCCAAGATAAGGGGTGTGGAGAATATCATATGAAGAAATCCTATTGTGTTAGTAAACTACCTACATCTCCAAAATCTTATGGTAAGCTATCTATGATCAAGAAGGAACCCAAAGTCACTATTCGAGTGTCTCCCACCACAACTTTCACAAAATGGGGAGAGTTGAGAAAGGAAGATATTAATGACAAGGATATTTCCACATGGTTAAATAAGGAAGGAGACATTGAACCCAAGAAAATCCCAGCTGAACAATATGGTAAAGGCTTTGAGATCATGAAACACAAAGGTTACGATGGACACAAAAGACTTGGTTTACACAAAAATGGGAAGATAGAACCCTTGATGCCTCCTAAGAGGCCAAATAACATAGGACTAGGGTATGAACCATTAAAAATGAGTGCTCCTAGTAATAAGGTGCTTTTGAGTGAGGGCTTAGTGCTTCAAAAGATATCGATACATCCAAGGACTACCATACTGAGACTGACTCCAATGAATGGGAGTGGGACTCTTGTACATCCAGTGACTATGATCTAGCCAATATCTTCTACAAACTTGACCTGTTTGACACCTCGACCAAAGAGAAAGCTTGGATTGATTCCTTTTTGGATCCTATTAATACCTCCATTTTCACCCTATCTACCCATTCATTAAACCTTGATAAAATTGATGATGACATGCCTCTAGTATACCCTCAATTGATAGACTTGGATCAATATAAAGGACCAACCACCTTAGACATGTTCGAAAATGATGAAGCAATAGCCAAGTTTATGGGACTACACGAAGGCATACCCTATGGGGATCATAAGGCTGGATTTACTATAGATCTTGACAACATGGCCTACTTTGGGGAGTTTGTCCCACCCTCCAGTCATAAAAGTGAAAAGGATAAATAAAAAAAGAAAGGTCTTTAGGTGAAAATCGAAAGGCACCTCTAGACCTAGAAAAAGTAAAAATAAAGGACGTATCCGAGGGTGAAAACCTCTTAGAGGCACCCAAGGATGGAGGTTTGGACTTACTTCCTATAAAGAGAAATCACCTAGATGCTAATAGAGAAGTCTATGGAATTCAACACAAGAACTGATGAAAATCCTAAGATCATCCATTTTGTAGCTTCTTTGATGGAGATAGAGCAACCAAAGTTTTGTGCCTTCTTCATAGAGAGACAAATCAAATTCACTTGGAATTACACTAACATGCTTGGTTTGTGTTGATGCCAAGATTTGGAAAGGTAACAACCCTTTGTGGGAAACTCATTCTATGGGGGACTTACTGTGATAGACTGAATGACCTCCAGATTTTTAAAGAAGCTGACTTCTTCTAAAATTGGGGTTTGGAAAGGGGAAAAAAATAAATATAAAATTAAAATATCTAACTAAGATGATGTGCCAAAATTTAGATAAAAGACACGATAAATAAATCTCCAGGATATGATTTAAGGGCCTGCTTAGCAATTTACTATGTCCTAGAATAATAGAAATTAAAGATTGAAGCATGAACAACACATTCAATGACATAAAATAATTTTCACACCCATTTACTAAAAAGAGGAGTCAAAAGACATGATCTAAAAGAGAAAGCTTGCATTCAAATTATAGAAGTTCTACAAATAGACCATTCAAACAATAATTAAATAGTATTAAGTTTATCAATAGCATAAGAAAATAGAAAGGCCGAACAATGGCACAGTTTGCAAATTCTTGCAATAATCTAAAAAATAAAAGGCCTGGTGTCTCTCTAAAATCTTGTAATTCTTGAACCCGTGGAACTTTGATCAGGTAGCATGTAATCTTCCAACCACCCTAGAAACAAAGAGTAGTATATATAGTGAGCATCCCCATTGCTTGATGAATAGTAACTGAAAAGATTTAGAATCCTGAGCAATGATGTCACAACAATGATTCCCCTCGGCCGTTGTACTAGAAAAATATTCAGGCCATAACATTTGGTCGCTCCCCATCTAGGTGCATCCCTTGCGAATGATGGTAGTGGTCCCGTGCAAACAAGTTTCACCTCCTAGTTCATGTAGTTAGAACACGTGGCAACATATCGCAACCCATAGTTCATTCCATCCATTTCCTTGAAGAAGCATTTGCCGAAGAGACACGTGGTAGCATTTCAAAGCCCATAATTCATTCCTCCCATTTGCAATTGAAGGCTTGTGCTAAGAAGACATGTGGAGTGTGCCTTTTTCATTGGTGCCAACTGTGGGGTCTATTGAAGCATACACGAATGAAGGCAAAGTGGCCGATGGTTGGGGTCTGATTCAAAAGTGAGAGGAAGCAACCTTTAAGCGTGTGCGACGATGATGTGTGGAAGCATGGCAAGGACCATTTGAAAGATGAAGGGAAGAGTTCCTTTGGAGAGAACTGAGCGGACATGTGGCGGAGGCTGATGGTTATTTATCAAAAGGGGTTGATGATGTTCATTGGAGGCATGGGCCGATACTTAGCAAAAAAAAAAAAAACTCGAAGGGAGCTTGATGAATTTTATATTCACAGCTTCTGGCGACTATCAAGGGAATTTTGCTTGAGGAACAAGGAACCCAAAAATTTTCTATGGTTTGTAGACCAGAGCGTCATCCATTGGATGATGGAATTAGAGCTTGGAAAGGGTTGCCTACAAGGGCGACCAATCATCTTTTGATGGTCTCATTACATTGCGCAGATTTTCCTGTGCTCCGCCTAGGTCGAGTATTTCTTTATAAGGCAACACCTCAGGTAAACTGACCCCTGCCTCACAATAGAGAAGTAGTTGCACAAGAGGATGAATGACACCTTCAATGTCTACGACAGTAGGATGTTGGCTAAAACTCTGGAAAGCAGTCGGGTCTTGCTCCTTTTCTTCAATCTTTCTTGCAATTTACTCGGCTATGGCAATCGATCCATCCTCAAGAAACGGGGATGACAGACCCATCTCACTTAGCCAAGAGAAATTTTTCCGCATGCCATCTATAGTTTGGTTCAAAGTAGTTGCGCAGGAAGGCCGAGTGGCAATGGATGAACTTGTTTGCCATCTGGGTAGCAACATCTCGATCTTTGATTCTTTCCTTTGCTAGGTTTTCATCAGAGACCATGTATAACTTAGCAAACTCTTTGCCTTAGGAACCTTTTCTGTGATGAAATTTGGGAATTGCTTGATTGTTTCGTGAACCTCCTAGCTCAATTTTGTCACCTTTGAGATGAACCAGAGCGTTGGATCTAGTGTTAGGCATGAAGCCTTAACCTTTTCCTAGTATGAAATGTATAACTACTGAGCTATTGGGATGAGGTCCGGTTGCATAGTGGGGGCCTGGGGAGCACTCTTTAGAAGGGAAATTTTTGCATCCTTCAAGTCAACAGTTAATTCCACAATTGTCTTTTTTGCAGATCCGAGTTGCTTCGCGAGGATACTTAGCTCTTTATACCAGTTCTCCTTGGCTCGAGCATGGTCACCAATTTTGTGTCAAGAGAAGACTTCGTCTTTTGGAGCTCTTTTTCAAATTGGGCCTTTTGGCCCTCAAATTCCATTTTCTGCCTTTCGAATTTCTTCTCATGTTGAGCACATTGAGATGCTAGCTCTTCATCCTTTCATTGCAGATTCTACTCTGCCAGGGCCAATTGGTTTTGATATTCCTGGTTCTTCATCCACACATTAGGGGAAATTTACATAAAAAATGGGTCTCCTAAGGAATTCTAAAAGAGAAAAAATTATCTCAAATAATACAAATTATTTAAATATAAAAAGTATAAATTACTTAACTACATGAGTTAAGTGGGGACACATGTTTCTATTATCATTCCTTAAAAAACTCAAGTCCATTATTTTTAAAAAAGTGGTAACATATATTTTTATTGACAAATTCAAGTTCACTTTTCATTTTAGTTTTTTTTTCTTATTTTTAATTTTTTAATTTAAAAAATCTTAAACTCAAGCTCATTTTTTTAAAAAAGTGGTAACATATATTTCTATTATAATTTATTAAAAAACTCAAGTTGACTTTCTTTTCTTGATTATTTGTTTTTATTTAAAAAATGGTAAAGTAAAAGTAACTTTAGATATTTTATTTTATACTTAATATTTTATTTTATATAAAATTTATATACTAGTTTATTTATATTTAAAAATATATATATCTAAAGTAGTCAAGGGATATATCTCTTTGCATAGTTTATTTGATTTTCTCACTTTTTTTTTCTTCCATTATTTTTATTTTTTTGGTTTGATATTTTTGGTGATTTTCTCCAACTTTTTCTCCTTCCAATTGTTTCCAATTGTTTCCAATTTTTCCCAATTTCTTTTTTGGTTTTGGTTTTATTTTTCTAATTGGTTTTTATAAAAATAATTTTATAAAATAAGAAGCACAAATGAATTTTATTACAAATTAATTTCATTCGAAATTTTTAAAATATTTTTAAGAAAAGTTTTGTGAAAATATTTTTGAAATGCTTTATATATATATTTTTGTTTTAAGAATGAAAATATTTTTTAAAAAACATAATAATTTCTATAATAGAACTTAAGAATATAAATATAAAAAACAAAAATAATACTTTATATTTAGAAATATGAATGAGATAGAGTAGGATATGTAGAGTTAAATTAACCATCATGAGTTAATTCATAGGATTTTAGAAAGTTTTATTTTATAAAATAAATAATTTTATTTTTATTTTGGATGATGTCACCATAACGGTTGATGCCATCTTTTAATTGATTTTTGATAACTCAAAAAGCTGATGATGTCATCCTTAGGAGGCCCATTTTTTATGTAAATTTCCCCTAATGGCTCGTTGGTCAGTGTGGGGTCAATGGATTGGGACTTCATGAGTTCTTCTTGGAGTGTTTTCTGCTCCAATTCTTCTATCTGCGCTTTCTCTAATAAGTGCACAACTTCTGCCTCCAGTGATTTCTCCCTCGTCTCCAAGAAATTGACCCTTTCCTTCACAAGTTTCAGCTGCTCCTTTTTCTTTTTAACTGACAACTAGATTTGAGGAAGTCAGTTGTCACCACCTGTTGCGTTTCTTCCATGAGTTCTACCTTGTCTTGCGGTTGGGTTGCATTCAGATTGAGTCCCACAACATACATGTTGTTATCATTCAGGAACATCTCCCGGTGTAGTTTGGTAGTGTTTGGGTACATGGTGGAAAAATTTAGAGTTCCTTGCACCTCATTGTACATAGTATACACCTTTGGCTCCACATCCCTTTTGTCATCCTTAGCCTTCTTCTCTTGCATTCTGAGACCCCGCGCTTGTTTTGTGGCCTCTCCTTGGGTTATGAATTCATATGGCGACTGAACTAGCCTACTTGCAAAGGGTGCACTAGGTGGTAGGGAAAAAGGGAATGTAAGTGTGGCAGGCCCTTGCATTTTCCTCTTCTGGAGAGTAACAATTTGTGCAGAGAAATAAAGGACTTGCCAAGGTTTAGTTTACGAACCGATGGAAGGGCTCATCAGTTGTTGCAGTGACGAGGTAGTCATTATAGAGTTTGCTTGTTGGGAATATTGGGTTGGACCCAAGGTAGTAGTAGCAATGGGGGTACCAATGTTAGCTGATCCTTCAGAAAGAGAGGCAAGGAAAGATTGGGCAGTGACGATTGGTGTCAAGGTTTGCGGAGGCGTTAAGATAGATGGATGTGTCTGGACGAATTCAGAGAAACCTCCCACAAAAATTGTGGTAGGGGTAGGGAAGATAGGGCCAAAAATTGCAGTAAGGGGCACCGCAGGAATGACAAAGGATACTAGAGATTGAGAAGTGAGAGAAGGAGTGATATTACCTGCTTACTGGATGGTGGCAGTGCTCCACTTCTTGTTGGCTCCTCACTTTGAAATTTTGGCTTGCTACAAGCACTTGGCTCATGGTGGGTTCTTGTGAACCTTCTCCCATAATAGATTCCTTGTGCTATCGTTTAGGGGGCAGGGAGTCTCCCATCTCTACAGTCTCTGACTATTGCTGTTGGGACCCTCTTGTTGCTTTTGAGGCCCAAGTGAGCGTCTGTGAGGCTCTTGATATATTTAGTTACACATTTGAAGTGACATAGGTAGGCTACCCTATGGAATTCTTCCTTTGCTGAGTGGAGGACGTCGATGTCTTAGCTTCCTCCTCCGCCTGCTCTTCTTCTTCATCAGAGTCATTGCCTCTGCTAGCTCTTGAGGAGGATGTAGGATGCTCATCATTCCCCATAGCTTTTCAAACTGTTCATCATCCAACACGTTATTATAAGGGACATCCCCCTATTTTGTCTCTTGGAAATACATCTAGAAGGCTTTGATCCTTTCCACACTCCATTCTTGTTCTCTTCTTAACTCATTGAACAGGGTTGTTCCCATTTTACGATTCTCATCATAACCTACCACAACTAAATAAAACTTATTCCATGGTGGTCTATCTTCTGTAGGAATGTGGATTAGGTAAACCAATAATTCATCTTCATCCTCAAGTGGGTTGTGCCTCTTTTCCCAGTAAGGCTGAGAACTATGATTTACTTTGATATGCTCATATGGTAGATCATTGAAAGGGTTGTAATTACATTTGTCACAAATCATTACCAACCCTAGATGAGACAACTTATCCTTCAAAAATAAGTGTGCCCCCTTTTTATTTTTCATGGCCACTATCTTGAAGCTTATCAGACATAGGAACAAGCTTTTTCTCTTTGCTTTTCCTGTGTAGAAGGTGGCATCAATAATGAAAACCTACCGAAACAATTCAAGGGCTAGAACTTGATTTGTTATGCATTTCAGGAGGTAGAATAGTTCCCCAGTGAAGCCTAACATCCAGTTGAATGTAAAATATTTTTCAAAAAACCAGTCACATCTGGGAATGAAGTTCTGCATATTCTATGTCTGCGTCAAGGTGAGCCGATTAATACCATCCTCCCCTTGCAAATCTTGCAAAATCGGAGTCAAGAAATAATCCAAAAATGCATAATGGTCGAAAGTGGAAGAGAGGAGAGGGGTCCAAACAAAAACTGACTTTCTTCTGTTTCCTTCATCAAAAATAGATAGCTCCACACGCTTACCAAAGAAATTAGGGTTCTGATGCAAAAACATATGGGCAAGATAGGAAGGAAACCTGAAATTCCATTCAGCTTGGTAATTGTTAATTTTCTCTATCATCTCCTTTATGAGGTATTCTACAAAATCATACTAGAAGTAAGATTGTTGCCTATGGAACTAGAAATTTGGGCCTAATTGAAACACATGCACCTCTTTGTTGGTATCTAGACCACAAATAAATGCCATCATTGAAAAGGCATCTTGCAAGTCTATTTCGAAAGCACCGTGTTGCGTCGGGATCCTTGGTGACTTCCGCTACTCTGCTTCAATCCTTTGGGTTTCTTTGTTATAAAACTCTAGGGCCTTGTCCCTTGTGTTCCATATATCTTCCCCTTTTATAGAAGTGAATGCCTCTATTTTCATTTTTCTTTGCTTATGATCAAGAATACACAACATATTCCAGATAGCTCCCGAGGTGATATTAACTAACAGAGTTTGACCCTCGAAAGTGTTGGTGCTTGGGTTGAAATTATTAATGGACGCAATGACTAATTCTGGGTAGTAGTGCACAGATGAGACCATATATTGTGGAAGCCCACTGAACCATATTTTCTCTACCGTCAACATTATCTTTTTGGATATCTTCATTCTTTTACAGGCCAATTCCCTCAATCCTTTAGGGTTTTTTGCAAGAATGGGATCATGAATATTATCCCAGTCCTCCTGGATTAGGTTCTGGTCTGTATAGATTTTGGGTTTCTCTAGTTCTTGTGTGTTTGCCCACTTTGGCTTGTTAGGAATACCAGGCGTAGAATAAGAATTTTTTTCAAAGACATTGATGGCTGGTGCTCCTCACATAGCTTTAAATAAGTTTTGCATTGCCCCTCCCTGTGCTTCTTGGCTTGAACTTTCTGCCATTTTTGATTTGCGAGAAGTTTCTGCTTAGCTTGAATTTCTTTGCAATTTTTCCTCAGCTTTGGTTTGTGCACTAGAAATATTTTTGCTCTGGGTAGCATATTTGATAAGACCTTTTAAGTGCTTAAGCCTTCTACATGCAATACCTTAGCTATCTTTTCTTAAGGTGGTAGACGAGAGTTACCTTTTTTTGCATTTAATTCGGCATGTACCACCACCTTTTGGCTTGTGTGAGATGAATCACTTACCGTTTTGATTTGACAAGAATTCATAATTACAATTAGCAACCATATTGTATAACACAATTTTCTTGGAACTTGAGTTGACGCTTTGCTAGTAGGTTAAGCATTTGTATGTGTTGACAATTAATATCCTGAAAGGAATGATTAAGCCAAAGATGCGATCGGTGCTTGGAAAGATATGAGCTCTACCTTGGAAAAAGTAAAACACCTAGAGAATGAAACCTCAATATTTGGCCATGCATAACACTGCCGATTACAACCACCAACTTAGGCTAATTAATTAGCTCTTATTAGTTTTGCACACAACAAGCTGTACTTAGTAGATGCAACTAGGTGGAAAATTTGAGCAAGCTCTACTCAAATTTCAAGTTGGTACTCGATTAGCATCACGTTTATGGTAAGTAGATTACCACTCATTTCCTTACTTTTTCTATAAATAGGCACCTAAGCAGTAGCAAAATCACACTTAGTGATTAGAGAAAAATTGGTAGTAGGTAATTGGCTTCAGAGTTTAGCATTAGCAGTGCGTAGCATTTTTATAGGCTAGAATTAGGTACTTTGTAGAGATAGTTTCGGGATAGTTGCATAGCAATTGCCAACATGAATACCCCAATTAGGCTAGTGCGTTATAAGTCTCAGACTATTTTCTTAGGCAATATTTCTACTAAGTGTTTGAAGAGGATGATGAAGAATATGCACTCACTGGCTATTATAGCCATGAAATGGGTTTTGGGATAGGATTGCCTCAAATATGAGGATAAGTATCGAGTTAACACTGACTGTGCTCACATTTTGTTGCCTCTATGCTAGATATTGGAATTCCCAAGCCCTTGATTTTGTGCCTTGTCAAAGAAATATTTCCAAAGAAGTACCTGAATGACCTCGAGGAGGTATTAGAAAACACTGCATATGGTGGAGGCATTCCGACTGCGAGTGACCTTCAGAGGTTCATAGAAGAGGACGTGGTTGTACCGTGGCTGCCATTTCTTAGTAGCTTTCACCTCCAGTCACAAGATGAGCACCACCAGAGGGTAACCCATGCCTACCCCTTCCTTTTTTGCATCTAAAATGTGGTGTCGTTCTATGATATCGACTGATACACGGACTTCAAGAACTTGGTGTTCCCTCCACCTTTGGCCGTTGCTCCTATTAATGATGATGCTGCTGCTGATGATGCCCCTATGGATGAAGATATTGTGGATGTTGTTGTTGATGCTTCCATTGATGCTGCCCATGTTGTGGACTGAAGACTCCCATGTTCTTCCTTTTTTCCTTTTAAAAACTCATAGCAATTAGTCCATTTTTTGTATACATGCCTAAAAAAGGATTTTCGTAAAATATATGAAAGGAGCAGAATTGAATTATATACTTTTAGAAGCGTGGCCTTTTAGCCATTTCGACAATGTAAATATCAAAGCATATATATAATGAAAATATATCTTTATATAATCATCTTGTTATTTGCCTTTGAATTCTGCAACTGGGTCATCTTTTTCTTTTCAACATACCTATGTTAATTCAATTCTGCATGTGGGTGTTTTATTTTTCTGTTCTCTTTAGCTATGAGTTTATTTTCCTGCTTTTCGCAATAATGGGTTACTTGTTCCTTTCCGCCTTGAACCATAGAATGAATAAAAAGATCGACCAAAAAAACAAAAAGGGAAATAAGGGAAAATCACTATAAACATATTTACATGGGTAGGATAAGCAAGCTTAATTAAATAATTTAAGGTGAATTCCATTGACTGGAATTCCTAGTGCTTCTTTTTCCATAGTTTCTAACTCATATGCATTATGTTCCTTGCACTAAATTATTCTAAATAGGTCTTCCCAAAGGCTATCAAACTTCTCGTACTGACCCGGCTTCACAACCCTTTCATTAAACTTCAACACTAAGTCTCCACATTTTAGACCTTGTTTGGATGCTTTCTTGTCAAACAACCTTTTAACGACTTATTGGGGGTTAGTCATGGCTATTAGGAACTTTTCCATTTTCTCTTGTACTTCTAGCAACTCGGCTAGCTGCCCTTAATTGTGCCATTTTGTTCCACCTCAAGATATTTTGGTAATTACAGTGCTAGAATCTCTATAGAGATAGGTAATAGCCCTCTTTTCCATATACTAGCTCATATGGTGAAGTCTTGAGGACTTTCTTAGGAGTTATGTAGTCTACCCAGAGCGTTGCTCAGAGGTTTTTATGCCATTCCCTTTGATATTTTGACCAAATTCTTTTGAGGAGTCAGACCATATTCTTGTTTATCAACTCAACTATGCCATTCCCCTGTAGGTAGTAGTTTGATGATGTTTTAAGGAATATGCCATGCATAAGTGCAATTTGACTCACCTTAGAGCCTAGGAAAGCTTTAGCATTGGCATAAATGATAGTTTTAGGTGGGTTGAATCTCATCACCAGTCCTTATAGGAAGTCGACTATCTCTGCCTCTATCACATTCCTCAGTGGCACGACTTCAGTCCACCTAGTGAAGTAGTCAGTGGTTGTTGAGATCCATTTATGTCCTGCACTAGAGTCTGGGTTGATCATTCTGATGAATTCCAAGCCCCATTGTGTGAATGGCTTGTCAACCACTATCAGATTAAGGGGATTACATAATTCTTTCTTCTTTTTGTGAAGATCTGGCATTCTTTGTAGGTTTTCACCAAGGAGTAGGAATCATTGAATAGCATCGGCCAGAAGTACCTTGCGCACATGATTTTGATGGCAGTGGTCTTTGCGAAGAAATTCCCACTAGCGGAATTGCTTTGGTAAGTGTCGAGGATCCTTTTTTCTTGCTCTGTAGTGACACACCGTAATAGAATGCCATTAAAATTTCTCTTGAATAGGATCCCTTCAATGAGTGTGTATCTGATGTTTTGCAGCCAATAGAATCTCCTCTTCTAAGAAGGAAGGCTTGATGGATATTTTCTTGTGTGCATAAACCTTACTCTATCTACCAACCAACAACCTTTAGACTCTAACTCATTCGTTAGGACTAGCTCTGGCTGCTCCTCTTCAGTGGCCATTTCTTCATCATGCATGAGATATTCACATAGTCCTCTTCCTCGAACGATCTTTGTAGGCTTGACCTTGATGTAATATTCGAGGATCTTGGTGATCCAATTGACTCTTTTCTCAGTGATTTCTCCTTCCATGATGTATTCGCGCACACTAGACAATCACCTTATTGCAAGAGATTAAGTGTCTAAACTTCTTGAGTCCCTTAACTATTGCAAATGCTTGCCTCTCTACAAAGTTGTAGTTTGTCTCATATTCCTTCAAGGTCTAGGACTGAAATGCTATTAGATGTTCTCCCTTGTGCTCGTCATCTTTCTGAGTCAAGATAGTAGCAATGCTTGAATTTCTACTAAATACATACATTATGAAATCCTTTGATAAGTCTAGATTGACTAGAATAGGAGTGGAGGAAATAGTATTCTTGACTTTCTCAAAGGCTTCTCTGGGTTCTTTTGTCCATTTAAATGTTTGATCCTTTTTTAGTATAAGGGTGATTGGCCTAATTATTCTTGCAAAATTAGAAATAATTTTGCTAACAAAATTTACCTTCCCTAAGAAGGGCTAGACACCTTTCTTGTTGACCGGAAGGGGAAGCTCTTTGATTGATTTCACCTGCTCGGGATCAATTGAAATTCCTTCTTTGGACACTACATGCCCCAATAGCTTGCCTTACAGTACTCCAAAGACACATTTTTTTGGGTTTAAGGATATCCCAAACTCCTAGAATTTCTTGAATGCCATCTCAAGGTGATCAAAATAATCATCTTTGGACTTGGAGAACATCGTCAAATCATCCAAATAGATTAGGATAATCTTGTTGATTAATTCGCTAAAAGTGATATTCATTTCATGTTGGAAGGTGGCTCCTGCATTTGAGAGGCCAAATGACATCTTAGCATATGCGAATGTTCCTTGGTAGTGAACATTGTATTATGTTGATCCTCCTCTTTGACTTGGATCTGATTGTAATAAGAGAAGCCATCTAATAAAGAAAACATCTCCGATCCTACCATTGTTTGTAGAATTGACTCCATTGGAGGTAGTGGGTAATGATCCTTTAGGGATGCTCTATTTAGGTCCTGAAAGTTCACACATAGACGGATATCTCCATTCTTCTTCTAGATCGGGACTAGATTGGATACCCATGTGCTATGCTTAATTGAGAAGACAATCCATGACTGTATTAGCTTTGTTAATTCTTGTGTCATTAGTGCTTCAATCTTGGGATTCACTGGCCTCTTTTTTTGGTGGACCGGTTTTGCACCTTCTGCCAACTCTATTGTATGGTGGATGATATCGGGATCATATCCCTTGAGGTCATTGTATGACTAGGTCACCACTCCATATTTTTCCAAAAAGTTGATAAGCCTTTCTTTATCATGATGCGGGACATCCTTCCCAACTTTGAGCTTTCTTCCATCTTTGACCTGAAGATCTGCATAGTCACCTTTGTCTACTACAAACTTCTACTTTCCATTTCTTGCATCATCACAATCAAAAAGATTCTCGAGAGTGACCAATCCTTTTGGAAGCTTGTTGGATTTTAGTTGAATAATTTGTCCTTCATAAGCTTCAATGATCTTTGGTTGGAGCTGATCAAAAAATTCTCCCGATTTTTGGATGAACGAGGCAATGTGTTCATCACTATCAAACACTTGCTAGCTTTGGTCATTGTATGGAATGACTAGTCAGATTATCACTCATACCAAGTGTTGTGAACAAGGTCATAGGTAGGATCAAACTGGGATTTGATTGATGCCATGTGGTTTGCATCTGTATTTTGTTCTTGGGGCACCATCTGAATGTTGAAGGCTTCAAAGCCCTCAATCAGGTCCCAAAATTGGTGTCTATAGGATCGCATGTGAACATTCTTGGCCGTAGAAATTCCTCAAACTTGATTGACTACTAGTTCAAAATCTCTGAACACCATTAATTGCTTTATGCTTATCTATTCTGTAAGGCTGATACCTTGCACTAGTCCTTCGTATTCAACTTCATTGTTTGAGCAAGAAAATTAGAAGCAGATGAACCTTAGTGTCTTTTCATTCTGTGGGGACATTAAACATATCTTGGCTCTTGCACCATTTTTTCATCTTGCTCCGTCAAAATACAACATCCATAACTCTGGGGTTTGACTACTCTCTGGTTTTTTGATGACCTTTGGGAGCACTAGATCCTCATTGTAGATGAAATAGGTGCCCAACCTGGTAGCATGGTAGTTTCCAAAAGGATCAGTATCCATATGTTCACTCAATAGAACATCTTCTTGATCCCGGTCTAATCTTTGATCACTTTTTCATCTTCTAGTAGCTCAATGCAATACATTTCTTGCTTGGTCATAGAAGTCTGAGAGGCCTCAAATTTGATCATGACTTCATTGGCCACATGTTCCGAATGCAAAGCTTCATATTCTATCTTCATTTTTGAATCACACTTGGTCCTAAGGATCATGTGTGACCAATCCAGGGATAGGTATCCACCCACCTTTGAAGTAAATTCTTGGGATAGACAGAGGCCAAAAATGGGGGGAACATCTATGATTATAGTATCTTGCAACACTGTGATGCTAGGGTAGGCGAATAGAGTCAAGGGAAGGTCCTTGATGAGACTAACAATTTCAACTCTATTTCCATCAAGCTGCATCACTCCCTTTTTTAAAGGTTCAGAGCTGAGCCCTAAAGCTTCAACTATCTATTTTGGCATAACTATGGTGCTAGCGCCAGAGTCAATCATGGCATTATGTAATAAATTATCTCCCACAATAAGCATTAAGAAGAAGGGTTTGGGTTTTAGGTTATCTCTTACCTCAACAGGAGCTTCCACTGTGCTATTTGTGAGAAATTTGGCTAGAGGTGATTGATCAACAACCTTTCCTTTAAGCAATTGCTCCTTTGGTTCAATGATTAGATCCTCCCAAAGCGCCTTCTGTAGTAATGTCTTCTACTATGGAATGGATAATATATCCCAAAGAGACATATTAGCAGATGATTTTATCAACTGTTCCACCATGTTGAAGGGTGGAAAATTCATATATTTTTGCTCTTTTTCTCTTGTTATAACAATTTCCCTCAGTGGCAAACATTGTGGCACCATGGCGGAGGTACCAGACATTTGGCCAGAATCACTTTTAAGTGGTATATTGACTAGTTGCGGGACAACTGGTTCGCCCGTGAATCTCCTCTTCGAGCAGGTGTTGTAATCAAACTATACTTGCAGTGTTTTAGATGTGGATACATCATTGGAAAACAAGTTGCTTCTTCTTCTTCTTCCATCCATGAGAAAAGTGTGTGGTCAGGAGTGATGTCTACTTCTTGTTCTAGTGACATCCCCTACATTTGTGTGGTGAGCACCACATTATCCATTTGTGAAGAGGCATATACATAGCTTCCAAGATTTGACATTGCATTTTGGTTGCACTGCTCTACCACCTTTTGTTGTAGGTTGCCGCGCGGATAGTTTCAGGGCATATGTGAATCACCACAAGGGAAGTACCAGGGTTTGGTGTCATCCACTAAATTTTTCTACCCCATGGTGAGATCTCTACTCGAGTTTAGATTGGTGCTTTGCAACAAAGTGGGTACCGACACTATTTGATTTGTTGTTTGTGCCTATAGATTTGTGCGAGTGCCTCCTTGGAATTGATTTTGTTGGTAAGAGGACCTTCCACCTTGATAATTTTGGTAAGTAGGCTTTGTCAACACAACCTAGTTACACTTGATAATAGTTATCTCATTGGCCATGGCCCACAACATCTACTTGACGTCACTCATATCTTCCTTTGAAGAGCTGGATGTGGAAGCAACGTTCTACGGTGTGCTCGAATATGTGTACATAGACTTGGAAGGGGTTGGTGTGCTAGTAGAAGGAATCTCCTGAGCAGGGACCAATATTTCTAGAAATATAGGAATGATGGGAAGAGGTGGCAACTTTCTGGTGTCTATAAAATTTTCTCTTCCTTTACAGCGACGCTGTAGGTGCCCGGTAGTGTGGTCTTGCCGAGAGACTGGATCATCATTGAAATGTCGAGATTGATATATTTTAAGTAGAACATGAATTCCAGATTGGGCGGTGGGTGGCTATCAACTTGAATTCTCTGCAAGCTTTTATGGAACTAGGTGTTGAAGTCAGCCATGGCTTCGTGTGGGGCCCGCTTTATGACTGACAACTGATAATATAGTGAAGATCGGTCTCCTTCGTTTGAAAATATCTGATAGAAAGGATCTTCAAGCTCATCCCAGGTACTGATAATGTTTTCTTGTAACGTTCGGTACCAATCTAGTGCCTTACCTTTGAAAGAGGTGACGAGCAACCTTAGTGCTATATTTTGGTCTATAATGTCGTGTACTAGACATACATCCACAACATCCTACAGATGTTCAAATGGTGTTCTCGAGCCATCTCCTATGAATTTAGGTATAGAATTTAGGGAAAAAATCAGGATAGTGGCCCAAATGACAGGTGCTACTGGTGCTACAAGAAGACTTCCAGCATCCCATGCCACATAATTTTTGTTAGCAATAGAAAACATGGCTAGCAGAAATGGTGGAGGAAGCAAAACATTTACTAATTGGGTCGCGGGCTGTTTTGTCCCTAATGGCGGTACTAATAAACAAGGATTATTTGTTGTTTGGTACCTAGTAACAGGCTGATGGCTCATACACCCTTCTTAAAATTAGATTCATTCAAGCTTAGTCCCATTGGGTGTGCTAGGAAAAAGAAAAACTATTGATGCCAAAATTTGGCAAGGTAACAACCCTTTTTGGGAAACTTAGTCTATGGGGGACTTATTGTGCTAGACTAAGTGACCTCTGGATTTTTAAAGAAGCTGGCTTCTTCTGGAATTGGGGTTTGGAAAGGGGAAAGGAAAAAAATATAAAATTAAAAGATCTAATGTAATGCATCAAAATTTAGATACAAGGCACGGTATATCAATCTTTGGGATATGATCTAAGGGCCCACTTAGCAATATTCTATGTCCTAGAATAACATAAATTGAAGATTGAAGCATACACAACTCATTCAATGACAAAATAATTTTCACACCCATTTTACTGAAAAGAGGAGTCAAAAGACATGATCTAAACCAACAAACTTGCATTCAAATTATAGAATTTCTACAAATAGACCATTCAAACAATAATGGCACAGTGTAAATTTTATCAATAGCATAAGAAAATAGAGAGGCTAAAGAATGACACAGTCTGCGAGTTCTTGCAATAATCTAAACAATAAAAGGCTTGGTGTCTCTCTAAAATCCTGTAATTCTTGAACCCATGGAACTTTGATCAGGTAGCATGTAATCTTCCAACCCACCCCCCCCAAAAAAAAAAACAGTAGTATATATAGTGAGCATCTCCACCGCCTAGCAAACAATAACTAAAAAGATTCAGAATCCTGAGCAATGATGTCACAACAATGATTCCCCTTGGCTGTTGTAACAGAAAAATATTCAGGCCCCATAGCATTTGGTCCCTCCCCATCCAGGTGCATCCCCTGTGAATGATGGCAACAGTCCCATGCAAATAAGTGTCATCTCCCAGTTCAGGCAGTTAGAACACATGGCAACATATCATAGCCCATAGCTCATTCCATCCATTTCCTTGAAGAAGAATTTTCCAAAGAGACATGTGGCAGAATTTCACAACCCATAATTCATTCCTCCCATTCGCCATTGAAGGCTTGTGCTAGGAGGACAAGTGGAGCATGCCTTTTTCATTGGTGTCGACTATGGGGTCCGTCGAAGCATATGCAAATGAAGGAAACATGGCCAACAGTCGGATCCCGATTCAATAGTGAGAGGAAGCAACTTTTAAGCGTGCACGACGATGACATGTGGAAGCATGGCGGGGACCGTTTGAAAGATGAAGGGAAGAGTTCCTTTAGAGAGCGCTGAGCAAACATGTGGCAGAGGCCAATGATCATTTATCAAAAGGGGCTGATGATGTTCATTGGAGGCATGGGTTGGTACTTAGCAAAAAGAGCAAAACCCGAAGGGCCGATTATGTAGTGTCCAAAGAAGTAATTTCAAGTGATCCCGAGTTGGTTTTACATCACTTTCCATTGTTTCCTAATGCCAAACTAGTCAAACAAAAATTAAGGAAAATGCACCCCCAAATCGCCCTATTACTAAAAGCTGAGTTAAAGAAGTTACTTGATGTTGGCTTCATTCGACCTATTGACTATGTAGAATGGATTTCCAATCTAGCACCGATAAAAAATCCAATGGTTGGAATCCAAATTTGTATTGATTTCATAGATCTTAAGAAGGCATTCCCTAAAGACAACTTCCCTCAGTGGACAAACATTGATATCATAGTAGACTTGATAGTAGGCTATGAGATGCTATCCCTCATGGACGGTTTCTCAGGATACAATCAGATCAAGATATCTCTTCAAGACTAGTATAAGACAACTTTCACATATCCTTGGGGAACATATTGTTGGAATGTCATGCCATTTGGATTGAAAAATGCTAGATCTATATATCAACATGCCATGACCTTGATCTTTCATGACCTCATGCACACACTCATGGAAGATTATGTAGGTGATCTATTAGGAAAATCACTATTAAGGGGCAATCATATGTGAATGTTAGGTAAGATTTTAAAGAGACTAGAAGAATATGAAGTATGGTTGAATCCAAAGAAATGTGTGTTTGGAGTAACATCAGGCAAGCTCCTAGGGTACACTGTCTCCAGAAGAGAAATTGAGGTTGATCCTACCAAAGTAAAGGCTATCATAGACATTCCACCACCAAAAAGTATAAGTTAGCTATGAACACTCCAAGGGAGATTACAATCCATCTGAAGGTTCATCATGCAACTGGCAGATAAGTGTCAACCATTCCAATACCTGCTAAGAAAGGGGGTACCACTTATGTGGATTGATCGATGTCAATAAGCCTTTTATTTGATAAAATATTATCTATTGGCACCACCTATTCTCATGCCTCCTATTGATGGCAAACATTTCATACTTTACATATCATAAAATAAATTAGCATTTGGGAATTACTAGCATAAAATGACAATGATGGAAGAAAAAGATAAAATTATTACATCAACCATACACTTGTGGGATACGAGCTCAACTATAGTCCCATTGAATGTGCCTGCCTTATTGTGGTTTTTTCCACTCAAAAACTTAGGCACTACATGTTGAACCATCAAATGAAGCTCATTGCCAAGATAGATCCCTTAAAATTTATCTTAAGCAAAGAAACCTTGACAGGTCGGTTAGCCAAATGGGCGATGATACTAAGTGAATACAAAATTTAGTATGTTGAGTGGAAAGCAATAAAAGGACAAGTTATAGTTGACTAACTTGTAGATGTACCCACAAAAGCAGATTATCCATTGGTATCAAACTTCCCAAATGAGTCTATATTCACACTAGACACATTAGTCACATGAAAGTTATATTTTGATGGATCTCACATGAGTCATGGCTCAAGATCAGGCATATTATTTGTTACACCCCAAGGTGATACCATACCAAAGTCATTTAGAATTTCTTTTTCTTGCACCAACAACATAGTAGAATATGCAATACTCTTCATAGGGATTCACATGGCTATCAAATGGAAGATCAAAAGCCTTCAAGTATATGGTGACTCACAGTTGGTTATCCGACAAGTTAATGACAACTATGACAAAAAAGATGAGAAGTTCACTCCTTACAAAATGGATGTTTGAGTTTTAAGTAGTAATTTTATGACATCATCTTTTGGTAGGTCTCTCAAATTCAAAACAAGGTGGCCAATGCAATAGCCACAATCAGTTCTCTCTTCTAGAAATTATAAATAATGTGCTACAATATGAGTTATTGGTAGAACAACTGTTGATCCCTACCTTCGATATCCTTGAATCTGAGATGGTGTGTGAACTTGTTGGTCCTAATTCCCCTTGGTACAAATATGTTTATGACTATCTACATGACCAAGTTATCCCTCCTAACCTATTTTCCAATCAACACAAAAATTTCATCCATAAGACTTCTAGATACACCATCATTGATGATACTCTCTATCACTAAAGCCTAGTCAACACCCTCATGAGATGTCTTGATACTGATGAAGAAAAAGCAACCTTACAAGAGGTACACGAGGGTATATGTGGAACTCACTCTAGTGGCCCTACTGTAGCTAAGAAGGTCATGTGTATTGGATACTATTGGCCCACGATGGAATGTGATGCATACCACTTTATCATGAAGTGTCAAAAGTGTCAGATACATGGAGACCTTATACATACACCAGCTCAAGAACTATAGCTAATCAAATCACCATGGCCCTTCACCTAATGGGGACTCGACCTCATAGGTAAAATCCATCCCACCTCATCCAATGGCCATAAGTTCATTATCATAGTGATCAAGTATTTCACTAAATAGATTGAGGCTATTCCCATGATGTACATTACTGGAAAGCAAATATCTAAATTCATCCTTAATTATATCATTTGTCGGTATGGTTTCTCGTAGTCCATCATTACTGATAATGGTCATCCCTTTAATAACTAGGATGTCTATCAATTATGTGAGAATTTTCACATTCAACATCACTTTTCCACTCCATACTACCCACAAGGTAATAGCCAAGCTGAGGTGTCTAACAAAACCATCATCAAAATCCTCAAAAATACTGTCAATGACGCTGGTCATGACTAACACCTTCAACTCAATCCTACCTTATGGGCCTGCTACACTAGCATCTGCACTCCCATAGGAGCCACACCATATTCCTTCATCTTTGGTTTTGAGGACATCTTGACTATTGAGGTCTAGTTTCCTTCCTTGAGTGTATCTATGCATGGGCTTGTTGATGATGATGAGTATCATGTATCCAAACTGCATGAGTTAGATTTTTTAGATGAACGAAGACAAACTACATTGGACCATCTACAAGCTTATCAAAATCATCTTTTTTGTAGCTACAATAAAATAGTTCTAATCAAACACTTTGACATTGGTGACTTGGCCTTAATGGAAAATCCTAAGAATCAAGCAAAAAGGGAGAGGCCCAGTAAATCTGAACCTAATCAGTTGGGTCCATACATTATAATAGCCGTATACAGATCTAGAGATTATTATCTTTCTACTCCCAAATGGGAACCATTGTTAGAGCCTATCAATAGCTTACACTTGCAAAAAAATTACACCTAGCTTTCAGAGAGCCTTGTCAACACCTAAAAATACAAAAAAGTTGAAAAATAAAAAAAAATTCACCTTGATGAAAACCTAGCAAATAGGCATCTTGTGTGACCACAAAAAAAATCAAAAAATCAAGAAAATATTAAAGAGAAATAATTCATCCAATAGTGAAAACCACTCTGGTGGTGCTTTGGATAAGTACCATGGTGAAAACTTGGAAAACATGTGCCATGTGTAGTGAGTCTTTGCACCATCATTCTATCTAGTTTTCAACTTCTCTCATAATAAATTCACCTCCATGCTTCCTTGTGCCATCCATAATAATGCTTTTTTGTCCTTCCCATAGCATTGAATAGTTGGTAGTATACATTTTTTCCCTTCCATATCCATCCACAATAAGGCTCACCGAATTCCATTCCTAATAATTGGTCCTATACCTTACTGGGGGAAAATACTTGACTCACATCTTCAATGGATTCTAGACTTGGTATTAGAGATCACTATATCGAAAATCCAAAAGAATCAAAACATGTCACAAATCCAAAAAAATCAAAACATATCAAAAATCCAAAAAAAATCAAAACATGTCAAAAATACAAAAAAATAAAAACACACTGGTCTTCACCCAACAAATAGATGTGCAAGCTAGAAATATATCTAGGGAATTACCTTCTTTATGTCCACCAAGGATGGCCAATCAAATTTCCACAATAAATAATACTTTGAAAAACCATACACCATTAATAAACCCTATCCTAGGAACTTTAAATCCATCCTAGAATCTACTATCATATCAACCCCATGTCCATCAAACCCTTACCAAACCAACACTTATCCAAGTTATGGACATGCGGTAAATGTTATGCATGGTACATGACAACTAGCTAAACCATTCTTTTAGCAATCAATGCCATCACTCAACCAAAATCAGAATACCTAGTTAGCTTCGAAGGTTGAGGCCATGAAAATGATGCTGACTCAAGTGACAAATGAAATAGCTTGTTTGAAAGTTAAACCTCCAAAAGCAAGGAACACTTACAATCAAAACAATGGCCAAGGGTTTAACCATAACTAGAGAAATAACCAAAATAGTGGCCAAGGTTTTAATCACAATCAAGGGAACAACCAACTTAATAGAGGTTTCTAAAATAGAGGGTTCAATCCCTAAAAGGGTAATCGAGCTTGAAATAGCTGACCTAATAATGGAGGGGTTCCCAATCCATTGGATGGTGCTAATGTTGTAAATTTGGTAGACAACATTGGCTGTAGGTTTCATGAAGGACAATTGCTCAAACGTGCAAAAAATGCCATCATTAATGCATCTAGTAATTCTTAAACCTCTACTAGTGGCATGAATTCTATGATGGTAGACTCCTACGAGACTAACCTAGGACACTCTACTTAAGAAGAGGATTTCACGTTTCCTTTCAAAAATGAAAATGAACAGGAAGGTGTGGATATCCTAGCCTTCTAGCAAAACAAAATAAATTATAATCTAAGGGGTAGGAAAGAACCTTTAACTAATGGGATTCCACCAAGTTCATATCCAAATCCCTCAGACCCTCATGCAGAAAAAAATCTTCCTACCCCAAAAGAACCTTTTTTGTGGAAGAATATATCCAATAAATTCATACCCTACACAACCCCAAATTAGTATGAAGAAAAATACAGTGTTGTGGATGATTTAAGAAAGACAAAAGAAAACATCTCCATCTATGACATGTTGCCTGACCCAAAAGGAAGCTTTGTTAAAATCATTAGGAAACCTCACTGGAGATTCTGTTGGTCCCATTCAAAAGGATAATGGACAACCCTCAATACCTCTGATGCCATGGCTACTATATTCAAGGATAAAACCATAATCCCTCCCTTTTTATTGATAGTATGCATGTTTGGTAAAAATGTCAATAACTGCCTAGTAGACTCTGGAAAATCATGTAATATCATACCTTACTCCTTATGCCAAAAGTTAGGAGTAACCCCTACACCAACCAATAGAGTTGTAGTCCAACTAGATAAAACAAAAGTCAAAGTCACAAGGGAATTAAAGAATGTCCATATGCAATTAGTTTCTAACCCTAGGATTTAGGAATACATTGATATACATGTAGTAGACATCCACGAAATGTACAGGATGCTCCTCAATCGAGAGTGAGCTATAAATCTAAGAGGATGGTTCTCAATAGCCTTCACCCAACTTTGGTTACCATGGAAGGAGTTGAATAACTAGATAAATATTAACACTGAACCTAAGTTGAAACATACAATAACTGCATATAGTACCCCAAATGAGGTGGTATTTATAGAATTAGACTTAGGTCTGTATAGAATGAATGAAAGTATGATGATGTTGTTGAAAAGTGAAGAAAAACCAGAAGTGGAAGGTCCCATCAAAGGACTGCATGAATTTGATACTGAAAATCATGTTTTCCAAGATTTTCTAAATAAAATGCATAGTGATATAACTAACCTTGGAGAGTATGTAGATACCTCTATATTGTTGTTACTGGGATGGTGTAGGATCCATTAAGCAAAAAATTTTGAGTTCACTATCCTAGCTTGTTAAGATGCTTGGGAAAGAGTCAAAATGATGCACTATCCAAAGTTGAGAGACCAAGACTTAGAAGTGAACACAATAGAAGATGAAAGTTTTGATTCATTGGATCAATTGACCTTAGAGGATAAGAGAGATACTGAAGAAGAAAGTATCACTCTTCCCATAAAGGACCCTCTTAGAGAAGAGGTTTTGACATAAAAAAAAATATTTCAGAAGATGTGGGGAAGGAAATCAGAAAACCAATGATCATTGACCAACACAGTCCATAAAAGGACATTATCCCACCAACATCACTCTCAAAAAAGCAGGAAACATAGAAGCTTAGATTCTATGTATCTAAGTGCAAACAAGTAAAGAGTGTTGGGATTGAATTGGTCAACCCACAATGAAAATATTTCTTGGGTGCTTTCAGATTATAGTTCACATGCACCAACAATGTCACAAAGTATGAAGCCCTGATTAGGGGTCTATTGTTAGCTCACCAAAAGAAGGTCAAGCAATTGTTCATAGTAGGGGATTCCTAGTTGATTGTAAGACAATTAAGGAGCCAATATTCTTGTCATGACAAGAGATTAGTTGCATAATTTTGAAGCCTTCAACATAAAGTCAGTCCTTGGATGAAAAAATTATATTGTAGATGCCCTCATTGATTTTGCTAGTTCTTTAGAACCTATGATAGGTTCTTTCCTAAAACTTTTTTCAATAGAGATGGTCCCTGTACCATCAATTCTAGATAATATCACTAATTATTAGGTATTCAAGGATGACCAACATATCTTCGAATTCATTACTAGCTCTGGGATCTTCTCTACTTAGATTATTGATGAATGTGAAAGGGATCCATTTGAGATAGTAGAGGATGACATTATTAACTTGAAAAACAACACTATCCCAAAGGGCATGGTGGTGTTGGAAATTGATATTTGATCCTGATAATACGGCCAAGATTTAGAAGACCACCACTGACTCAAGTGGGAGTAAAAGTGATCTCCACAATTTGGGAGACAAATGGGATAAAAGAGAATTTTCTATTAGATGGATTTATACCCTGGAAGAAAGGAATGGGATGATAAAAGCCTTGATAGATTACAGAGAGGTAATTTATTGGAGTTATAAAGAACTCAAGGCATATGATACCCCAATCATCACCCATACTATCCCTCTATGAGAAGATACTAATCCATTCAGGTAGAGGAAGCAACCGGTGAGTGCATTACTAGAGCCTTTAATTTAGAAATAAGTTCAAAAACTACCAAGTGCTAGAATCATTTATCTAGTGCAATACTCCAATTGGGTGGCCAACCTAGTACTAGTACAAAATAAAAATGGAGAGATCCAGTTATGCATGGAATTTAAAAATATTAACCGGGCTTTGGAGAAGGATAGTTATCCACTTCCTTCACTTGGAAAAGTCTTGTAGATAGTCAATGGGTCCCAAATGATGTTCTTCTTGGATGGTTACTCAGGGTACAATCAAGTGATGGTTAGAGAAGATGATAGATTGAAGAATGATTTTACTACAAAGTGGGGCACCTTTGCATATAGAAGAATGCCATATGAGCTCATTAATGCAGGAGCCACTTTCTAAAGGGCAATGTATATAACATTCAGAGGGCTATTTGGAAAGTGCATCATTATTTATATGGATGACCTAATCATATTTTATAAGAATAGAAGTAACCACGTGGTTGATTTGTGCAAGATACTTCAACACTGTAAAGATTCTGGGATCTCTTTGAATCCCAAGAAGTGCATCATCGATGTGATAAAAGGAAAGCTTCTCAATCACATCATATAGGAAAAAGGTATTTCTATAACAAACCCAAAAAGGATTGAATCTATTATGAAGCTAGCTTACCCTAATCATAGGAAATAATTAAAATATTTGTTCGGAAAGATTAATTTTGTTAGGAATTTTATCATGGGTTCACGGAGATTATTCCAACATTGAATGATATGCTAAAAAAAGATTCTAAAATTGAATGGATAGCTAAGTCCAAGAAATCCTTTCAAGAAATTAAAGAGGTTATCACTAGTGCGCAGGTACTAGCTAGCCTATATTACTCTAGGCCATCCCATGTTTACACCTTAACTTCTAGTCATTATTGCATAGGTGTTCTTACATAAAAGAGTGAGGAAGGAGATATGAGTCCAATTGCATTCATGAGTACGCTCTTCAAGAACACTAAAGTAAGATATATTAACTTGGATAAATATTCCTTTGCTCTCATCAAAGATATTAAGAAATTTAGGCATTATATATTAAGGAGAAAAGTGATTTCAATAATCCTTGATGCTGCAAAATCAAGTCTATGTTGATGCAAAAAAAACTTGGGGAACAACACAGGAAGTGGATGGTGATACTCCAAGAGTTTGATATGGATATACAACCTATGAAATTAGTAAGGGGTCAAGGACTCTCAAAAACCATGACGGGTGCAGATCAACAGTTGGTTTTCCAATAATATACACAAAAAGACATCACCTCAAATGACTAGTATATGGATATTTTCCAATACCTACTATAGAATAGATGTCTTGATCACATGAGTTTTGCATAGAGGCGAGCCTTAAAGATCAAGAGTCAAGCTTATATGATTAAAAGTGGAGTATTGCATAGAAGAAATTATGAAGGAATTTACCTCAGGTTCCTAGATAAAAAGGTTGTTCTCTCTGTTTTAATATAATTCCATGAAACTTGTTTGGAATAGGCCATTATTCAGCCGAGGCAACAACCCATCAAATATTTTGTGACATGTACTAATGGCCTACCTTGTTCAAAGACACTTTCCAACATGTCAAGACTTGTCATGTGTGCCAAGTTGGAGCTAGTAGAGAAAGAAATGTGCCTATATCATTGCAACCAATATATGAGGTACACCCTTTCACCCAAAGGGGCCTTGATTTTATTGGTATGATACACCCTCACTCTTCTACATGGCATATATTTATTTTCGTAGCAACCGATTATTGCACGAGATGGTTTGAAGTGATTGCTTACAGACAATTCACTACTAACATTGTTATCAAGTTTTTGGAAGATCAAATCATGACTAGGTTTGGAATGCCCTTCACATTGGTATGTGACAATGGCCCTTCCTTTTATTTATTACAATTAATGCATTGGGAATTTGAGTATGGTGTTATTGTTAAGTATTCATAAAATTATTATCCCTAGGGTAATGGAGTGGCTGAATTTACAAAAAAGTTTAATAGGAGTGATAAAGAAACTGCTAGATAGAAATCCAAAAGATTGGCACTCCCACATTAAGTTTTCTTTATGGTCTGACTAGACTAGGATTAAAATATATTTAGGGACTTCCCCTTATCAATTACTCTATGGTTTAGAGCTAGTTTTCCTAATGAACCTTAGAATCCCAACCTTGAAATTTATGTAAAATTATCTAGAAATAGATTGCAAAATATAAATTAGGTTGATGAATTTGCTAGAGTTGGATGAAAAAAATACAATTGCACTGGAACATGTATCAAAACATCGATATGTGGTCAAATGATGGTTTGAAAAATGAGCTAAAATTAAGGCCTTCAGGATCTTAGACCTTGTCCTATTATGGGATAAATCCAAGGAAAAGAAAGGAATCCATTCAAAATTTGATAGACTTTTGATAGGCCCTTACCAAATCTTTGAGATTTTGAGGGAGAATGATTTTAGGATCAACACAATGATTGGAGAACTTTTCCCATTTCCTATTATTGAGAAATTTCTTAAACACTACACTTTTGATCCTAGGGAAGAGTTTGACTCTTTCATGTAAATAGATAGGCTAGGTTTGGTTGTTTCTTTCGTTTGTCCTTTTCTGTGTCTTTTTTTCCTATTGTTATGGTTTTTTCTTATTTTTCCCTTTTTTATTTTCTATGTTTGTGGTATCTTGTGAGCAAAAGGCTCGAGTATCTACCATGAAGGGAGTGAATGAGGTATTTAAAAAAAAAATATTTTCCTTGTTGAGCTTAAAGGTTCACTAATTTACTATTTAAATTCAGAGCCTTAATTTATCTGACATACAAGGACAATTGTTCTTGGAATTCAGTTGCTTGGATCTCAACATTTATAAATGCTGAAGAATCAAGATTAGAAATAGAAATGAAGGCTAGTGACCACCGTGATTCCTAATCCAATGTCGGGTGATAGGATGGAAGAAGAAAAAAAATAAAAAAATGGATTAATGAAAAATTTGATTCAAATAACCTCTACTAGGGCTATGGACACTCGACTGGTAGTAGAGCTAGGTTTGAGGAAATCAAAGATATCTTCATCGAGGCTATGGATGCCTAGCTAGCAGTGGAGCTATTCCCATGTCACACCAACTATAGTTTTGAGAAAAATAAAAGAAAAAAGTGTAATAAGGTAGTGGGAAGAAAGGCAATATCAAATAAATGCTCTTGATTTGATGGTTATTATATTTGATTAATGCTTCTCTTGTGAAAGGATTAATCACATGCACACACATCGAAATCCATGAAAATTTTTGTGAAGGGTAAAATTGGTTGAATACTTGGATATATTTTGACTCCATTGTTTAGTGTTGAATTTGTGACACCTTTGGGTCTAAGCCTGTTGGAAATATTTGAAGGCGAAAATACTCTATGAGCATTTTTTTCTTTGGTTACTATTTTTTTTGCTTTCTCACTCACACCCCTCTTGGATTTTTGGAAAAATGGGGACCCCCCTCTTTTGGCTTTGGGTGTTGTGTATTTTCCCCTTTTCCTTTTCCTTTTTCTTTTTCTTTTTCCTTTGTTTCTTTTCTTTTCCTTGCTCTATTTGTCTTGTTGGAGGTTGAGTGTCAGGCTTCCAAGGAAGGGTATACCTTCCTTGTTGGGCCCAACCCCCAGTTTCTCCTTGTTACTTATCAACCATCACTCACCTAGCTTTCATCGGGCTTCACATGTCAGGTTTACTGCTTACTTAAAAGATTTGTTGGTGGGGTACAATGGTGGCACCTCGTTTGGTGTGTAGGTCACATCAATCTTGTTAGGCACATAAAATAACAATTTGAATTAAATGGTTATGTTTTTGGAAGTTAATGTTATCAAACGATGTATTGGAACGTGTCAATAATGAAGGTGATCAAAGGGGTATTAAAAAAAGACTTCATTTATTTTACATTCACCCGTTTAAACAAGCATGGTTTTTTCAAGGATCTCTTTAACTATCCACCATTATTCTGAGAAAGATCAACTTGTTTCTAAGTGTGAGGGCATGTGTGCATTTAGAGTTACTTGACTAGTTTTCATTCTCAACATGTTTTTCTTGTTTCTTGCTTGTTCATGTGCTCATGTGTTGCATTCTCTTGGGTTGGCTCATCCTTCTTCCTCCAAATGCCCCTCATATTTTCCAGGTTGGTTGATTCTTGCACCTTTGAATTATAATTTTTTTTGTGTAATTGGTTTTACTGGCATGGGTGTGTACTTTGGGTTTTGGGTTTGTTGGTTTGTTGCTTGGTTTCATTTTTGTGTTCTCATTGATTTTGTTCTCATTTTTGTGTTTTTGATTTTTGGGTTCCTGGTCTGGTTTTGGAATTCCTCTGCTCTTTTCTTTTCATTTCATTTTTACCATTTATTTTTCTCTCTTTCCTTTTTCTCAACTCTTTTTCCTGCCAAATCAAGTTCCTTGTTGGCAAATCGATTGATGATGTTTGTGACATCATCATCAAGCATCAGACTATGGGATTCCCCTGTGATTTTCCCTTGGTCTTTTCAATTGTTTTAGTTTTGGTAACTATCAGGCTTTTGGCTTCACTATTCCCTCTTACTCTCTACTCAAAGTCATTTGCATAAGATAGGAGGTAGCTCCGATTATTGACCCTCGATCATGCCTTAGATGAAACCTTTTAAACACCTTCGAATTTCGGCCTTTGGGATATCGTTTAATGCATTCCTTATAAAGGTGGAAGCAGGAAGGGGTATGCCCAACCTCTGATATCTGACATAATATTTAAACAATAGGTTAAGGCATGTAGGTCTCCAAAATTTCCTTCCCCACACAAGTGTATGATTTCCTTAGGTTTTGATTTGGATCCTTTCCTTAACATTTCAAAGACTTAAAACATAGTTTTGAGTTTCAAAGTTCTCAATGTTCATTTTTTTCTTGCTTAAAGCATTTACAAGGGGTAAGCAGAAACCATGATCCCTGACTAGCGATCTTACCCTTTTACTTAGTTGATTTGGAAAATCCTTTTAGACTTTGGACTTTAGAGGTTTCCTTTATCGTATACCTTAGAACCTTTGCAAGGGGTAAGGGGAAACCCCAATCCTTGAACAATGACCTTACCTTTTACTTATCCAATTTGATAAATAAATTTTAGAAATCAAAATTTGGAGATCCTTCTTGCCTATTGCTTATAGAGGTACAAAGGGTATTGAGTATCCCCGACCTCCAATCCCCAAGTTTGTGCGTAATATTAAACTTAGCTAAAATCCTTGTCTTCATTTTATTCTTTCAGATATCAGATGGCGGGGATCCCGTTTGTTTGTTTCCTTATAGAGATAGGAGGTATGCCAAACCCCTGACCTTTGATGTCTACCATCATGAATGATTGTTTTCATCATTTTAAAATTTCTCAGTAATCCCTCATTAAGTCCCTTTCAAAATGAATTAAGTTAGATAAAAAAATTTGAATCAGGCCTTGGGTGTCAGGATATTTTTTTAGTAATACCTAAGTAAACGATGAAAATGAAACTTGATGAAACCCCACAACCTAATCTCAAAAACCCTTTCAAACTTTGTGAGTCATAAATATCGTTTACATAGTGCTAATAACAACAATAAAAGGGGTGCCCAATCCCTGACACCCAATCAAGCACTAATATTCCTTGGGAGAGTTTTCATTGACAAGAAAAGAATATGTGATACCCTCAATCTTTGATGCTTGATGAGAGGAATATTCAAAAAAGTAAATTCATTTCATAGGTATTGGATATAGGGGATTCCTAATCCCTGATACCCAAAGGTTTTAATAATGAAAAGATGAAAGCTTAAGTGTAGATGCTGATGGTAAAGGGTAAGGGGTAAGCCTGAAGGCCGATCCTCGCAACTTTTACATAACTCTTGCTTGACAAGTTATAATTTTGAAATGTTCAAGCTGATATAGTCTAATATAACTTGTCATGCAAGTTTTCTCTTCTTAGCATGAAAATGTTAACACATGGTATTGGTATTTGTAGGAGATATACCTCCAAAAGATTGAAAAGAAATGAAGTATCAATACAAGGGTTGCTATTTTTGTGGGGTTGTGGGTGTCTGAAATGTTTTTTTTTGTTGCTCCTAAAGTTTACGAATTCTTTTCTTCTAGTTCAAATGCAAGATTAGAGGATGTCAAGAATAGGCATGGAAATTACAAGGAGGATAAAGTGTATATCACATGCAAAAGGAAAAGGCGATATAGTTATGGAGCTGCTCATGGATTTTAGTTTGTACTTCAGTTTAGATTTTAGTTATTGCTTGCTTTCCTTTATTTCAACAAAAAAGACTTGGCTACAACTAGGACTCCTAGTTCAGTTTTATTTTATTTAAACTTTTAATTTCAGTTAAATACTTAGACACTAGAGTTGCTTCTAGTCGTTCTTTATTTTAGATCCATAATTATGGGAACTTGATTTTCTATATATGTTTAATTTTGGATCATTTGAAGGGTCTATAATTGTATGTAACTTTTGCAACTACAAACAAATACAATCTTAGTGTGGAGTTTTTCCTTCTAATTTTGTTCCACAACATTGATTCATTTATCTAAGGATTACGCCCGTGTTGCATGCATTAAGATTCACCACCATGGTGATGGTGTGATCATTCTATTTAAATTATAATTGCTAAATTGATGAGATCTGAATTTAATTTGTGAAATTAAGTAGGATTTTTTCCTAGATATGTGCATGATTAATAATGTTTTGGTTGAATAAAATTCAAAAATATTATGAGTTTGTGTTTACTTGGAAGATTACAATCCATTAATCGTAAATGTGTGAATGTTGTTTCCATTAATGGTTGTTATAAAATATCTTGTTCAAACTTGCAAATGTGATTGATTGATTGATGATGTTACCTAGTTAAGATAGATTTGTATTATTCCTCATTACCCTACTTCTTTTGCATTTTATTTTATAAATGATTCATACTATGTTGAAAGAGGGTCGGTGCAAGATTGAATGGGGGTCCAAACTAGGCCCTTAAGTGGTAATGAAAATTCAGAAAAATAGAGTTAGGCAACTTGCCATAAAAAATTGAATAAGTTATTAACATAATTTGAAAAATATGTAGGAACAAATGTTGAAAAAAATTGAATGTAGTTTCTAGGATACTATTCCTTTTTTGGAAAAAGGTAAATCTATTTGGTGAAAATTTGAAATTTCAATGCAGTAATACTAAATTTTCAAGAAAAAATAAAAAAGTGGGTGTATGTTTGATCAACCTAAGTACAAGAAAAAGTAATATTTTTATTTGAAACTTTCAATAGAAGTAGAGGACACATGCTCGAACGTGCTGCATATTCTTTTGTAATTTTTTTGCAAGTAAATAATTAGTTATGAATTTTTTATTAAAACGATTTAAAAATATTAAAACTTGTTTGTCTAGCCATCATAACTTGGTAAAATTTTTATGAAATTCAATTTTTATTTTTTTTATCCTATAGTATGGGAAGCATAGAATGTGTTGCATGTTTTAAATTCAAAAAATATAAAATAATTTAAGAATTATAGATTTTTTTCAATCAGCCTATCAATCAGGGCTTTAGTCAGAATGTTTGTATAAAATCAATAATAATTATCTATTTAATTCAAATTAAGGCATATCTTATATTTTTGAAAATATTAAAATTTTATAAATAACCCCTTTTCGTTTCATCAAATTTAGATAAGAAAGTTGTTAGTCACTTTTTTGTCATATCGCCACTTTTGGACCCCCATGATCCTACACTCACGCAAGAGCAATAACCTAAATTCTCAAATTTTCTATTTTTTGAAATGCAATCTATTGTTTTGAGTTATTGAAATTATCTTTTACAATTGCATATAATTTTTTAGTCATCTAAATTCTAGATCCCCTCATGAAACTACATTGATCTTACAACTGTGCTAGCCACATAGTCAAGACCTGGCAGAATGGAACATTGGAGTAGTTCTCACTACTTTTCAAAAGAGGAAATAAACCCTTATTGCCTAGCACGTTGTGCATGACTAAAATCACCCTAACAGTTGGCTATGCCACATTGTATGCTTTTGTTGATTAAATAACTCATTTGTTGCTTTTAGATAATTGGGTGTGGTCCTAGACATTGTATACTCTCACCTTACCCATGTTGGGAAATCAATGATTAAAAAAAGATAAGGATATTACATTGCAACTTATTTTCAATTGAATATTTAAAAAAATAAGGTGTTTATTTCGCCTTTTCTTTTTGTTACTTAGTGAAATTACATTTCCTAAATTTCTAGAGAACACAAATTCTTTCCAATTTTATTCAAAACACTCCTTCTCAAGGTTTCTACTAATGAAAGTTTACAAATTGGTATATGATCTTACTCATCTTTTTACTATTGAATGCAACATTATTGGCTTATAAATTTAGAAAACCTTTTCGAAATGTCATTTTTCATGACAATGATGGATTTTTTTAGATCTCAATGTTATGTTCCCAAATGCGTAAAAAGTAAAAGTGTTGTTAGAGAAGGTTTTAGGAGATCTTTAGTTTAACAAAAATAGATGGATATGTAGCTAATTATTATCTCCCAATGACATCGACTCAATAGTAAGAAACTATCCAATAAGATCTTCTACAATTTTAAATCTAGTCATTCAACAATTTTGATGGCAATCCATATAATCTAACACATTATGTGATAATGTTATCATTTCTTCACTTGTATCAAATTTTATCCATGGTCCTAAATATATTTTTTTGGAGTACGAACTTCTTGTATTGAATAGGATGTTAATTAAATTCAATCATTTTCTTCTAAAAACTCTAATTTAATAAATGGTTTGTGAAAAGTGTACTTTTCACAAACCAAAGCTCTCTTTGGTAAGACATCTCTATTTTTCTAGAACTCTAAAAAAGGGTTATATAAAGAAGCCATTTATTATGAATATGATTTTGACACTTTTTTCCCATCTTTTTATATTTATGCATGCATAATTTTTTATTATCTAAAAATATAACTTATTGTTTTTAATTATAATTTGCAGTTAAAAATCTTATTTGTTTTTAACAATTTATTCTCAATCATTACATTTAAGGTTTCCTAATCATTGTGATTCTTTTGAAAAACTTACCTATTAATTTATGTTTCCTTTCATTACTTTCAACAAACTTTTCATTTATTCTTTTATCTATTTTACATAATTATCATTTTTATAAAACTTTATTTTTTTCAATAAATTAACATTTTAAACATTATAATTTACATGTAATAATTATTTAAATATTTATAGATTTTAATATAAATTATTTTAATATTTAATTTTTTATATATATATTTTTAATTTTTTCATACTTAATCTAAATAATTTAACTTTTATCAACTATAATAAGCTCCCTAAATTAATCCCTCAAAATAACCTCATATATTACTTGCGCGGTTTAATTTTGTCCTTTGATTTTTTAAAAACAATATCAACCACAATTATCTTTCTAAATTAGTTCTCTAAGAAAACTAAAGTTTTAATTTGTCAACATAATTTTTTTCCAATCCAAAGTATTACTATTTTTAAAATTTAAGTGATAGTTATTTCATTGATATTAATGAAGTACTACTAGCATATATATATTATTTATTAATAATATTTATAAAAATGTCTAGAGATATATATACTAGTAGCATTCACATCCCAACATGAATAAGGATTAGTGTTATCATTATGAACAAGGTTAGTGTTATGGTTAGGGTTAGGGTTAGGATTACAAATATGATTAGAATTAGAATTAGAATTTGGACTGGTGTTATCATCACAATTAAGGTTAGGGTTAGGATTACACATAAAATTAGGATCAAGAGTATGGTTAAGGTTAGGGTTAGGGTTAGAGATAGAAATACAATTAACATTGGATTAACATTAGTATTGGGATTAGGATTAGGATAAAAAACTAGGGTTAGGGTAAATGTTATTTCTAAAATTAGCATTAGGATTAGATTTAGTTTTAATTTATCAACAATTTTTTTCCCACCCAAAATATTACTAATTTAATTTCTATTTCATTGATATTAATGAAGTACTATTAATTAGTCGATAGGCTATTTGTGTCAACTTTGGCTAGAATTTTCGTCAGCCTCGCCAATTTTTTAGTTTTCGGCGACTAGGGACAAGGTGGCAGGTGGGTTACAATTCGGCTGGAATTTTTGTCAACTTGCCAGATTTTTTGGCTTCCAGTAACCGCGAAAAAAGTGGTAAGGTAGTTGTTGGCTGCTTTGGGAATTAGGTGGCATTTTTCGGGCTGTGTGGATAGAGAAGGCTGCAAAAATTAAACGTTGGTTCGTGTCAACATTAATTGTTGTATGCTTTGTGTGTATTAGGGATCGTTGTAATAACACCTGCCCTTTAACACCTCAGGGAACAAAATGAATGTTGGTAAATTTTCAATGACACATTGTTTGGTGTCATTTTGTTGCTATACCTGCTATGAGAGCCAAGAACGAGGAGGGTTGGCTTTTGTGAGGGTGCAAGCTGGATTAAGTTTTGTGTAGCTTCTACGAAGGTGGGCGGATGCTATTTTGTGTTTTTTGCAAGGGAGGGTGGTTGGAAATGCAAAAGAAATGTGTCGACCGTGATAGTGTTTTTCTTATTTTTGTGTAGGTAAGTTGGAAAGAAGATGTTTGCTTCAAGCGAGTGGGAAGAGGTGCATGTGGAATAACCCCTTGACAATATTTTTTGATTTGTGCTTGGCGGTTATATTGCTTTATTTGTGATAAGGTACTATTGTTTGTTACAAATAGCTTATGTGATTTATGGTTCGCGTTTCCTGTGAGTGGTTTTGCATGGAATTGATACTGTGATTTTTTGTGGGCTTGTGTTTATGGGTTCCGTTATCTACGTATGTTTGGAGGCTTCGAGAAACAAGGAAGCATGGAGAAAGTTGGGGGAAAGGGGTTTGTTTGAAATGGCCGGCAAGAGGTGCATATGCAGAAAAAAATGTTTGTCATATACTTTCATTGGATTTGGCATAAGGTGATGTTGATTATAGTTCTATTGCTTAAGCTATATTATTCCATTTTGGAGAAGGTGCTATTGGAAAGTTTGTATTTTTTCAATTTTGGAGGATATTGTGTTGAGAAAGGACTATTTTTTGTATGGGTTTGTTACTATCAAATTTCGTAGGGTTTGTGTTTAATGTTTTCATTTAGTGGCTATGTTTGTAAGGGAATTAAATTGTAGAGGATATGGAGTTTTTGTTGGCTGTTATTGTATAGGTCGACTTATATTGTGGCTTTCTACATGTGGGTGGTTGTAGAAAGTGATGTTTGATTTATGGCTTTCATTTTCTGTTTTGGTTGGAACAAATAAAAAATAATTAATGTTGTTGATTCTATGTTCCAAATTCTGTATTTTTTCAATTTACAGGGGATTATCTTGAGAAAGGAGCATTTGTTGTTTGGGTTTGTTAGCATGAAGCTTCTTAGGGTTTGTGTTTAATGCTTGCATTTTGTAGCTATGTATCCAACAAAATTAAATTGTAGAGGATATGGAGTTGTTGTGGATTGTTATTGTATAACTCAGCTTGTATTGTGGCTTCCTGCATGTGGGTGGCTGTAGAAAGTAATCTTGTTTGATTTATGGCTTTCATTTTTTTGCTTATGGTTGGATAAAAATAAAATAATTAATGATGTTGATTCTATGTTTGGTTACATTAGGTATTATTGTTTTTTTTTTGTCTGTATTAGGCTATACTGGGTATATTTTAGTATCGATATATATATATATATATATATATATGTAACATTAAAATTGTTAAGGTTATGGAGTTTTGGTGGATTCTTATGTATACGTTGTTCTATATTATGGCTTTGCAGATGTGGGTGGTTGTTGAAAGTAATGTTGTTTGATTTATGCCTTTAGTATTCTGGTTATGGTTGGAACAAAATAAAATAATTAATAGTGTTAGCTTGTATGTTTGGTCGCATTAGGTATTATTGATTATTGTTGTCTGCCTTAGGGTACATTGCGTATATTTTAATAACAATATATATAGGTAAGATTAAGATTGATAAGGTTATGGAGTTTTGGTCAATTCTTATTGTATAGCCTGGGCTATAT